>JAPXFQ010002477.1:0-1200000 GCA_028564705.1 Apricaphanius iberus | reverse complement strand
GGATGTAATTGTTAAAAATAAAAATAAAATACATCACTAACACATTAGACATAACAATAACGGCTGTATTTGTTCTTCTTGCTTTAAAATCAATTGTCCAAAAGGCCAGATACAAAAGCAGAGAAAGTCCAGACTGGGAGCCCTTCACTGCCTTTCAAGGTGGCCTTTTAGAAAATAAGCAATATCACTTAAAATATATCTTTTCCCCCATTTGTGAAATGAACTTTGTCTGACAAAAATATCCCAGGACTGTCACGTCTAATGTGAGGATAAGAATGGCACCATTTAAACTAGTAATAAATGAAGCTTTTTTAAATTTTGCCGGGGTTTACGCCCCTTTCGCCTAGGGCACCATGCAGCTCAGCCCTGAATAGTCCCTCTTCAGAATCTGAATCAGCCATTACTTGACGGCGGTGATCAGACCTCTCAGCATCATAGGTTTTATCTTTCTAAAACTAGCAGTCTCTATTCTGCGACTGTTGCCTCGTCCCCTCCAGTGGTGGCACTAGTTCAAACCTGATATACTCAAAAAGTTTCCATGGCAACACACCCAAATATGTGGCGCAGATGTCCTAGGCGGGAATGTGAACCCAGGACCTTTTTGGTGGAAGGAAAGCATGCAATCAATGTGAAATCAAATCATGGTTAAGATTATTTACTTCTTCTTTTTTTTACCATTGAGCCTGACTGACAATATTTCCCTTCAGGTTGTGTCTGAAAGCTGAATCCTCAGCAGTTATATCAAAATAAGATCCAATAATGAAACAAACCTAATTGACTTAGTGTGTGCCACCTGCATCTGTTGTATGAGACTACTTAACAGCACTATGATGTTCTCCACACCTACACACACACAAACACACACAACCTGATGCAAACATTTGTCATTATAATGAACCAAGGAGTCGGAGGGTTTATCTGCCTGTTGTGGTGTTAACACTAAACACACACCGATAGCCCACTAACACTAACACATATTGCACACACTACCACTCACTTAGGCATTCATCTCCTAGAGCGTTGGATAACTGCTTGCCTACTGTTATAGATGATGTCATTATGTGCAGGAAAAGATGGTGGAGTTATAATGAGAGCAGGAAAAATGAAATGAATGTAAGAGACAAGGGGCCGTGTAAGCAAGTTAAAACCAACACAGTCATCAGAATCCTCTTTGAACCACAGAAAAAAATATCCAATAAGTACACAACATGTTATCTAGCATTTTTTTTTTTTTTGTGCTTTTGATCATTTTGCAGATATTCTAGTAAGTAATACTAGAATATTAGTATTGTGCTTTTGATCATTTTGCAGATATTCTAGTTAGTAATCCCAAATTGGACTCCGGCGCTTTCTCTCAACATTTGCTTACATGATGCTAAAAGGACCGCAGCAACACAGACGACTTTACTGACATGTTGGGATAATGCAGAACAGCCTGTAAAAACCAAAAACCAAGGCAAGGCAATTTTATTTATATAGCACACTTTCAACACAAGGCAATTCAAGGTTCTTTACATGATTCAGTGAAAATTATACCAAATACATGATTACAAAAACATATAGGTTTAACAGATAGACACAAACAATCAATAAGAAAAGATGATGTTAAAACAGCAAAACGATTCAGCATTTTTGAATTCTTCTGGAAGTTTGTTCCAGATTTGTGGAGCATATAAACTGAAAGCTGTCTCTCCTTGTTTAGTTCTAATTCTAGGAATGTTAAGTAAGCTTGAGTTGGAGGACCTGAGTGATCTGCTGGGTTGTAAATAGATAAGTATTAATTTTTTAATTTAAAGAGTTCAGTGTATCTGCAGCTTTGCATTCTCCTGGTAGTTTGTTCCAGATATGAGGAGCATAGAAACTAAAAGCTGCTTCTCCATGTTTGGTTCTGGTTCTGGGGACAATGAGTAAACTACAGCTGGAGGACCTGAGTGATCTGGATGGTTTGTACCATGATAGCAGATCTCTAATGTACTCTGGTGCTAAACCATTCAATGATTTATAAACTAATACAAGCACTGTGAAGTCTATTCTCTGAGCTACAGGGAGCCAGAGGAAGCTAAAGTCCTTCCTGGGGTGATGTGTTCTACTTTCCTGGTTCTAGTGAGAACACCAGCAGCAGCGTTCTGGATCAGCTGCAGTTGTCTGATTGATTTTTTAGGTAGACCTTTGAAGATACTGTTCGACTAATCAAAAGGACTAGAGAAACGCATGGATGAGTTTTTCTAGGTCTCCTTGTGTCAGCAGTCCTTTAATCCTAGAAATGTTCCTCAGGTGATAGAAAGCTGACCTTGTTATTGCCTTTATGTGACCCTGGAGGTTCAGGTCTGACTCCATTATTACACCTAAATTTCTGGCCTGGTTGGTAGTTTCTAGTTGTAGTTAATATTAACCAGAAATTAGAAAGCCAATTTGTCTATCAACACAGCAGATACACCTACACCAGCCACATAGCTCTGGTGTAACACCGGCTCCCATTGGCACTTTGCAGTCGCAGTGTTAGCTTGTTTGTTAGCCACAGTTCACCTGTTATGAAATTTTGCCTGCAGACTGTTTAATCATCGCTTCAATTGATTCTTCTTATAGCTTGCAATCCAAAGACGTCTTTTATTTGCCTTGAAAGGGAGCGAGTTGATGGAATTTCAACTTTACAGTTCCATTGTTTTTATCAAAGCACTTTGTGCAACCAACAACACAACGCATGAACGTATCTGTTTCTGGTGACAACGCGCAGTAGGCACAGAGTGACCTAGAAATAGTTATTCTAGACTTTATGAGACACTTTATGAAATGAAAACCAGGCAAATTTTCTCAATAAATTCAGAGAGCTAGTTCACAATTTTCAGGATATGCATTTTCTATAAAAACATACATCATACAAGCATAAATGTAACTGAGATGTATCATATTAATCTGCACTATAGAATTAATTACAACCAACTATCAGAAATCACCAAAAATAATATAAATTGTGCTTCTGGCACCTTCACTATCATTAAAGCTATGCGACTGCAATTCTCCTGCGATTTCTTGACCTACCGTTGGCAAATGATATGTATCTGAAACGCTCCTGATAGGAAGGGGAAAATGGGTCCATTACGTTACGCTCCGCTTACACGTCTGGTGAAACAGTGGGGTAAGACGTGTTTACTGTTTGTAATTTATTCAAATTGAGATGTATCTTCCTTGACAACATCCACCAACCTTTCATTTCATCCCTTTAGTTGTGTGTTCTCCTGTTTCATCTCTCCTGTATCTCCACCAGGACCACAGTGTTATGTCTCTAATTAGCTCTCAGCTTCACAGGACCAGTAAGACTCTCAGACAGTGCCTGATTGTCCAGCATGGCTGCAGTAATCAAGGTCTACTTGTAATATGATCCTTCTACTAAACCATACAACCGTCTCAGGATCATGACTTCTGCCCTGTTGGCATAGCAATCAGAAGTTCTCTGAAATCTTCTTTCTCTGCAGCAGATGGAATTGATGAGATGTTTTTGTTTTGCCCAAGAGTAGACTCAGCAAAATGCAAAGAATCTGATTGATTCAAACCACTGGTTTTATAAAGTTATTATTTTCTTCTGCCTGCCCAATCTGAACTCTATTCTTTTCTGTTCTGCTTTGGGGAGTTTGGGTTTGGGCTGACTTTGATTTATGATCAGACAAACAGTTTCCAGGAACAGGCATGCAAATGCACAGAGGGGTATATGGAAATGAATAAGCTTTTCATAAAAGACCTGAGCCAAAACTCCTAAAAGCAAAAGCACAACTATACATCTGATACACAAGTCTTTTTTTCTGTGTTGTACACCAGCATGCATCTCCCTAGTGCATTTATTCTGCTGTAAGAACCAAAAGTGGGTTTAGTCTTAACTAAAAGTGTAACCCCATGGTTAAAATTAGGGAGTGATGTAACCTCAGACATAAAATATGAATAAGTGATATCAAACTGAAGGGATAAAAATCTATTCCATTAATTCAGTCATTATTTTGCATGTTAACCGGGGCAGAGAAGCCCAGACTTCCCTCTCCTGATAGTCTCAAAAGGATTTATAATTATTACTTTCTTTAACAACTGTGTAAAAAGAGTTTCATTTCACATAATAAATTAATAAATAAAAAAATCTGCGGGATTATATTGGGATCCCCCCGTAATAAAACTGGACACTACAATCATTTTGTTCAGATACTTTAAAGCGGAACTTCGGTTTTATTCAACCTGGACCTTATGTAGAGCAGGTCATACATTTATTTACTCTCACAGACTATTCTGGAGCCACTTGAAGTCCTTCAGGAGATGTTTAGGTCCCTATGTGATCATCATATATCCATTACAATTCGGACCCATCACTCCATCAACACTGCCCTGTGTGTGTTAACAGAAAACATAAAAGGGTTGCTTGACAAGAGTCCTTGTGTCGGGGCTGTCTTCTTAGATTTGAAGAAAGCCTTTGACTCTGTTAACCATCAGATTTTAATATCCAGGTTGACTCAATTTAACATCTCTGATCAAGCACTTTTATGGTTTAAATCCTACCTGTCCCACAGGAAACAGTATGTGGTAGTAGATGGTGTCATATCTCCTTGCCTAGATTCTGAAGTTGGTGTCCCGCAGGGGTCTGTTCTTGGGCCGGTTCTGTTCTCACTATTTATCAATAACCTACCAAATTCATGTCCAAACGTCTTCTTGCAAATGTATGCGGATGACGCGGTAATTTACACTCAAGCAAAAACGATCCAACAAGCAGCTGTTGACCTCACAGCTTGCCTTTCTCATGTGCAGGACTGGCTCAGGAATTCATGCCTCATGTTGAACACCAGAAAAACTGTTTGCATGTACTTCTCAAAACGCGATGTCAACATAAGCGGCTCAAATGTCTTCCTGAATGGAGAGGAACTTCATCTGGTCTCAGAATTTAAATACCTTGGGGTAGTCCTTGATTCAACACTCTGATTTAAAAGCCATGTAAAAAAAGTAGCAAAGGTTGTCAAATTTAATCTTCAAAATTTTTGGCACATTCGAAATAATTTAACTATGGATGCAGCTAAAACATATTTTTTTTTCTATGATTATTTTTCACTTTGATTACAGTCTGACTACCTGGTCTCTTGCTTGCCCCACAACACTTAAAACCATAGAAAGTCTATATAAAAAGGCATTAAAAACATTAGATAAAAAACACTGTCAAGTTCTAAAAAAACATAAATTATTGGATTTTTAAAATATGATTAACTTGAAAATGGTCTGTCTGATTTACAAGGTCCTTCACTCCCTTGCTCCGCCACCTCTGAAAGATTTTATTAAATTTAAAGACAGTTCTCTGACGAACACGCGAGCCTCTACCAGAGGAGACGTGATAATATCTCACAGGCGCACCACCTTCGGTCAGACGGTCCTGTCTGTCCGGGGTGGGAACCTGTGGAATAGTCTTCCTCTAACACTAAGAGAATGTACAGTACAACATCTAGCTGTTTTAAAGTCCAATTGAAGAAATGGCTATTGGCAAATCAAAGTTACACACATTAGTATGTTTTATCCTTTTTTAACTTGTTTTATTTTGTAATGAGCACATGGATGAGTTTTGTAAAGTTGAATATAGTCTTGTGTGAATATTGTATATAGGATTTAGCTATTTTATAAATTGACTGTAGATGTAAATTTTATTCTGCAATGTTTTTGTGAGCTTTTGTTGTGAGCTGTGTGATTCTGGCCAGTGGGACTACGGATGGAAACTAGCCCTTGGCTATAATCCGACATGTTTACATGCATGTTCTACATGTTTTGTTCATTAACATGCACTGTCCCAATCAAATAAAGTTTAATAAAAAAAAAATATATATATATATAGTGGGAGTTGTTTGGGCAGCCACAGTGCAGCATTCTCTGCCACAAAACTCATTCTTTCCGCCTGTGTTTTGTTATAAATCGCTAGTGCTATTCCCCTGTGAGTTCGGCGTGTCTCGGAGGTGATTTGATGTTACAGGCTTTTAATCCAACTACACAAACACAAAATTTCAATGATGTCACTGCCATGTGCCATCCCAGTTGTAGCCTGAGCAGGACTTTCACTCTGTGCCCTTCCAAAGCAGTCGGTTAAACGGAACTTGCAACTGCAGATATGAACATTATTCGCCTTTGCATGTTTCCAAATTACACTAAGAATATAACCAACTGGACTAAGTTCAACTTCAATTGGCTCCATTTCTGCAACCTGCTCAGACAAAAATTGTAATGGTGGATAGCTGCAACGTCATTGAAACCACCAGTTAGTTTAAAGTGGAATCTGTTTGATTAAAAACCTGGAAAAACCCCAGCCTGGAAAAATCCGCAGGGTTCTATCCTGGGACAAAAAAAAGAAAAAAAGGAAAGAAAAGGATACATTCTCCCCTGGGTGATTTATAGAAGTAAAACGGGGTCCAGTATCGTCTTTATACTGATGACTGCCAGATAAACATGCAATTTAAAACTCTTATTTCTCTTCAGTTACTCATTGTCTCCTATAATGATGTAGATAAAGGAGTGGCTGCACTTAAATGCTGTTCCCCCAGTAGACCTGTCTTCCATTTCCTCAGCCACTCTGTCACCAATCTCTGAATCAAACTGAACCCAACATTTAAATGGGATTCTCAAGGAAACCCCACACTCAGGTGCTGTTTTTTTTTTTCAATTAAGATGAATCTCCAATTTGAAACCTGAGTAAAAAGCGTTTGGGCTCAGTTATACAGTACATCCATCCATCCATTTTCTGAACCACTTAATCCTCAAGGGGTCGTGGGGGGCTGGTGCCTATCTCCAGCTGTGAATGGGCGAGAGGCGGGGTACACCCTGAACAGGTCTCCAGTCCATCGCAGTATTCAGTACATACCTTTATTATTTTCAATTTTACTTTCACTGCATTCACTTCCAGTCCAGTTTAGAATTCAGCTCAAATCCTTTTATTTGTTTATTTTATTCCTTTTATGTGTTCAGAGCTGTGCTGTCCATACTGGCCATCCCTGGCTCTCAGGTCCTCAGACCGCCTTCTATGTCCTCAGTGTCCCAAAGGAGCACTTAAAATCTCGAGGCGACCAATCTTTCTCAGTTTGGCTCTTAAACTCTTGAATCTGCTCCCTCTGTGTCAAACAGACTTTAAATATTTTCAAAGCTGGTTTAAAGACACGGTTTTAGCTAAACTCTTAACTCGCCATTACACCACTGGTTTTACTGCTGGGTTTTGTCTACTGTACACTTAAAGAACTCAAGTTGATGTGCTCACGCCTTCTGCTTGGCATTCAGTTTCAGGGTTCAGGACTTTGGTGGAACCTTTTATGCATTGTGAGCAGCTTCCTGTCTTTTTCCAACCTCCTTTGGCCAAAAACTATTACTCAACCTGTGTGTCTAATAAGTAGGAAGGCTTGTAGCTTTTCAGGACCTGCTATAGCTAACTTCCTTGGATCAAAATCCCTCTTTGCCTTTGTAGTCACAAGTTTGTCTTGTCTTGAACATCTACAAGGTTCCCTTTTGGTAGTCCAACCTCATTCATAGATCACTTTTGATCTGTTTTACATATCAAAGATGGGTAAAAACAAAAATCACATTTCAGTTTAGGATAGCATTAGTCAAAGTCATCTTATATGGTCAAAAATCTGGCTCCAAATTAGCCAGAATAAGAGTCTACAGTCAGTAGAAGATATCATAATTGACGACATGAAGATTGAGTACGTCAGTCAAGCTTCTAATGGCTTATCATCTGCACATTCACTTTGGGATAACTGTAATTACTGACAGTAATTGGCCAATCCATTTCATAGAAATGATGCATTGCATTAGCATCAGAAGAGAAGAAAAGTGCCTCATTACTCATCAGTCCAGGAGGCATTTTTTACTGAGGTTTAAATCAGTTGAAAACAAGATTTTATAATTTTTATACTTTCTTACCTCTCTGGTTCAAGTTTTTGTTTGATTTCAGCAAATGTAGCTCATCAGTTCTCAGGTTTTGTTGCCAATATATCCCTCATTTGGTGTGGAGTGATACTAAACCAGAGGCAGTCTGCTGAGTGTGCTTCATATATGAGAAAACGAGGCGAAGGCTGAAAGAAATTAACCTTAATGTCGGATCCTATTTCCCAGTTTCTAACATTTTTAATAGAAGTATTTAAACATCCTCAAACATCTTCAATTATCCTGATTTCTCCAATAAATTTTTTGAACAATTTTCTAATGATTTTATATGAACATATATTTTCAGTGTAAAATTTTACATTTTCCTTATAATATTTTTGAGATCCACCAAAAGCACAGGAAATATTCAGCAATGAGTTATAAAACAGTTTAATGCAAATTTGCTACTTTATACATCATGATGATAGGCTCACGTTTTACTTTTTTTTTATTTAATTGTACGTTGGCTCAAAGTGTTTTTTTTTTAAATGAACTGCAGAACATTAAAGCATTCAGTTGATTTCTTTCTTTGCAGGGCATTTTGTATTTTATTGACCTAATTCTCTCTTATTTCTCTCTTATCTCTTATTAGCTATTTTAATTTAAATGAGAAACTTGCTGCTTTTTCAGTTTCAGGCAGATCTTTATGAATATATTTTTCATATGATTAAGAAAAAACGACTTCTTAAATTCAGAGTAACAACATTTAGTGTTATTAAAACAGTATCATTTGCTGCGGCAAATGATATCAATGCTGTAATATGACAAGCCCAGATTGCTGCTTATAAAACAGATTTCATTCTCTCTGGAAGCAGCATTTAATAATAAGACTGCTCTCTCATTATTAATATTTAGCAGTACAAATACCTGTATAGATCATATCTGATTCTATTTAAATAAGGAATACACCTTAGTGTTAATCTTGTTGTCCTTAAGCAATATATAACATTTTATCAATTTAGAAAAAAGAATACAGACGTGTGTTTTGATATCTCTATGCATAATTGTGTCTATTTTATAAAGATATATTTCTCTAGATACTCTCACATGTGAGGTATTTACAGAAAGTCCAAAGTGGACCGAGTTAGACAAAAAGTGCTTTTTTTTCAACCTTTTATAAACTAACCTGATATAAAGACCTAAACTGCCAATAGTGAAAAATTTCACCAGCATTGGGATGGAAGTGGATCAAACACTCCTGACCTCAAGGTGAATTAAAATTCAGCAACCAAACCTCTTCTTCTTTGGCTCTCTCTACAGCTTTTCAATCAGCTCCCAGTCTGGACTCGAACCGTTCCAGGATACTGACAGTTTTTCCAATCTGAAGAAACATGTAGGTGAGAAACCAGTGAGGATCCTCTGAGTATCTAGAGGAGAACGGTCAAAGATCCCTCTCTCCTTATTCCAACATTAGGATTATGAGGGGAGAAGAAAAATGATGTCCTGTTTGAAATGGGATGTCCAAATTATTAGGAGCATCAATACTAATAATTATGTTATTTTGATAGAAACATATTTTTTTATCTTTCTCTGCTAAATAGTTGATAAATTGTTTTGCACATTTTACTGGACAGACAACATATGGGGGGAGGGGGGGCTGTTTGTATCGTACAGCAGAAATCTGGAGAATTCATTTTCAGAGTCATATTTCTGACCATATTATTTATACATTTATAAATGTCACATACTCTAGGTGAATATTAAGATAAACAAGCAAAATTTTGTTCAGAAATTAAATATTTAGTCTGAGAAATAATTAGCTACAAGCTAAACATTTAGCTAGCAAGCTAAACTGGCTGGCTAAATATTTAGCTTTGAAGTAAATATTTAACCAAGAGCTAAACATTTAGCTAATATACCAGTTTTGACAAAAAGTGGAAGTGGACAATAAAAATGAAGGAATGAAATATCCTTCTGCTGTTGCTGTAAATCCATTGTTAAATATCTCTACTGCTCGTTTTAAGTAGAAATGTTCGACATGATGGGAGGAAAGTATTTTTTTTTTTGCTGATAAGCTCTAAATTAGAGCATAATAGTGCTGCCTATATATGTAGTCATATTTTTTGTTATTTTATTACATTTTAGTAAAAATATTAACTTTCTACCAAAAACCATCAGTATGGCTCCCTCTTTGGGTTAAAACTCTACACTGCAATTCAGTTTAAATCCGGTATGCTATTGACTCTAGGATGACGTCTGTCATCATCCTGCCACTGTGGGGTATAAAACAAGCTTGGTGTCTGCAAAACCTCTGTATCGAGTCAGAGTTGGAATAGCACCAAAGAGTGGATGCCAGCCAGCACCCCAAACACCCCACCCACTTTTGCCACATTTTTCAAACCAGGAATGTAGATGGAGAAAGACTATGGAAGGGGTTAAGAAGCTCTTTAAGTCTTACCAGGAGTTTTTATAGGGTATCAGCAAGTAAATGAGCATAATAGCTAATATTTACTGTAGCTTTGAGCTGCAATTTAGCTTGAAACACATTATTTAGTGAGCCAGTTTAGCTTGCTAGCTAAATATTTAGCTTCAAAATAAATATTAAGCTAGCAATCCAAGTATTTAGTTCAAAGTTAAGAATTTCATTTGTATAATAGTTTTTTTTTTTAAAAGTCAGTATTTAGCTTGAAGTTAAATATTTAGCTTTCAGGATAAATATTTAGTTGTAAATCAATGAATGGGGATGGCTAGTGTGACATCACAACATTACTTCCGTGTCCAACCCATTGTACTCCTAATGTAACCACAATGGCAGCAGCCAAGGAACCGGTCACTTTTTATGAGCATAATAATAATAATTATTTATAGCATAATGCCTCACAGCCTTCAGTCGGCAACTTTTGTACAACATTTGGTCCAACAATGCAGCTTTTAATGGAGTTCTGAGATTGAAACTCAGCAGCTCTTCTCATAGCTGTCCGTCCACTTAGAGGAGGAATTTAGCCACCATTTCTGCTAGGGGGGTGGGGGGGTGGGGGGGGCGGCTTTGAAGCTAATGTTTGTTCTTGTATTGCAGGACAGAGCAAATACATGTTTTTGTGACAACTGCTGAATTTTAATCTCATAAACGGCTAGTTTATTTTCATGAATGAGTTTAATTTAGTAAAATATGACTTTTGATAAATAACTAGCGACGTGATTCTCATAAATAACTAATTTAATCTCATAAATGTCATCTTTATTCTCGCAAATATTGACTTTAACCTGCTCTACTTCGTATGGCCCCACCCCATTTAAACAGCAGCAGGTAACGTTATCTTGGCTAGCATTCGGTGCTAATACTCGCGCTAGCGCTAAACGTATTTTTCATGATTAGAGATCCATCTTACCGGATCTTGGGAGAGGAGAGCGGTATTAAGTTATCCTTTTACTGGCATCATTTCTGTTATTGGAACACGGGGCAAAAAACTGCACTATTAATACCTTGATTTGGTTTGGACACGGAAGTGACTATGATGACGTAGCCCCTAGCCATCCCCCTAACATGGAGGCAAACACGACTTTTAAAAATGAACTTCTCATTTTTCTCTTATTACTAGCTAAACGACGCAAATGTTAACTGTTGACTGTGTAGCTGCACAAAAAGAACCCCATAACATGTGCAAGGCAGAAAACCAAATAGGAGGCTAAATTAACTCTGCTTTCTTTGATACAAGTAATCATCCTAAAAATCATATAACTGTTTGGCCTTACAGTGTCTTTTTAAGATCTAGTGGTAGCACCTCAGAAGCAATCCTCTGATGGCATTGACCGACCCCAAACTATATGATAAAGAATCAGAGGGGAAACACTGGGGACACAAAGATAAACCATGACAGAAATAAACATTGCACAGATTATCATCTTAGCAAAAAAAAGAAACGATAAAAAGGTAGCGATTTAGAGGTTAAGGTGTAAAAAATGACAAAGAAACAGATACAGATAAGAGAGGGTGAGAAATATTAGGCTTGGGAAAATCTGGGTCGCTTATCAGGCAGGGAAGAGGAAATGGCCGTGTGACGGTTTGGAAGCAGGAAGAATGGAGAAGAATAAGGCAGAAGAGAGGAGGGGAAGGAGTGAAAGTTAGTGATTTAATGGAAAAATAAGTGGAAAAAATGTAAAAGTATATATATAACACAAAACATGTAATTTGACGGGAGAGAGATGACAGCATGATGAAGAGGGAGAGAGGATGGAATGATAGAAACACCTGAGGGACGATAGCGTAGATTAGACAGCAAAGATCTGATGCATCTCCTCCATAACGACACCTACACTTATTTCCCACACAGACATGTTCCTTCACATCACACAAAGAGGTGGAGGGAAATTTAGTGAAGCCGTTTCTACCCAGAGGCTGCCACTTTATCTTCCACAGAACATCAATTCACACACAAAGGGCCACAGGGAAGACACGTCTGTTGGTGAATGTGTGTGGCCGTGCGATGGCTTCATCTGGGGATAAAGATGACAAGAAACCCACAAGCATCACCTAAAATAAAACACAGAATGATCTGGTTTTATCCCAGTTTGGGTGTTCGGCTGAGGATTTCCACAAGAAGCGTTTGTTTTGGAGGAATCCCTCTGATGAAAGGTGCTAGATTTAAACAAATGAGTGAAGAGAAGCAGGCCTGTAAACATGGAGAATCCATCTTCATGAAACCCCCTGGACACCAATCATGTGGCAGATGCTCTGTTCTGAGGATGGGGAGAGCCAGCGGCCGTGAATTTATCTGTGCATGTTTAAAATTGTAGTTCTCAGCCAGAGGCTCCAACAGACCTTCTAAATACTGTCAGCAATATGTCACTGCAAACGAAAAAAAACATTTCCAGTTTCTATGGATCCACTCAAACCCAAGGTAGGAACTTCACCATTTATTTCAATTAGTGGCCCGGTTTCCTCTCTGACACACACAGGAAATCAAGCTGATCTATTGACCTTGTATTTTCCCTCAAGTGCTAAGATGTTAGCACAGAGAAAACAGAACCACTCATTATCATCAATTTGGAGAAAAATGATGGTAAATGAAGCAATACTCCTAAACCACAGGTGTAAAACTCAGCCGTCTGGTTGCCAATCTTCAGCTTAGAGGAACCACTCTGCTAAAGCTGACCACAGCTTCTCTGAAACGGCCGACACGACAAACAATCGTAGCAGTCAGCTAGCAGAGGGATTTTTGGGGGTTTCCTCTACATCTGTGATGTGGTTAAAAAAAACATTCATCAGGACAATTTAGGAAATTCAATATTTATGGTCCACAAATTATTGTAATAAAGTATTTATTTAGAAATACTGAGCATGAATGATCTTATTCTTTAGGTTTGGGATTTATAAAGCTTTTAAAACGATCCGATTAATCCAGCACCACGTCTAACCTGTGGATTTACTTTTTAATGCGAGTTGGTAGACCATGAACTGACTTCAGCTCCAGAGTATCTCATCTAGTTTTAATCAGTTTATTTTTTAATTCTGCTTATACGTGACGATCCAGAACCAAGAAAACAGCCTGACTGGAATTAAAGAACCCCACGTCCCAGAACACGTGGGAACTTGTCGCTGGCTGATGAATTTTAAACCTTAAGTCCACAACTCTCCATCTTTTGAGTCATTTTGGATGAATATGAGCCCATATTTAATGTTTTTTGTGTACTTCCTTTTTGTCTGTCCCTGAATTTAAATCCTCTTTTCAACATTGCTATAAGCCTTTTGGTCTGTGGGATGCTGTTTTCTTGAAGTGGCTTACCCTGTCACAGTATCAGTTGGTTTTAGTCTACTTTATTAAAACAGCATGCGGCAGGGTCTGCTGTTTCATCTTTGCTTCATAGAAAATACAGTTTATAAATTGGTATGCTGTTTTTTCCAGGCATTCACAACAAGTCTGAACCCAAGAGAAGAGGGTTCTGATCCCGGATGAGGGCCAAATGAAACACATACACGTTCGAAATGATCCAAATGCACATCTTGTAAATTTAACACTTACATTTTATAGGGCTGGTGATTTCTGTTGGCCACAACTGATTTAAAATCTCTGTAAATTTTATTTAATTTTTTCTGACTTTACAATATCATAAAAAATATCAGATTTAAATTTTTTGAGTCCTTTGGCAGAACATTACACCTTTTCTTTTATCTACAATGGCCTTATTAAAGAACATTTAGCCATTTCATTCGACAATACACAATTTTACCACTCCACTTGCTACAAATAATATATGAAAAATATTTGGTTAGCATTTCTTGTGATTCCATAACACTTAGCAATTAGGTAATGTAAATATGTAATATACAATATGATAAGCCAAAACTTATTGCTTGTAGTGATGGTTTGTTTGAAGCTGAAGCTCTGGAGCACGAGTGTCAAACTACTTTACATTTCAGGCCACATCAGTATCATAAATTTCCATAAAAAACACAGTTTGTGGCACAATCTATTGATAAAATGTCCCATTAAGGAAATCTAAACAAATTGCATTCGTCGCATTTAATGAATACTTCTTAAAATCAAACAATACTAAACATCCTTTCACCCTAACATAAATTGTAACTATACACATAAAAAGAGATCTAATTTGATTGATAAAATTATATTTGTGAGCACTCATCTTGATAAGTTATCTTTGTGGCCCTTGAGAGTCAAGAAAGCTGCTTAAATAGTTATGGCGGGATTTGGCTGAATGACAAAAAACATTAATTTGATTCCGTTCTGCCAAAGCAGCAGTTAGTTTGAACTAGGGATGAGCGAGTACAAAATTATCTGTATCTGTTAACCACATGATTTATCAGTATCTTTACCCAGAAGTGGGGTTAGTTGTCTTGAACCGGTATGTGTTTTTAAGCAAGCAATTGAAATGGGTTGATCAGAAATTGTTATATTTTTTGCTGATCAGAAAACTATTTACATAACATCAGAGTTGAGCTTCAGATCAATGGTTTTGATAACAAACAAACAATATACAGAACAAGTTTTACAACAATGAATACAACACTTGCGGTTGCAATTATGAAGTCAAATGTAATGAACAATAGTTTTCATCTCAACATAAATTTCCTTTTTTACCATTTCATTTTTTAAAGTTTCTCCACTTTTTTGTGAAAAAACTTTTTTGAAAAGTTGCAATGTTTTTTGAAAAGTAGCAATGTTTTTATTTGTGATTTCTTTGATTTTTCGCAAATCACTTAAATTGTTTGAACAGCAAGCAGAGTTAGAGGCTACATTGTCACATAAAACGTTAGGAAAATAACATGACTTTAAATGTAATTTTAACAGAAGAAAACAGTCAAATGTGACCAGCTCAGATTGGGTCCCCCCTAGAAGAACATCTCTGCTTTTATTTTGGTGCTATAGTCCCAGACCCACCCTGGGCCCCTTTTAGCCCCTCTTTATTTACCTCCTGGATACGCCCCTGCTCAGCAGAAGTTACATTTAGGTATAATCACTCATTAATCATTCTAAAAACTCATAGGAGTCTCTATGTCAGAAGAGAGTGAGAACTTTCTTTTTCTCACTTTGGTTGCAGCGCAGCATTAAGTCCGTTGAATTTGATGCTGTAACTTTGTTTTCTGCCAGATCAAAAGCATGATCAGTTTCGCTTCTTGCCCAAAAAGCTGGAGAAAACCCACTTTGTTCCGATGCCTAAGTAACCATCGCACAGCCAACATAAAAGAAAACTAGATGTGAAGTTGGTTGAAGCATTTTTTAATCATTAATAACTGGTAGGATTTCAAAAGTAATTGAAACTGCAGCTTCTGTCAGTCACATAAAGACTGCTCTGAAAACTTGTGGCTGGCTGCTGCGGCATGCGTCACTAATTACAGCTGATTGTTTTCCTAATTGGACATACACAAATCACGTAAGTGACCTACTTTGAAAAAACTGTGAAGTTCGCCAAGAATGATGATTTTTCATGATTGGAATGAGGAAACTACCTTCCATTGCACCTTCCTTGGCAAAATGCAAATGTAACATGTTTTACTCTCCATCCCTCTAATAAGAAACAGCGAGTGTTCGTGATATATGTGACGGCATCAGATATCGGGAAGGGCACTGACATTCGGGAAAATCGGGATGGTTGGCAGATATGGAGAGGGGCGCCGTGACTATCACAGAATGCAGACACAGTCAGCTACCCAATGAGAATTTTTTTTCAATCCAAGCACAGATATTGACTCGTATTACTCGTATTATACTCGTTCTCTGCAAAAGTCCTTTATCCGTACCGGATACTGGTTTCAGGTGAGTATCCGGCTCATCTCTGGTTGGAACATTGGGGAGAAGGTGAAAACTCAAAACAGGAAGGCCTCAGCTAAAACTGGGATTTAGGACCTTTTTTTGCTGCAAGGCAAAAGTGGCAACAAGTATCTAAAAACTTCCAGATTAATCTCTTTATCTCCTTAAAGAGACACATGTTGTACTAATAGGTGGGTAAAAATAAAGTGAAACCTTGGAATTGACACATTTAAATATGAAGGGGTGAAAAGTAGTCGACACAACGTAGCAAACCGGGGAATGTGAAACGTGCAAGGGGATGTTGTATGAGAAGGACAGAGATGTTCTCTGCAGAGCAGAGACCTCACCCACAAAGGAAGCGTCCAGAGACAAGAGAAGATATGGACTGACATGGTTTTACAACAAAGTCTTTGTCTCATTAGCACATATATGCATAGATAACCTAAATTAGGAGGATTAAATAGAGATTATATTAGCATCTTGCTTTATTAAGCGAACAGAAAATATAGTTAACTATGGATATTCCACTAAACAAATTTCTGACTGTATGAACTATGACCAGAGAGGAGGGTTACTTTAAACATATTTAATACATCAGGATGCTAATTACTTTCTACAAATTACCTAAGTTAACTAGATATTCATGCCTCAGAGACTGATGCAGAGAATACATATGGCCAATAGCTTTACACTTTCTGATTGTCATTCCAGTGGTCAGCTTTGCAGCGGTAAGCAGTGAGCTGTCCTGTTAATCATCACAATAGCCTCTCTAATTCCCTGAGGTCTCGTTACGAAGCTCAGTTCAACCTTGCAAACACAGGAGCAAAGTTGCCTCAGCTCAAATTGTGCCAAAAAGTTTCAACACATGGCAAATCTCCCCAAAAAATATAAAGTTATGGGTAAATTGGGGTATATTAAAGACTAAAATAACTATTAACAAACAACTAACATAATTAAAAAAATAACACAGAAGAAACACTTTTCAAAGTCTTTCTTTTTATCATAATAGCAATACTTACAGTAGGCAAGACATACATACATCTGTAAACAGGTTAGGAAGTACTTTCAGTGACAGTTTAATGCTGTTAACTGTATAACAAACTCAACAGAGTAGAAACAGGAGGTCTCCTTTAAGAAACTTTTGGTGTGGGTCTGTTTTATTTTTTGCTTAAATTATGTCTGAATTTACTCACAGCGTCCAAAAATAAGAGCAGTGACATTTCATAGTAATATTACTCAAATAAAGTAAAACGTACAGCATAGAAAAACTGCTCTTTAAAGTATATTTTCTAGAAAAAGTTACTCTAGTAAATGTAACTGAGCAAGTGTAAGCAGTTACTACCCACTTCTGAAAGAGGGTTGACCCTTTCTTTACGATCACAAAGAAGTGTGACTCCTTAAAGGCCAAGAAAAAGTCAATCAAACTCTTTATTTGGACCATTTTCCTTGTGATGATGAGTAATAATAAGAAGGATTTCATTACTAAAGAGTTCGTCCAACCGGTCTACATGTGTTTTGTGGACTTGAAAAAGGCCTCCCTTATTGGGAGCACTTTGAGGGTTTAGTCTGGGAGTATGAGGTACCAGGCGCCTTGATTTGGGCTGTCAGCTCCATGTATGATTGGTGTCTGAGCTTGGTTTGCATTGCTGTCTAACTTGTGTAACTGGCTAACTGCCTAACTTGCTTTCAGACGTATTTATGCATTGCCTACTGTAAGTATTGCTATTATGATAAAAATAAGTAGAGCGGGTTTCTGTTGAAAGTTGGACAGTTTGTTAACGATTCTGTTCATAACGTTTATGGACAGGATTTCTAGGCACAGCCAAGGTGATGAAGGGATCCGTTTGTACTGGCCTGAAGATTGGGTCTCTACTTTATGTAGATGATGTGGTCCTGTTGGCTTCAACAAGACATGATCTACAGCTTTCACTAGAGAGGTTCGCAGACGAGCTGAGATGAGAATCTCAGCTCCAAATCCGAAACCATGGTCTTTAACGGAAAAGGGTAGAGTACCTCCTCTGGGTCGGGGACCAGAGACTTTCCCAAGTGGAGTGGTTCAGGCATCAGGGGGTCTTGTTCATGAATGAGGGAAAATGGAGTGGGACATTGCAGTGATGTGGGTGCTGTACCGGTCTGCCGTGGAGAAGAGAAAGCTTAGGGGCAAGGTTCTTGATTTACCATTTGGTCTAAGTTCCTACTATCGTCTTTGGTCACAAGCTCTGGGTAGTGACAGAAAGAACGAGATATCTGGTACAAGTGGCTGTTGAGGTGGCGGACATGCCCAGAGCAGGAGGACCAGAGGAAGACCCATGACACCTTGGAGGGACGATGTGTCTTGTCTGGTCTGGGAATGTCTTGCGTTTCCCCTGGAGGAGCTGGACCAGGCAACTAGAGAGAGGAAAATCTGGGTCTTTCTAATTCAGCTGCTGCAACCCAACCAAAGACAGATGAATGGAATATTTTCAACCAGCCATTTTCATCTATCATTTTATTATCTTTTGAGAGATGCCTGCCTTGTTTCCTTTTAGAAACAAATAATATAATTTAAATCTAACTCTGCCAGGGGAATCATTTTGACCTTATTGCAGCAGCAGAGTAGTTTTCCTCCTCTAGTCTCAGCTGTGATTCTCTCAGGAGAATAAAAGCTAATTATAAACGTGTGACTATGGAGGACAACCACGTTTGGCAGAGAGTCGATAGAGTCGGGAAACAGACTGTATGACATACAAAGGAAACACAATAAAGCGGTGCTCGTTTTCTTCGAAATCTCAAAGTTTAAATTAATCTGTACTTTAAATGCCTTCATTTGTGACATCTAATCAATAACCTCCAGAGCTTCAGCCCTAAATGTGCCAGTTTAAAAAAGCCTAGGGGACACACCAAGACTTTTTATTATAACAACCATTCTAAATGTCATACAACACTCTCAAGGAAATTTCAATCGAACGCAACTGGACTTGGTAATTTGTCTTGGAAGACGTTTCACCTCTTATCCAAGAGGCTTCATCAGTTCATGCTCCCCGCTGACCAGGCTGGGACTGGTCCAACTAACTGGTGTGGAGACTCAGCAATTTAACCTCTTTTACAAGAATGATTATGTCATTGGATGCTTTGTGCTCCACGTCTTAACGACGGTCGTTGGCGTGTCGCCTATTGGTGGAGGTTAGGTTTCGGCTTCATTAGTGCCCTATTGTGTTATAACGACAGTCGTTATATTCCACATTCCAGGGTGGCCTTTTATTGTGGGTAGTATAAGGTACACCTGTGCACTAATCATGATGTCAGATCAGCATCTTGATGTGGCACACCTGTGGGTGGGATGGATTGTCTCAGCAAAGCAGAAGTGCTCACTATCACACATTTAGACTGATTTGTGAACAATGTTTGAGAGAAATGGTAATATTGTGTATCTGGAATTAATTTTAGATATTTAAGTCCATCTCATAAAAAATGGGAGCAGAAACAAAGGTGTTGCGTTTATATTTTTGTTGAGTGTATCAAGATTCCTGATAATGACCGAATAATTGTGCGAGCGGGTTGCCGTTAGTTTGTGGCTGATTTTATAAGATTACGTGAGCAATTCTTAACAGGCGCAAGCAGCAGTATTCAAATGAAGAGTTTGCGGCTGATAATGTGAGCTGCACCACGGTTAGAGAGAGGAGGAATAATGCGCATGGATCCATAATGCGTCTTTGACACAAAAAAAAGGAGGGGGGATAAAATATGTTTTCGTTTGTCAGTAATAAATGTAATTCATGCGCTGCTCTCTGCTGCATTCACACATCGTTTTGCAGAGTTAAACTAATTAAAACTGTAGTATGTCTGATTTTTTTGTGTGTAAAATGACATATATAATGCCAATTATCATTGTGTTATTGGTATATGATTGCTACATTTTATTAATTGTACTCCAGGAAGGTTAACCACTATGTGAGAAACTAATGAGAATCCACTAGATCATGTGCGCTCAGCGAGAGCGCATTGAGTTATGATGCGTCTTTGGGGGAAAAACAGCTAAATATGTACATAACCGTCAGGTTTATGGCCATTAGAGTGTTAATTACTTTTAGTTTTTAATGTGTGTGAATGATATTTTTCGTTTGTCAATAATAAACTCATGTTGAATGTGGTAGCGCAATATTAAGACATGCTTTTCAGAAGTGCTAACACGCTAAACTAGCCGGCCCAAACATTTTCATGCTTAGTAAATCACACTGCGCCTGGAACGCCGACTTCTTTGCCTGTTCTCCTCCCAATATTTTGCGTCTTCTTATAGAAACACCCAGATTGCATATTCATCAGGGGCAAAAGTGCTAAATGGATTGCGTGCTTCTTGCTGTGGATTTAACAGGCGCAATGCGCTGTGTGCCGTGTTCAGGCTAGATCATCCTCAGCCTGTTTTTGCGACGCTGTGCTAATTGCGCCGATTTTAACAACCGCAAACCATTGATAAATCGGGCCCTAAGTATTTTATTTGTGTAGATTAACTGGAAGTAAGATTATAGTTTTTGATGATGCCTCTGTGGATGTAAATGCGCAGCTAAGAACGGTGAGCGTTACATTATATCATTTTTCTTTCTCAGTGTATCAGGACAGTTTCAGCAGCAAACTGACAGGGAAGAAGCGGAGCTTGTTGTTGTGTTTTCTGCTGATATTAACTGGTTTGCGAACAACTCTCCTTATTTTTTTATTGTGGCTCAATCGCAGTTCTTTTGGAGTTGAAAAACAAACGTCCTGACCACCGATCTATAGAACACAGTCATCCCTTTTTGAATGAAGTATAATATGAATATTTACATAGAAAGACAGTCAAAAAGGAAAGTTTTGAACCGGAAATATGTAACACACCGCCAACGGGAGCTAAAAATGTTAAGGGGTAAAAAAAAGCTAAAAAAAAACTGAGCTGGCCCAAAATGAGCTGCCACTTCAACTAACAGTCAAAGTCTACAACCAAACCTAAAAATCAATGTTTCCAGATATTATCATACCATTTGAAATACATTTCCCTTCCCTCCAAGCAAGCGTCAGTTAGAGGCTTTATTGTTAAAAATTTTAAATATTTCAAGGTTCTGCAACTAACACTCATCATCATATTAACTGACTTGATTTATTTTCCCTTTAGCTGTAGTCTTTTGTTTCTGATATTTCTGCATCTGTTTGGTTAATTAGATACATATAGGTGTTCATATTAATATCACAAAGTTATTTAATCTAATGAGGTAAAAGAAGCAACATATCAAAGATGAAAAATGCTGGAGAAATATGTTTTAACCCAACAAGTTTGTCTCATGTTTTTTATCTTTAGCTCATCTCCTCCCTATTTAATAATCATGCTGCATAGTTAGTCCAGATGAAATCTGACCCTGAGGAAACTTCTGTCCTTCACACTCACTCTGATGATGAGAGATGCAGTTGATCAGTGCTGGTAATACTCTCCTACTCCGCCACTCATTAGTGTCCAGGCTTCCCTCACTCTGTGACAGATGGATTAGAGCTAAGTAGCTGCTTTCTATTCAGTCTGTCTGTCAATACGCCCTAAAACTCATGCATAAAGCACCACTCATTTCAGATTAGAAGAACAGCTAAATACAGCCTTAAAGGGACAAACATCAGCATTTTTAAGACCTCTAATGGTGGTTTTGTCTGTGGAGTTGTTCTGTCGACGCTAACGGAGTCTCTGGTCTCTCAAACAAACAGGAAAAGAAAAGTGGGTCTCTTCTTTGTAGCTGTTTCTAAAGTGTGTATATTTTTGGATTTTATCAGATTAAATCCTGAGTATAAAGTAAAACACAATTCTTTAAATATTTGAATCCATAATAAAAAGTAAAGCATTACAGAAATAAATAACGAAGGAAAGCCGCTGTTTGAGGAGTTTCTTTGATCATACTGGCTCTTTGGGGGGAATAGTTGCCCCTACTACATGCTAATGTGCCCCTGAGCAAGGCACCAAACTTGAAGTGTCCTACTGATTAGTGCATCAGTGTATGAATATGTTCATGCCTCAAAGTTTGGCTCCTTAAATGTTGGTCCTGTAGAGGAGAACCAATTCTGGTTTCTTTCCTAATGAGATCTTTAAATGTTTTTTTTTCTGAACAAGTTGGCAAAAATCTTCAAAGCTGTAAACAACCGAGTGTTTATCCCAAAAACATGGAGAGAAATAGGAATATATAGCAGGCACCTCGAGGACTTGTACTGAACTTGTAAACATCAGTGTTCTTGTTTGATCAAAGCTGTTGCTACTTTAGAGGAGGAGGAGATGTGAGCACCAAGAAATGTATCCCAAACCTCAAAGTTCTCCTCTGCTGAGTAAGGTGTTGCATGAAAAATGAGAAGCTTCAGGCCACGCTGCTGACTAAATATTTTCATTGTGTCGATATAGAGATCTGATCTTGCAGTCCAAGGCAAGGAATCGTGCAGCGGCTCGATGCTGCAGGATTTATGAGCATACCTTTAAGTTTTGACTACACAATAGACAAGAGTACAGCGCCATAAATCAGCAGGACCTTCAGAATGACAGCTTCATAAACCAGCAGCTAAACGTTTCAGTGACGTTAGACTTACTGGTTTGATTTTGGAGACTTTTCTTTGTGTGTATTTGTTCAGATTTGAACAACAGTAGCTCTAGGTGGTTTACCACGACAAACTGAACCACAAGCAGTCCACCACCAGCTGTCATTGCTTCTGAAACCCAAATGTTTTGGATATATCTGTTATTATGCTGAACTAAAGAACAGCAACTGATATATATCAGACAGTTAGTGTAGTAAAACTGTTAAAACGTTATCATGAGTCATCATAAGCCGACTGCTTCAGTGACTTCTGCTGCTGTCCTATGAGCAGCAGGCTTCCTATGAGGTGCGGTCCGGTTTGCCAAAAATTAACAGCAATAATTAGAGTTATAATATAAACAAATGGAGGTTAATATTTTAAATTCATGTTTGCATTAAACTTATTTATTCATTCATAAATGTCAGTAGTAAAAATATTTACTAAGTAATCTAAATATTTAATTTACGCATTTTACAAATATTTAGCTCCAAACTAAATATTTAAGTGAGAAGTTAAATATTTTAATACACGGAAAAAAATAGAAATTCAACACTTTTGTTTTTTGCTCCCATTTTTTATGAGATGAACTCAAAGATATGAAACATTTTCTACATACACAAAATAAGCATTTCTCTCAAATATTGTTTACAAATCTGTCTAAATCGGTGATAGTGAGCACTTCTCCTTTGCTGACGCAATCCATCCTATCTCAATTCATTTTATTTATATAGCGCCAATTCACAACAAATGTCATCTCAAGGAATTTTACAAGAAAAGTCACTTCAACACAATTATAAAAACATTCAAATCAGTTAAAAGTTTTCTATGTGAGGAATCCCAGCAGATTGTGTTGAGCCATTGATGTGAGGTTGTGCCCGGATCATGCAGACTCCAACCAAAGCAATTACTCAGCAATCACTCATACGGAGCAAGAATGTAACGACAGTGGAGAGGAAAAACTCCCCTTTAACAGGAAGAAACCTCCAGCAGAACCAGAATCAGATCCTGGCTCAGTACAAGCGGTCATCTGCCACGACCGTTAGGGGGTCTGAGAAGACAGAGAAGAGACTTACAAAGAACAAAAGAACTGATGTAAGAGTACTTTATATATCAAAGAAAGTAAATTGTTGATAACAGGACATGGAGGATGTTCAGTCACTTAGAGCATCATTTGAACCAATATTTCCCATCCAGCAGGGGACGCTGTAGCTGAGTAAGAGGCCAGACCAGGTGGAGCTTCTATGGGGAGATAAACACTGAGAGAAAACAATGTTAACAATTGCAATAACAGTAGAAAATATACATACGGAGAGTAGTAGGAGAGAAAAGTAGCAGAGTGAAGAAAAGTGGTCAGTCTGTCCTCCAACAGTCTAAACCTATAGCAGCATAACTACAGACATACCTCAGGATAACCTAAGCCATTCTAACTATAAGCTTTATCAAAAAGGAAGGTTTTAAGCCTAGTCTTAAAAACAGACAGAGTATCTGCCTCATGGACTAAAACTGGGAGCTGGTTCCACAGGAGAGGAGCCTGATAACTAAAAGATCTGCCTCCTATTCTACTTTTAGAAATCCTAGGAACTACCAGTAGACCTGCATTCTGAGAACGAGAGTGCTCTGTTAGGAACATATGGAACAATCAGATCTCTGATGTACGATGGAGCTGATTATTAAGGGCTTTATACGTAAGGAGGAGGATCTTAAACTCTATTCTGGATTTAACAGGGAGCCAATGGAGAGAAGCTAAAACAGGAGAAATGTGATCTCTCTTTTTAATATTCATCAGAACACTTGCTGCAGCATTTTGGATCCACTGAAGGCTTCCTTACACAATTTGGTTGGTTTCGGGTCTAATGTTGTGTTCAGACCAGAAACGTCCTTTGGTCTGGTTGTTTGGTCCGGACCAAAGGCAAACTATTTTTTTTATTTTTCCTTTGGTGCGGTTTGTATTCAGACTCTTCATTTTTGCGAGTGGACTATATTTTGTAAACACGTGTGTGATGATCAGTGCTGCTGTTGGACAGCGATGACGTGGCCGGAAGTAGCAAAGACCTGGAAAAGGAGGTAAACAGCTGTGAAATCATATGGATATCAGAGCTGCAGCAATGGATGCGAGGGTGACGAGATGTTTTATCGTTCCAGATGACGAGGAGAGACGGAGCAAGATGACAAGGCGTTGTCACGGCTGGGAGGGTCGGAACTGAGCCGAGGATGAGACCCGAGAAGAACTGTAGCAGAGCTGCTGGAGGAATTATCCCCAACATACAACATACAAGTTTAGGGTTTGGATGAAGCTAATATTTCTGATGATTCAGAAAGTTCAACAGAATCAAAACAGTACAGACATAAACATGCTTCTACAGTTCTCTCTGATACTGCCTCATTTACTGAAAGAGAGTTAATCATGTTTGGGAGAATGAAGAATTTATGAAGAAGCCCATAAAGGCATCACTACTGAGAGAAGGGGGAATAATTGGCTCAACAGAACTATGACTCTGTGTAAGTTTGGCAACTTTACTAAAAAGAAACCTAGGATTGTTTTTATTTACCTGTAATAATTAATCTCACAGGTGTTCCATATCAAGATGCTGATTAGACAGCATGAGTATAGCACAGGTGTGCCTTAAACTGGCCACAATAAAAGGCCACTATGAAATGTTATGTTGTATCACTCAGCAGAATGCCACAGATGTTGTAAGTTTTGAAGGAGTGTGCAGTTGGATTGCCGACAGCAGTAATGTCCACCAGAGGCGTTGCTCATGAATTAAATGTTCATTTCTCTACCGTAAGTAATTTCCAAAGGCATTTTTGAGAATTTGGCATTTCATCCAACCGGCCTCACAACCCCAGACCACGTGTAACCACACCAGCCCAGGACCTCCACATCCAGCAGGTTCACCTCCAAGATCATCTGAGACCAGCAACTCAGACAGATGCTGAAACAATTGGTTTGCCTAACCAAACAATTTCTGCACAAACGGTCAGAAAACGTCTCAGGGAAGCTCATCTGCATGCTCGTTATCCTCATCGGGGTCTCAACCCTACTCCAGTTCATCGCCGTAAAAGACTTGAGTGGGCAAATGCTCACATGTGATGACGTCTGGCACGTTGCAGAGGTGTTATCTTCACGGATGAATCCCGGTTTATGCTGTTCAGGGCAGATGGCTGACAGTGTGTGTGGCGTCGTGTGGGTGAGCGGTTTTCTGATGTCAGTGTTGTGGATGTAATGGCCCATGGTGGCGGTGCAGTTATGGTATGGCCAGACATATGTTATGGACAGATGGATGGACATTTTATTGATGCCATTTTGAATGCACTGAGATACCGTGCCGATATCCTGAGGCCCATTGTTGTGCCATACATCCAGCATCATGTTGCAGCAGGACAATGCACTGCCCCAATGTTGCAAGGGTCTGTACACAATTATTGGAAGCGGAAGACATCCCAGTTCTTGCATGGCCAGCATACTCACCAAACATTTCATCCATTGAACATGTTTTGGATGCTCTATGACAGGGTGTTCCACTTCCTGCCAATATCCAGCAACTTCACACAGCCATTGGAGAGTAGTGGACCAACATTCCACAGGCCACAATCAACAACCTGATCAACTATAAGACAGAGATGTGTTACACTGCATAAGGCAAATGGTGGTCCCACTAGATACTGACTGGTTTTCTGAGTCCCCAGACCCCCCCAGTAAAACAAAACTGAACATTTCAGAGTGGCCTTTTATTGTGGCCAGTTTAAGGCATACCAGTGCAATAATCATGCTCTCTAATCAGCATCTTGATATGGGACACCTGTGAGGTGGGATGGATTATCTCAGCAAAGGAGAAGTGCTCCCTATCACCGATTTAGACAGATTTGTGAACAATATTTGAGAGAAATGGTTATTTTGCGTATGTAGAAAATGTTTCAGATCTTTGAGTTTATCTCATAAAAAATGGGAGCAAAAAACACAAGTGTTTATATTTTTTTTCAATGTATCAAACTAAAGATGTAGAAAACAAATTTAATGTGTGCAAACTAAATGTTTAACTTAAAACTAAATATTTGTCCAGCTTTTATTTTGATAGTCCAATTACGCTTCTTGGCAAGTGAATCTGCACATTCGCCAAATGTTTAGCTTTGAGTTAAATATCTACTTTGAAGCTTTATATTTAGGTAGCCAGTTTACCTTGCAAACGTAATATTCAGGTGAGAAGCTAAATATTTAACTTGTTAACTAAATATTTTGTGAAAAGATTACATATTTTGCTTCAAATTTAACATTTAGTTTGTCAACTACAGTTAATGTGCAAAGTAAATGTTTAACTTAACACTAAATATTTGTCTTTCTAGGTAACATGGCTAGCTAAATATAGCTTTAAACAAAAGATTTAGCCCAGAGCTTCATATTTAACCAGTATGATAATTTACTTGCAGATAAGAGGAATGTGAAACTGATGGTGAGACTGAATGTCATCTTTTTTTTATAAAGTTTTGTCCCAACATCTCCAACCTTTCAGCTTAGAATATGGAGCAACCATTTTGATGGCACCCCCTACGTGTTACAGCGCTTTAATTTTAATAGTCGATTCCGCTTCTCGACAAGTGAATTTGCATATTAGCTAAATATTTAGCTCTGACTTAAACATTTACTTTGAAGCTATATATTTAGCTAACCAGTTTAGCTTGCAAAATATTTAGCTTGTTACAAAAGTGTTTAGTTTCAAACTTTGACATTTATAAATTAATGAATAACAGAGATGGAAATATAACTTTGAAATATGAACCTGTTTTCAAAAAATTAAGTATTTACGTTGTAACTTTACAAACGATGCCCCATCGTCTTATCGCGTGACCTGAAAAAGGTTTTCCAAATTTCATATGTGTCTTTTTTTTTTTCTTTTGTCTCACTCACGTTTTGAATGATAAAAAATATGATTTAATACCCTAATTTATTAAAAGACAGATTTAAGGGGGATAAAACATGTGCATGCCACACTTTTGTGATTTCTCTGAAAGTCATTTTCTTTCCGTCCTGATTTGTCACATGAAACCCCAGTAACATAAACTGACAAGGCTCTGTATCATCATGTTACACATCTATATCCATCCATATCTACGTATCCAATGCAGATGTATATGAGGCCTTTAAGAAACATCCAGGAATGTCTCCTGGTGTTTCCCAGCTCCTTCCGGGATATCCTGAAGCTTTGGCAGGTCAGAAGGAAGAAATCCTCCCTCCAGCGACTTGGAGGTCTCCTCCGGGGGGAATCTGACGCTTTCACACAACACAAGCTCAACAGAGACTTCACACAGAGTCGTGTTATGCTATCTGAAAGCGACAAATGGTAATATTGCTGTAAGGAAAGTATGTTAGAGTTGAATTTATTCATGATCTTAAACTGCTAAAAACCAAACAGTTGTTTTCTAGCTGAGATCAAGCTAATTTCACTGTGGTGTGAAGAATTAAATCATTTTCATCCGATGCTCTCTGCTCAAAAGACCAAACTCAGTATGAAAAGTGAAGTGAAATTATTGAAGAGTTTTTTTTAAAAGGTTTTTGTAGTTCCCTAATATGATTAAAATAATTGTACATTTTTGTATTTTAAGGTTAAATCTTTGCAGATGATGTGAGCGTGTTCCCTGAAGCCCTTGTGGTTAGTATGGATGGGTTTGCTCCTAACGATCCTCAGCTGTTATCCCGCGTGTGTGTGTGCGTGCGTGTGTGTGTGTGTGTGTGTGTGTGTGTGTGTGTGTGTGTAGGCTCATGCATGCAGGTCCAGCTGCTCCTGCAGGTAGCTCCTTTCTCTCCTTTCTCTCACTCTTCCTCCTTTATTTTTCATCTTGTGAATTTGTTCAGCTCCACATAAATAACGCAGTAAGCAGGGAGGCAGCTCTGACTGGACCTCTGTGGGTGTGTTGTTGTGTCTGGCTCCAGGATGTTGGCACTGGATTCTTTGGCTCTTCCTTGTGCCGTAAACGGGCCCGTTTGTGCTTGGGTTTGTTCCTGCACACCCTGAAGGCACTTAGAGTGGCAGCCGGGGATTCTGGTGGCCGTTTAAACACCTCGGGCTACTTTCAAGTCGTTCCAGCAGAATTTTGCAGTGTGTCTCTAGGCGGAACATTAATCAATATTAGGGGGAAAAAGGGATTTTTTTTCCATGAAAGAAAATGTATGCAAAGAATGCAAATTAAGATGCAAATTTGACCAAAATAAACCTTAAGAAACCTTATTTAAATAAATTAACATGTTTTTTGTTTTCTGAATCTCTTTATCCTTTAAAGGTCAAACACAAAAAGACTTACAGAATATGACAGAGGAAGGTAAATAATAGGAAGGAAGTGTGATGGGAAAGAGGGGTGAACGCTGGAGAGTGACACAGATAGACAAATTAAAGGGATTAGACAGCTCATTCCCCCTTAATTCTCTTATCACCTCCACCCACAGCAGACTGGGGTGCCACAGCAATGTTTACATGACCTCATATCCCACTGAAGCAAAAATATTCATGGACCACATTATGCTAAATCTCCTGTTTACCTGACATAATCCCTTGCGGACAAACAATCTGCAGCCGGGTACCTGGAAGTGAAGCACGCTGTGAGGGTGAGAGGTGGTTTACTGATGAAGAAGAGTAGTTGTTTTTTCTCCTGAAATAAAGGTCGAGGTTCAAGGGAAGCACACATATTTGCAGTGGATGTGTTAACGTTTTCTGAGTCGGTTCTAATAGGCTACGTTCACACTGCACCCACACGGCACCCAAAGGATTTTCACAAAATTTGTGAGCAGATTCTTCCTATCAAATGCATCGATCGGCTTTGATCGAATATCGAAGAGCGAATAGTAATGCAGGATTCAACAGCTTACAATAACTTTACTTCTCCAGTTTCATGTCGCAGCTGAATTTGTTCGTTTTTAGAAAGTAGGTCATAAAAACTCTGCACATCTCCTCTCCCGTTTTCTCTGTCTTCCTCTTTGTTAACTTGGAGTTTAGTCCTGGGATTTCTGCAGGATGCTTGTTGTTGCACTGGGTCCTCTCCTAAAGAGCTACTGCCAACTGCTTCATTGTGTAAATAATTGTGTGGAGCTATTGAGAAACAGACAATAAAATTCTGCTTTGAAAAAGTATATAGCAGCTGTCTTAGATTTTCTAAGTAACTGACATCCTCTGTAATAAAAACCTAAACATTATAAGGGTCAATTTTAATGAGTTAAACATTTTTCTTTGTTTTAGTGATGCTTTATTTAGTTTGTTTAGCTCTGTAGTCACATATAGATCTGGTTTCTATCCTTCCTGTATTTATAAAATAAATTGTATTAGTTCTGTTAGATGTTTGCTTACTGAGTAGGAATATTATCAGGTTTATTATTACTCTCCTAGTTTTGTCTTAAGCCTTTATACCAGAGAAACGGCATTTTCTAATTATGTTGACGTTACCTTAAAAGTTATGAGAAACATTTCATACATTCCCAAATGTCGGTTTATATCTGGCTTTGGGCCCATTTCTCTTTCCCAACATTGCTTTGGTTCATTGAAGTGTCTGAGGCTGTTTCCTTGAGCTGTTCCCACATTTCCTCCTGGATCCATGCTGCTGTAGATCTGCTGCCGTGTTTGGATCATTGTCCTGTTGATGGCGCTGCTGTCGGTGAAGCTGACGGACCGACACTTATACTTTATACGACAGAAAAGTTCATGGTTCCCTCAATCATTGTGTTTATATGCACACCTAAACCGAGCTTTAGGCAATAATTGGGTGAGCCACAGTGAGAGTTTACATGAATATGAATTATTAAATGAAGTATTGGACTATGCGACGTTGCGTTGGGACGTGCACCCCTTCGTGTTAGCCGTCTACCGGTTTTCACCCAGAAGCACTCGGACGGTGAACAGATTCTGGTGGAAGGGAAGTAGACAGAGTAAAAGCAGAACTCTAGTTTGGTTTGACTTCAGCCTGACTAAGGCAATAATTCCTCTGTAATTTGCTGCATGTAAACGCACTGATTGACTTCAAAGTTCCCAGATCATTAGCGTCCACCACCGTGCTTGACAGGTGGCATCAGGTGTTTCCTCCATTCTGGATCTGTACATCATGATCACACACTCTACTTTGGTCTCCTCTGTCCAAATCACATACCAGAAGTCTTGTGCTTGGTCATATATTAGATGTTGCACCTGGAGTCGGATCCACCCTTCACTGCATTTATAATGCAAGTGTTGAGATTTTGTCTCCACCAGAATTACACATCTACTGACTGAGACGTTTGCCCAGTCTCCTTGACTAAAACAGTTCAAGCTCAGTCAGAACGGATGGAAATTCTGAACAAATGTTTTTGAAAACCTGCCAGTGATTTTGGGTAAAAGCTACAAATCTCATGTAGGCAAAAAGGTTAGACTGAATTTATCCACATCTGTCCACGACTCATTCTCCCACATCTACTGTACATCCAGTGTACCCACCATAGCTTCTAGGATTTTCCTCCTGCCGCTCTTCTATAGAAAGCAGATTTGGGTAGTGCATGACTAAAGCCTAGTTTCCAGTTGTCCATCTTTGTTTAAATGGATTGACGCAGCGCCATTATCAGTTGACGCGAAGCCTCTCCGTTGACCTATCAACGGAGAGCGTCTGCCTCTGATTGGTCAGTTCAACAACAGCCAGAAATCGTTTCACCAGAACAGGGCGCTATAGTCGCTGTAATCAGTAGTTAATGTAGCATTTGGCCACTATATGCTTTATATTGCAAGGAAAATTTATCTAATCTGTTCTTTTGGTGTTTTTGAACACAAAAAGGTGTAGAACAACAAAAGAGAAACTGTGTTTGTTTCCCTGCATTTTTAGAGGACTTAATGAGCTGCACTTATAGCAAAAAAACTTTCCAGCTTAATCAGAACTTTCTTTCTGTCGGTCATTTCTCCTTGATGGGGGAAATGCGTTCACAAGCTAAAGAAAATCATCTCTAGCTAACAATATACGACACTGCAACGGTAGGCAGACCCACCATAAAAAGTTAGCACCCCCATCTGTCCTGGTGGGGAATTGCTTTGCAACACTGTAAAACCAATGGAGAACCATAGACGAAAAACGTTTCTGTCAATACGTCTGTGTCTGGGTGGAAACTAGCTGAGGGAGAAGTATAAACTAGGCTTCACAATGGTCTGCAGATTTTTCCACCTGAGCTGTGGACCTGTGCACCTCCTTCAGAGCTACTATGGATCTCTTAACACTAGAAGACCCAGGATTTTTTGCTATACCTATAAAACCCAGAGGGCAGCCGATCGGCTGCAAGGCCACCTGTGAACCCTCCTTTTGTTATGTGAACGAGGCAATCACTGGGGCACCACAGGACGTGACGTGAGCCACTTCACTCAAAACACCTTGACATAAAATGGAGGAGGGGGAAGATTCAGATTACAGCAGGATTGCTCTGTCAGAGCTGCTAACTGACTGGGCAGAACATATGAACTGAATCAAAATGTAATATATGTAATATATGTAGAAGGATGTAGAAGTTATCAGGACCCTACAACACTGGGCTTCCAACATCCCCACCAGACACATAGGAAAAGTAAAAGAATAGAACCACATCAAAAAAAAGCACTCAAAATCTGTGGTAGCCCCACCAGTCATTTACAGAATTGCTCATCAAGTTGATATCTGTACAAGATAATGATTTAATTTATGTAACATGTTTTTCTAACTGAGATACAACAGAAATGTATTTGATGTGTTTTATTTAAGAATTTGTATATTGTTTTTGTCTGTTTTGCTCTGTCCCTCTATTTTCTCTTTTCTCGAGTCGCCTTTATACCTTTATGCTGCAATTTCCGGTGTATGGGGATTGTTTGTCACCAACTGCATCACATCCTACAACCCTGGTCGACACATCACCATTGATGAACAGCTTTTCCCGTCAAAGACTCGCTGATTTTCACTGCAATACATTGCAACGAAACCTGACAAGTTTGGGATCAAGTTTTGGGTGGCTTGTGACTTGAAATCCAAATACATCTGCAATGTCCTCCCATATCTTGGCAAGGACCCCAGTCGTCCCAGTGGGGAGAGGCTATCTGAGAATGTAGTTATGAGGATGATGAAACCATTCCTGGACAATGGCAGAAATGTTACCATGGACAATTTCTTTACATCGCTGTCACTTGCACAATGACTGCTTAGCCGGAAAACCACCATCCTTGGCACAGTCAACAGGATTCGGCGAGAAATTCCACAATCAACAAGACAGGGACCACGATGAATTCACCACTCAGGTATTTTCAACCACTGGTGCCACGCTGACGGTGTATGCGCCCAAACGGAAGAAGACAGTCTACATTCTCAGCAGCATGCACAGTGTGGTTCAGAGTGAAAATACCACCAAAAGGAAGCCAAACACTGTCACCCTTTACAACACCACAAAGTGTGGCGTTGATGTGATGGACCAGATGGTGCGGGAGTACACTGTCCGCACATGAACACGGCGCTGGCCAGTCGCTGTGTTCTATAACATGATTGATAGGGCAGCACTGAATGGTTATGTGCTCTATCAAGCATGCACCGGGAGGCAGGAGAGACGGGTGGACTTCCTGGTGGAGCTTGCAAGAGAGTTGACTCACTCTCATGTGGGTGCAAAGCAGGCACAAAACGAACAATTGTTTCGGCAACAACCTTCAACACCTAGCCCTGGGAAAAGAGCCAGGTTTCAGGTTAAAATTCAGTGTACAAGCAATCATGCCACTGTGCGATGTATCGACTGCTACAAATACACATGTGGCAAACGCAGAAAGGAGACGGCTTGGCAGTGCCAGGATTGTGAGTGATAATTGAAATGTACTCACCTCAATCACTGTTACTTACTGTTAAGTTTTCTCCGTGTGCTTGAAAACTCAAATTTCCCTGAGGGAGTCACCCCAAAGGGATCAATAAAGTTTTAAGTCTAAAGTCTCACTCACTTCCACTCTCTAACACTGTATCCTGATAATACAATTTTTGTTAATATTATTTGTAAATATCATGAAGACCCAGTTGGGATAACCACAGATTTTGAGTGATTTTGTTGATATGGTTCTGTTCTTTTACTTTTCCTATGTCCTAATACATATATTACATTTTGATTCAGTTCATTTGTTATGCCCAGTCAGTTAACAGCTCTGACAGAGCAATCCTGCTGTAATCTGATTCTCCCCCTCCCCCATTTTATGTCAAGGTGTTTTGAGTGAAGTGGCTCATGTCATGTCCTGTGGTGCCCCAGTGATTGCCTCATTCACATAACAAAAGGAGGGTTCACAGGTGGCCTTCCAGCCGATCGGCTGACCTGTGGGTTTTATAGGTAGAAAAGCCAAATGGCTGCTCTCTGGGAGTTCTAGTGTTAAATACTTCACCAAACATTACTTCCACAGATACAGACAGCAGAGTTGTATTTGGTTGTTTAGCTACTTAAGAAGAGACCCGTGAGAAGGTTTTTGCAGATGGTCTACATCCAGGGGCGGATCTACTGGGGTGGCACCCCAGCCAGCGGCTATGAAATCAATAAATAGTTGTGTAAAATCGGACTTTAAGCGCATGAGGCTCCTTTTTCCGACAACATTGAATGGAGCACAACGTAACCGGACCATAGGCTGTATACTCCAGACGCTTCTGATAGGCGGGTAGTGAGAGAGAAGCCGACCTGCACACAGAAGGCAGGAGCACACCAGGGAAGAGGAAACTATGCCATCTTACAAAATAGAATATCATTTCTAGCTCAATGCTGATAGTTTTGTAACTATTTGAGGCGATAAAAATTGAAAATCGTAATTATTGCAACATGTAAACTAAGTCAGAGAAGGTGAAATCTTGACATTTGTCCAGAAAAAAAGTTAAAAATAATTGAAATTCTACAGAAATGAAGCGACAACGAAGCATCTCTAGTTTTTTCTCACCAAAGACAAAGGTGAGAAAAATGGAGAAGAGAGAGAGGAGCGACAGAAAAGTGATGGAGGGGAAGGACAAGATCAGGGACAGGAGAGAATGCTAGAACGGCACATCGGAGAGGAGGCGGAGGAGGGAGAGAATTACAGAGATGAGGAGGGAGAAAGAGAAAGACAGGGCAACAGGACAGAGCCTCAAAGCCTGAATGTTTGTTTTGAGCGGAGCAGGAGCTTCTGGCCCGCATAGTGGTGTTGCTACATCACAAAGGCCGTCTGTGTTAAACAGCCACAGAAATACTCAGAATTGCACTATTGAGCTTAATTTTATTAAGAGATGTCCTCTAGCATCAGAAAAAAAGCCACAAAACCAGGTTAACAACATGAATAACCCGCTTTTCAGCGGAGTAGGTCTGTAATGGTCTTGGCAAACATGTCTAGCAACTGAAACAGGAAGGTTGATTTTCTAGCGGAGCACTCTAGACTCTGCTAGAAGAAGCTAGAAGCTGAAGCTAACTGTTAGCAATGAAGCTAACTGTTTGGAACTCTATTTGTGGACAGCACATCATCGTTGCATTATAATTTTTTTTAAACAAAGAAAGATCCGCCAAGTAATAAACTGTTGGAATCTGTCTTTGAACACCACCAGCAAAGTATTTTAATTTAATGATTAGATAAAAGGTAGCAAAACACGCACATTACTGTTAGCCAATCAGAGGCGAGACGTTTGCGTATGGTGAATAAAACTGAGTTGGACTTGTTATCTTGACGTTTCACCCCACCCACTTCTCTGAAAAACTGCAACCTTTGAGAACGAATTTTCTGCACATAAAAAGTTTCTCAAAGCAGGTAATGAGGTAATTGAGGTAGAAACCATCATTGGAAAAAATATACACAACATAATTTAAACATCTTTAAATAAAATCATTTAACTGGGATGAGAAGATAAGTTTTATTGCTCCATTGCCTTTCCTTCATTTTTTTGGCCAGTATTGGAACCTGTTGACCAGAGTAGATGGGTGTGACTCAGGTTCCCCATAGGCCTCTAAAAAATGTGTCCCCATCACTTCTGAGATGATGGTTACGCCCCTGCCTGGTTGTTATTCACACAAAAACAGGGAGTGTGGTCAAATCCTACAAGAATGATATATTCATATTACAGCAGCCCATCAGTTTCTGCACTTCTTCATACGCTCCCCATCTCTAACCAATGTTTTCATCAGAATTTACTCGTCTTTCAAGCAGGGGCTGGCTTTACTCTTTTTCTTTTCAGGGTGCACAAACTTCCATTTTGTTCAGAGGAGGCTGACTCACCGCTGTACAACATTTCTGCTCTGAAGGTTTTTGCAGCTGTTTACACAGAGCTCTCTTTTGTCAAGACAAAAACTACGTCCACATGATCCAGAGATGCTATGTGGCAGGAAAAGGCACAGGAAGCTGTGCTCAGAATGGTGATTCTCCAGTGCTGCTGGAGAGGCAAACTGCCGGAGGGGGCAGGACAGAGAAAGAGCAGTCCGTGTGACGTGTGGGGAGAATTTTAATGGCGCAACCAAGGCAGTACCTCGAAGGGGTCAGAAAACGGATGATCAGAGCTTGATGTGGGAGAAAGAAAATCAGAAAAAGACAGCAGGAAGGACATGGGGATGCTTCAGTGTGCTGCACCCCCCCCCCCCCCTCCACCTGCATGATGGGAGGATGCAACGCTGGGTAACATTGTGCATAAAAGTTTAGATATGTTTTACAACTATGTAGTACTTTTGAGGACGTTTGATACAAACCTGTTATGTCTCTGTGTCTGTATCACTTTATAAACCATTTTCTGGCCCTGCTGGTCCACTAGGAGTAAATGTTGTGTCTGTGCTTGGCTGAGCAGGTGTGAAATAGGCTTTTCAAACCCAATTTTTTACAAAAAATCATTTGCTTTTCTTCCTCTTCATTTTTTCACCATAATTTGAGCCCATTATAAATCATCAAACACCACAGAAATGCAGAGATGGACGCCACGGCTCTACTGTTTTCCTCTTGGCAGGATTGGAAAACTGCTTCCCATTTGTTTTGGCAGTTTTACCAGCTTCTGAATCACTGAGTATTCACACAATAACACGGAAGGTAATTCAGTTATGAGAATGATATCAAATTAAAAGAGTTGTTGCTTACCTCTTCATCGTGTGAATCCATATACAGTTTGGATTTATTAAAAATGTATTCTTTTTGTCTTGACATAAAATAGCTTTTCATAGAAAGAGTCCCCATACAATCTAAACTGTTTGATCGGCCTTATAAGTCATACTCACAATCAATAAAGTTTCCCTTCATAAAACATCATTCCACCGTTAGTGTCTCTGTAAACTGGATGTAATTCATCTTTACAACCAACCTGTCCGGGATCTGACTTGTGTTTTATGTGATGTTTTTTTTACCCCCATGGTTACCCTGGAGGGCAAGACCAGCAGTGTGCTCCAGTATACCTGCCTTCCATCAAACCCAATCATGCAGGAGCCTACATGTATACGAGAAGCATGATTGTCAACCTATTCTAAAAGCTGTGTTGGAGAAGGGATACATCTAAAACCTTATTACAGACCCCTGTAATACAGGCTGCTTGCCCATATTTAATAGGGGTGTGCCATCTTAAAGTGACTATTAAAAAATACATGTTTCTCCTCATTTATTTAATCTCTTCCATGTAAACTTTCTATTTTTAAATGTTTCCTTAATTGAAAATCATGAATAACTGTTTTTTTTTTTATTCAATACAGTCAGTCATTCTTAACTGTATGAGCATGTGGCATGTGAATATTTTACTCAAATGAAATTCCCTGATAAAACCCCTGAGTCTAAAAAAGCCATTCATTCTAATCTCGTTACGTTTGGGACCACCTACAGGAGGGCAGCATTGTTTTAGACAGGTAGCTGTAGCTCCGAGATGCTAACAGTTTGCAACTCTACAGCACGACAGAACACATTCGGTATTTGTGGAGATAACACATCAACACTAGATTTTATTTTTTATTTTTTTCCACCAAATGGAAAAAGAGCTGAGGAACAAACGGTTGGAATTTGTTTTTGGAAAACCACCGGGAAAATGTGTGGCTCTGTTAGTGATTTGTTCAGTAACTTTGAGCAGAGTTACTTCATAGCTACAGACCCAACATTACTGGCTTTGCCTCGAAGCTGGATTTAAAAGTAGTGTCTGTACCAAAAGGTGGAACACCAGCTCCTATTGGATTAAAATAAAAGGTTTACCCAATATTTCACCTTTAGTTTTATGTTAAAACTTGCCATGACGATGAAATGTACTACCTCAGCTAACATGCTAATATGACCACATTCACCCAGAGATGTATCTTGTTTAACTATCCTAAAACGTAACCTGAGCTTCAAACCAAGAAGTGTAATGTCAGCAGCTAAATCATCAGTTATCTGCTGATAACCAAATCTACTGGTAAATAAATCTGTGGCAGCTACATCTTTTGGTCTATGGAGCTCAGCGTGAGTCTCTCTGCTCCTCAGCGGATTGCGGTGACTTGATCCAAACAGACTGCAGATCAGACGACACGACCTGCTGAATTTAAGACTACTACTATTATGCGGGGCGAGAGAAACAAATAGGGCCTGATATATCAAGATTCCTGATAACTTTCATATCAGGCGCAAGTAGCAGTGTTCAAATGTGGAGTTTGGGGCCGCTAATATAAACTGCAGAAAGTTGTGAATTTATTTTTTCATTTGTCAATAATAAATGTAATTCATGTGGTGTACATGCGCTGTTCTCTGCTGCATGCACACGTCATGTTGCAGGGTTAGACTGATTAAAACTGCAGCATGCCTGAATTTTGTTTTTAAAATGTCATATATAAAGCCAATTATCATTGTGTTATTGTATATGATTACTACATTGTATTAATTGGACTCCATGAAGGTTAACCGCTACGTGAGAAACTAATGAGGATCCACTAGGATCATGTGCGCTCAGCGAGAGCGCAGTGAATTATGATGCGTCATTGGGGAAAAACAGGTAAATATTTACATAACTATCAGGTTTATGGCCATTAGAGTGTTAATTACTCTTAGTTTATGTGTGTGAATTTTTGTTTGTCAATAATAAACTCATTTTGGATGTGGTAGCGCAAAATTAATACACGCTTTTCAGAAGTTCTAAAAACAGACGCTAAAACAGTCGACGCAAAGATTTTTATACTTAGTAAATCAGTATTTGCGTGCGTCTTGCTGTGGGTTTAACAGGCGCAATGCGCTCTGCGCCGTGTTGATAGATCAGCCTGAGCCTGTTTATCTGACGCTGTGCGGTTTGCACAGGTTTTAAGAAGCGCAACCAGTTGATAAATCAGGCCCTAAATGTTTACTTCAGTAGTGAAGATGAAAGAGCGCAGCTCACTGACAGGCGTGGGGTGTAGAGAAGCTTGCCTGGTGGAGCTTTGGCTGGAGGCTCAGTGTGAGCCCGTTAACAGCTCCATCACTTTGCGGTCTTGTTTGGGAATACACACTAAACTGGGTGGTAAACTCCACCTAAGGCTAAATACCAGCATCATTTTTGACTTTTCTAGATTTAAGTAAATGGAGATAGTGTAAGAGTTGTGTTGTAGTTAGCCAATCTGCGCAAAGAAACCTTCATGTCATTAATCATGCTGTTTCTCCAGGCCCACTGCTGTACTGAACTCTAATACTCTGAAAATAGTGAAGGGATTTTTTTTCTTCACATAAACACAGACAGCATTCTTTTATACCATAGAAGACTGAAAAATGTATAAAAATACCAGTAAATGAAACATTTAAATCACTTCAGTTTCCCTTAATTGAATAATCCAGACAAGTGTATTTCCTGGCTTTTATTTTTGTGAAACCACAAGTAACACCAACACACATCCAAAATAGGTTTCATAATCACATCAACGTCACATCTGACACAAAATGTAAAGGAAATGTGTGTTGAGACTAGATGTATAATAGAGCAAGTGTCATCCAGGACCCAGTTAGCTTACCATGCTATAAGGCAGCAACAGAAAAAGAAGATATTTTAAAAAGCAAAGAGGAATAGTAGTTAAATCTGGTCAAAAATAAATTATAATAATGCATACATAAATTTGAGCCTGTTTCTTGTTTGGTTATTTAGTTTTCTTCTTTACATTAAATGTTATATTCGGCCTTTAGCACCATCACACTAGTTCCTACAACTCTTCAGTGAATTCTGTCACCTTTCTATTTCAGTCAGAAATTCACACAGCAGTGGTTTTCCACTCTCCTCACCTCTTTCCGAATGAATTTCCCCACCCCACAGTGGGACTCGAGCCTAATAAAAAAATCCTTGCACTCCTGCTAAGAGAGGCCTTCTGGGCTTGTTGGGTTCATAGCGGGTAGCCAGTTATTTTGGTAAATAAACCCCAAAGACCTCCCATCAACACTGCAGTTAGCCTGTCTTTTTTTCTGTCTTTTTTATACTTGCCTTGAACTTTCCCCTTCCAAGCTTTTGAACAGGTCAAACATGGATTTTAGAGTTTTTACAGAGTTCCTTGTACTCAGTCTTTTACGTTATTTTAGATAACAATTTACCATGCATAAGATAACAACAAAATATTTGTACATTTTTTTTGCTGTATTTTTATCCCTCATAGGGTCTTAGAAAAAAGCATAGTTTTAAATCTCATATTTACATCTTGAATTTTTTATTGTGAGCTCTGAAGACTCAAAATTTAACAGTATCACATTTAAATGTGATACAAAAGTTACGTAGAGTATAAAGCCCTCAATAATCACCTTGTTCAGATGTTCCTAACAGAACACTTCATTCTTAGGCCACGTCCACACTAAGCCGGCTAATGCCTTAAACGTATAATTATTTAGTCTACACCCCCCTATCGTCCACACTAACCCGGGGTCGTTTAAGGTCTGTGGCCGGATAACTATTAGCCGGGTAAGAGAGCCGTGTAAATCTTAATTCAACGGCTAAACCAGCTAGTGTGGAAAGCTTCCACGGATAATGAAAGGAAGTGGCGTCAATGAATGCTGCGTCAATAACAATACGACACTACAGACAAAGACAACAGCGAAGAGTAATAAATCGATCTCGTCGTCTGTCCACACCAAAAACTCTCTCTTCTTCTGAGCAGCTATTGTTCTCTTCGGTTAATGGGACAAACAGATATGTACTGTGCTGTAGAGCTTCTTGTATATATTATGTAGGCGCTGGCGTCACGTAGATTATACGCGTTTTTCGTGCGTCTTTTCGCGCATGCCCAGTATTTGCACAGGTCAGTATGGGATTGCACAATCATGGGACCTTAAACGGGGCGTAAATGCTGGGGTTGAGTGGATAACGTTAGGCGTCTAACTCCCCGTATAATCTTATCGGCTTAGTGTGGACGTAGCCTCAGTCTGCTAGTTTTCTTGTTGTTCCTGAAACTTCTAAAAGTAGAATGGGAGGCAGATCTTTTGTTATCAAAAATTATGCAATGTGATTTCCTAGATTTTTCTTTCACATTTGGTCTCTCACCGTTGAAGTGTACCTATGATGAAAATAACACACCTCTCTCGTCCTTTTACGTGACCAAATACTTTTTTGCCCTGCTATGGTCATTTTTTTCTAAATTACTCAGAGGAATGTACATTGATTTAATTTCGCATTTTTTCTCCTGCTACAAGATTGTGCTTACACATTTGTTAGATTAGGATAGATTTTGAAAGAAAACACAGAGCAGGGGTGTCGTTTATAAAACTTTGCGTAGAATTCTCACTAAAACCATAATTAAGCTCAGCAACAGTTTTTTACTGACGCCTAGTAAGTTTCTGATCCATCAAACTTTGAGTAGCACAGCTGGACTTAATCTCCGCTTTATAAATAAGACTCTTGGTAGAAATGTGCTCAGCTGTTTCTGATCATATAAGTCCTACACACCCACTCTGCCATACACGGTCAATGCAAAGTGTCTAGTTAATATTCTGCATCGATTTAAGACGGTTAAAATGGGGCGTTTCACGGGTAACCATGGCAACCGAAAGGCGGTGATAGACACAGCTGCAGGCATGCGGAGGCAGAGAAAACAGTTTTATTTCAGTCAGTCAATGTTGATCTATATAGAGCTTTACTCAGCCAAAGGATTCACATAAAAAGAAAAAAGGATAGTTACAAAATAAATGTGTTAGAAGACAAGAGTAAAAACTAAAAACTTTTAGTTATCGAAAATGTATGCCTTTGATCATAGAAGTTTCTTAGATTTTTTTTCACAAATTTTCTACTTTTCTACATCAGAGAATTACGCTTTTTTTCCTAGAAAATATCTGAAAATAATCAAAAAATGTCTGTCTTTTAACTTGTATCTTACGACTATTGTGACAGAGAATTTCCAAGTCTTTTTTCCTGGAAAATATGTGACTTTAATCCCAGAGTTTTTTGGGTGGAAATTTATTCCAAAATATATTTTTTTTTCTTTACAATGGCCCTAATACTCTGTCGTAGTCTAACCAAATATTTTGCTAAAGAGCAAATTTACTTGCTGATAAGCTGAAGTGGACTGTCAAAATAAAAGCTGGGTCTTGCAAACCTCTATAGAAACTGCTGGTTGACTGAATCTCACCTCTTTATCATTATTTATTTTCCTCCCAACATGTCCAACATTTCAACTCAAAAAAGTAGGATTAGATGTTTTTAAGGCTTGACAGACGTTTACCGATAGATTTACAGCAGCAGGAGGTTAGATAGAAGTTTACAACTTTTATTTTGATTGTTCACTTCTGCTTATCTGCAAGTAGCTAGCCCATTTAGCTTGCTATAAATTAATAAATAAGATGGATGCTGGTACAATTTTGACTCTGTAACTTTGGTATGCCGAGGGACGGACGGACGGAAGAATGGATGGAAAAGAGTAAATATCTTAATAGAATCTAAATTAAGTTGATGTAAACTGCCACCTTTTTGTTGGCTCCTTCATGATAATGTTTTCTCTGGGCAGTGTACCATCAGTTTATCCTTTTATGCTAATAAACCTTTCTTATTCAAAAAGAAAACATCTTGCTCTTAGCCTTGCTTGTGGCGTCTTGAATGAGAAAATGTGCTACAGTTAGAACAGCAGCTTTAATTAGGAATTATTTAGCACACATGATCACAAGCAAAGAGGCCAATCAGGTAACCTGGTTTTAGAACAATTTGGTTCAATGGGATAAAACAAAACTTAAGGATATGCTCGAAGGTACAAGTTAATTCTGTTCCTGCATAAAAGATATTTCTGCAGCCACAGTTCGTCTGCTGTTGAAAAATGTTTTGTTTTCACATAGATCAAGTCTGTTTTGCATGAGTCCCAGCTGCAGAAGCAGGTGTACATACGCTGAGCAGAATATGTAAATAAAAGTTTGATGTATGGTTGTGTGTTTTCTGTTGGTGAACAGTTTCGTCTGGTCGAAAAAAATAAAAGCAGAAGTAATGCCTGTGCTGCAGAGCAAACAGCGTACGATCCGTCAGGGCCGCCTTTCAGAGCAGACAGGTGTGTGTACAACACCTGGGGTGAACATCCATTATTTTAGCCTTTCATTTAACTCATGTAACAAATTCATTTTCTTTGCCTGACTATTAATACTCAGAGATTTTTTTCCTAGCTTAAAAACAAAAATATTTGAATTTCTGAATCAATCAGACATCTAAGTTACTTATAAAAAAACACAATTTTCTCTAATGGTTTTTGCATATTTCAATCTATAAATGTTTCTCCAAACGAGCTGTTTATTAACCCAGAGATTTCTGTCTCAGTTCATCACACTGAATCCAGTAGCACAAATTATTTGTCGATTTTGCTTCACAGTTTTCTAGTGAGAGAAGCTACTAAAACATCCAAATAGAAACATGATTGTCTTCATACCAAATAGGAAAACTTTTATTCAGTCACAAAATATTTTGGAAAAAGTTCTTCTGACTCTGAAGTTTTTGGCTGACATGCAGCATGCTTTTTTATCAGCACAATGTGTTCAGACATCACCCTAATCACACTGTACTGGTGGCGAAACATGGTGGTGGCAGCATCATGCTGTGGGAATTAGGGATGTCCGATATTATCAACCTAGAATCATTATCAGATGATTTTGGCAGTGAAATGTGATATTGGAAATAATCGGTATTGGTTTTACTTTTTTACCATGTACATAGCATTCCTTTATCCCGTGCAAAGGATGTTGCGAATGTATGTATCAAATCTGGACATCGCTTCATTATACAAATATAAAATAGTCTTGAGATTCTGAGGATGTATGCCAATCAAGGATACAATCATAAATGTAGGCAAAAAAAGCGCTTTTGTCAAACTACCCACTCACCTTTGTAGTCTCATATTAGCGCCATCTTGAAAAAAAAAAACGATCTTTTGCATCCACAAGGGTCCAGGTAATGTCTTCCAATAAAGTCTGACATCATCAATCCAACATAATCCGCTGCTGAAAACTTTTGTAAATTTTGTAAATGTGTCTTTCAAATGATCGTGGCACAGAAAACTGATGATTGATAGATCTAATGGCTGAAAAGTCGCTAGAAATAACGACAAGGCTAAGGTGGCAACACTGGCTGGTAACACGGATATCTCACAATGAGGCGGGATTTATCACAGGCCTGAATGAGAATGGAATGAGACATGACAGTTTTTTCTTTGAGCATTATATTATTTTTTTAATAAAATGTTATCGTTTAATTAGGTCATTTTAACCCAAATTTCACAAATCTGATAACCCGAATTTTGGGTTTTCTTTATAACCTACTTTTAGGTAAGCTTAACTGTACAGTTGGGTGTTTTAACCAATTTTGGGGGTAGAACAAGTAACCCAATAAGCTGGGCCAAACCCATAACCCAACCCTGCTTGGATAAAATTACCAATGGCTGGCTCAGTCCATATTGGACCCAGAGCTTGGATTACAAAGCAACCCAAAATGGGTTCTTTTTAGCCCAGCAGTTTTAAGAGTGCAGGAGTATTCTGAAGTCTGTTTTCTGAGCTGAAGGGAACCAGTCTTTAGAACTGGCCTGATCTGCTCTACTCTCCTAGTTCGAGTGAGAAAATGAATAAAAAGAAAATGACTTAAAGTGAAATTTTCAGATGAAGCAAATAAAGACAAGAGAAAGGAAAGTGTAGAGGAGGAGAGTTATAAAGACAGACAGTGAGGTTGATGAGGGTCTAAAGGTCAGGGTATAAATCTGACCTTCAGATTGACTGATGCTGCTGGCATTTCCTTTGATTTAATGCAGGTAAGCACACACACACACACACACACACACATACACACAGACAGACAGACACTACTGTAAGCTGATTATCTCTGTCAGGTTGGTCATGGTCGCACAGTCTAATGCAGAGAAACAGAGGATAATGTGAACTGCTGCTACTCAGTTTAACCCTGAGCCGAGTATCTGACAGCCTGCTCAGCGTCTTCCCGTCTTACTCTCAATCTCTGATTATTTGAACACTTCCGAGGCGCGCTGATAAGGATGAATATACTGTTCTGTGTTAATCTGCACATAAATATACTCAGCAGTTCTTACTGACTGGGACGCTTTGATGTGGAAAGCCTTATATTCTTGTACAAAAGGTTCTCTGATGTGCTTCTTCTCTTTGTTTTTGCATATTTCAAAAGGAGCTGCAGGCTATGTTTGTACAGATGGCTTTCTGTACTGATCATCTCTTTATGGACCCCACATCTTTACATTAAACTAAAGTAACTTTGCAGTGTAAAAACCCTAAAACTAAAGACAGTTTAAGTATGCATTTCAAATGCTATGTTTATCATAAATCAGACATGATGAACCAGATTTTTAAGTCTAAATCAGTGATGACAAAATATATTTTATTGAAAAATACCTGATCTTATAAAAAAATGAACTTTAATCATCTCCATTTTTTAAATAAATACATCTTTCCTTGAGATTATCTCTGAAAACGAAGAAAACTTTTTTAATTTACAAAATCTTTGCAAACCTCAGATTGTATTGTCAAACAATGTATTATATATTTTTTATTCATATTTATTAGTTTTATTTCAACTGCAAACTTGAACATATTTAGTTTGAATTGTATGTGACAGACCAACACAAAACACTAGATAACAAGAAGGAAACCTGATCGTTTCTAGAAGCAACTTCTGCTGCGGCTGCAGATCTGTTAGTTCAACCATCATCTAAAATCATCGATCTTTGCATAACGGCTCAGGCTGAGTAACCTTGGGTGGGAAGTATTTGGGGAAATTAACCCTTCTCAACACAGATTCTCAGCTGGATTTAGATGAGCACTTTTTTTTATTTTTATTTTTTTTTTTTAGATTAGCACTTTGACTGAGGCCATTCTGACACATGCATTAGGTGCGTTTCCACTATCGGAACTTCAGGGTAATTTTACCCGATCTTTTATCAGACGGTTAAGATCTGGCTTTTATAGAAGGAATTAGAGCGGCTTCACTTGCCCTTGGCAGCAATCGTTTAATCGTGTCAATAAGAGGAAAAAAGCTTTTAGGGGTAATAAATCAGGTCAGAACTTCGGCTGAACACACAGAGAGGAGACGGCCGAGACGTTTCCGCTGTGTTGAAATGTTGGCAAAATCAAAGCTTCCCCAAACACCAATGCCCTTCTGCACGAACTCTTATGTTGCATTTACACCGCCCCAAAGCCACCGTCAAGTGGGGCAAACAGACAGTGGAGGTGGTCAGAGTCTCTGCGGCACCTTGAGTGCGTTGGCCGCCTTGATTTTTGAAACTTTTCCTGTGTTTCAACCATCAAAGCATCAAAAGTGAGCGACGCAGAAGTTCAGTTAGCTGAAGCTTCTGACTGTAGTGACATTGCCTGATGTGGGTTAGGGTTCTTTAAAATATCCGGCAGAAAAAAAAGGCCCACCCGAGCGCTTTGCAAGCTTCAGCCTAAAAATGGAGAGGCGTCAAAGTAGTCGCTTTGTGTGCATTTTTTGAGCCGACAATTATTATATAAGGAAATCAAACGTTAAAACACCTGCGCCTTGTAATTGGCTGTGGCTTGTATATGTAAACATATGTGTTTTTTTCCTTAATATCGGCTGGTGCTGTTTATAATCAGGTACACCTTATAGTCTGGAAATTACGGTAGATCAGAACATAGGGATGGGAAAGGGAGGCATAAGATGTGGTTTTATTGCTGCTTTTATTTTATCCTAAAATCACCCAAAGCACCCTGAATCGACTTGTTGCTGCCAGTGTGCTGGACAAATAATTTGCATGGCCTTTTATTATAATCTCTCCACATATTCTGTCTGTTTCTTTTACATTTCAGTTATTCTATAGTTAAATTATGTTTGTGCACGGTTAACCTCAACCTTTGTGGGAGGCTCTGGGGTTGACAATGTACCTAAAGCCAGACAGAGAGGCAATGGATGGGGAAATCTCCCTTTATTGTCAAACTGCCATCCCAGTTTCAGAAGTAGCCCTGTCCATGTGTTATGGCCACTCACTGATTCAGCTGCTGTTTCATCTGACAGGTGTACATGGAACGATGAATGTCTGATTTAAATTAGAAGTGGAGGTGTACATTTCAGGCATGCTTCACAGCCGAGAGTTTCCTGGAAGGAGGCAGGATCCCAGCAGTCACACCTTCTAAAAACCCCTGATCGATTTCATTGACCAGCATTCTTGGTTTTCAATTTCCTCCACGTTTTAATCGTTTTCTTCTTAATCCTACGCTCATGAATCCAAACAATATTCATCTCCATAATGACCCATATTGATGTGACTTCACATATCCCTCAATTTCTGGTTTACAAACTATGTTTAAGGTTTAAGAATCTCATCTAGCACAGATATTTAGACCAAAGGATCCTGAGGATCAGAACCAGGGAGCATCAACCCCATCTGTTAGTTTAAAGTCCTGATAGAAATTTGGAACTGTTGGGGATTGCTAAGAAGGTTGGAAGCAATGACCTCAGTTACTCTTTCTGCAGCTTTTGACCAACTGTGTCCACTGATCATCTGTACTTCATGTAGTTTTGTTGGTAACAAACGGACTGAAACAAAGAAAGTTTCTGATTACACTATGAAATAAAATCAGGCCACAACAACAAAAGATATGTCAGTAATTTTGCTCACTGTTTATTGGTTTCCCCTAATAAACACACACACTTTAAGTTGCATAAAACACCCTGCAATACAATTCACTATCCTTCAAATTTTTGGATGTTTTTTCAAGCTGGTATTCATGTTTTTGGACTGCAGGAGGAACATTGAGAACCCAAAGGAAGCCCATGCATGCAGAGGGGAGAACAAGCAAACTGCATGCAGAAAGACCAGAGGATGGGATTCAAACCCAAGACCTACAAAAAAAACATCTGTGCATTACATTGGCCGTTTTATGATGGACAAACACACATTAGTCCCTCAGAGGAATGAATTGGAATTTTTCACACACTGTTATGTAAAAGGCGGGTTGTGCATTTATTTTAAGTCCTTGTTATGGAATCAAGGTCCTCCTTCTATAAATAAGGATAAAGATCTACTCTTGATTGGTGTTTTAAATATTTCAGTACGCCCAGACTCTAATGCAAGAGGTCCACTTTCAGTGATCTATCAAATCATTTCTGCCTTGCTCAGCCCTGCTTCTGCTTCGAGCTCCATATCATGTTGTGAAGCATGAGGTAAGAGGCCTCCTCACTGACTTCTGATGATCTGTCATTATGCCATATTCCTCAGATGCCTTTACTAATGATTACTTAATCAATTGAATTAACCTTGAAATATTTTCAACACACTTTAAAACGACTCAGTGGAAGAAACTGCCTTCAAATATCACAGGTTTGCAAATCCACTTGTGTTTCAGTTATGTGTATGTGTGTGTGTGGGGGGGGGGGATTTGTTGCCTGCGTCCAGGAATCACTTGTTCAATAGTATTTATTTTTCTATTCAATTTGAATAACCAGCTGAGCAGAGAACTTGCATGTAAAAATGAAATTAAACAAATGAGCTTAAAATGCGTATACCTGCTGAAGTTCCTGAAACCGAAAATACCTATTTGTGTAATCAAATAATGAGATCGCTGCAGAGTTTTGGGATTTTTGCCTCGGACAGATGATTTCTTAATAGGTTTTAGATTTTGTTCTGGAGGCTGAATCTGTATTCTCCTGCTGCACTGGTGACTAGAATGAAGCGCCACTGCAGCCAGTGTTTTAAAATAAGGAAAAGTGATCAGAATTTAAAAAAGACTCTCTGAATGAGCCTTTTCCTGCTCCATTAGCTTTTAGAGGAAAGCAGCAGCAGGCACACCAGCCACACTTGCGCTCCAGAGCCTCAGCAACTTTTCAACATGAAGTCAGCTCCCAGTCAGAGACATTCATTGATTATAGTGTCTGGGAATCTTTTCTTTAATTGGTTTATTCACTTGGACTCTGTGTGTAAAGTTGAAAATATCCACCAAAACATTTCACCAAGTGGTCAGAGGTGTGAATACTAATCTGTTAAAATGACAGAGAGCCTTCAGATTTTTCCACCACTGTTCTAAAAAAACAAAAAACTGTCAAATACAGAAGCTATTCAGTTGATGTGACCCCTGGTTCCAGAGAAGGAGCCTTAACCGGGAACCAGGGTAAGGTTCTAAAACATCCCAAGCTTTGAAAATCTCCCAGAGCTCTGTTCATCCATCATATGGAAACGATAAGAAGAGGACCACCTAATGTCTTATAAATCTGGCCTTTGTGGAAAGGAGGGAAGGAGAAATGGTCAACAATTTGGACCCCTACATGTGTCTTGGGATCCATTTTTCATAAATACATGCCGTCCCCAGCATGCTTTTGCACTGCCCTCAGTGCATTCTCATTGGCCTGTTGGCGAGGAAAGGCACAGTTCATAAAAGGATTGTGCACAAAGAAGCCTTTTTCTTTTCATGCTCAATCCCTGGGCAAACAGAGACTTCACACCTTGCTAGCAAAATATACCTTTTTGGTTGCAACCCGCCTGGCTAAGGATTGGACCTGTTTATGCAGGCAGGAAGTCTGCTGGCATCTTAGCTATACCAAGATAGCTTTGTGAAAACAGGATTGAGTGAAGTTGCTACCTGCATCTCATCTAAACACATTCATTTAACATCACTTGTGCGCACCACTGTTCCTAATTGGACTTTGCCACCATTTGGATCATTCCTCCTTCTCCCTTAATCGTTCTGCTTGGACTGACAGCATGGACAAAGTCATCACCAGTAGGATACATTTAGTTTATTGTCTGGGTAGGCTTCTTTAGGATTTTTTTTAACAGGAGTTCAATTGTGTAAAATGGTTTAATTAATGTATCGTTAAATTGTTAAACCACTGTGTGCTAATTGTTGATTTGCATCGCCACTCACTGAGTTTTTAACGGTTGTATCTTTATTTTGGTGTTTATATTTTAAAGAGAATGTCCTCTTTGATCTCATTGAAGTTTGTGATTCTTTTTTTTTACATCAGAAAATGTGGGAATATTTTAGGGGTGTAAATACTTTCCCAACAGACTGTAGCTCCTACAGCAGAAGTTCCATAACCTTGTTCTAATGACTCACTGCGGTGGGTATTTTAAATGTGTCCCAGTTACTTCTTTAGCATTCAAACACATTCTGCAGATAAGGTCAGGTGTAGACCTTCCCTTGTAGATTCTTTCCCTCTCACTTGATTAGTGGACCATTACCAGCAGAGAGAGTACCATGGAGGCTGAATAACCAGTTTAAGGTAGTTTTAGGTGGAATGTTTAGCGGATAAAAAGTAAAAGAACAGGATCAGCCATGTGGAAAAAAAACCCAGTGCCCTTGTGTCTTCTCAAGTGTTTAAAATGACCTAATCATGGCAGAATCTAACTGTGTATTTTGTAACGTCTTCCCTTCTCTGCAGTCTAATCTCATTCAGGCTAGAAAGGACACTCTGATAGCGTCCTCTATCCGTTATGCATACATTTGTGTCTGTGCCTATACTGCTTGGTTTTATCGGTGTTTAGGTACACGCTGGATGGCGTACAAGTCGGTGGATTTTCTTTGTAATGGCTCTAATATCTTTCAGTTAGGTTTGTTTGCTCTTTTCTATGTTGAAAATAAAGATTCCATCATTGTCATCATCAAAGTTTGTAGAAACAATCCGCCTGACCAGTTGCTGGATTTTATACAGCCATTTACATGGAAGTGACAACGATCTAAATATTCCAAAAGTTCTACCAAAGGTGAAGGTATGGTTTTGTTTTGTCTTAGTTTGCATCGTCACCTTCAATCCTCATCCACCTTGAGCTTCTCTTACTGCTTTCTACTTTTATCTCATTACTTTTTCTGTTTTCCCTTTGATTCATGACCAGCCTTGCGGCTCATATGCTCATGCTGTCTTCAGGCAGAAGGAAGGAATGGTATTTCATCTTCAGCTCTGCAGGTCACAAACACAGAAGGGGCATCCAGAACAAATAACACAGAGTTTACCTTGTTTTCTGTGAACCAGGCTTCTGGACAGAAAGAGGTGTTAATAATTCACCGTCACTTCTGTTCCTCAATCCAAATCCTTCATTTAGTGTCTTGATCAACGCCTCCTTTATGCCACAGTTTTCAAACTGGAGATGTAAGTGGTGGAAGATGATGGAAGGGGGGGTGAGTTGCTCTTTAATAAATGGTATTCATAGGTAAGACTTTCAATGTTACTTCATAAAATAAACAATGCATAAAAGCAAAGAACCAAAAGGCCCAAAATATAGTGGGACTGAAGTGGTTGAAGTTCAGATTCGACATGTAAATGGAACAGAAGTTAAAGAAAGCGTAGAGAGAGTTCTGGAGACGGCCAACACAACTTATTAATACATTGGTCGGGTAAGCCATATACTGAAGTATTATAGTCCTGATTATTAACCGTGTTATTCGGGAAGGGTGATGGCTGGAGACAGAAAGGTGGAAGTGAGCAAACTGTATGGTGACCCGGCCTTTCCACCAGACGCGTAAGCAGCACGTTACTAGAGGAGCATGTTTAACTCGCGTATTCCGCTGCTTGTTCCGTTGCACGGGGGACGTATGAGGCGTGTTGCAGCAGGGAAGCAGCTGTCAGAGAGAGCACGAAACTGTATTTATGTTGGTAAGGTCATTGTAGTTTAATTATTTAAACGTCAAGGCCCATTTATTTTGGCTTGCATAACCGAAAAGGATACCTATGGGGCAAAAAAAAAAATCACGTTCATAAGTAGAATAAACTTACCATTTTGCCCCAAAACAGCAGATATTTCATTCCATACTTTATCCTTCTTGACGTTGTCTATGTAAAAAGTGTGACTGGGGTCCAACATTCCTGAGTGCTTCTCCATTTCGATGATCAACCGTTCTTCATCATTGATGAAACACAAATGAGACCCTCCAGCGAGATACTGACTTCTCACCAGGCCCCACAGGAAGTGTCCTTTTTTAAGTAAAGCGACTGGAAAGCAGCACGTTTCTTTTATTTCCAGATGCTTCGCTCTGTTTTCGCCTCCGATTTCCTGTCTTCCCCTATCCAAATTGTTGAACTTTACGCGTTTCATAGGCATACCGTGTAGAAAATAGGACCGCTGCGCATATTTAGAAAAGTGCCGCGACGCTCCAGTGACGGGGCAGACTCATGCAGCTTTCGCCTCCGGTGGATAGCCACCATTGTTGACTACAATGGTGGCTATCGGCTGCGTATAACGTGCTGCTCCTGTAATGTGCTGCTGACGCGTCCGGTGGAAAGGAGGGGAGACGTTTATATGGCAGTGCAGTGGGACTTTTGGAGGCAGTAAAGAAGATGTATACTTTGATACAGTTGTAGGCAGAAAATGGACATTAGCATGTGGCTAAATGAAAACAAGAGCCAAGCTAGCTATAGCACGGACAATGCTAACACGTCACCAGTTTTAGAGAGGGAAGTGAAACCTTTACGGACATTCTGGTCCACAGTAGGTGGTGGTGACACACCAGTTTGTTGTTTTCCATCTACCGATAATATGGTAATAAGAGCATGCTAATTGTAGTTTTTTAGGAAATGTATACAAGGAAGGGAATTATAAAGTTTTTTTTTTAGCAGCAGAATAAATTGGATTTTTCACATTTCTGGACTAGCTAAATGAATTCTTGTGGAATAACAAAAGACAACTTTTTTTAGATAGCTCAGTTTTGCCAATGATATTAAGGCTTTGAATGGTGAGTTTCACATTATTTTTCTTTCAGAGTGGTTTTACAAAAGTATTTACTGTGTCTACAGTTATGGTTGTATCCTTGACTGGCATACATCATTGGCATCACAAGAATATAATCTTTGTCTAATATGTACATGTAAAGGACCAAAAAGGCAGATTTGAACAGGAAGTATGTAATGTACCAACAACGAGATGTAAAAACACTCAAATAAGAACTGTTTACTGGAGCCCCGCATGAAAAACGAGAGCTGGGAGTGGAGCGGTGAAAAGGACAGTCTGACGCCCAGACGGTCAGATTCGTGTTTAAGTTCAGTTAAGTTTGAGAAAGTTGTGGGAAGAGTTGAATATCCCATAAATAGTGGAGGATAGAAAGGGGAAGTCGTATCATTGTGGGGTCAGCAGATAGACACAACTGAATGTCGTGCATATAACAGCAGAGATGGGATTGCATTCTTCATTACTACTCTGCAAACACGGTTATTAATAGGGATGCCCCAATTTGCATTTTGGTTCCCCAATCCGACCTTTTAACCTCAAATCTGATCTGATTTTGAGTCCCGATCTGATAATTTGGCTTTAGTATTAAAATTAGTAAAACTGAAATGAGACTAATTTCATCAATAAGCATTAAGATTATTGTAGTAAATCTAAATCTTAAGATAATTAAAGGATCAGTTTAATATTTCAGACAAAAGTAAAAAGCAAAAACATTTACTTTGTACAGTATTATAATATATATAAAAAATACTCTATATTTTTCAGTAAATATGTGTTAGAAAGCCCACATTGTTCCAAATTTGTAAGTTCTGGTATTATTATTGGTGTTTTAACTAAAAACTGTCTGCTTTTTTTCCCCCTCCTCGAGTTGTTCTCTGTTGATTTCGGTTTATTTTTGCGTGTAAGTACCACAAGATGAATTCTATCCCTTTATTATATAGTTTAAAGTTAAACATATTTGTTGAAGTTTAGCCATATTAGAAGTGTGTTTAATCTGCTCAGCTAATATAGCATAAAAATGTGAAAATATCGGTCTGATCTGATCTGGAGATTGGGACATCCTAGTTATTGACATACGAATCTGGCACATGTCAAAATCACCATAAGGCTTCAATATAAAAATGTACAACAGAATAACTGGTAAATAAGCTGAAGATGCAACTCTAACGTCTTCCTCTCAGTTGCTCACGCTGTTTCCTATCATACCTTCTTATGAGCTGCAGAACAAACATGCATCCCAGCACAATAAACATAATTCATCAGCCATAAATCACTGAGTTATTGTGTCAATGAGCAGCTGCTAAAAATACTACCGTACATGCTTACAAATGCTTTGCTGTTAACTTTTATTATGTTCATCTGCTTTATTCTTCTTCTAGGCTGTCTGAACACAAAAGGATGTCTTTTAAAAAACCAAATGGATCTTTATAAATATTAAATAGCGGTTATTACATGTTGTCTTAGTCAGAGAACGCAGGAAAGGACATCCATTATTCTAGATAAAAAGGCAATATATATTCAAACACTTCTATTCCAGTTTTGAAGTTTATTCATATGCAAATATTTTTTTTTCTTTTTGCGTAGAAAAGAATCCAGGCATTTTGCACCCTCTTAGTTTGAGAAGCTATGATTCATTTTCTTCCTGACAAAAAGTATTTTGTTGAACTGCTCAACCTTTAAAAGGATAAAAACACCAAGTCTCGAGGGAATTACAGTTTTACTAACACTGACTATGTTTGCAAGCTGTCAATATTCGAGTTATGGTCGAGTTAAGGTCACTAATCGGGTTTCTGAAACATTAAAAGTAACCAGTTTACATGCCTGAGCAGAGAGTTACTCCTCTATACAAAAAATTTGTAATACCGGAATATCCTGATGCAAACGGCGATGCACGGTTAGCGTCTGCGTGTACGGACAACCTTCTACTCAAAAGACCAAGATTCCTGGCAAATAGAACATGCGCGTCACAAATCAATGTTCCTTTTGATGGAGATACGCCAATACACATTTAAATGACTGAATATTCAGGTTAGAAAAGGGGTACTCCAGGGATCATATTCTGTTATTTGCATGGCCTGGGTGACCGGGTTATTCCTAATATTCCGGTTTTGAATGAGTTATTGGCTGCATTTAAATGTAGTAAATGAGCTTTAACCCACTGACTCCCTGTATTGACATCCCTTTACATTTTTATTTTACTTTTTGTTTTTCATAGATGAACATTTCTACTACTTTTAGAGGTGTAAAGAATTTGTAGCATTGTTACCTTGCAGCAGTCAGGCCCTGGGCTTCAGGCCTTGAAGGGGGCATTCCACTTTGTGTTTGCGTGTTCTCCCTGTGCAGTGGTGGGTTTTCTCCAGGGTCTCTGGCCTTTTTCTAGTCACATAAAATAAGGTTACTTTAAAAATTTTAATCACAAATGTCAGTACTGTATGATAATTATTTCTATTGGGCAGACATGTCAAACTCTAGTCGGCAAGGCTCTGTGTTTTGAAATTCTAGCTGTGTTGGTGTTCCAACACAAGAATTTAATAGCTCAATTACCTCCTCAACATGCTGTCAAGCTCTACAGACTTCTGCTGATGACCTAATTATTTCATTTATGTGTGTTCAAGCAGAAATATATCCAAGCATTGCATTTAAGTGGCCTTTAAGGACTAAAGTCTTGTAGCCCAGCTCTGGGGTTTTGGAATGGTGGATCCAGGACCAGCACTGGTGCTTTCATGGAAAAGATCCTTTCTCTCAGGGAGTTAATTTGGGGAAATAAGGCTTTGGTTGTCCAGTTCGGATGTGCTTGTTGATATGGGGAAGGCTTATAATTTTATCTCTTAGGGTGCTTCCACACGGAACGCGACAGACCTGACCAAACAGTGTGACACGCCCCTAGCTGGTCGCGTTCGGTGTGTAAGCACCATTAGGGTAATTTGTGGGGGAGCTGGAGGAATGTTCATTAATGTAGGGCTGGGGGGTATACCGAAAAATTACAGATACATAAATTTATGACTGTTACTGACGTCATTCTGCCCGTGCCGGTAAATTCAGTATATATAAAAAAGAAAAGATGTGTTTTAGTTTAGCGGTGCTTCTGCCCCTTTAAGAACTAAGCGTTGCCTTGGGTTACATGCATACACAATCATGTGACAGAAGGGGAAAGCGCTGTGTAGCTACATTTAGCAAGAGTTTATACTCATCTACCGGCTGTTTTTGCGACTAGCAACAAATAAAGCGACTTTTTATGGTGTTATTGGACACTTAGACGCTAAAGTGGAGCACGTATGTTTGTTACTGCAGCAACAGACCTGCACCCGAACCCCCCCCCCCCCAGGTCCTGCTCAGGTGAAGCAGATATTAACCCCGCTGAATTGTTGTGCTGCCTCTTCCCCGCTGTGCTCCAATGTCTAAGTCTAAAATAAACGACTGTACACTATAATCACAGATTTCACTCAGCCCCCGTCACTTCCTCACATTATCTGATCTGTGTGTGATCACTTTGAGTTTAAACTGGAATCTAAGAAATGCACAAAGGACTGGGAATCAAACACTGAATGAAAAGGCTGTTTGAAGCCGTTCAATAGCAAGAAGCCGTCAGATTTCGAAGAACATTATGCAAATTTGGCCACTACTGGACGATGAATACAGATAAGGACTGGGAGGGGTGGGGGGTGACAAGGTCATTAATATCATCCAATTACAGTTATCGATGCGCTCAGTATACCGTGACATTAATTTTATCCCAGCCCTAGTCACCATTAGTGGTTCAACTCCACAGGAAAATGGCTGCTGGTTGTCACATTTTTGCCTTATTCCACTTCAAGTCTTAATGCAGCCAGGGTGGGAAATATATTACCCAGAAACCTCTGGAACCTCAGGAGTCTGTAAGCCCAACCCTTGAGCGCCGGTATCCTGTAACTTTTGGATACATCCCTAAACCAAATTACCTGCATCAAATAAATGGTTCATGACCGGAGCTTTGTAATACTTCCTGAGATACCAAGGAGGTATTTCCTCCTGTTGAGTCAGGTGTGCTGGAGTAAGGATTCATTTTGACGTTACACACTCCTGCTCTAGAAGTATGTTCCACACATACCAAGGATTATATCACAAGCACCAACGGTCAGTTATGCCCAGTTTGCATTATTTTCAATTAACTAAACGCCCAGACTTATTTTAAATGTATGTAGCTACTACATAAAAAATCTGTGTAGTCTACTTCATGTTGTCAGGATTTTTCCACTAAGGAGTTTTCTTAATTTAAAATTGTTTGGCAATAATCAGGCCTGGGTTTGCTTCATGAAATTAGACTGAGAATGTTTTAAAAATCTAGATGTTCAAAACCAACTGTTCATTTAACAGGTGGTAATTAGCTTTCAGTATACTGTAGGTTTGCAACTTTTTATTCCTAAATAAATGACAATTTTTCTTTCTGTGATAGTAGAATTTTTGGTTATTAAGCTGGATGATAAAAAAACACCCAGATGAAACTCCTTTTTTGCAACCCTGCATATTGTTTTACATGTCAGCTGACGCAGCAGTCTGTTGGAATGAGGCTTTGATTTGAAACATCATGAATGGCAGCTCCATTCTTCAGTGTTTATTGAAGCTGCCTCTCTGGCTGCCTGCCTAAAGGGATGATCTTCACTAATGACTGGAAAACGACTCCCTTCAGGAAAGCTGATTGGCCTCCTGCTGAACACAACTATTAAATTATAGCATGAATTCACATGAGCACGCTGTCACATCTGAATTAATTGAACAGTAATAATGAGAAACCTGTAAACAACTTTGTGCACTGTCTAATTGGAAAAATATTGCACTTTTGATGCACATCTGCATTTACTACTCCTCAATTATAGACTGATATTTAAATGCATCCATATGATCAAAGTATTGAAAGCAATTAATTAAGGGCCTATATAATGCTATTTTATAGCTTTCGACTTCTGGGATAGACAAATATGTGATAGAATGTTACCGGTGGTGTTATAAACTATTAACTGGTCCCGAAATTTAACTCCTATCCTGGAGTTAATGTTGGACCACGAAGTAAAACGCCTCGTTTCTCTATAATGCCACCCCCTGCAGCCTTTCCCCTCCCCTCCCCTCACCATGAGCGCAGAGCTGCTCGGACTGTTTGAGAAAAATAGCACTGAGACTTATCACAACCCACACTATGAAAGTGTGTTTGAAGTGCACCAAGTACCACAATGATTATTAAGGGCTCAGATGTTTGGTTTATTTATATATTTTTTTGAAAAAATGGGAATCAATAAAGCTTATTTCAGCTGCTAAATCTCCAGGCTTTAGACAGAGCTCAAACCAACATAGCTGACTTTTCAGCCCATTATATAAAAAGCAGTGGGTGTTGTTTGCACCCGTTTACTGAACATACTGAGTTGCTGCATATCAATTATTTAAGCACACAATGCTGTTATAAGATCACATAAGCAGCTTGATAAATGGCTAACACACATTAGCATTAGCATGTAGCCACTTACTTCTCTGTCCATCTGATCCAGCTGCTTTTCTTTAGGAACGTAGAATAAAATCATGTAATCCATGCAGCCAAGCAATGTTTTCACAGAGACATTTTAGAAAGTAAAACTCCAACAAAAAATGTGGTTCCAGCTGCTAAAACCGGAGCAGCTATGAGCTTTGAGAAGGGGGAGGGTGTGTTTGCAGCACTAGCACTTCCTAATGTTCACATAGTGTTTTCACTATGTGAACATTAGGAAGACAGCGTTTCAGGAGAGGGCGTTGAAGCTGCTCAGACAGCAGGGTTCAGGAGGATTAGTCAGACATGTGTGAATTAATCCAAAAACCACTCTGGTGTTTTTTTTTAATTTTATTTATGAGAGAACTTCATTACCAGATGGTTGAAAACTCCAAAAACGTTGTTTTGCATGATATAGGCCCACCCATCTCTGCACATTACTGCAGAAAAACTATCAAGTTGTACTAAACACCATAATCTGTTTCATATAGAATGAAGGTGGTGAAAACAGCCTCCAAATACAAGTCATGGTTTTGATTTCAGTACAAAAAAAATTACTATCACCATTAATGGTTCCATTCAAATAAAAAATATATATAATTTGGTTTAGAATATTGATACGATATTGTGACATGAAATATGGTCATATATTGGCATATTGGCATCTGCTCATGTCCGAACCCTGTGAAAACTGCAGCTAGCTCATGAAAAATCCAACCTTTGAAGTGAAGTTATTCAGATTTTTCATTTTAGAACAGTTTTTTTTTTTTTTTTTTTTTTGCAGTAACTTCTGTGTCTGTATGTGAATGCATGTTGAGAGTCTGGGCTATTGATTTTTAGATGGTATTCAGCAAGTTAAAAAAAATAGAATAAAATCCTGGTGCCGTGTTGCCTTGGTAACGAGGTAAGTCTGCACTCCTAGATAACCAAATGTGTACACAATCACAGAAGCTAACATTGACTACACAATTGAACCGCAGTACAGCTAGAGCAGATTATGGGGGAGCTTGGCTCTGCGAGGACAACCAAACACTGTTTCAGGAACAAGCGAAGATGAAGCGTTGTTTCATAGCTTATCTGGAGCTGAAGGTAGAGAGGCTGGAGACCATAATGTTTGAGCCCTGACTCCTTGTTTTGCACGTCATCAATTCGTTCCAGCTCCTTTCTCCATTTGTATTATGGTGAAAAGGAGACATTTTTCTTGTTGCATTTACCTTCTTTAATTAGGGTAAAACTGAAAGTAAAATTTTAGACTGAGAAACCTGAAGTAGGGAAACTACTTTTTCAAACAGATACGACACCGATTCTTGGATCTGAATACTTGCCGATACCGAGTACCAACGCCGATACTTCTACCACACAAAAAATGCAATGAAGACAGGTTTTATTTTTATGTTTCTGCTTTCTACAAAAAATGATTGCGAATTAGTTAAAAAATTTAATATTAATAAAAATGACCAAATAAAAAAATGTTCAAATTGAAAATAAAAATGTTCTGTTAAATCAATGCAGAGTTTCCACATTTTAAGTATCAGTGAACTAACCAATACAGATACGAGAACATTAGAATGGTACCGGACCGGTACCAGTATTGGTGTCTATGCATCCTTAACATGAAGGATTAATTAGTTCAGGTTTTCTTTGAGTTCATCATAACTGCCACATTATTTTCATACATCAACACAGAAGCTGCTGCTGATGGTGATCCCAAAGCAACATGAAGTGAAATAAGTCTTACATTTTTTCTGGCTTAAACATCCATCCATGCAATACCAATTTATACCAGCAGGGGTGTTGTGTTGATTGGTCTTTTTATTGTATTGGCTTGAATCTTCATTTAGTTTTTATCATTTTCGGTTTATTCCTTTTGTTAGTTCTGTTTTAAGGACCATCTGTTCTCTGATTTAAGTTTCCTTTTTACTGATATTATATTTAAGTTTTCCTTCTGTTTTTCACCTCTTGTTATAAATAATGAGTGCTTTGACCTTAATATTCTCTTGCGTTGCTTTATCTCTATTTTATTTAGATTTATTCATTCTTTTTTAGCCTTTCCTTATGCATTTAATAATTAGTTTCTGTCCAGTCTTCTGTTTTTCTCCCTGCATACTCGTTCTCTTTCCAGATGTAAATTACCACCACCTGCTCTCTCCCTCTCACCTGCATCTGCTTTCCACTAGTTAGCGCTCTGGTTTGCTCTCTGTCACATCCACTTCCTCACTGTATTCAAGCTCTCAGGTTTTCTTTGTTCTCTCCTGGTTCCTCGCGAATACTTCCTGTCCTTCAGCCCCTGTGTTCTTGATGTCTTTCTGCGATCCCCTATAAGTTCTTAGTTAATTATTTTCTCCTCTAAATCACGTAACCACACTTCCTGCTGCATCTGGGTCCTCAATCAATCAAAATATGACACCTTTGGGGCTTTGATCCCCATCTCCAGAATGCTGTGGATTGATCGCCAATCAAGGACAATCAATCACCTTCCCTGAAGTGGGGAAATAATTTCAAGAATAGTTCTGTTTAGTGATTACTAATTACTAGTAAAAGCACCCAGGGAATGTTCCATACTGCTGGAGAATCATGGACCTTTTACCTACACTCATGTAGCTGAAGTGTTCATCTGAGCTTTGTTTGGCTAGCTAGCGCTGATATAACACACAGCAGGCAGGAGAAAGAGAGACGACAGGGAGGCAAGCAGGTAGACGCTCTGTTAGAGGGAGAGATCATTGCTGTACCGTCGAAATAAATATGTTAAAACTCCAACGGAGAGTGAGTCATCCTTATCCTTATCTCCATCTCTATGGGATTCTCCCATATCATTCCCTTATTAACAAAAGCTATTCTAATAGCAGGTCCAGTGGGCCAGCCTATTCAGACCCGCCCAAAATTAAATTCCAAGCATGCGTTGACCAAAAACAACCAGTGTGCTGTAAGCTATTTATCTGAGCTTTTGATGGCAGAAAAGAAAATATTTTGATACGGTTGTATGCCAAAATGGACATTAGAACTTACAGTAGCTTTCTAAAAGCAAGAGCCAAGCTAGCTCACTGTAACTTTTTTTTAAATAGCTCAGTAAACCGAGCCCAGTCTTTGCATGTTATCTGGATTTTAACAGGCGAATTGAAGAGGGGAGGAAGCTGGAAGAAGCTCTGTTTGTTCTAAACAAAGGAGCTCTGAATCTGCGACCTGATGGAAGTAAGTAATAGCACTGATGTAGTGGGTGTGAAGAGTCCTTAGAATAAACATCACAAAAAGGAATGGTGCTATGTGATTTATGGGCTAATATGAGCGTGAAAACATATTCAGGATGGAAAGTTTGTGAGGAATACACACAAGGGAATAATCAAGGTTCTGAGTGGCAGATTTGGTTGGACTGTAGAAGCAAGACTTGTTATGGACGCGCTATTTTACCGGATGACATTACCAAACCCTTGCGGACATACAAATATTTTTTTGTTCAAGATGGGTAAGTTCTGTCAATGATATTAAGGCTTCAACTCTGTCTCTGTCTACAGTTGTGGGATTTATACTTGATTGACATGCATCATTGGAATCTCAAGCATGTCTGCTATCAAGTGATGTATATATATGTACATGTACATAGAGAGAGTGTCCTAAAAAGGTGGATTTGACACAGAACTATGTAATATCACCAACAGAAAGTAAAAATGCTAAGGTCGGTTTACTGAGCTCCTCACGGTGTTGGGTTTTGGAAGAAGCCAGAGTATCTGGAGAAAATCCATGCAAGCACTGGGAGTACATGCAAACTCCATGCAGAAAAACTCAAACCTCAAACTTCTTGGTGCAAGGCAATAGTGCTACCAACGGCATCACCATGTAGAGCACATATATTTATATATATATAACCTTACAAAAGTATTAATAGTCGTTTAACCTTATTGACTTCATTTTATCCCATAAAGCGACAGATGGAACATGGATAAGAGCTTAATGAAGAGCTTATGACATAAAAGATACATGAAGCTAATGAAGGACACTGAGGACATTATCTGTTGATTTTATTGGTATTAGAGTAATGTGGCGGTAATGTGGCCGGACGGCAATTTGATAGACTTCACTGCAAGCAGCTGAAATCAATAACTGACACAGAGGGTGACCTGCACACATTATACATCATAGTCATTGGCCTTGTGTTGTGACACTGATTCAGGCAAGTTCCCATTGAGTTTAAAGGTTTTGACAAAGTGGTTGCCTGTTTGTTAAGATTCAAAAAGTCATATAACTAGTTCCATGTTCAGTGTGAGCCGTCTTTGCCAGCGACATCTCCATCCCCAGATTTTACAGCTGTTAGAGCTTTTGTGAGACCCTCTGATGGACTAATATACAGGGTTTATCCCTGGCTTACTGTCTGTGGAGCTGCAGTCATGAACAGAATGAAACAGTCGTAGAAATGATGAATGGACTGAACAGACCACAGCTTTTCAGGTAAATGAAAACAAAAGACGAAATGTTTTCCCTTTGTGGACGTTTTGTTTATTTTTGTTGTAAAATTATAGTTTTTTTAATCTTTCTGTGACATTATTGGGTGGATGTCTCCTCAGGGTTGTTTGTACATGTAATTTCTTTGAAGTAAATATAGCGTAATGTTGAGTCTATTAGAGGTAATTGTGCATCTCTCAGTGGTCCTCTTGGGTGTCTTTTTAAAACATTGTGTCTCCCTGGTCTCATTATGAGTACTTTTCAGGCTCATTTATATCTCTTTGTGTCTCTGAAATAATCCAAGTTCTTTGATGCTGCCTCTTTGAACATGTTATTTGTTGGTCATTTCCTGTTGTCACTCCTGAGCTCTGCAGAGCTGCTTGGTTGTTGGTGCTCAGACTCTCTGCGATTTATCTGTTTTTCTCTTTGTTGAGGTCTTTCTAAGTCATTTTAACACACAAGCACACTACTGCATAATTTCCACTTGGTTTACTTTACATTTTGGGAACCCTTTGTGTTTCACACGGTTTTTCTTGGCATGGTAAGGTCTCACTAACTCGTTAGTAAAGCTTAGCTTTGTAGCATCTACGGCTACGTCTCTTCCATCTATCTCTCCTTCCTCCCCCTCTGTGGCTTCTCTCTCCTGTTCTCTGTGTCACATGTTTAGTTACTCCCCTGCCTCCTTTAGTGATAATGGTAAGTGCAATAAATGTAGCATTTTCTAAGCTTTGGAGGCGAGGGTTTCAGAGCTAGAGGCCCGGCTACGCGCTATTGAGAATCCAGTAAATAGTTGAGGCCCATTAGCCAGCGCGGAGCCAACAAGGATAGAACCACCTAGCGGTCCTCCAACAGAACCTACGCAGCTGGGATCTCAGGCCGACTGGTTGACGGTACGTCCAAAGAATAGTCCTACGACCCAGTCCAAAGGACACCACCAACCTGTCTACGTTTCTAACAGGTTTTCCCCACGCAGTGACATTCCCACTGAGACACAGACTCTGGTAATTGGGAGTTCAATAGTCAGAAATGTGGCAATAGAGACACCATCGACCATAGTCAAATGTTTTCCAGGATCCAGAACAGGTGACATAAAATCCCACCTGAAACTGCTGGCTAAGGATAAACGTAAAGATGTTATTCACGCTGGCGGTAATGACACCCGGTTACGCCAATCGGAGGTCACTAAAATTAGTGTTGCTTCGGTGTGTAAGTTTGCTAAAAAGATGTCGGACTGTGTAATCTTTTCTGGTCCCCTGGCCGATCGGACCAGTGACGACATGTTTAGCCGCATGCTGTCATTCCATCGGTGGTTGTCTGAGTGGTGTCCAGCAAACAACGTGGGCTACATTGATAGTTGTAAAACTTTTTGGGGAAAACCTGTTCTGATCCGGAGAGACGGTATCCATCCCACTTTGGATGGACCAGCTCTTCTTTTTAGGAATCTGGACAGATTTATCAGTCCTTCAAAACACTGACAAACCAGGGTCCAGACCAGGAAGCAGAGTCGTAGTTTAACCCACCTCTCTGCAGCTTCTGTACTGTTACCCAATCAATACCCCACTGAGACAGTGTCTTTCCCACGGTCAAAATCAAATAGACTAAAAGTTAACATGACAAAAGGAAAATCTCATTAGAATAAATAAAAGCTCCCTACAAAAAGGGGAGGAGACTCAGGTTCCCCATTTACATTCTGTCTCTCACAGCTGAAGTGTACTGTACCTATCATGAAAATTACAGACCTTTCTCATCTTTTTAAATAAGAAAATTTTCAGAAGTGTTGTTTGCTTTGTTTTTTACAGCTATTTTATAGCTAATGGATTTAAAAAGGTTCAAACATTTTGGTTCTTTGTTTTTTTAAATAAATTTTGGCTCTGTATACAGTAAATTTTTTTATAATCACAAACACTCTAATAAAACTTGTGCAATACTGAAACTTTAGACACTTTTTTATTTGCTACAGTATGAGAAAGTATTTGCTGGATTATTTTTACAAATTTAAATAGTAAATGTCAAATGGCTAAATGTATGTTGCTAACATTATGTTGAAAGAAGAAAGACATAGTATGAGCTACAACAATTAATTTCCCTCTGGTATCAATGAAGTATTTTTGAACTTAATAGCTAACATTGAGTACAGTAACAAGTAACAGTACAGTAACAATAATGAAGTTTTTAAGTCATAGCTATTGGCCCAAAAAAAAATCTTTAACTTTGTTAACAAGTGTTATTTTCTTTCAATGTAGTAAGAAGGTAAAAAAAACATAAGAAAATCCCTACTCCTGTCTTTAGCTATCATCTTCCTCGGTCAATTTATAGATAAACTCTCACTTTGCACAGCATTATAGGTTTTTTGTCCATGTAAACCTCCTGGATCTTTCCCGTTTTCACACGGAAAACACATAGTACAGATATGACAGCTCTGTTTTTCTGCAGAGCTACACTTGTGCTTTCAGTTCTTGTAAGCATTTTCAACATGCACAGTGCAGCCTTAGGCATCATGCTTTAGTGCAACACAGCCCACTTGCTGTTCCGTCTGTGAACGGATCAGAACCATCCACTAGGCAGCAGCTCCATGAGAACGTTGAATGAAAAGAAAACAGTGAAAACCTGGACAGTTTCATCAATCTATGAAATAGCTCAGAATGCCTTGGAACAAGATGTGTAATTTTGAAATATTCAGGAAAAAGAGGACAGATGGTCACCCTAGCTAACTGCATGTTAGCTACTGCTAACAGTGTGTTGCTAACAGCACGTTCTTTATAGAGTGTTGCTCATTGCTAAAAGCAAGTTGTTAACCGTTAACAGTATGTTGCTAACAGCAAGTTGCTAGCAGCTAAAAGTGTGTTGCTAATAGCAAGTTTCAAACTGCATGTTGTTAACTGCGTAATGCTGACAGCCTGTTGCTTACAGCATCTTGCATATAGAGTCTTGCTAACATCGTGTACCAAATACAATGCTACTAATAGCGTGTTGCTAATTGCTTGCTGCTGACAGTGTTTTGTTTATAGTGTGTTGCTAACAGCGTCATGCTAATGTTTTAAAAATAGCATGTTGGTAACTGCATCTTGCGAATAGCTAACTTTGTGCTGCTAACAGTCTTGCTTGTAGTGTGTTGCTAGTAGCGTTTTATTAATAGCATGTTGCTAACTTTGTTGCTGACATAATCTTCTATAAAGCATGTTGCTAACAGGGTTTTGCTAACAGCATCTAATTTACATTGCTGGTTTCAGAGAATGACATGCTCTTTGCTCTGATTTCATTTTAACCATGAATGCCTTACTTGAATGTTGGCAAACATCTGGGCAGCAAAATTTGAGCAGCAGCTTTTGTGAAAAGTTTAATAATTTGTTTTCTAAATTAGGTGCAAACAAATTTGCACACATTCTTGTTGGAAAATACTGAATGAGTGACTAAGTTTTTTGAGCTCATAGAGGATAACTTGTCAATTATTAATAAGGGAATACTACGGAAGAAATATAGTCTCATCAGAATCCAGCTCTTTTTAGACATTGCATTTATAACACAGATTTTTTATCCTGCATAATTATGTATCTGATTTGTTTTAACTTTAAATTTGCAAGCAAAAAATTCCCCAGCAGAATTTCAACTGCAAAAAATGTACCTGCCAAAAATGAATCTGAAGAAATTTGCTTGCAAAAATTCACCTGCAAATGTGGTGAACTCTTGATGACTCAAGATAAAGCCAGTCTAGGAAAAGCCATCCCACCCTCCATTCAGTCCCACTGTAACAAAATTTGGTTGCAGTTCCACCAGAGTTCCACTAAGGGTGATTGCCATGAGTGCAAGATGAATGGGAGTCTATGGAGCTAGACGGCTAAATTTGTCTCTTTCACCCTGATTGCCGTTGAGAAATCTAAGATTTCAATTGTAGGTTTAACAAGTTCATCATGGGTTATAGGAGGGAATCTGAATGAACGAGAACGTATGTCCTTTGGTTTTCTTACAGCCTTTACAGCCAATACAGCCTTTGTTGCCCATAACTCACTAGCATTTTGCTTATGACCGCTGATTGGTCTGTGAAGGACTAATTACGACCAGATGTACCGCTTGACGGCATCGTAGCATCCGAAGCGGTACCAGAAAGTTAAGGCGGACTTTTTCCGCCCAAGTTTTATTTTTTTTTAAACCTAACAACTTTTGCTAGCTCTGTTATCTGCCTATGGTTATTTATGTACTGTGAAATTTAAACACAAAAATAAGGACTGCCGTAAAGCAGTATCTCTGGTTGTATGATGTGTCTGACATCAGCAAGTAAGTGACTCTAACAAATCTAACACCCAGCAGTGTGTCATTTCTTTGCATCTCCTTTCGAAAAAAAAGTTTTAAATGAATAGACAAAAAATTATATCCTGAGAAAAGTGGATTTTCAGGGGCATTGCTCCATAGACCTCCATTCATTCTGCACTCGTCTTGAGAGCGCCCTCATATCGAACTACAGTAAAACTGCAACCAGTTTAGAAGCCGGAAGTTCAGTGAGAGTTATCTCTTTATTAGACATTCTGTGGAGTTCACCACATTTTGAGGCGAATTTCTGCAGATAAATTTTTTTGTAGACTTTATTTGAATTAGGACAGTGCACATTAATCAACATGTGTTTTTTCACCATGTAAATGTGCCGGAGTTAGCCATATAGGCTAATTTTCATCTGTAGGACTATTCTGATGAGACTATATTTCTACCATCCATCCGTTTTCTGAACCGCTTAGTCCTCAAGGGTTCGCGGGGGGGCTGGTGCCTATCTCCAGCTGTCAACGGGTGAGAGGCGGGGTACACCAGGTCGCCAGTCCATCACAGGGCCACATAGAGACAGACAGGACAAACAACCATGCACACACACACCCACACCTAAGGACAATTTAGAGAGATCAATTAACCTGACAGTCATGTTGTTGGACTGTGGGAGGAAGCCCTGCAGCCGTGCAGCCCTATATTTCGGCCCTATATTTATTCCACAGAATGCAAATTCAAGAATACGTTTATTTTATAAATTATTCTGCACACGATTTACACACTCCAGCATTTGATTTCAGTAAATCAAAGTAAACCCTTTGGAAAGTCCTTTTTATACTAGCTTCATTTCTTCCTGAGCAGACAGCATGACATTCACTCTGTACAGTTTATCAATGCAGAGGATTGTGAGGCTTTGCATCGGCCCAAGCATCAATGACACTCCAAGAAGCAGCAAAGAGCATAGACTGTATAAATCAGAAAGCATGAATAAAGCTAGGAAGCATTGCGGCAGCTGATGAATTCATGCTAAGAATCCAAGCAGAAGTCTGAATGTGAGTTTCAACATGCCAAGAATACAGCAGGAAGCAGGTAGGTCCGTCAGACAATATTTGACATGTTTGTGGGGCGTTTCAATCAGTGTTTTCTGCAGTGATCTAAAGTCCTGGACTTGTAGACCTTCCATCTAACATGGGGAAGTATAACATCTTAATACACATATCTCTATTCTTTCGTTTGTCTTTGAAATTAATGCAAACACCAGGACGTCTTTGTGAGTTTTCTCAGGATTTTTCCAGTGAAGCAACTCTGCTTCACTCTGAATATGTTCATTCAAGATCTGCTTCAACAAACAAGACAGTCCTCGAGGCCCTAATGTTTCATCTATCAATGAAAAACACCTTGTTTGCCTTGTGTAACCAAGGGCAATCAGAGCAAAAGAAATAAAGATTCAGATGTTGTGAGGAACCAGGATGACGGCAGCTGCGTGTTCTGTAACTGCAGTCACCTTCAGGTTAATCACTGAATCTGTTTCTGAGAAAACACGGCTGATTACGATGTTACCCTGCAATCAGAGCAAAGCCACCCTGTGATCTCCTCAATCAGCTTTCATCACTTTCTGTGTTATGCAAATTCACTGTCTCATAAAGTGGCAAAAATAAACAAATCACTACATATTAAACATTAACCTGCTGTAGGTGTCAGGCTGCTATTAGATGAGATCTGAAATATAAAATACTGTTATAAGCTCAGAGTTGGAATAAAAATTATTTTCCTCCTACCAGACTGAAATGTCATCCCAGTTTTACTTTTAAAAAATATACAGTAACTCTATCATTTAGTATCATTTTAATGGTAGATTTATGTTTTTAACAGTGACAGATAGAACTTCAAAAGTAAATTTGAAAAAATAACTTTAAATAAAAGATAGAAACTGATTTGCATTTCATTGGATGAAATAAGTATTTAAACGCTCTTACAAAAAAAGACTTAGGGCCTGATTTATCAATGGTTTGCGCTTATTAAATCCAGTGCAAACTGCACGGCGTCACAAAAACAGACCGTACCTGATTTACTCACATCATGCAGAGAGCAATTGCGCCTGTTAAACCCGAAGCAAGACTCACGCAATCCATTTGGCACGTTTCCCTAATCTGAATGTGCAATATGGGCGTTTCTGTAAGAAGACGCAAAATATTGGGAGGAGAAAAGGCAAATAATTAGGCGTTCCAGGCGCGTTGTAATTTACTGAATATCAAAAATGTTAACGCCGGCTATTTTAGCATCTATTTTTACCATCTCTGAAAGGCATGTCTTAACTTTGCAACCCCAAATCAAAATGTGTCATAGGCAGCATTTTTCTTCCTCCAAACATGGCGAGTTGATTTAATGCCACAGAGCTCAATTTTGGTCTCATTTTACCACATCACTTTCTCCCAGTCACTCTCTGAATCATTCAGGTGTTCATTGGCAAACATCAAACGGGCCTGCACATGGGCCTGCTTGAGCAGGGGGACCTCGCGAGCTCTGCAGGATTATAATCCATTTCAGTGTAATGTGTTTCCAATGATTTTCTTGGTGACTGTGGTCCCAGCTACTTTGAGGTCTTTAACTAACTCTTCCCATGGAGTTCTAGGATGATTTCTCACCGTTCTCAGAACCATTGACACCCCACGACGTGAGATCTTGCATGGAGCCCCAGACCGAGGTCGATTGTCACCTTATCTCCCAGCTTCTTGCTAAAGGCTTTGTAGCCCATTCCAGCCCTGTGCAGGTCTAACATTTTGTCTCTAACATCCTTGGACAGCTCTTTGGTCTTTGCCATGTTGGAGAGTTTGGAGTGTGACTGATTGATTCTGTGGACAGGTGTCTTTTATACAGGCGACTAGTTAGGACAGGTGTCTTTAATGAAGGTGACTTATTGAGTAGGAGTGTCTAACCACTCTGTGGGAGCCCGAACTATTAATGGTTGGTAGGGGTTCAAATACTTATTTCACTACTGAAATAATAATCAGCTTTTATCTTTTATTTAAAGTATTTATTTTTTCAATTTTCTTTTTGACGTGCTATCTGTCACTGTTAAGATAAACCTACTATTAAAATCATACTTTTCTGAGAGTTTTTATTTCTTTGTCACTTGACAAACTTACAAAATCAGCGAGGGGGCAAATAATTATTTCCCCCACTGTATCCTCTTTATGATCAATTTTCTACCGTTTAATCACTATCAAAAAATCATGATTACATTCACACCACATTTTGTTCATTATCACTACTACATTGTTTTTTCACTGCTGTTTTGAAGCACAAAACATGAACTTTGCTTCAGATATTCATTATTTTAGAAGAAAGCCCTAACTGAAAAAAAATGACAGAAAATTCTCCTCAGTGGAATAATTTCTCCAGAATATTAGGCTGTACAGAAAAATCCAGAAAGTTTTAAAAACATTTTTTCTAAGGATCTTTTCTATGCTGAAAATAACTCGCTCTATAACAATACAGCCTTTTGACCTCTTCACACAGATATTTGACATGAACAGGTTATAAGTTACTTGTTGCTTAAACTGTTTTCTGATGATGATAATCAGGCAAATTTAACAACTGAAAACTGAAGAACAGAACTTTTGGTGGAAAAATCTGCGATATAGATTTAGCATAAACATTTGCAGACATGAATAAATAGTATTGATGCTAATTATTAAAAGCTTTCGGAGTCTATAACTGATAACTCTCAGTTGAAGAAGCATCAGCCCAAAAAAGCAGCAATTAACACAGAAAAGGTTTTCTCATCTGTAAGCTAATGGTGAGGCACTTCTTCATGTATTAGTAGACCAAGGTTCTTCTTTCGACATTTCAAGTTCATTAACTAATTCATCTTCATGTTGACTGAGCAAGGTTTTAGCAAAGTTTAAGTTTCATAATGCTATCCTGGCATGTTTGGTTAGTAATTGTTGGAAAATGATACTGCTATTATAATGAGTAAAGTATGTTTTGGACCCAGGACATACACCATAACCCAGAAAAGGTTAAACAGCTTTTATTGATAAAAAAATGTGAATTTGCAAACTGGAACCTAATGGCTTAAGTAACGGAGACGGGATGGTGGGAAACACAAACAGGAAGGACTGTGAGGTTCTGTGTTTGTGCGTCTGCTGTGAGTCATCTGTTGCAGGGAGGATCTGTGGTGAAGAGCTGCTACACGGGCTGATTCCCTTCACCTGTTTTCAGTCAGGGCTTTTGTGTCCCTGGGCTTCTTAAGGAGCTGGCTGACAACCATTCAACCATTCGCCTGATGGTTGCCCTACCGGTACCTCCAAGCCTCTGATCTCCAGGTATTTATACCGAGATTGTTCCCAGTGTTCTCCAGTGATCCCCTGCGCTCTTTGTGTTTCCCAGGTTCTTACTGAGGAGTTCTCTGGTTCCAGCCAGCCTGTATTGAAGCAGTTCTATGTTACTCCCTCGAGTGGATGGTTATCCTCGTTTGCAAACCAGTTTTCTGTGCAGCTTTCCATCTGCCTGCCCGCTCTCTGCCACACCGTCTCCTCCCTGTTTTGATCCACCGGACCTCAGCAGCCTCTGACTCCGCTCAGCAGATCTCACTTATCCCTCCTGAGATTGAAAACCACCTCGGATCTGCGAGTACCGCCGCTCTCAAGAATTCAGTTAATTCCCATCCGTCATCGACCATCCCTAACCACATCTCTCCATTTCCAGACGCCCAGCAGTTCCCGCTGTTTTCCAACTGATCATTCTTGTTTCATTAATAAATAAATCTTAACTTTGCCCTGTTGTCCAAGAGTGGTTCTGCATGTGGGTCAGGGGCATAGATAGAATCATGACAAGGACTGTGAAAACAAGAAGTATTGGTTTATTTTGTAAAAGTGCTTTCCTGCCTGTAATAAAGCATTATCTGCCCCAAAATGCCTTCATTCAACCTTTTTTTGTCATGAATAGTTAGCGATATTCCCATCTCAATTCAGAACATCGCAGAGGTGCTAAGCTATTGGCTTCTGGATGTTTAACAGGGTTTTAATCCAACTGATTCCACTAACCTGGGATCTCAATGATGTCACAGCCGTCCGCCATTCCAGCTGTAGTCTGTGTAGGTTGTAGAAAGGGAGCCTATAGAAGCTGAACTTAGTCCAATTGGTCATTCGCTTAGTGCAATTTGGAAACACGTAAATGTTAACCATGTTGATGTCTGCAGTAGTTCTGTCTAACTGACCGTCGTAGAGCACAGAGTGAAAGTTCTGCTCAGACTACAGCAGTGACGTTCTTGTAATCACGCAATAGTGGAACTGAAATAATAACACCTTCTGAAACGTTATGAACTCAGAGGGGAGTAGTGCTAACAATTAATAAAAAAAAGATTGAATGAAGGAGTTTTGGGGCAGATAATGTCTGCCCCCATCGACTCCCATTCTATGGATATACGCTGATCGAGACTGGATATAAACACCTCCTGAAGGGCTCCAAGTGGCTCCAAACTGGTCTGGGTGAGTACATTAATGTAATAAAAAAATAATAAGATCCAGTTTTAATAAAACTGAACTTTCCCTTTAAGATAAATATCCTCTGAACGATGAATTACTGTACAGCTCAGAACAGGGTTAAACATCATATTCAAGCATTTATTTTCAAGTTACTTTTAAAAAGAAGTTTAATGTACCCTAACTTTAAGGAGTCTATTTGAAATATTGTTTTACATTATTATTATTTTCTCCAAAAATAATTTTACCAGTTATAAATGCGTGCAGAAAATTGTAGTTTTCAACAAGAGCTGTGTAGATTGTTGGTCACATCTGAAAAGTTTATTTTCACCTCCATCTCTTTAGTCATGTAAGCAGAGCAGATGTTGACAGCAGAGGCAGATTAGTATTGTTTGTACCACACTGTGGCTTTGTCCAGTCACCTACAAGAATCCGCCTAGCAGTTAACCTTTAACTCCAGTCAAACAGCAGAGCGTGGTGTGAGTCTGCGAGCCAGACAGCTCTGAAAGCACCCAGGTTATGGTGCAACTCTCCAGTATGAAGCAGAAAGGTCACCGAACAACTGGACGCACATATAAACACACCACCAAAGTGTGAGACGGTAACTTTGAGATGGGGGAAACTAGAAAAGTGTGAATTTAAAAAGGGCAAAGTACACAGAGGCTGTAGGTTTCTGTGTTCTGTTGTAACATTAAATGTGAAAAATAAATGTGACTGCAGCCTCAGCCGTTCTTTGTTTGTTTCATATCTGAACGTCTGCATACTAATTCATATACTGGGTTTGTATAGGTGTTTAACAGTGAATAAATTATCTTCTGGCATTATAATTTTAGTATTTCCAGTGCAGCATTAAGCGACCAATGAAGGTTCAGCTCTTCAGAGCTTCATCTGGGGTTTCCCTCCTCTCTGAGCCTTTTCTGACTGGTTTTATTTTATGTTGGGTTTAACTTTGTCTTTGACAAGCAAACTCTGACAAGTGACACGGGCGTTTCAGTTCATTTCATTTAAGTTGTGCTGGCCACTGGCCATTTCAGACCAGTGGCTCTGGTTTGGTTTGAGTGAAGGGTGTGACTGGAATAATCCCTAATGGGGCCACTGGAAGTGACTGAGTCACAGAAAGAGAGTTGAGGGGTAAGAGGGTTGGTGTGTGTATTTTGCAGCAGGATAGAAAACCAATTATTTGAGAAAAACTCTAAACCTCTAGATAGAGATTTTAGCAGAAAACCTACCTATTTGTGGATTTTTCTCAGAGCATGTCTAAAATATTCAAATGAAAATGCAGCTTGGGAAGCTATTGGCTGCTGTTTGCAAAGCAGCCAGTCCAACAGTTAGAAGGACCCAACTGCAGTTAAAATGGCCGACAACGGCACCGCCATATATCTAATCTATGTCAGAAGTCCTACGCTGACACCGCCGTAAAGCAAAGAATAATCAACAGAAGACTCAAACGGAGGTTCCTTCTTTGTTTATTGCTTATTCTGCCTCCATACTGAATGTTTTTTTCGCCCAACAACTTTATGAAAAATTGCAACAAGAAGACACAAACAGCCCGGGGGGTTAATTATACCAATAGGCTACATGCAAAGATTCACAAATATTAATTGTTTTGAGAGCGTTTTTTTAGAGGAGTGTGATATTATTTTTATGTATAAATCTACCACTTACATATATGGCGGCACACATGAGTAGCTTCTATTTTTCCCCTGGAACTGATTGGCTGTATTGCAAGTGTTGGTTCTCAGAGTATCATCAAGTATTAAAAAACACAGACACAGCCTTAGAGAATGGATATGCAGCCTTGGGTCAGGTTTTAGTCAAATGCCACAAAATTATGACAAAAGATCATACCTTGATACAGCATCAAACGATCGTACCGGGGACTCTCCCTCAAATGGGGTGCACAGATTCTTAAACACATCTCTACACGCAGGGACGCTGGCATACACACAAGTGTGGGGCCTAAATGATGGATTCCAGCTGTGCCTTCCTAGGTTGGAGCCATGTCAAGTCGACCCCTATCAGATTTTGACTAATGTTTTCTTGGAAATCCTCAGTAAGTCGATGTTCTGCCAGATCTTCGCACAAACAATCTTTTGGCCGTATCAAACACTCGTTCCTAATGGGGGAGATCTTGCAATGTGGAAACTAGTTATATAAACATTAATCCTAACAGTGTAATATAATATGAATCTGCCAGTGGAAAAAAGGAACACTATTGACCTTAGCCTCTGTAGTAGAGCTGAAATGGTGTCCACTGAGGTCATGTACACACCTAGCCGAGTCTTTTTAAAAGCAAATATTTTCCTCTGCTCCTTTTTAAAAAAAAAAACTCCCTCCACACATAACCAGATAAATGTGTTATTAAGCACATGTATAAACATGGCAAACCTGTAGGGGGCAGTAGTTCCCCCAAATCTTATTCACTCAGAGTAAGTTTCTCCTCTCAAACTTCAACAGACAGCAGTGATAGAACTGGTAAAAGCAAGCGAGCAAAAAGCAGTTGAACGCTTGATAATACCAACACAGCTCTGAGGTCATAAATGCTGTTTCTGAGTATAAACACATGTAGCACAAGTGGTTTTGAAGCATTTTTCATTTCTTTCGCAGATAGTGACATTATATCACTTAAAATTCTGGTTTCATCTGTTCACACACAGACAGTAAAAACAGAGAAAACACAGATCTTAAATTTGTGCAGAGTTTTTAAAAACATTTGTTTTTGGTGCTGAAAATCTGTGTTTATGTGTGGCTGACAGGCCAAACCGTTAAAATATATCTTCTTTTAATGAGATAGCCGGCTACGTGTGGACAAGGCATATGAAGGTGTCATGCAAAATATTAAAATAGGTTGTTATAAGCATTTTTAGAGGAGGTCTGAAGTATTAGCGGATTATAACTCTTCACAGGCGGCTGTGGTCCCTAACCTCGCAAACATCGGAAGTCAACTGTACTGACATGTTCACTCTTCAAACAATCCACCTATGATTTTGAGATTCAAACCCCATATTGTACAGGATTTTCTTCTTGCATTCCTGGACAGGAATATTGCTAAAATTAGAAACATCCTGTCCAGGAGTGATGCAGAGAAACTAGTCTATGCTTTTGTTACTTCAAAGCTGGATGACTGTAATTCCTCCTCCATATGTTCCTAACAGAGCACTTTGTTCTTAATATGCAGGTCTACTGGTAGTTCCTATGATTTCTAAAAGTAGAATAGGAGGCATATCTTTTAGTTATCAGGCTCCTCTCCTGTGGAACCAGCTCCCAGTTTTAGTCCATGAGGCAGATACTCTGCATGTTTTTAAGACTAGGCTTAAAACCTTCTTTTTTGATAAGGCTTATAGTTAGAGTTGCTTAGGTAATCCTGAGTTACCTCTGTAGTTTTGCTGCTGTAGGCTTAGACCAGTGGTTCCAAAACTTTCCAGTCTCCCACCCAAAAAATCAAACTTTAGGAGGCGCGTGACCCCAAATCTTGATACAAGCATTTTTTCTGAGTCACTTAAAAAGTGGCACAATGGCTCGTTAACCAACACCAAAAGCCAATATATTGAGAAATATGTTGCTTTTATAAATTCAAGCCGTTTTTTCCATATTTTATTCAATTTATAGAATGCAGATGGTTGCTCATTGCCATTTCTGGTATTGACCCCATACGTCCTATGTTTGTGACCCCAGGTGGGGTCCCAACCCCAACTTTGGGAACCATTGGCTTAGATTGTTGGATGATTAACTGATCAGTTTTCTTCACTCTTCTACTGTCCTCTCCTACTACTCTCCAGATGTATTTTTTGCTGTTATTTCAGCGGTTAACCTGGTTTTCTCTGTGTTTTTCTCTCCATAGAAGCCTCACATGGTCTGGTATCCTGCTCAGCTACAACGCCCACTGCTGGATGGGAAGCATCAATTCAGATGATTCTCCCAGTGACTGAATATCCTCCATGTACAGTTGTCTACTTTTTACTTTATTTAATGTAGAAAGTGCTCTTACATCAGTTCCTTTTGTTCTTTGCCACAGACCCACAGAAGATCGTGACAGATGACCGCTTGTCCTGAGCATGGTTCTGGTTCAGCTGGAGGTTTCTTGCTGTTAAAGGGGAGTTTTCCCCCTCTCCACTGTCATGCTAAATGCTTGCTCAGTGTGAGGAATTGATGTGTTTGGAGTCTGCATGTTCAGGGCACAACCTCACGTCAATGACCCATTGCAATCTGCTGGGATTCCTTTATAGAAAACTTTTTAACTGATTGGAATTTTTGCATGATTGTATTGAAATGACTTTTTTTGTAAAGTGCTTGGTGATGACATCTGTTGTGAATTGGCATTACATAGATAAACTAAGTTGAACTGAAACTGAATTTAATTGAGATGAAGGGTCCTGCCAACAGCTCAGGGCCCAAAGGTGGACAAGCTGCTTGTGAAGCTCTTCACAATACATAGACCACATTAATGGTCTAAGGAAAATTTATCAACTTCATTTGCAAACTGAATCAGTAAAAGTGCCATTTAGATTAAAGTATCTGCTGGCATCCTACTCTGTGCAAATGATAGCACTAAATAATAAGATAAACACAGAAGTTGTCAATAACTCAAAGAATCAAGAACTTATCTTCTGATTAGCCCTGAATGGGCAGTAGTGGTGAAAGTCAAACGCCACTAGGAACAGACTTTGTGCCTACAAAAATGGTCACAGCTCCACCTGCAGGAGACCCAGACGAAGACCTAGGACATGCTAAAGGGACTGTTTGCCAACTGTCCTAGAAATATTTGGGATTATGAAAGAAGTACAATCATGTGCCTTCTCCATAAAGCACATGTGGAGTAGGCATCCAAACTCCCATCATCCAGGAGGTCAGTGAAGCTAAGGTTCTGGTTCCCTGTTCAACATCCAGGAGCAAAGCACTAAACTTTTATTTAAAAAAAAAACAGAGTGAACGCTCAGTGAAAGCTTTAAGTGTGGTAGTGCTGATAGGTGTGTGTGTGTGTGTGTGTGTATCACGGCTCAGCAATAATTCACTTTATCATGCACGATAAATTAGACAGGACATTCAATCACCGAACATGCACAACATAATGTGCTGTTAGACTACCAGCTGTTTTCCTTTCACACCCATCAGTTTTAGGTCAAACACACACACATTGCACGCAGGATATTAGGGTTTAAATCAGAAGTTAACCCGCTGTTCGTGTGCAAATGTCAGAAAGAGAGGAGCGTGTATTTTAAAGTAAATATTTGCTCTGTTAATCGTGTAATCTGTCTCAATCTGAGGAGCACCAACACAATGACCATCTGGTTTCTTTGCTTCCTAACTGATCAATTTAAACCATTTAGATCATTTTGAATAAATAACCAAACACACATTCCCATGTGAAGACTAGTCGCTGCCAGCTGGGTTTTTTTAATGTGAGTTAAGCATTTATTTTCTCCAAAATGCCGGAATTGTTTAAAGTTCTTACTGGATATGCATTTGTTTTGTGTTTTCTGAGCTATTTGATGTGACTCATTATCATAATCCTGGATCAATAGTTTTTGCAGACTTGGAGTAATTAGTCCTGGGAAGGTTCCCCACTGCTCCCCGTTTTCTCTATAATGGTTCCATGGAGTCCCAAAGCTCTTTTGGCCCTTACACGGCATGTAGCCATTTTATGTCTAGACTGACACATGCCAATGATTTGGCTTCAGATGGGATCTTTAATTTCTTTAGATCAGGTCTGGATGTGTTGCTTTTTCAGATCATCCAACGTACTTCATCTCGTCAGACCATTTAAGATTCTTGCAATTTTTGCCAGAGTTTTTTTTGCTGATCCTAAAGCACCTGGAGTAAATGCATAGTTGTTGTCTTTATGGAAAGGAAACACTCTGAAGTTACCCCCACAACAATCAGAATGTAAGTGCTATTGTTACCCAGTAGTATGATCTTAAAAACAAGGAAAGAAGATTACCTTTCTGGAACTTCTGGTCCATTCAGACCAGAACCTCTCGCCATAAGAACGGTTTCTTCCCCCCTGCTGTTAGACTCATGAACAACAACCCTAAGACTGTTCTTCCCACCTGCTCTGATTCAATCACATCACCCTGTGTTATGTTCTCTGCACCTGTTCGCTTTTGCATCGATCATCACCTGCACTCATGTATAAATCAATCTGTTTAGCACATTTTATTTTTAAATGTTTGATTGCACAACGTACCATTTGCTAAAGTAGCATTTTCCTAATCTGCTCAACATTTGGTAATAAACCCTGATAAACCCTAAACTCTGATTGTGATTTTCTGAAAACATATATTGGATCTAAAACCACATGAAATTTGACAGTAATAAACAAAAACAAAGTATTTTGCACATGCGTTTCGAACCAAAGGTCAATGTGCCAGAAATTGTGCCCTCTCCAGAGTGAACACATAAAACATAATTGTACCAATAACTGTACCCTTCTGATTTAAAAAAAACCTTGTAAGATTAATTTCAGTTTCTTCTCTAACAAAGCTCCAAAGCTTCCTCTAAGCTGCATTTTGTTTTAGAAGTGAGTGTTGCCAAGCTGCTGAAAGGCTCTCTTACTGGTGTTGACTGTGCGTAATAATCTAACATCTGTCTCCTTTTATTCATGGTAGGCTACATGCAAGTCCTGTGATAAAGCCGACCCGTCATGTGAGATATCTAGCTCATAGAGTGAGACCCTGGTTTGTTATGCTTAACGCTTTAAGAAGTGTTGACTTGAACGATACGGCTGCTGTTTCACCTGTCACTGGAGCGCCTAACTATCTATCTATACAAAAAAAAAAGAGAATCTCTATCTGTTAACGGGACGAATCGCTGCCAAAAGTACATTTTTTTAAGCCAAAATTATTCCAGGAAAGCCAATGTCACATCGAGTCGGAGAGAAACCAGAAGATTTCCATCGCGTGGGATGATTTTGATATTATATAAGCAAAAAAGGCATTTATTTTTATTTCCTTGTTTCATCCTGTTACTGTCAGTTTCTGATCAATCCATCGGAATTTCCTTACATTTCGAAATTACTCTCTTTAAATTATTCATACTATTTTCTGATGGTTAAATGTCACATTTGTTCAACTAAACTTTAATACTCTCATTCAACTGCACCTATGGATGAAAGCAGGTCCTCATTGTCACTTTATTCACAATGAATATATGTTATTTTATTGTATTTTTTGACCAACAAGGTACCAGAAGTATACGCTGGACCAGGCAGTGGTGAATTTCATTAGGATGTAAACCTCTTAGCATTGCTGAGATTTAAGGTTTCAGGGAACTGTTTCAGGTTTTTAAAGCTTCACATTTCACCTTCCAGAAAGCTCTGAAGCTGGAAAAATTGTATCTAAAAAGTGTAAATGCCTATATTATTTTGCTTTCTGAGTGGTTTGACAAAATTGCTTGCTCTATCTAGCCACAATGATTTTATCCTTGTTCAGCATACATTAAAAAAAGAATATTAGTTTCCAAATTAAATATATACACATATATATATATATACATATATATATTAGGGCTGTCAAGTGATAAACAATGTTATTTAATCACATGGTAACTCACGATTAATCCTAAATTTTACTAAAAAATTTAAATTTTTGGTTTTAAAAGGACAAATCTGGATGCCACTGCTCATTTATTTTTTAAATAAAGGAGATATATATCGAATTTGTGGTTTGAACTCCACAATTACATTCATACATTGCCCTTTTAAACTATTTATCTTTTAGCCAGTTGTTAAGGCAAACTAACTGGCTAACATTTTCTGTATGTAAAGCTGACCTGATCATCCTCTTTATGGGACTATACTACAAGAGTGTTTTCAGTCAGAGGCATCCACAGTTTTACTACAACACAGACTGCTACTGTAGTGCAGGAAACGAGCTGTCTATCGAGTTACTGATTCAGGGTCATAGGTAAACGCTCAGCAGATAAAACTATCAATTTTAACATCAGGAAATGATTGCTCTTATTAAGAAGAGCATACACAGCTACTTCCACTAATGAGTTAGCATTAATGTAAGTCAGAAAACATTACTATTACCGACTAATTTCGCATGTTAACGTAGCGATAACCCATTATGAAATGTACTGAAACTATACAGAGAACCAACATGTATGAAGCAACATAAATATGACGTATTAAAACTCTTTTCTCTGCGCACGGTAGGGGTGAGGGGTGAGGAGCTATGGCCGGGCTGACATCCGAAGCGGAGGGTAAAAAAATTCTCACTGACTATTTATGAACTTCATCATATCAACTCAAAGCCAATACATCAATAATAAGAATATACTCACATATCATTTATGCACACACACATGCTGCTGCAAAACAATTCCTCACCATCTAGATAGATAGATAGATAGATAGATAGATAGATAGATAGATAGATAGATAGATAGATAGATAGATAGATAGATAGATAGATAGATAGATAGATAGATAGATAGATAGATAGATAGATAGATAGATTGATTGATTGATTGATTGATTGATTGATTTTTACAGGTCTTGGAACACTCAGTTCTAGGATTTTAACCAAACTGGTTAGTCACAGTTATTTAATGATGAGGATGCTTTCTTTTTTTCAAGGAGGGTCGCATTGGTTTGGAAAACTGACAAAAGTAAAAAAAGCAAAATGTATCTAAGGGGTAAATAACTCATAATTAATATACATTTTTATTTGTGTACAGCTGTTATCTTCATGTTTAAGCCTTAGAAAACATATTTAAAATAAAAAAGCTGACAGACATTTACAGTTCCAGGCTTGAAGGATAAACACCAGCTCTCTTCATCACACTTCACAAACCTCATCTAAAGCCACACTACACTAACTTTATGATACTTTCCATTTTCACCGTCTCTCAAATACTTTTATACAATTTTTGTTTATAACTGCAGACTGGCACAGGCACAGTGAAAATACAGGTCGTTAATCAAAAGTTGAGATGTAAAGACTTCTTTTGTTTGACACAGATGGAAAAAATGGAGCAGTGTGCTGAGATTGTCTCATTTCTTGCCAACATAAAACCATTTCTTGAGTACATTTTTTTCTAAAGATTAGCTTGGTTTTTATTCCAGCATATTCAATGAACCTTTTTATGTTTGAAAGCCAGCTCCTTCTCTTCTCACAGCTGCTGTGTCCGTAGGATAAATTATTGGCTCTCTGTCCACACGCCTTCTCTCTTTTCTGACTTCACGATTATTTTACAAAAAAGGCAGTTAATCTGTATGCAAAGAGAATGACCCTCATAACTCAAATTAAAATGTCATTTTGCATTCATCGGGACCAAAGGGTTGTTCTGTCTGAATCTGTAGGTGGCGTTCAGCGGTCAATCATAATCAGCTTATGGAGGATAACTGATGTGTTGCTATTGACAGTCATTTTGTCACTTAGTCTGCCTGACATGCATACATTACTGCTTTTACCTCAGTAACTCTTCTTATATACACACAAACTCCTAGCAGAAATAAAAAACAGACACCAAAAAGAGGTCACACAGTGCTGGTTCTGTTGGACCTCAGAGCAGCATTTGAAATTGTTGATCATATAATACTACCTATATAAACTGGAGAGCTCTCTGGTACAGTACTTGGCTGGTTTGAGTCTTATCTTAAGAACAGAAATCACATGTGGGGTCCCCCAGGGCTCCATCCTGGGGCCTCTTCAATATAATATATACATGATTCCACTAACTAAGATTATAACAACCAATATGATTAGTTACGATAACTATGCAAATGACACTCAGTTTCCCATTACAATGTCACCAGGTGACTTTGAACCCATCCAAACCCTAAGGGAATGCATAGAGCAAAGCAGTGGATGGATATCCACCATTTTCTCTAGTTGAATAGAAGCAAAACTTAAGGATTATTTTTTTATCCTAAAGAGAAACGGTCAAGAGTCAGCAGACAGCTTCAGTTAAAAGTCTCCTTCACTGAAAATCATGAAAACGTTTGTTTGTTTTTTTCCCAATACAATCAATCATTCTGAGTTGTATAAGAATTCTTCTTGTGAATGTTCCTTCCAAACTTGATTTCCTGCATCAGTTACGCCCCTTTTCCACTAGGGCCAGTACGGTCTGGAATGGGCAGCTTTGGAACGGTTTAGGCGTGTTTCCATTACCTGTGTCCTGTCCAAGCCGACCCCTTTTTTTAGACTACCTCTGCTTTGGTCTGAAGCGACCCAACACGCCCACCTATGGACTGATTGGTCCAGTAATGTGATATACCTCTCACTCCTACACAGGAGTGGTAGCTGCTGATTGGCCAGGTGTTGCTTGCTTAAAGTGATGTGTCAGAATGTAATAGCAGTAACAGAACCAAAATCAGAAATGTTCTCCATAAAACTGGAAATATTCTGCCTCAGAGAAGGTTTTATTGTGGCTTTGATAAAGCTGAAGCCAAAAGGTGACGAGGAGAATCTACATTGATATGGGGTACAGCTTCACTTGTAGAAGTTGAGAAAATGTTGGAATATCGGCAGCAGCTTTGGCATCTAGGACATTGGAAAACTGAGTGATGGGAGTTTTTTATTAGGTCGGCGAGAGGAATGGAACTGCGATCGGGGACCATGGACCAGCGATGTTGTACGGTCTAGAGACAGAACCAATGAGGAAAAGACAGAAAGCAGAAGTGGCGGTTGCAGAACTCAAGATGTCGAGATTCTCTTTGGGAGTGACAAGTATGGATAGGATCAGGAATGAATTCATCACAGGGACAGTTTATGGTAGATGCCATCCATTCATCCATCTTCTTCCACTTTATCCGAGGTCGGGTTGCGGGGGCAGTTCATAAATGTTATGAACAGCATCGTTGACAATGGGCAGTCTTCGCGGAGTCCAACTCTCAATGGAAACGAATCCGACTTACTGCCGGCAATGCGAACCAGACTCTGACACCGTTCATACAGGGACCTAACAACCCTTTTCAAAGGGCCTGGTACCCCATACTCCCGGAGTACCCCCCACAGGACTCCCCGAGTGACACGGTTGAACGCCTTCTCCGAGTCCACAAAACACATGTAGACTGGTTGGGCGAACTCCCACTTACCCTCCAGGACCCTGCTGAGGGTGTAGAGATGGTCCAGTGTTCCACAGCCAGGACGAAAACCGCATTGTTCCTCCTGAAGCCGAGGTTTGACTATCCGTCGGACCCTCCTCTCCAGAACCCCTGAACAGACCTTACCAGGGAGGCTCAGAAGTGTGATCCCCCTATAGTTGGAACACACTCTGTGGTCCCCTTTTTAAAGAGGGGGACCAGCCCCCCGGTCTGCCAATCCAAGGGAACTGCCCCCCATGTCCACGCAATATTGCAGAGCCGCGTTAGCCAACACAGCCCTACAACATCCAGAGCCTTAAGGAACTCCGGGCAAATCTCATCCACCCCCGGTGCCTTGCCACCAAGGAGCTTTTTAACAACCTCAGTGACCTCAGCACCAGAGATTGGAAAGCCCGTCCCAAAGTCCCCAGACTCTGCTTCCAAACAGGAAGGCGTGTCGGTGGGATTGAGGAGGTCTTCGAAGAATTAAATCCACCGACCCAAAACGTCCTGCGACGAGGTCAGTAGTACACTACCAAGGGTTGCTGCTGCGACATGCACCGATCACCTTGCGGCAACAACTATGGTCAGCCGCTTCGACAATGGAGGCTCGGAACATGGCCCACTCGGACTCAATATCCCCCGCCTGCCCCGGGATATGTTCGAAGTTCTGCCGGAGGTGAGAGTTGAAACTCCTTCTGACAGGAGACTCTATCTATCTATCTATCTATCTATCTATCTATCTATCTATCTATCTATCTATCTATCTATCTATCTATCTATCTATCTATCTATCTATTTCAAAAAGACTGTGTCATTCCCATAACAATAGCTTTAGATGTTGGCTGAAGGTCAAAAAGGTCATAAGGTGGCATTATTCACAGCGCTGTACTGACATGGACTGAAAGAGAACCATTACTTTGGACTCATGGACTTTAGTTAATGTTCTGTGGTCTCATAAAACCAAACCTAAAATGTTTGTCCATAATAACCAATCTTGCAGGAAAAAAGGAGAAGTTTGAGAACTTTTAAGTAGGGGGGTGGCAGTATTATGGTGTCGGACATTCCTTATAAACTCAGGGACATAGGAAAGAACATTAAGGGCCTGATTTGTCAAGATTCCTCATTATGATCTCAAAATCGCGTGTGGTGCTAAACATGTGTGAGTGGGTTGTCCTTAATTTGTGGACGATCTACTAAGGTTGCATGAGCAATTCATAACAGGCGCAAGCAGCAGTACTCAAATGAGCAGATCTCGGCCGCTATGAGCTGCACCACAGAGCGATGAGGAATATGTGCATGGATTCATAATGCGTCATTGGCAAAATAAAGGGGACAAAAATAAATATGTATCAATTCTATGGCTATTACAGAGTTAATCAATATTAGAATATTGTGAATTAAGTTCCTTGTTTGTCAGTAATGAACTTAATGCGTGCGTTGATGCGTTGCTTTCTGCTCCATCCTAATCCAGAATCAGATATTAAAGCTGCAGCATGTCCAGAAAAATGTTGCTAAAATGTCCATATTTTGCCAATCTGGTTGAAATGCATCACACTTTATCATTATTGTATATGATTGTACTCTATTACATGACATATGTATGACATATGTACATATGACAGTAGTATATTACTGTACTCATATGACATATGACAGTACTGGTTGTACTGTATGTGTATACTGTACTGTATATGATTACTGTATATGATTCCTACATTTTATTAATTGGAATATATGAAGATTAACCACTGCAGCGGAAACTAAAGAGGATCCATGAGGACCATAACTCACTGTGCTCTCAGTGCATCTTCACCAGATGGAAACACGCTGAGCGCACAATGAGTTATTATGCGTCTTTGGGGGAAAACAGGTAAATATTGACATAACTGTCAGGTTCATGGCCATTACAGGGTTAATTACTATTAGGTTTTATTGTATGTGAAAGACATTTTTTCGTTTGTCAGTAATAACCTTATGTTAAATGTGGTGGTGCAAAGTTAAGACATGCTTTTCAGAAGTGCTACGCTAAAATAGCCTGCGCAATAACCATCTCATGCAATCTCACCAATTGGTGCAAATGCACAGAAAAATTCAACTTTATGTAGTGGTGTGTATGTAGAATTGATTTTAAATACATTTTCTCCTAAAATACCTTGAGATGATGTGAATAGGCGCTATAAAAATAAAATGAAATGAATTGATTTTTCATTTAGCACTTCAAAACATTTCTGTAACGCTAACTGACCTAAAACAGGACAGGTTTAGTATGTTTTTGTCTGTTTTCAGAAGCATTTAGGACTCCAGTTGGTTCTAGTTGCTAATACAAAAGAAGGTTATTTAAAAGTTCATTTATTTTTTTACAAAGAATAAAACAATGTTTTTTTATTCTCTTATGATGTAAAATAGTTTTCTGAGCCTCGACAGCCTTTGTACATCCAACATAAGGGAATATCTCGAGTAACTGTAGATTTCCTTTCCTCAACAGCTCATATCCGCTTTCACAACCACTCATCAACCATGCATGGTTTCTGTGACTCACGCCTTGAAGGTCAGCAGGTCATTTTAACCACTGAGGTGATAATGAGCAATCAGCACTGGAACAAATCACTACTGCTCCCAACCTGCAAGGCTCATTATGAAAATGTGCGTGTGTATGTTTGTGTGACTGTTAAAGTATGTGACAGCACCCAAAATGATATGGTGACCTTGAGCCGTGCAGGAAGATTAAATGTGGGATGAATCAAACATTCCAGCTTTGCTCACTCTCAGGCCCTCAGCACAAATTATTCCTGTATTTCATACATCATTTAAAAGTTAAAGGTAACATTCCGTTATTAGGTAAAGATGGCCATTTCAATGATGCTTCAATGAGTAATAACTTGTTAGCAAATAATTTCTACATAAAGCCAAAATCTCATTACCTATTAATGAATTTAAAACCGTTTCCTTAGAATCCTGGTAATCTTGATTGCTTTAAGTAGACGACAATGAGAATTCATTTTTTAGTTCTTGAAGGTATTTTACCTTTTTCTGTAGTTTGAAATAATTCTTAAAATCAGTGTTACTCCTCTAACATCACAGGCTGGGACCAGTGGATTCTGAGGCACATAGTCTGCAGACATGATGAGTTTTCTGCAGTCAGTAGCTACAGACCTCCAGATTGCCTCAAGAACACTGAATAGAGGTGTTCACCAAATAGATTTGCATGAAGCAGCAGCTGCTTCCAAGTCACCTACTGCATTGGAAGGTGTTTAAAGCAGTGTTGCAAAAGCAGATTAAAGAATAATAAGGCAGTGTACTATGATTTAATGAATCATGCCTCACTGTACTGCAATCTAGAGAATGCATCTAGGTTAATCTAGGTCCATCGTATTCCCAAATGGGTACGTTCCACCAGGACAGGAGGGTTCTCTTCCAGATAGACTTAATAAGACAAAGATGACAGTAATTGTGGGGCCCCTATTTAAAAAGGGGGACCAGAGAGTGTTTTCCAACAAGGGTCCACACTTCTGAGCCTCTTTGGTACGGTCTATTCAGGCATCCTGGAGAGGAGGGTTCGACAGATAGTCAAACCTCGGATTCAGGAGGAACAATGGGTTTTACATCCTGGCTGTGGAACACTGAACCTGCTCTACAACCTCAGATGGGATCTGCAGGGTGCATGGGAGTTTGTCCAACTGACTTGGAGAAGACGTTTGAACGTGTCCCTTGGGGATTCCTGTGGAGTGTACTCTGGGAGCATGGGGTACCGGGCCCCTTCATATGCGCTGTTAGGTCCCTGTACGACCAGTGGAAGGGTTTGGTTCACATTGTCGGCAGTAAATTGGGCCATTTTTGGTGAAAGTTAGAATCCGCCGAGGCTGCTCTTTGTTACCAATTCTATTCACAACTTTATGGACAGAATTTCCAAGTCCTGTGGTTATCATCGGAACGTGACCTTCAGCTTTCACCTGGAGCGGTTCACAGCCTTGCGAGTGCCCGGATGAGAATCAACACCTCCAAATCTGACAGTCGGTCTTCGTTCCTACCCTCAGCTATGGCCACGAACCCTTGGTAGTGATCAACAGAACGAGATCATGGATACAAGCAGCTGAAACGAGTTGTCTCCGCAGGGTGTCTGGGCATTCCCTTAGGCCGCGTTCACATCAGTCAGTGCGTTCAGGCAGCTGGGCAGCTAGATTACATGCAAAGTCTAAGGTACCTATGCATTAAGTGTAGAGCATTGACACAACCTCAGGTCAATGATTCAGCACAATCTGCTGGGAATCCTTACAAAAAAACTTTTAACCAATAGGCATGTTTTTATAATTATATTGAAATGACTTTTCTCGTAAAGTGCCTTTAGATGACATTTGTTGTGAACTGGCGCAACATAAATAAACTGCATTGAACTGAATTATGTTTTTATTTGTGTGAGAAAAAAATCTGAAGTTTTTCAAAGCCAAAGCAGACAGCTTTGGATAATTACTTGATCAAAACAGCACATCAGAAGTCACAACGCGGTTAATACGACAAGTCCCATAAGAGAGAGAGCTAATTAAGACATTCAGTCAGTTGTCTCATTAAGCACTTTCAGTCAGTGAACACCATCGTCATCTTAGTATCAGACCGTTCATCCATATGAGATTTCAATAATTCAAACATAATGGTTTATACAATATATCATAATTCTGAGCTTCTTCCAAATGCCCATATATGCTAGATTCTATGAAAACCAGTTATCCCACTAGAATGTCTAATCAAAGCAGTGTGCAGTTCTTATTATTTATTAACTAAGCCTTTAACAGAGTCACTGTGACTTCAGGGACTGGGTAAACAAGATTGAGGAAGATAGTTTTACAGAACCTTTCATCAAACTTAATTAACAGACAAGAATCCAGAATTAACCAACAAGTTAAAAGACAGATGTAGTTGGAAATGTAATTTTAAGGAGACACCACACAGAGTACAATACACTTTGAAAAGCGTCTTTTTCACAGGATCAGAAAAAAGCTGAATTTATTATAGATTAATGCCACACAAATTAAATCAGGGAAACCTCAAACCCTGTTCTTCCCCTGTTCTACAGATCATCTTGCTAGGATTATAATTAATGTAATAATCCAAGCCGTACTTGGAACAAATATCCAAAAGTTCCTGGAACCCTCCTCTACTTGGACTCAGTATCACAAGATCATATGGCCAGCTCTACATTCATTTAACTAAATGAAAGCGTACAGGAGAGAGGATTCTTCCTTGCCTATGTCCATTGGTAACACCAACAGAATCTGAGACACTGCTGCCCCATCTCACCTGCAGCTAACGCATTTTAATACATCATTTTAGATTATTGGAACAATCAAATGCTTTGGACGCATCAATTAAGAACATTATTACTGAGGTGTTACCACTTTTAAACTTTCTGATTATTTCTTTTATAGTAAATATAAATAAATCCGTACTGTGCTTTGTGCTTTTAAATCCAAACTTATTGTCAGCAGAGGAGGTAAAATCTTCTAGCCTACAAAACAGTACTTTCCCCAATCTTTTAGATACAATGGTTGCCTAAGCAATAGGCCTGTAATTGTCCAAACTTCCCACCCGACCTGCTTTATCCTTTGTGACTGGGACCAAGATAATAGACAGAAGACCATTAATTTAATGCACAAATTAAAACATCAGAGTAACCAGTTGTTTTGCAGAAACACAGCAATCCTCAACACACATTGCTTATTTGATTAATTCTTTCATGGTTTTCTACTCACCTATGTTTAGTGAATGTTAGATTATTTGGTCAAACGTCATGTTGTTAATAAATATAATTGTGTTTGGAAAGCGAAGACCAAGCACGTGTAACTAACGTAAAAACACAAAGTTCTATGAGGTGGAACATTTATCATGTCTGAGGATGGAAAAACAACCCTGATAAAAATGAGCCCCATTAACTCTACAAAAACACCAACACAGTGTTCAGACCATCATCTGAACATGGAGAGGAGCAGAAGATTATCAATCCACCAATGATTCGGTTGTGTCGCTGAATCACATCTCCAACCAAACAGGACAGCCTTACAATTCAAAAAACATCTGGAAATGTCTTTTGGTTATAATTCTTTACAGTGAGAAACAAAAACGTTGTGCTACTGGGCTTCAAATCAGATTAATAGAACCCTGTGACCTAATTCACCATTTTGTTATTTATTTAACAAAAAGTGGAGCAAAATACAGTTCATAACAAAGTCTCAGTGGCGTCATGAAACCAATTAAATCTGACAAACTGTAGGTGGAAGAACAGCAGCTGAACTCCCTGTACACAGCTGGATAATTAGTTTCCCTGAATTAATTCTCACTATTATTCTTGTTCTCTTTGTAACAAGCCAAATAGATGTAATTTATTCAGTCTTTCCATTTTCATCTCTTCCAAGAATTGTTTTTTTCGCCCATAACTGTACCGATCTCGTCAGTCCTTGTGAAGCACAAAAAGCCTGTAAACTTGGCGATCCGATCCAGCGTGACACTGATTTCATCTCTCATTCTGCCTCCTATCTGCTCAGAGATGGAGCACGCTGATTCTGTTGGGCTGATGGTGAACATGGTCAATAGGCGCAACCTATTCTGGCAGAGTGGCAAATTAACTGCCATTGTCAGCTTTGAAACTGAAGTCAAGGGAAATTATGCTGAAAAGGACTGAGGGGGGAGGAAGTACGAGGAGCTGATAGAAACGGAGCTGAATCCAAAGCAAGGCTGCTGCCTCATTCCAGAATGTTTTGTTCCAAATGGGCTCCTGGTTTTTATTAGATCGTTTCTTTATCAACATGTCCTGATTTTAGTAGTTTCACTTCATTTCATTTACATCTTAACTTTGTCACTTTTGCCCCATATTCTTTGCATTACAGTTTCCACTTATTAATGTGGTTCTTATTCCTCACAGACTCCAGTTGTCTCTCCGGTTATTTCTTAATAAGAAGTAGAAGTGTCCTGATGATGTTATAGTTTGGATTTTTATCTTTTGGCTTGGGAGAATAATTGAGTTTCATTTATTTACTTATTACTTCTTCTTTTGGAGGTGCTTTTTATTTACTCTTGTTGATTCTGATTCCTTTTTGCTCTCGGAGAGTATGGATATTTTTTTTTACTCTCCCTCCTCCTCCCCTTTGTCTTTGCCTACTGCGACTACTTCCAAACTAGGCTGGTTTTATCATAATACTTAAAATACTTAAAATACTAAAAACCACACACCCCAACCACAAAATACAAAGTATATCCTGCAAAATGAAGCACTGTGACCAAAACTACATATAGCATCGTAAAAATCAAACTTTTCACTAAATGGCACACACTTCCTTCATATTACTAGATTTTTGTCTAACAAACCACACACTGATGGGCATAATGAAAAACTCATCTTTAGTATGCTTTTCCATAATGCTAAAATAGTTCAAACTGTAGAAGATTCTTCAGATTGTTCGCTATGTAAACTGTATTAAACTTAATTTTAAAAGTATTTAAACAACTAAATATATCAGCATTCATTCATTTATTTTTTGTGTCAGAAAGAAAATCCGAAATCAATCACAGCCACAGGAGAAAGCTGTGCGTAATCACTTGATCGAAACAGCACATCAGAAGTCACAACACAGTTAATACGACAAGTCCCATAAGACAGAGAGCTAATCAGGACATTTATTCTATCTGGAGCCTCTCGGCATTTTTCCTCCAAAAGTTCAACCATGGATCTGGTTAGCTGCTCTTTAAATTCAATAGATCAAATTTCTCCAATTGAAAGAAAGGCTAAGGGAGAGCCGTCCTGTACTGACAGAATGCACTCGGTTGGGTACATGATGGCTTCCTGGATTTATGGTAAACGGGTTTCTACTATTTAGAGCAGGAGGCTTTCAGGCAGGGGCGTAGCCGTCATCTCCGTAGTGAGGGGGACACATTCACACATAGTCATACCCATCATCTTCCAGGTCATGGGTCTCCTACTGTCCTAAAAACTGAATGCGAATCAATGGAGGGATAAATCTTATCTTCTCATCCCAATTAAATTCTCTCATGGATTTACATAATTCATAATGACATAATTCAGGATGCAGAGAAAGCTAAAATTTTCGTCCCACGGCAAAGGTTTCTTTGGGTTTTGTGTGAAAAGACGCAGACTACAACTAAGGAAGAAGAAAGATGTCTGGGTTTAGTGTAGTTAACATCCTTCCTCCAGGATGAAGTAGGTAGCATTAAATATGGAGAAAACCACCATGAATCTGGCTGTATGGAAAGTAGCAGCTCTGCTGGGGGAGAAACAGTCGGTGAAATGAGAGCCAGCATAGAGGAGAAGCTCTACAAGGTTTCAGTGGATATTTCTAGTGCTAGCTACATGACGTCATACATGTGAATTCTGATTTCTAGTCATTTTAATGCAAATTTTTTACAAGAAAATAAATCACAATTCACATGAAAAAGTTAAAACTCGTATTATCATTTAAATCGAGGTACAGCATGTGTGACTCATAACTTTTATCGCTCCTCTGACTTTCATTCACTTTTCTTTCTTTCCCCCAAAGGACCAATGGGCCAACCAGAAGAGGAGGAGACTTAGCTTCCATATTGATTGATTTATCATCCTTTCACTTTTATTCGCATCTTTCCTCAATGAGCCCGGGTGAATACTTCTCCATCACCAATACGAACAAAGCTGTCGCTTTACTTTACTCCCTGTTAACTCTGACTGGGAAGATATAGGTTATGATAATGATATGGAGATGGTATGGAGATTAAAAAGTACCCCGATTGTAACTGGAGCCTCTTAGAGTCTGACCTCAGCATTTTCACTCTGTGGAAACGAGGTGAATTTTTGCCAGCTTTGAATATACAGTAGGTCAGTGAAATATAAATTTGCCCTTTTGCTGATCCTTATGTCAGTGTTTTCTACTGACCTTGATTCAGCCAGAGTCACTATGGATGAGCTGTGGATTTAATACCATTAATGATCCAAAATGTCTTTTTCCTTAAAACCAAACATTAGGATGACAGATTTGGTCAAAGTTTGGTTACATTATAGTATCTATTGCATTGTTCTGTATTAGTCCATATTCTACCTGTGCACAGGTCTTTCTATGTTTAACCAGTAAAATAACCGATGGTATTAGGTGGAATCTGGCATTTTTCCACCTTTATGAGCACATCCAACATTTCTTTGCAACCTTCTCTTATTTCCGCTAGTCCATCAAAGTAACTTTAAAAAAAATTAGGCATAAAATAAAGTTACTAAACTATTCACGAAATACTTTCAAGCATAATCAAACATCCAACGTGTCCTGAAATACCTTGATTATTTTTATTAGCAGAACAATAATCCATGCACAGTCCATGCATTTGTGACTTCAAGGCTGGACTACTGTAATCCCTTATTATCAGGAAGTCCACAAAATGCAATTAAAAGCCTTCAGTTGATCCAAAATGCTGCAGCAAGAGTTCTGATGAATATTAAAAAGAGAGATCACATTTCTCCTGTTTTGGCTTCTCTCCATTGGCTCCCTGTTAAATCCAGAGTAGAGTTTAAGATCCTCCTCCTTACGTATAAAACCCTTAATAATCAGCTCCAGCGTACATCAGAGATCTGATTGTTCCATATGTTCCTAACAGAGCACTTTGTTCTCAGAATCCAGGTCTACTGGTAGTTCCTAGGATTTCTAAAAGTAGAATAGGAAGCAGATCTTTTAGTTATCAGGCTCCTCTCCTGTGGAACCAGCTCCCAGTTTTAGTCCATGAGGCAGATACTCTGTCTGTTTTTAAGACTGGGGGGGGGGGGGTACTCTGTCCATCAGATATTTTATTTTAACTGCAGTCCTTCTGTCTCCCACCACCTGCACTGGATCCAGGGTCCATCCTAGAACAGATCTGGCCTGCCTGATGAGTTTATGCAACCTGTTCCTGTCAGCTGGAGATAAACTGCTTCTCCGACATACAACACTGTAAAAAAATGGTGGATTGTTTTTAACAGCGCTCCCTGAACTCCAAATAACCTCAGCCTTCTAAGCAGGTAGAGCCTGCTCTGACCTCTGACCCTTCCTATAAAGAGCCTCTGTGTTGTGGCTCCAGTCCAGTTTATTATTCAGCTGAACACCCAGGTACCTGTAAGAGTCCACAGTCTCAATATCCAATCCCTGGATGTTCAGCGGTGTCAGTGTGGTGGGTCTGCGTCTCCTGAAGTCGACTCCAACAAATGTGGTTTTCCCAGCTGGTTCTGCTGACACCAGTCCACAAAGTCCAGAGTCCTCTGTCTGTCCTCTGAGTCGTCATCATCTTTAATGAATCCAACTATGGCAGAGTCATCAGAGAACTTCTGAAGGTGGCAGCGTGGGGAGTTAATGGAGAAGTCTGCAGTGTAGAGGGTGAAGAGGAAACAGCATGGTTCCCTGTGGGCCCCCCCATTCTGCAGACCAGAAGAAGAAGACACTATGCCCAATAATTTCAAGGCTATTAAAAATGCACACACTTTTCATAAACATGACACTGAATCTGAAAAGTTACCTGTATATTATAGTAGAATACACCAGGAGCGACCAGGGAACATAAAGCTTCTGATTTTATTCTGTATTCTGTCGGTAAATGACCTGCTGCAATGAGATAATCCGACCCGCTGGATCACTGTCACAACTTGGTGAAACATTGATATTTTTCTGCTGAGTGTGTGGTTTCATTTTGATTTTCATGGTGCTGAATCAGAGACTGTGATGGACCATAAAAAAAAAAAAACAATCATAACCTGTAATTACCAATCAATTTCCAAACAAGTGACCTAGTCCATAGTATTAATTTTTATTGACCTTAGTATTCAGTCCAAACGAGCTAAACAGAGAATCCAGTTCATGCTATCACACATCACACTGTTGAATCTAAGTTGGGGTTTTTTCAGAGACATTAATCATAATTGTGATATAAACAATTTAGGTTGATGTTTTAAGAAAAAAAAATCTATTTGTTAGTTATTCCCTGCCGTTAACCTGCTGCTCATTGGAAACTTTACATCCAAAACGGATCAGGTGAGTTCTCCTGTGGACGTGTGGAACTTTGTGTTTATTAGAGACTGAACATTGACCTGTTTAAATATCTTACCCCCCATTTAAACTTGTACTTATTAGAACTGTTAACAACACTGAAACACTTTATGAATAACTATACTCTGTATGATTTAACTGATGTTGGAATAGGGGTAAACATTTGGTCAGCAGAGGGCGCTCCGTGCAGTTGGTACCGCAAATCGGCGAAACATCACAAGCAGAGCGAGTTGTCTGGCAAATGTGAGCGTAGAGCAGCACGTGAGATACCAAGAGACTAAATGTTTTATTGTGTTTCCAGCAGGTAAGCCAGCAAGCAACCTTAATCAGAATGCCATTAGCGGCAGTAAGTAAGCTCTTTCACAATAAGGGCACGGCAGTAACACTGAACAGAATTTCCGGTTTCTTCAGAATAAGAGTTTGTTCAATAAATGTGCAAATATTGTTTAAATGTGTAATTATCAATGTTCCACAGTATTAATTACAGTTAAAAGATGGTTAACTGTTGGTTGTTCGGAAGAGTAGTAGCAATAATTAATTAAATGCAAACATAACCAATGAATGAACATAGGGATCAAACAAAAGTTAAAGTATTCTGTTACAAGATATTCTAAGCTGATTTCTTCACTGTGACCAGTTGCCCAGAATATGTTTATTTAGTAGCATGTATGTTCGGGAAAGAAACTCGGCGAAACATCACAAGCAGAGCGAGTTGTCTGGCAAATGTGAGCGTAGAGCAGTACGTGAGATACCAAGAGACTAAATGTTTTATTGTGTTTCCAACAGGAATAAATTCTATTATGCTACACCAAGAATCGACCAAACGTTATTCTTAAAAGTGCAACAGAGGAACCCAGTGAGGACCTGCTGAAACTGATGAGGAGGAATAATTAGACAGAAATTAGCTGCCTGTAGTCATTTGTGATGTTGCTTTTTGGGGCATTAACCAGGGGCGTCTCCAGCCCTTAAGTAGTACCTGGGCTTAGCCCGGACAAGATCTGATATTTTTGAAAGACAAAAACCATTTAAAATAAAATGAAGTGTTTCAATAAGGGATAAACCGATCCTGCAGTCTGGTGTTGGGACCAACACTGTTCTAAAGTACTTATGTTGGTATCGGTTAAAGTTAACGGAGAGGATACCATGAACCGAAACTGCAATAATTTCACAGACATTATTTGTTTTACATTTGAAATTTTACTTTTGTGGTCATTTTTAATAATATCTTTTATCTAATTCACCATCAGTTGTTGTAACAAGCAGAGAAGAAAATAAATTCCTAAATTAAACATTGTATTATAATAACTCTTCTTGTAAAGTGCCTTCAGATGACATCTGTTGTGAAATGATGCTATATAGATAAACTGAATTGAATTGAATTAAAACCTGTCTTCCATTTCAATACATTTTTTGGGTGGCGGAACTACCAGTATTGGTATTCGGTATCAGCAAGTACTCTGATCCAAGTATCGGTATCGTCTCGGTTTGAAAAAAGTGGCAAAGCAATTTTATTTGTACAGCACACTTTCAACACAAGGCAATTCAATGTGTTTTACATGATTAAAAACTAGAACACAGTATAAATCAATATGATGATTAAAATACAAGAAAGCATTTACAATAAGACAATAATCAAGACAATAGTACAATGTAAGGACAAGCAGGTAAAAACACACTTTTAATTCAAAAGCTAACAGTTCTTAATTTAAAAAATGGCATCGTTGCATTACATACATTAAATACTATAGTATACATGGTAAGGAGCCTAAATTATAAGTTATTTTCAATGGATGCATGTCAAAACAGTGTAATGTGTCTATAATTTTATATCTAATGCTCAGTTTAATGCTCAGTGTTTTGGAAAATGACATCTGAAAACTGTTAAAGCAAACAATAATTTAGTTGAGTCGATCTTTCTTCACCCATATTTCTGTTTGTCTCCCCTTTTTCTTCCTTAATCGAATGTGTCTTTGCCCATTTGTCTTTGCTTTTTTCGTCTCTCCTTCCACTAGTGACCTCCAATTTTTTACATTTATAATTAGACTGCTTACAAAGTTCACACAGATACTATCACTCATCCACTATTCCTCTCCTGCTGTCTCTCTCTGTTCTTTATCTCTAGCTGTTGTCTCTCGTTTTCTCCCCCTCACCATTTGGTCTTCCTCATCATTGATATTATCGTGGTTAGTATTTTTGGCTCAGTCAATAATGTCATAATGGTGAATGAGCTTATAACCTTATACTTCTTCCATTTATTAAGTCCTCAAGGATGCAGTGTTATTGACTCATTTTGAATTTGCTTCTATGTAGATTCTAATAGGTATCATAATATTTGGAATTAAAGGACCTTTTTGTTATTTACTATCTATAACACAATCTTAGAATATTTAATTGTTACCGGTTCACGTGTCTAATGATGAAACTGGTGCTTCTGCTGGAGCTGCAGCTATATCTCCTCTCTATAGATCATCTCTCCTACCCTCTACAAACATCATGACATCAGAAGGAAGTGTTCAAAATATGACTTTCATAAACTAATAATAAACACAAACTAAATATCCGTATGTAAACAACATGGCTACAGCAATCTCTAGCACTTTAATTTCTGATCAATTTCCATTTTTGACTGGAACGTTTCTGCTGCTGGCTCTTTCTCTGTCTGGAGCTCATTTTTACTTCTACAAAATCATTTAATAAAGGCTAAATGTAAAAAAAAAACATACAGAAAACAGGCTGCACCTTTAGTAATACAATAATATAACACAAACAAGCGGACAATAAAACCAAGTTCAACAACAAGATCATTTCTCAAACGGGGAGTACCATCTGCAGGAGAAAATGCTCAGGACTACAATAATGTAGAAATATACATATTTTTAAGTTGACAATAAAGAACAAAATAAATCCAAAAGTTTAACTTAATTCAAATGGATTGGTAATCCCACACAGCGCCGGAGAACAATGTCATTGCTCGCTCTCCTCTTCTGCTGCTGAGGCCACACTGGCAACAATATGGCGCTCCTAGATTAATTAAGTTACACTGTTTACGACATGCCTAATGTTTTCTTAAAAAAAGAACAAAGATAAATAAGATAATGTCTTATTTAGAGCCTGCAGTTTTTGGCTGCCCCAACAACCCCCATTATTTGGATATGCGCTGATCCCGACTGGATATCAACGTCTTATGAAGGACTCCAAGTGTCTCTATACTAATAAAGGTGAGTAGGCGAACGTAACGCATGCTATAAATAAGGTCCAGGTTGCAAAAAACAAACAAACCTTCCACTTTAAAGAGAATGGCAAGAGCCGATCACAGAAGTCAACTTGCAGTAAAGCTCCTTGAATTACCTTGTGTTGAAAGTGTGCTATATAAATAAAATAGCTTATAAATAAAACTTAGCTGTGCGCGCCACCTTCCCCCTTGGACAATGTCTTTATTTTGATCATCCTTTTTCCTCGGACTGGACTTTAATCGCTGCTTTGGGACCAAACCTTTAGTGTATTCTTGTTTTACGTGTCTGGGCAGAGATAATAGTTAAAGAAACAATTTGGATGTCGGTTAAAAGATTTGGTTTGATGTGTGCTGTACGCTAAACTCGCTATGTCTTGAACATTTTGCTATGTGTTTTATCTGCTTTATTCCAGATGAGATTCTTGACTCTTAATTTGTACAGTTTACCAAATTACTAGTCAGCCTAGGACTCTGTTCTCTCTCCAACTTCTCTTCCTATCTGTCCTTATTCTCATTCATATACACTGTTCTCCAGTTGTTTCACACCCCTTTAAAACATGTTTCTTTTGTGGGAATGCTGCCCCTAAATTGTTGAGCAAAAATAAATTCTAAATTCATTAATAATTAAATAAAAATTTAATTATTGATCATAATTATTAATGGCTAAGATGGAATGGTGACCTACAGTATGCAGGGTGTACCCCGCCTTGACTGCGACCCTTCGAGTGAAACATAAACAGTAGAGATGTTGGATGGATGAATTATTAATGGTTGTATGAGCCAAATATTTTTGCTTTCCTTCTTCACAACAGTTGATAGAGTCTGAACTGAGGTCCAGGTATGAGAGATCTGGCAGCTGAGCTACTGATTGTTTTTTAAACGACGATTTGATAAATATTATCAGTGAATAAACACCAAAGAACAGGGAGCTCACTCCTCAGCTGGTGGTGTATTTATGAGCAGACCTCTTCTTAATAAATCATCAGTAACAGTGAGCTATGTCGGGGGCAGTTTATTTGCTACATTTTTAAAAGACACTACAATCACTTTCTGGCAGTGAAACGTCATAAACACAGCTGGTGAGTAAAAAAGCTGCCATGTTTGTGTAACAGTTTTTGACTCATACAGGAAGTGCATTTGAGTAATCAATGATACTGAGGTCATTTATTTTATTCAGGAAGAGTCCAGATAAGCAGGAAAAATATGTTACATGATTTAGAACGAAAGAAGGGGCAAAATGAAAAGAGAATGGAGGACAAAAGGAATGAAAGCATGAACATGGAAGATGAGAGAGTTCATACAGCAGAAAAAGATACAAAAGGGGTCATGATTTACGCAAAATGAGATAAAATAAGTACTGATTTAGATAGATGAAAAGGAGAGGAGGGTGAGCAGAAAAGGACAAAATCCCCTCAAATATATAAAATATACTGTAGAACCGAAAAGGGATAAAGACATAAATTACTCTGTAGAAGTGGAAACAGGAACAGGAGAAAAATCTAAAATCAACATGAATACCAGCTTTTTCAACACTGATCTTCAAAATTGCATCAAAACAGTAACAGCAATAGTAGCAAAAATGCTCAATATAGACAGGATTAAAAGAAAACTAAAATTAGCAATCTGTACCAGGTGAGAAGTTAAACTCCCTGGTTTAATTTAGAGCTACGTACCCTAAAGCAGAATGTTAGAAAACTAGAGAGAAAATGGCGCTCCACGCATTTACATTATTCCTTTTTAATATGGAAAAATAGTTTATTGCTATATAAAAAGAGCCTTCACACAGCTAGAATAGCATATTATTCATCTTTAATCGAGGAGAATAAAAATAATCCTAGGTTTCTTTTTAATACAGTTGCCAAACTCACACAGGATCATAGCTCTATCGAGCCAACCATTCCCCAAGCTCTAAGTAGTGACGACTTCATGCAATTCTTTATAAATAAAATAGACTCCATAAAGAATAAGATAATTGGGAACCTTCCCAATATGCTTGCTTCCTCCTTAGTTAATGAGGCAGCCTCAAAAATGGTGGAACCTAATATATGCTTAAACTGCTTTAATGCAGCCGAACTTTGTGATGTACTAAAATTATTAGCTTCATCTAAACCTTCAACTTGCGTTTTAGACCCAATCCCAACTAAACTCTTAAAAGAAGTTTTCCCTCTGATCGCTGCTCCAATTTTAAATATAATGAATCTATCCTTAGTCAATGGATATGTACCACAGGAGTTTAAGATTGCTGTAATTAAACCTCTACTTAAGAAACCCTCTCTTGATCAAAACGACTTAATTAACTATAGACCGATATCTAATCTTCCCTTCTTATCTAAAATTCTTGAGAAAATAGTTGCACACCAGATATGTGAGCATTTAAACAATAATGAGCTGTTTGAGAAGTTTCAGTCAGGCTTTAGAGCTCATCACAGCACTGAAACAGCTCTGGTGAAGGTTACTAATGATATTCTCATAGCCTCAGACAATGGACTGGTGACCATTCTGGTCCTGTTAGATCTCAGTGCTGCCTTTGACACTTTTGATCACAATATTCTCATAGAAAGGCTTCAAAGTGTCGGTATAATAGGAACAGCACTAGGTTGGTTTAAATCTTATTTGTCTAACAGATTTCAGTTTGTTCAGGTAAACAATAGATCTTCCTCAACCTCAATAGTTACTTGCGGAGTACCACAGGGTTCAGTGCTTGGGCCGATTCTCTTTACTATATATATGCTTCCTATTGGTAAAATAATTAGGCAGCATGGGATAAAATTCCATAGTTACGCAGATGATACACAGCTATATCTATCCATAAATCCTGATGAATCCAATCAGTTAGGTAGACTACAGGCATGTCTGGAAGACATAAAAACTTGGATGACTCTAAACTTCTTGCTTCTAAATTCTGATAAAACAGAAGTTGTCGTCTTTGGACCAGAAGCTCTGAAAAAGAAACTACTTAGTCAACCCCTTCACCTGGACGGCATTAAATTAGCCTCCAGTAATAAAGCAAAAAACCTCGGTGTTATTTTTGACCAAGATATGTCATTTAGAACTCACATTAAAGAAGTCTGTAGGATTTCCTTTTTTCACCTTAGGAATATTGCAAAAATTAGAACCATCCTGTCCAGGAATGATGCTGAAAAACTAGTCCATGCCTTTGTTACTTCAAGGCTGGATTACTGTAACTGTCTATTATCAGGTAGTCCACAGAATACAATTAAAAGTCTTCAGTTAGTTCAAAATGCTGCTGCTAGGATTCTGATGAATATTAAAAGAAGAGATCACATTTCCCCTGTTTTAGCTTCTCTTCACTGGCTCCCAGTAAAATCTAGAATAGAATTCAAGATCCTCCTTCTGACATATAAAGCCCTTAATAATCTAGCTCCATCATACATAAGAGACCTGATTGTTCCATACGTTCCTAACAGAGACCTTCGCTCTCAGACTGCAGGTTTACTGGTAGTTCCTAGGATTTCTAAAAGTAGAATGGGTGGCAGATCTTTCAGCTATCAGGCTCCCCTCCTATGGAACCAGCTCCCAGGGTTGGTTCGTGAAGCAGACAATTTGTCTATCTTTAAAACTAGGCTAAAAACTTTCCTCTTTGACAAAGCTTACAGTTAGAGATATGTTTATAGGTAGTTAGAGTCAGGTCAGACAGGTAGATAGGAAGAGACAGGTTAATGTTAGTAGTCAGGCAGAGTGTCAAAAGTTAGGAAGAGATAGGAAGAGGTAGAGTAGCTAGGTAGAGATAGATTAATGTAAGCCAGGTAAAGATCCGGAGCCGGTCGCGGCTTACCGCCGCGGAAGAAATGCGCCCCACAGGGGCCAGCCAGCGCCGGAGAGAGGTCCCTCAAGGGGATCCTCCCGCACAGTGCGGCCGCCCATTACCTGCCGGGTTGAATCCCCCGGGCAGACTGTGCGGACCCCACCCGTTTATCTCTTAAACGTTTCTCGCCCTCTTCAACTCTGTCCTCTCAGTTCTGTCTATTTTTCCTTAAGATAGTTGTCGACTATCGGTCTCGTACCGGTATTTAGCCTTAGATGGAGTATACCACCCACTTTGGGCTGCATTCTCAAACAACCCGACTCCGAGAAGACCCCGGCATGACGGGGGCCGTTACCGGCCCTACACCGTCCACGGGTCAGGAGGACTCAGACAGAGTGTTGGTAGCCAGGTCTCCTAGTAGCTAGGAGACAGGTTAATGTTAGTAGCTATGCTGCTTTAGGCTAGGCTGTTGGAGGACATTATTAGGGTCTGTTCCTACTTTCTCTCCTACTTCTCCCCAACTGCATGATGTGCTGTCAATTCAAGCACTAACCTGTTTTCTATTATAGTAGGTGCTCCGGATTAGCCCTGCTTGACGACCCTGACTAAGATGGCATTGCAGTGACGGAAAATTCTCCACGTCCTGCAACAAACTTCTGCATCAGTTCTATTGCTCTTTCTGTGTCTCTGTTATGTATTCTCCAAGCCACAGACGGTCGCGGCAGATAACCGCTTGTGCTGAGCCTGGTTCTGCCGGAGGTTTCTTCCTGTTAAAAGGGAGTTTTTCCTTCCCACTGTCGCTGCATGCTTGCTCAGTATGAGGGATTGCTGAGAATTCCACGACGCAATCTTCTGTGGTTCTGTAATTTCTACACTAAACATTGTATTGTAATAACTCTTTTTGTAAAGTGCCTTGAGATGACATCTGTTGTGAAATGGCGCTATATAAATAAACTGAATTGAAATTGAATTGAATTGAAGTTAAGGGCAGATTTAGCGAGGCTTGGAGTTTTCCAAACCCACAAAAAACCATCTTTGTACTGCTCCAACTAAACTGTCTGAATCAACTCCACTGTTGGTGCGGACCAATGGTTTGTTAGCATTGTGCTTTGAGGCGGACAGTTGGGTGTTTGGGCCCAGGAAAAGCAAAATAAACATGGCCACGCAGGTGGATGAGCTTAATGTATGCCCCAGATAACAGTGAGAGAGATGAGAGGCAGAGCAGGGAAGCATTAAAGCCCAAATCAAACCAATGCTAGCAGACACTAGCGCTATTAGCCTCGGTGCTACAAGCTAGGTGTACTGTATTTTTTCTTGCAACCCACATTTCCCGTTGATTCTAATCTTAGATGTCAATCTTTTAATAAAGTTGGTAATTAGCAGATATTAGGCAACTAGACTTCAAAAGCAGAGATCCCGTCTGCGTAGAGCTGAGCTTCTGATCGATGCGGTCGAACTAACTCATGATAACATAACCACAGGATCTGATAACTAGAAACTAGAACGCAGAGCACAACAATATGACCCCCCCGGTTGGTCACAGGTCAAGATTATGAAACGTTTTAATTAAAATATGTGTGGCTATGCATAGATAAATTAAAACCAATGTCAACGAACATTTAAAATGGTCATTTCTGTGCATTTTATATGCACATTAGCAACTAACAAATCCTGGTAGGCATCTTGATCAGAATAATTTAGTAAAATATTAATTATTGCAACTTTTAAAGCCTGTGATTGGACAAAGGTTAAGAAAAAGGGATAATAATACAGGGATGTTTCAAGCATTTAGTTGGCATTTTGATCTATACAACGATCATCGACTAGAAAGCAGAATTCTTCTTGAGGAGAAAAAAACAGGAGAGCTAAAGACGTTAGACAAAAAAAAAGGTAGGAAAGTCTTTTCTGTAAATATAAAAAAATAAAAGATATTGAAAAAGGAGGAAGTGGTGGACAATACAGAGGTGAAAAGACAAATGTCAAAGTGACAGGAGGATGTATCCGGTGTCCTAACAATGAAGGATGGAGCAGTGCAAGCAGGAGACAGCAGTACGTCCTATTTAATATTCTGTCTGTCATTTAAAAGTCAGCAGGATGAATACCATCCTGTCATTAAGAGTTTTTAGGAGAAAAGAGGCAGCATTAGGGTGGTGGGAGAAAGGCTGGCATTAGAAGAAAAATGGGATTTGAGGATACAACATCTGAGAGCTGCAGTGCCCTGTAGGAAACAGGAAATATGCATGTGGTGAAAAATACGGCTTACAACTTTATAAACAGGATTAATTCAATTGTCCCGTTGTCCCAGCAGAGCCTTTTACATGTGTTAGGCTTGTTTAAGTGACATTAGTCAGTGCACACACTGCTCCACAATGATGAAGTAAAAGCAGGTTTGGGGTATAATAATGAGAAATAACATCCAAAAATAATGTATTTCACTTACACACAAGAAAGTCTTTCACATACTGAAGGTTGAAAAACCTCTAACAGTTTGGTTGGATTTTATTCCACAAAAATATGTCATCAGTTTTGTAATGCATTTTTTCGTTACTCTCCCGTTTTATATGCTCTTAAGGAAAAACTCAAATATGACTTAAATAAATACTGGAGCCTTTGAGGCCAGGCGTTGTGTCGACAAGTCAGGAAGGATGTAGCCAGGAAATCAATCTCTTCCTCAGGCAGCAGAGGTGATGAGATGGATCCACCATAATCTGTGTATCACTGATTCATTAAAATCACATTCTATCACGTGACCCGTTCTTCACTTTTATGCTTTTGATATGAAACTAAAATTTTGATACAAAAAAACAAGAACAGTCTTCATTTTTTTTATCCGATTTAAAACATATAAATAACAAAACTTTACCCACAGAGTCTAGAAAAATAAAGCAATTAAAGAAAAGACTCATAGACACTATATATTTAAAGGGCCTATATCATGCTATTTTACAGCTTTCAACGCCTGGGATAGACATATATATGATAAAATGTTACCGTTTGTGTAATATAGTATTCATTTGTCCTGAAATTTAAATTGTATCCAGGATTTATTCCTGGACCAGAAGTAAAACCCCCTCCTTTCTCTGTAATCCCGCCTCCATTCCCCCTCCTCTCCCCTCACCAGGAGCACCGCTCTGACTGTTTGAGCAGAGATTAAACGGAGCCCTTGCAGACTTTAGACGGAGCCCAAACCACAGCAGCTGAGTCCAGCAGGCAAATCTTTCCAGCCCGATAAATAAAAAAAGCTTACACCCGTTTACTGAACATTCTGAGACGCTGCAGATCAATTAATAACCACACAAGGCTATTATAAGATCACATAAGCAGCTTGATAAATGGCTAAAACAAATTAGCATGTAGCCGGTTACTTCTTACGTTCTTTGATACAGCTGCTGTTGTTTAGGAATGTAAAGTAAAATTCTGTAATCCATGCAGCCAAACAGGCGTTTTCACATAGATATTTTAGAAAGTAAAATAAAAAAATAAAAAAAAATTGTTCCAGCTGCTAAAACTGGAGCAGCTATGAGCTTTGAGAAGGGGGAGGGTGTGTTTGCAGCTGCTGTCTCTGCAGGGGTGGTGGAGACACCTGTAGCACTTCCCTATTTTCACGTAGTGATGTAAAATACGTCACTATGTGAACATTCAGTCGTTTTAAGGAGAGGAGGTGCAGCTGCTCATAGAGCAGGATTCAGGAGGAATACTCAGACATGCGTAAATTAAGACAAAAAACACTCTGGCTGGGTTTGAAAACGGATGCTTTGGAGTGTGACTGTGGCCTGTGCGGTTGTTTAGACGCTCCAATGAGCCCCATGTGTGCCAAACACGGGTGGATGCTGCCGCTGCTTTCCTCCAATAGTTTACAGGTAAGGAAACGGTTCATTTAGAGAGTCTCTTTGACTTCTGATCGATTCGGTTGGAGAAATGTTTCCTCATTTTAAAACTTTATATGAAGTGGCGGTTAATTTTAGTGTACAGTGCGGCAGCGGTGCGCAGATTGGATTCAACCTCCAGAACAATATCTCAAAACCCTTAGGAAGTCATCTATTTGGGGTAAAAATGCAGAACCTCATAACAATAACCTCTGCAGGATGTTACTATTGATTACACACAAATGGCTGCGCCTTTCGGTTCAATGCAGAGAGGAACCGCAGCAGGTATTAGTTTAATAACGGCATTTTCATTTCTATATGTAGTTCTCTCTACAGCTTGTTTGGGTTGAATATAATTCACTACTAAATACTGTAATAAATAAGTTTTAACTAGTCAAACAAATACTAGAGATAAGCTCCACCCCCACATTATCTGATCAAAACAGATTATGACCCATTTGTTTTGACCCTGTTAGTCAATATGATGGACCACATGACATCTAACGTGACCTCTGCTGCTGAAGACTCTGACTGGTCTGATGGTGTGGATGTCTCCATCCCTCTGTCTCACAAACACTAAGTAGCTAGTGGAGGACACTTCAGGCTTGTTTCGTCGTATCAGAAGGCTGCTACTGATCCTACTCTGATCTTCTACTCCAGATAACTCTGTCTGGTTTAGTTAACGTCACAGAGACAAAGGCTGACACGTTTTTGGGCTCATTAAATGTCACCATTTTTTTCTCTCTCCAGTGGGAATCCATGACTCTGGTTTCCTGCACACCTCACAGAGGTGACCTATCACAGAGTGTCGTGTTCCAGATGTTGACTGAGCCTGTTCTTATGTCTGAGATACACTGACTAATTAATAAAGCCACTGCTGTTGTGGCATATGTGCAAGGATGTCGTTGTGGCGTTGTGTTACAGCTGTTTCATAAAGTAAGAGCAAACGAACACTGAAACCTTTGAAATTATTTTTTTAATTTTAATTATTGTTTTTATTATTGTTTGTGATTATTGTAGTAAAAATGTATTTACATTTAGTGATCCTTCTGAGCCTTCTGCAAACTGTTTATTATAGTTTTGTCATATGGAGACCTGCAAAGCTGTAGATGTTGTTAAAGGCATATTTATTTATGTATTGATGTGGAAGTTTTGAATCAGAATACTGACTGTATCTTCCTTCTAGACTAAACAAACTGTTAAAGGAGCAGGGGGCTGGATTTCTATAATAAATCATATGCATGTTCAGTTTTGTAACTGTATTGGGTAATGAAGCACTAAGTAAAATGAGGCCACATGTGTAATCCCATTATATTGAACAGCCAGTGTGCTGCAAAATAGTCAGCGATTCGGTGGCCAAATTTCCCGCGCTTACACGCGGATGTGACGTCAATCGACAATTTTTGCGCGTTCTCGATTTAACAGGAAGAAGGAAGAGAAAGATTTAGATTAAACACTATTACTCACTTCGTCGCTAGGCATGTTGCTTGTTGTCGTACAGCTGGCGTTGTGCGTAATGTGCGGTGGCCTGAAAGTACGCTACATCACGGATTTATTTACTTTCTGTGCTCGCTCTTGCGGTGGCTGCAGTTACTCGCAGCGCCGGCCACGGTTTTCATGAGTTCAATTTCTTCAATCTGGCCCCCTGCTCCATTAAGAATGAAGTTATAATTTTTCTGTATCATCTGATGCATGTCACAAGGCCAGAATATCTGCAGACACGCTGACGCAAGAAGACTGAGCTGCGTTCTGCTATCAGGACGATGATGCTGCCTCGCTGAAGCTGGACATCTAATCTGAGAAGGCGGAGCTGAAGACGATGGGGTTTGATTATTGAAATGATACACAGCCTTCGGGGAGCAGGTCAGCTAACGCCAATGCTTTGTTGCTGCTGGACTCTTTGTTGATCAACAAGCTGAATTGGATCTCTTAAAGCGTAGGATTCTTTTCTCACCCTTTGTTAAATATTTCCATAAGAGTGTTATGTATTATTATTATTTTAGCTTTTTTTTAAATGTTCTTACTTTTGAATTAATTTATTTTTTTTATTTTTTTTCACTGTGTTCATTTGTGACTTTGTGATAAGTCACTGAAGCGCTCTTGGAGTAATCTTGGTATGCTGGCCATTTCTGGAAGGTTCTCCACTGTTCTCTGAAGTACTAAAGGCTGAGAAATGACGTTTAAATGTTACTAGATTGATGTCAGTGACTATGTGTCTCATCTGCTCTTGAGTTGTTGAAGTGTTACTGATTCTTTTTGCTTACTTCTAGTCATCAGACAGGTTTTCTTTAAAGTGACAGTGTGTAGTTTTTGCAGTACACCTTTGAAAATGGCCATTAAAATATTATGTAATAATAATTCTGTAAAGCACATTAATGGCGATATTGTAAAATATGACTTTAAAAATCAGTTTTAAAATACATAGGCGTGGGTCCTATTTTCAGGGGAAAGCCATATTAGATGACGTCTTTACTTCTACAAGAGCCCGGACGGACAAAGCGCAGGGAACACGCCCGCTATTAAAACATTGATTTCCCCTCAAAATGCTAAAAAGTTTTGCCATAAATACATTTTTACCTCTTGGCTAGTTCCAAGCGATGAAAGAGAGACTGATGTGCTCGTCATGTTGCTGCAAATAGATCATTGTCAGGGAATTGAGCGTTTGAAAACAGCACTAGTTGGACCTCCGTGGTTGAGTTTCTTACTCGAAGACACAGATACTGCATGCTTGTGATAATTTAGGTATGCACTGCCCCCTACTGGCTGAAAATTACACACTTTGCCTTTAAGAGATTCGTTTTAATCAACAGGTCCAAACCTAGGGTTAGGGTTCGGGTTAAACCAAACCAAAAGTATGAGGACAATGAGGGTTCATTCAGTTTTTGATTCTGATTGTCTTTGTGATCTATTTTTTTTAACTCTTAATTGTTTTTTGGGTGACAAAAAAGCCCAAACACAATCAGTCTTTGACCACTGTGGTTGAAAGTTTCTTTCTTCCGCTACATTACTGAAATTTGTCAAAACATTTTTGATGACATAAACATCCCTGTTGATCTATTTTTTTCTAAGCACATATTCAGGCTGGACTATGCTTGTTTGGAAATCAGCAAACACTTTCTAGCTGGTTGGATAAAGAGCTTCAGGCTTATCCAGATGATTCTGCCACAGCCTAAACAGCCCAGACCTTTCTGACAACTTGAATAAACTAACCTTTCACATCCCATAATCAATCGTTCCTTCATAACTCAATGAAGCGCCCTTTGTAAGGTTGGCAATGCTCACACTTAACTCCCTCCTCTCCTTCTGATCCGGTGCCTCTGAATTTTCTCCACCTCTTACTTTTTGCTCCAGCAAATTTTTTCTGTAATCATGATTTTAATATTTGATATAATGTTGTATGCGTCTTTTTTAACATTCAAATATGTGAAGGTTTATTTTTAGTATAGAAACCACTAAATACTTGTATTTATTCAGCCATTCTTCTATCTACATGGTGGAGCAGCTATTTCATTTACATGGAAATTATGTGATATGCTGATGTCTATTGATTTAATACAAATTTTATAGAGATAGAGATAAGGATAATTCAGTCTCCACAGGAGTTTTAATATTTATTTCGATGCTACAGGAAGACTTTTTGGCCAATGCTCTCTACTTCTAACATTGTGTCTGTACGTGGTGTCTCTCTGCCTGCCTGTGTGTGTGTGTGTGTTTTTCCCCTATATCAGAGCTACTGTAGGTGTCCTTCAGTTACACCAGTTTAGGTAAAACATCCATCATTCTCCAAATTAGTCTCCAGCATTATGCCATTTTTCCCGGCTGCTTTTACTATTAATTACTAATCACTAAACAGAACTAATCTTGAAATAATTTTCCCCACTAAAATATGAACATCTAAATGTGGCTGAGGGGAAAGATGAAAAGAGAAGATGAAAACTTTTTTTTTTTTCAAAAAAGAAAAATCAAGCTTACAAGTTGTAAAGTTCTTTTAACAGCAAAACGACTTCAGAAATGCCTTTTTTTTAATAAAAAAACCCCTGAACAATGTTGGATTTAATTTAAAATGGTATAAATATACCTACATCTTTTTGGAAGCTGCTACTGAAATTGTAACATGGCTGACGGGGACGATGTATTGAAAGACTTGAAAAGCAGGATGAAACATTCACATGTTTATAAGAATAAATCTACAGCAGCCTACTGATGTCTATTTTAAAAGTCTTCTTGTTCACAATGTTTAAAAAAACGGAAACCAGAGATTCGCTGTTTTATTTATCAGATTAAATGACGGCATCTATTGATGTCTAAACATGGCTGAAAAGTGAAAGGAGTATCCTATTCTAGTCTTGCTCACAATGCTGAAAATCCATATACCTGAAGACATCTACTGAAGTCTATATCTGGTTGAAAAGAGAAAATGTAAAAAAGGAAAAACAACAAAGGTGGGATGTAGTTTGTTTGACAGCCTCAGTGTAGAAAAGCCAATTCATTTACAACACGGAATAAAGTGTCCAGGAGGACCAGTGTCTTAAAATTACAGAAAGGGAAAGAAAGAAAGAAAGAACTGCCTTTAAAAACCCTAAACTGGCTAGCTAAATGTTTAGCTAGCCAGATTAGCTTGCTAGATAAATAGTTCGTTTATAAAATGTTAAATTTTGCCCTAAAATAAGTATTTAGTTAGTGAAGCTAAACATTTAATTTGCAAACTAAATATTTATATTTCATCTAGATATTTGCCTAGCTATCATAACTGGCAAGCTAAATGTTTAGCTAGCCAGATTAGCTTGCTAGCTAAATACAGCCTACACATTAAATATTTTGTTCCAAACTAAATATGTAGTTGACAAGATACATTTTAATAAGCAAAACTAAATATTTATCTGTCATCTAAATGTTTACATATCATGGTAAAATAGCTAGCTAAATATTTAACTTCAAACTAAACATTTAGCTCAGAGATAAATATGTAGCTAATACGTAAAACTACCACTGATAAGCAGAAGTAGACTACCAAAATAAAAGCTGAGTTATACTTCTCAGGACACTGAATGTCCTCTCTATCAGTGTTTATTTTCCTCCCAACATTTCCAATATTACGTTTTTTACTTTTATCATAACCTGATCAGAATGGCCTTCCCAGGAGTTTGATCACATAGTGGCATCACATCTCACTAAGTTGACTGGTTCTCTTCTCGGTTAGTCCCACCTGTTCCATTTCTTGAGTGTTTTTTGCATATTTCCATCAATTGATTGGATTTTCTTCATTGTTGCTTTTAGTTTGGTCTTTTATTTGTGTACGACTTTAGTCTTCCTCTACTTCGTCTTTATACAACTTTATTTTTTATTTGGTTTTCGTTTGAAAAAATATATTTTTGACAAAAATAACATTGATTTCAACCTGGTCAGGAGTGCTAAAACCCTAAAGTTTTTGATGTTTAGACGAAACAATAGCTAAATGTATTTTTGAACATCCTATGTGGAAGACTAAAACTAAACATCCATCCATCCATCCATCAGCTTCCGCTTATCCGGGGTCGGTGTAGGAGCAGCGGCTCTACTCTGAGCCCCCTCCAGATGACCGAGCTTCTCACCCTATCTCTAAGGGAGAGCCCAACCACCCTATGGAGGAAACTCATTTCAGTCGGCTGTATCCGCAATCTCGTTCTTTCGGTCACCACCCAGCGTTCGTGACCATAGATGAGGGTAGGAACGTAGATCGACCGGTAAATCGAGAGCTGTGTCTTTTCGCTCAGCTCTCTCTTCACCACGACAGACCGGTACAGCACCCGCATAACTGCAGATGCCTTACCAATCCGTCTATCGATCTCCCGCTCTATTTTTCCCTCATTCGTGAACAAGACCCCCAAATACCTAAACTCCTTCACTTGAGGAAGGACCGCATCCCCAACCCGGAGAAGCCACTCTACCCTTTTCTAGCTCAAGACCGTGGTCTCGGATTTGGAAAACGAAACAATTAGTGGTAAAGCAGTAAAGGCAGTAAAGAGATATCCCTGGACATTCATTGGATGGAACGATGAGAATTTTATTATTGGATAAATTTACTGTTAGCAGTTAATAATCACTACCTGACCGCCACTGACATGAATAATATGTCACTGCCATGTACAATTAAACCACAGAGGTCAATGGGACGAGTAACCAATTCTGAGAAACTTATGGAAATTAACTCTTAAGGAGTACATGTTTTATCCCCTGATTATGAGGCAGAGGAGGGACTGTGAAACTAATGAAGTTGGTTCCTCGGGAGAAAATCCTTGTTCAGAAGAAAAATGAGTGATGCTCCAGCTCCTTAAACAGCAGCTAATAGTGTGGTCTGTGGTAAGGATATTAACCTCTGGCCTCCCCTGGGAATGGTTCTGGGACTGGATGGAAATGTGTTTAACCTTTCCCCGCTGTGTGGCTGCTGCCTGCAGACCTCTGGGAAAACACTCTGGGCTCTGAGTCAGTGAGGTGTTCAGACACAATGCAAGGATTTGATAGGTTTTTATTAATTAACTTGACATTATCATGGGGTTGGTAGAACAAATGTATGCTCTGCTGTAGGATAGTTTCATAGTGCTGCTCATCTGACTATAACCTTTCTGAATATTTGTACAACTGCTTTTATTTTCAGCAGTTCTACAAATAATTCAGAAATAAAATTAATAACTTGAAAAGTAATGTGGCTTTCGAAATGACTTTTTATGTGCCTGGCTGATGATTTTGAATATGTCAGCAGAAGACACATTTTTAATAAATCCAGAAACAGCAACAGAACCACCAAGAAGCAAAACCCCAGCCTAACGTTTTCAGGGATGACAGAGTACATGATTGATGGTCTCCATGAGCAGTGGTCCATTGCTTCATATCCTCTAATAAAGTTCCGCATGCTTCATCATTAGGATTAATACGCAGTATCACACAGAGAACAGGGAGCACTCTTCTTTTCAGGCTGGCTGCAAGGACAGAGCGTTTACAGGCTTTTTGTTTTCTGCTTTGCTTTTTATGCTGTTTGAATGAGTCAAGAAATTCAGTAGCAAAAGCTTAGACTCATGTGGTGACAAAGGGAATACATCAAGTGTCTGTATATTTTGGGACGGGTCTGAATGCTTAAAGATTAATGTTTGCATGTGGATCAAAGTGTTTCTTCTTAATATATAATTTTTATATATCGGGTCCATTATATCTGAAAAAAGAGTGAATTGTTAATGTCTGTTTACTCTGTGAATAAACAAGAGAAGTCCCTGCAGGGCCTGGATAAAAACTGCTCAGTTGGCAGCCTTTACATCATAAACGGTTCTAAAAAACTACCAGTTTTCATCAGAACTTAGTAATCAGGTTGGAAGTATTGTCTGGTAACGTAAGCACTTTTTCATCCACTGTCTTCACCTGCTTAAAGTGGAGTAAAAAGTATTCAGCAGCCCCATTTTGTGCAAGTTGTTCAACTTAAAAAGATGGTCTGTAATAGCTACACTTCAACTGTAAGAAACAGAATTTTTAAAAATCCAGGAAATCCCTTTATTTGTCTAATGGTGCAGAAAATAAGTATTTGGGTCAATAACAAAATTTCTTTTAAATCCTTTGTAATGTAACCTTGGTTGTCAACGACAGGTCAAAGGTTTCCTTTAGGTCTTCACCAGGTTTGGACACAGTGTTGCTGGTATTTTGGCCCATTCCTCCATGCAGATCTCCTCTACGGCTGGGATGGTTTTGGGCTGTCCCTGAGCAACACACACTTTCAACTCCATCCACAGATTCTCTTTTGTACTGAGTTCTGGAGACTGGCTAGGCCACTCCAGGACCTTGGAATGCTTTTTACGTAGCTAGTCCTTCGTTACCAGGGCGGTGTGTTTGGGATCATTGTCATGCTGGAAGATTCCTTAATACGGATCAGTCGCCCTGTCCCCTTTGCAGAGAAGCATCCCCAGAGCATAATGCTTCCACCCCCATGCTTCACAGTAGGTATGTTGTTCTTGGGATGCAGCTCTGCATTCTTTCTCCCCCAAACACGGTGAGTGGCATTTATACCAAAGAGTACTTTTGGTCTCATCCTCCTCTGGATCCTCCAGATTGTCTCTGGCAAACTTTAGACAGGCCCGGATATATGCTGGCTTAAACAGGGGAACCTTTTGAGCGCAGCTGGATTTTAATCCATGTCAGCGTAGTGTGATTAATGGTAACCTTTGTTACTGTAGTACTAGCCCCCTTCAGGTCATTGACCAGTTCTGTCCATTTAGTTCTGGGCTGTTTCCTCACCGTTCTCTGTACGTGTACCCCACAAAGTGAGAACTTGCATGAGCCCCAGATTAAGTGAGATTTTCAGTGATCTTCTATTTATTCCATTTTCTAATAATTTCCCCACCAGTTGATCCCCTCCTACCAAGCTGTTTGCGTATTTTGGATTGGTTCACCCTAGTCTTGTGCAGGTGTACAATCCTGTCCCTGGTGTCTTTGGACAGCTCTCTGGTCTCTCCTATGGTGGAGGTCGGTATCTGACTGTTTGAAGGTCCGGGCATGTGTTTTATACAGATAATGAGTTCAAATAGATGCCATTAATACAGATAACAAGTGGAGCAATAGAAGAGATTCTTACAAACGAAGTAGCAGGTTTATGGGGGCAAAGAAATCTTGCTTGTAGGTTTCTAAATACCTATTTTCTGCACCATTATATGAATGTTTTTGGACTGTGGAAGGAGAGAACCAATGCATGCATTGGGAACACATGCAAACTCCATGCAGAAAGACCACAGGTGGGGATTCTAATCCAGGATTCAGTTCCTGCAAGACAATGATGGTACCAGCTGCACCACCGGTTGTAAGCCCCTGCACTTTGTGTCCAAATTCAACTGCTTAAAACAGTGAAGTAAAAAACAGAAAATGCAAATTGCTCAAAGGAACCCAAGGCAGCTGCTTAGACGGGGAATCGTTTTTATTGAGTTTGTTACTATGGGCAACACCTTTCAGATGAAACCTTAATCTCTTGTAAATATGAGAGCATTGATTCCTCTAAACTTGATCAATGAAGGAGACATTTACTATGTGACATCAGTTAAGTTTTTTTGGATACTGATTATCTCTGGATATTTGTCATTGCTACTTCCCCAGTACTTGCACCCTGTTGCAGATTGTTTGAAATAATAGTTTTGCCTTCAGTATACAAAATAAAATTAAAATAAAAAGACTGGTTAAAAAAAGTGTTTAAATCTTCAGAGGTGTGATATGTTCAATTTTGAATATATTTGTCTACCACATTAATTTAAGTTAGATTTAGATTTCAGCTAAAAATATGCCGACATGGCACAATATAACCAGCCTACATTCCTAGTTTGAAAGTGTAAAATCTCCAGTGTAACCACAAACTACGTTCAAAGAAATGATAAATAAAACAATTATTTCAAAATTGAAATTAAGCAACCTACTTTGAAGCGTGAAGCTGATACTGAATGCAATACCCTGCAGAGTTTCCTATATTGAAATCCCATTTCTTCTGTTTCAGGAGTACTAAACTGACTTTTCATGCATCCCAAGTGGATTTGGTGGGTTGGTGGTCAATTGTGGTTAAAACAATGCAGGACTCAACACAAATATCCAATGACATTTGTGTAAACCAGGTTGTGAAGAACAAAATGGACAATGCTAAGTATCCTCATCATCGGAGTGTCGTCACTACTGATGATCAGAAACGCCATAGCTAATGGGGCCAAGACAGATTACACTGCCAGTGTAAATGAAACTAAAATTATCCACTGTATTGATAATGGAACAGCGGGTTGACAAAAGCTTTACTATATTTCAAGTTATGATTGTATTGAATGAATCTCTAGAATCGTAACTTTCCCGTGATGTTTAATCAGTGTTGGGGAGTAACAGAATACACGTACCGGCGGTACGAATTTAGAATACTTATTATGAGTAACCGTATTCCGTTACAGTTACTATTTCTAAACATCTTAATCAGAATACAGTTACTTTCATAATGCTATTGGAATACTTGTGTGTTTTCCACTTTCCACCTGAAAGATGAAGATATAAGTTTTGGGAAATGTGTGTCTCTGCGTTGTGTAGGCTATCCCATACAACATGCTGCTGTAACCCTAGACACCCTATAGCTGAAACACTCCTGACTAACAAACAACAGCTTTAACGTGAGTTACCAGGTATGGAATCAGACCCCGAGCTGGGGGGGAGGGTGGAACCGCAGCCAAATAAACCTACTAGCAGTAAAGGAAATGATGCATTCACATCCTGAAGATTCAAGCAATTTTTTCACTCTAGAAAAGGAGACAAGTGTAAACCTACTAGCTGCGTCCAACAGTGTTGTGCCTAAACTCGCTTACTTTTGGTCTGATGAACGTTATTATAAACAGACTCATCCTGGCGTTTGTGAACAGCGCTCTCTCACCGTTCATTTTTTTCAAGTGATGCTAGATTTCATTCCATTCCAGTAGCATTCCTAACAAAAGCCTGACTAAAGCCATGGTGGTTAATATGGGAGGGTAGTGGGGAGGTGGGTGTTAATCAAATCTGACTTGCTTCTGGTGTCAAACTGCAAATTATGCAGACAAACTCCCGTGATTGCTGGAGCAGCTGTAACTCAGTATCAATGAATGAAACGTCATATTCGTATGATCACCTAAAATATTTTTTGCAAAGGTTAGTGATGATCCAGGTGGGAAAATTGTTCCATTTTTGTGTAAACTCAAGAAACGAGACTGCCGCACATCAACATTGTCAAAAGCAAATTTAAAACATAAAGCATCCGGCTGGCCAGCCTTTCAAGGTATGTGAAAGTCATAAAAAAAAAATTAAAAGACGCTGCAACGATGTACAAAAAACCCACTCCAAACCAGATAACTTGGTACAGTAGCAGCAGCTCTGCTGTCTTTACCTCCCAGTCGCAGCTGCACAACCTGATATTACAGTATATCCTAGGAGATCTGCAGCCTTTAAGAAAAAATGGAACGCCCAGTTTGCCCATAAACCTAGTAAGGAATTCTCAACTTACTTATTCATTTGGTCTAATTGTTGCACTTTTTAACTCAAGTATTAGAATTGTTCTTCGGGCAAACAAGTCAGAAAATACAATTTAGCGAAATTGAAAACTGACCAAAGTTAATTAATGTTTGTTTGCACTTCGAATATTGCACTATGAGTGCAGCCTTAGTGTCCTATCCCAGCATGGTTCCTACCACAGATTGTTTAATAATTCTTAAAAAAAAAAAAAAAAAAAAAAGCTTCTTTTGAAAAATATATTGCATGGGGTAAAAGCTGCAGCCACGTACAAGTGTGGACTGAATGGATGGCAACAACTGGAAGATGTCAGTATTCTGAGGGAAATATCTCACTGCAAAACCTTTCAACCTGTGAAATTAGTTGAAAAAAATGTTAATTAAGAACTGAACTAGTTCATTTCAAAATGTGTGAACTGAACTTTGAAATAGTTTATATAAAAAGGGAACATCTGCTTCTAAAGACCTTAACATTATTTTTAAAGACTGACTGTCTAGTTTAGTTTTTTTGTGTCTGTTATTTAACAGGGTCTATATCGTGTTAGTTAGGTCATTTGTCACAGTTACAGTGTTGGTTGAATCTGACATGTTGTTAGCTTGATTATATGTTGTTGTGATAGGTTTCCTGCAAATTATGGCTACAAGGATAAAAGCTTTCCAATTTGGAGTGCAATGAATGTCAGTTTACAATACTTTGCATATTTATAACAGACAGTCGCAAATAACCTAATTGTCAGCAATTCCCTGTGGGAATAAGCCTCAGTCCCCTCCAGCTAGATTCCTCAGCATTTACATTGACTATCAATCAGAAAGGTAAATAAAATGTTGGAATTTTCTAAATGTCTATAAAGGATTTTAATTTAAATGAATTTAAAAATAGTCTGCGAGCACTACAGCAAACCTCTGTAGATATTCTTTCTGCAGCTAAACATGTCAAGTTTTGCTTTGAACTTACCAGAAATATTTAGAAGTTTATTGCTGATTCATTAATAATTACAGGTACCTGTCCTTTAATTGCTAAATTATTCTTCTAAATCATGGCTTCAACAAACAGCTATTATTAATTTATATGGAAATGTAACTAAACAAAAAAAACAGCGTATCTGTCTGGATAAATTAACGCTCCTATTGACACATTATTTTTGGTTAAATCAGTATTTCACCATGCACATCAATGCAACCATGACCAGAACTACCTTATGTGAAGGAATACAATTTTCTGGGAAATAAACATTGAACATGTACATGCATTTCTGCTGTTCTCTGTTTCTTTTAAAAGAGTAATTAGAAATGAAAATGTTTTGGATTTCTCCACTTGTCACTTTTAACAAACAGATCTATATCTATTGTACAAAGTTTATTTAAACGTCCCTCAACAGGGACAGCAAATCTCTGCAGCTGATTTTCATACATTCTTGTTAGTCGCTTGGTTTTGGGGGGAGACGTAAATGCCTAATTTATTTGAGCCAAACCGAAAAGCTGCAAATCCCCAGACCCATTTAGCAAACAAATATGATTACTGTACTGACGTTGTTTTCCAACATCCCCATCCAATTAATTATTTCATGACAACCTTGTTTACTGCAGCTCTCTTGGCACTACATTGTCCCAAACTAGTGAAATCTCAGAAATTAGATAAGAAATTTTGCTTGGCGATTTTTCTTTAGGGTTGAATAAAAATGAATCTGAATTAAAATTGATGTCTGTTCAAAAGGATTGATGCCAGAGTTTCATAATTAACTCTTAAGGCATTGGCTAGTTGGATGGTTATACTGATTCTGGTCACCTCTTCTCTGCAGGCTGATTGGTCAGTCTGGCAAACAGCTCATCTTTAAGTTACTCTTTATTGATCAGAGTTTGTTTTTTTATGAAAATTGCAAACTTAGAATCAATTGGGGGCTTTTTATAAAGTCATATAGTCAAACATTGAGAGCAATAAATTGGGTTATGTCCCCTGTCATAAGACTGGTTAAATAAATCAGGATTAATTTCTCAAAGTCATATTTAAAACCATGTTATTTATTAATTTATAAATGGTACTGTTTCAACAAAATATGCAGTTAGCATACACACGTTTTAGTTTACAAATCTGACCCAGGCTTTCCACCAGGGGGCATCAGCAGCACGTTTTACTCGCCCATTCTGCTGCTTGGCCCTATCCACCAGGGGGCGTCAGCAGCACGTAGCAGCAGGGAAGCATCTGTCACCGAGAGAGACCAAAATCATGCGAGATCAGCAAAATCACGCGTGGTTTCATCAGTAAAAGCAACAACAAGCAAGAAAAATACTACAACATGGCTCCAAAATGTTTTATGGTCTGTCCGTTTTACATTCGCGAATAAGTTTATGTTATTTCAGGGAATATACAAAATCCCTCGAAGCGCAAAAGAATAATGTTAGTGGCGATCCGAGGTAGTGTAAACGCTCCTGCGTCCTACTGACTTTGCACAGGGCCACACAGGTAGTAAAGTAAAGCTACCGGAAAAAAGCACCTTTGTTTTATTTTGAAAAATTACTTCCTGTCAGCCGAGCCGGCTGACTTCCTGTCAGCCAGCTCGGCTGACTTCCTGTCTTCCCCCAACCAAAATTATGAAATGTACACGTTTCATTAGGCGTAGCGCGTAGATAATAGGACTGCCGCGTATATTTAGAAAAGTGCTGTGAAATGACTTCCTGCGACGGGGCAAACTCGTGCTGCTTTTGCCTCCGATGGAAAGGATTATCTTGATTACAGCGGTGACTAACAGCCGCGTATAACGTGCTGCTGCTGTAACCTGCTGCTAAAGCGTCCGGTGGAAAGGAGGAGTTATACGTAACTCCAAGAACAGTTAGTTTGCTAGCTACATATGTAGCTTAAAAAAAATTAGCTTGCTAACCAAGTATTTAGTTCATATTTAAATATTAAATTTGTAAACTGCATATTTAGCTTGCCATTTTAGCTTGCTAGCTAAATATTTAGCTAGTTCGATGGCCATATTGATTCTGAATATTTAGCTTGCTAGCCAAATATTTAGCTTCCACCAAGAAAATTATTTTGCTAACTATGTATGTTGCTAGCTAAATATGTAGCTTCAAATAAATAAAAAAATAGCTTGCTAACCAAGTATTCAGTTCGAATTTAAATATTATAATTGTATACTAAATATTTAGCTGGTCATTTTAGCTTGCTAGCTAAATATTTAGCTAGCTGAATGGCCATATTGATTTTGAATATTTAGCTTGGTAGCCAAATATTTAGCTTCCACCAAGGAAATTACTCTGCTAACTAAGTATTTTGCTAGCTAAATATGTAGCTTGCTAGCTAAATATTTAGTTTGCTAACTAAATATTTAGCTTCAAACTAAAAATTTTGCTTGCTAAGTACTTAGCTCAAAGTTAAATATTTCATTTTAAACTAAATTGTTAGTTTGCTTCCTAAATATTTAGCTAGAAACCGTGATGTTAATAAATGAATAAATAACATGGCTGCAAATATGACTATAAAAAATTCATATTAAAACCATAAATACTTGTCTTATGACAGGCTAAATAACCCATATTATTGCAGTTAAATTTTGAATGTAACTTTACAGTTCATACCGGCTAGAACTGGTCCAACAACAGTAAATTTAACGCTTCACCTGTACAGAGAACGTTCAGTTGGACTGCAGGCCAACAGACTCAAGCAGCCCTGAGACCCAAAGTATCAACTAAAAGGTTTCTCTTATTTTTTGTAAAGATTAAAATACCATGTACAGTAGGGAGAAGATCCAGGGTGGCTTTAATAAAGACCAGCCAGTGAGGTTTTTTGATGACTGATTTCCTTTTTTCAGCAAATAACGCTACTTCAATGCAATATTTACCTGGTGGGTCACATGAGTTCATATGTGGAACTCCTGGCAAACCTTTGGATTTTTAATTGAAATGTTATCAAGCGTAGCCGAAGATCAGAGGAAACTCTGAAAAGTACAGATAAGTCAGTTTAACACATGAAAGCACGCAGCTCCTTTTAAATTTAAGAAGTAGCCTTCGGTAATTTTGCATTAAAGTGATCTGACTGCAGTAACTTAGTGAAATGTCAGATACATTTAAAAATAAAAGCAAAAAAAAAAGCTGATACGGGGAGGAAATGTATCACAGGCAAAGTCAACAGTAAAAGGTGAAGAAAATATTAATCTGTACAACAATAAACCAGGACCTCTAAAGTTATATTTTCAGCTGTTCAAACAGAGTTTTTGTCATTATTTTCTCATCACTTTACATCTCTAATCTTCACTGACTGATAGCTCTCTCTATGTCCTCCCATCCTCCATTTATCTGCCCCCATCTTTGTAGCGCATCCGTCTGTTGATATCCTGACCTTTCAAACAGCTGTTCTACCTCTCCCACATGCACACATCCACACGCAGCCTGTGGCGTGGCATTATCTCGCTGGCATTACAGAAACAGCCCTGGGTGTCTGTGCCCTCATGCCATGCTGTTGACATTTGGAGCTCTGAAAACTCAGCACACAAACACACTTCTCTCACATGTCTGTCCCGCTCCGTCTCTCTGTCTGTCTTGCAGACACAACACTGAACACTGATACGCACAATAAGACACACACGGTGACACATGCATGCTACTAGCTGGAGGTATGAAGAGTCTTCAGTACATGCCAAGCATCTTGTTTGTTCAATTTCATTCATTTAATCCTATTTCCATTCCTGACATACCTGATTATTCTACATTCAGAGAATAAGCACCATTCAAATGACTAGAATTAGGTTTAATTATCTCTTGGCATCAAGTCCGATCAGTGAAAAAGGATTATTCCGGGTAGGAAGAGAAATAGGAAATAGAAAAAGAGCTTACCTAGTAACCTACAGGGCGTGTACACAGTACAGGGTCAGATATCCTTACAGGGTGTCCATTAGAGTTATTAGGTCTGATTCTTTAACTGCAAAAAGAATTTAAGAGACAATTCAAAAATGTAATTATTAAAACAGAACTTCATCAAATCTTACGTTCATGGATCTTTGAGTTTAGAGACTTCTCCTTGCAGTCTGTCCCCCAAACATGTCTGGGTTCTCATTGCAATATGGAATAATCTAATAACCTGGCTGCTCGGGTTTCTCCAACCAGGTTTCTGAAACAGAAAAGTTAGTACTCCCCTCCAAATCTCTTTCTGGTCCAGTTCCACAAACCTGCCGTATCTGTTAAGATTCTTCAGCTGAGTCCTTCTTCTTTGGCTGGAGTGCCCAGACATTTTCCACCATGTGTATTTGTTGGTATTAAGGCTATTAAAACATTCTGTTATAAACATTCTTCGGCAAGGCAAGGCAATTTGATTTGTATAGCACACTTTCAACACAGGGCAATTCAAGGTGCTTTACAGGATTAAGACTGGTTCACAGCACAAATCAGTTTGATGATTAGAATACAAATGAGCAGTTACAATAAGAAAATACAACAATGCAGGGACAAATGATTAAAAAACACAGTTTTAGTTCATTACTACAGGGATTGTCAAGTATGCCTGGTTTTAACAGAGTCGTATTTAACCAGTGTTTGGCGTTTTTATGTCCCGTTGACAGTACAATATGCACTTTGGATTAAATCTGCTTTGTTCTTGTCAGCAACACTCTTTCTATGCACAAATGTATATGATGCATCATTGGAAAGCTCAATAATGCATGCCAATCAAGGAGAAAATTATAAATGTAGGAGAAGTAAGCGCCTTTGTCAAATGACTCAGAAAGCAAGGAAATATGTAACTCAATGTTTGAAGCTACATATTGACAACAGAATGATCTCGAACAAAAAAACAATATTTGCGTCCACAAGCGTCCAATGAATGTCATCTGGTAAAATAGTTAGACATCTACAAGTTTGCATCTACAATCCAACATAATCTGCTTCTAAAAACCGTGATAATTCCCTTCCTTGTGTGTATTTCTTAAAAAAGTTTTCATCATAGCTATATTTAGCATGCTTATATTGGCCTAAAATTAACAAAGCATTTATTGGTGGCTGGAAAGCAACAAATTAGAACATTATCACCATCTACTGGCAGTGTTGGGGATTAACGGAATACATGTACCGGCGGTACGTATTTAGAATACTAATTATTAGGAACTGTATTCCATTACAGTTACTATTTTTAAACATTGTGTTCATATACTTGTGTGTTTTCCACTTTCCACCTGAAAAATGAGTAATACGTTTTGGGAAATGTGTGTCTCCACGTTGTGTAGGTTATCCCATAATACCCCTAAACCATAGATAGCCTATGGCTGAAACACTCCCGACTATCAAAAACCAGCGTAAACGTGAGTTACCAGGTATGGATTCAGACCAGGAGCTGGAGGGGTTGGAGCCACAACCTCAGCCAAATAAACCCACTAGCAGTGAAGGAAATGATGCGTTCAATGGCACTGTCCGCAGTTCATTTTTTTCAAGTGATGCTAGATTTCATTCAAACATTCCTGACAAAAGCCCGGCTAAATCCATGCTGGTTAAAATACAGGAAAAAAATCAAATCTGGCATCATTAGTCATAGAGTCGCACTGCTTATGCTTCTGGTGTCAAACTGTAAAGTATGCAGGTAAACTGCAGTGATTGCTGGAGCAGCTGTAACTCAATAAATGAAACGGCATATTCATATTACCACCAAATATGTTTTTGCAAAGGTTGGTGATGATCCAGGTGGGAAAATTTGTACATTTTTGTTTAAACTTTGCTGGCAGCGCCGCTATCAACAACGTTAACAGAAAACTAGAAACAAAGCATCCGGCTGGCCAGCCTAAAAGGTATGTGAAAGTCACCAAAAAATTAAAAGATACTGCAATGATGTACAAAAACAAAACAAAATCCTCTACCAATGTTTATGTCCATTATATGACAGGGCCTGTATCGTGTTAATTAGGTCATTTCTCACAGTTGGCCGTGTCCGACATGACGTTAGCTTGATTATATAGATAATATAAATTATGGCTACAAGGATAAAAGTTTTCCATTTAAAGTGCAATGAACATCAGTTATAATACTTTGCATATTTATAACAGAAAGTTGCAAATTGTCTAATTGGCGGTGGCTGATAAACGGCACAACTTCATTTCAAATGACTAAATATAAAATCTAATAAAATGTAAAGAGATATAGTTTGTTTGGTTGGTTTGTTTTTGGTCACAGAGAGGTGGAAGTGTTGTGCCAAAAATAATTAAATACTTTATTTTTTCCCAGTCAGTACCAAATGTTTAGCATTAATATGCCCTCTGTTTTCCTGCGGGTGTAGCTACCAGCGCATTTTGTGACATTTAATAGACTTAAATGCTGTTTTTAAGTATTCCAATTATTTTGAATACGGTACCATTCAGCATTCAGGAAAGTAACGAAATACGTTACAAAATGCATTTTAAATCAGGTATTCAGTATTCAGTATACATTTACAAAGTGTGGACCAGAATGTCGCTCAAGGTTCCACTTGCCTCTCCAAGACTTGTGATGTATTAACAATTGTCCCTACTCGTGCTAGCTTTGCTCTTGTTTTTAGTAAGCTCCGTCGGAGACCAAGCAGTTAAGAAGACACACAATTAAAAAAACACAACTAATTAATGTCTAAACTAATATGTCCAAACTAAAGCTGGTATAAAAGTAGTGGAGTTTAGCGATCTTTGATTTTCTTCATGTAGTCCCCTGCTTCCAGCAGCCAGATGGATTATTCCACTTCCTGGAGTTCAGCCATTAAGTGTCCTTCACCTCATCCAGTTCTTTCCATCTCAGCAAAAAATAAAAACAGTTAACGATCAAATGTAGATGTTACTAAATGTTTGCACCAACATTAGCAAGTGAGCTTACAGTATATCAAACAATTTAATGATGTTAATGTGACAAAAAAATCATTTAACAAATGACCTTGACGGAGATGGTTGGAGGAACCTTCAAAAGCACCAATCAGAGTCGTTCTAGGAAAAGCCGTCCCACTCCCCATTCAATCCCATTGTCACGAAATTTGGTTGCAGTTCCACCAGAGTTCCACTGGGGGTGATCTCCATGAGTCCAAGATGAATGGGAGTCTATGAGCTAGACGCATAAATTTGTCTCTTTCACCCTGATTGTCGTTGAGAAATCTAAGATTTGATTGTAGGTTTAACAAGTTCATCATGGGTTATAGGAGGGAATCTGAATGAACGAGAACGTATGTCCTTTGGTTTTCTTACAGGTTGAGTTGTTGTTGCCCATAACTCACTAGCATTTTGCTAATGACCGCTGATTGGTCAGTGAAAGACTAATTACGAGCAGATGTACCGCTTGACGACATCGTAACAGCCGAAGCGGTACCAGAATGTTATAGCGGACTTTTTCTCCCAAGTGTTGTTTTTTTTTTTTTATGACCTAACAATTTTTATTGTTTGCTAGCTCTGTTATCTTCCTATGGTTATGTATGTACTGTAAAGTTTAAACGGAAAAACAAGGATGTGTATGAAGTCGTTGGGAGCTTAAAATAGTTTTTAAAGCAAATAAGTGACTCTAAAACAATCTAACACCCAGCGATGTGTAAATTCTTTGCATCTCCTTTCAATTTTTTTTCCAAATTACTAGAAAAAATATTATATCTTGAGAAAAGTGGATTTTGAGGGGCATCGCTCCATAGACCTCCATTCATTCTGCACTCGTCATGAGAGTGCCCCCACATGGAACCAGAGTGGAACTGCAACCAGTTCAGAACCCGGAAGTACCATGAGAGTGGGAGTAATCTCTTTATTAGACTGTGGCTGCATCCGAAACCACTAAATTGGTAAGAGGTCTTATGCCAAACCGGATGTGCGTCAGCGTCCGCCATGATAAGATGCATCGGAATTGCGCTTCCAGTTAGGAAGGAGTTAGGGAAAGTGGCCTGTATGCTAACTATCATAGCCAATTTAGCATAGGGACCTCTGATGCTAACTAACTGGCGATTTGGAGCTATGTGCCATCCCACAATCCCTTGCGCCACAAGACGCCATCAATACAAGTCGCCCGGCCCACCTCACGTGAAATAACGAAAATGGCCGAAAGGAAAAAGAGGGGCGCATGTGAGTACAACAACCTCTTCCGACGGTTTATTTTGATATGCGTCATTCATGTGTGTTTACGTCGTGTAATGACGTCGGGTAGAAAGGCTGTCCGAAACGGGCACATTCGCAAAAGGCTCCCTAGACTACTAGCCATAGTGTTCTCACTGTTGACCCCATGAAAGGTTAAGGATTAGTTGCTAGTGTTAGCGCTTAGAGGCAAACATTCAGTGGTTTCGGATGCAAGCATTCTCTGCTCCAATGTCCATTTTGGCATACAGCCATACGTCTTCTTTACTTTCACCAAAAGATCCAAATAATAGCCAAAAGCACCCTCTACTGGTTGTCTTTGATCACCACGTTGCATGGTTAAAAATTATTTGACACGGACGTTTTAATTCATCTTGGTTAAGCCCGACTACTGAATGGGCGTGTCTGACCCCATCGCTGCCGTGTTGGGGTTTGAAGCCTTTTTTATGGGGGGCTGCGGTTCCTAACCCCTGTGAATACTGGGGGTCCACTGTAATAAAACATGATTCACAAGGAGAAAAGGCAGAAACCACACCAAAAATGCTATGGATGAAAATCACATTTTATCTAGTCCCTGTTTGACCCTGCGCACAATGAAGGTGAAAATATGGGGAAAATGGCTTCCCAATAATCCCTTCACATAAATCCCAGAGCTCCTTGCTAAACCACTTGAGTTTCCTCAGTCACACCACATTGTGTGTGTGTGTATGTGTGTATGGGTATGTGTGTGCGTGTATGTCTGTGTGAAGACTGCACCACTTTGGATATCATCTGCCCTTTCTTAATCCCACAGAGGATTGACGCTATTTTTGGCTACTGTACCGTATGATGTGAGGCTAAAACTGAGATAGAGGGGGAAAAAGGAGACATTCTCCAAATCACTGTTGCCATCAACATTTCTCCTTAAAATGTACTGGATGTGAAGCAAAAACACAAAAAAGACATGATAAAAGGAAAAATTCAATCTAAAAGAAGCAAGTACGAGAAAGTAAATGACTGATCAGGGGAAAAAAGTGTTTGCACTTTTACTGGATCATATTGAAGTTGCAGGTTGAGCTTCAAATTTCAAGAAATAGAAATAAGAAGCAAAACAATTAGATTTGATAAGAACTTTAGGCCTCTTATGAGGAACAAAAACATCGTCAGTTCTTCTATATATTCCTGCATTTCCAGCTTCTTTATGTTGTTATGCAGCTATGGTTAAAATTAGTGATTACTTTGATAAAGCACAACATTTTTCAGCATTGAGCTACTGATCAGAAATAAAAATTATTTTGTGAACTTGAATGCTTTTTTTAATATGTGGATGAACATTTCTACAAAGGAAATGTATGTCCGACTTTTGTGGAGGGATGGCTGTAGTTTAGGCAGAGCATTCTCAGCTAAAGATAATCATTATGATAATGATAAATATAATAATAGGAGTACGCAATACGTCTCAGCAGTTGGACTTTTTATTTCAAACATTTTTGCCTGAAAACAGCTACAGAGTAGAAATGCTTGTTTCTGATTAGTCTCATTGTTACGTCTGCCTATCTGATTAATGCTTGAACACGTAACAATGTTTTCAATTTGTTTGAGAAATTTCCTTGACTTGGGTCATGGTTAGTCACCAGTAAGGGTGGGCAGGTTCTGAACCCTGACCAGTTGAGAACTAATGCACTACAACGTCCAAATACCACCCCCTCCGCTTTCTCTCAACGACATCTTTTTATGTTTTCAGGGTTGCTGTCAGCATCAATAAGGACATTTATTAGGGTTAAAGATCGGCCTGTGTCTTTACAGACATGTACATACTATTCCTCATTGGAAAGTTGAAATTCTTGTGATTCCATTGATATATGCCAATCAATGATCCAATCATAACTGTAGACACAGTAAATGATTTTGCTAAACTACTTAGAAAGCAAGTTAAAATACAACTCACTTATCCAAGCCACAAATCCTAGACAGAACAGAGTCTTCTTGAACACAAACGATTCTTTATGTCCACAAGGGTCCAATTAATGTCTTCCAATAAAAAAGTGAACAGCTTTTACATCCACAATCCAAAATAATCTGTAGCTAAAAACCTTGCTAACTTTCTTCCTTGGTTATATTTCTCACAAATTCTCGAACATAACGACTGTTAGCATGCTCATATTAGACTAAAAATAACACACCGGCCTTCTTCTCAGTCATGATGTCTATTGGCGGCTGGCAAACAACAAATTGTTGCACTAATATCACCGATTGGTATGGAGTGTGGACGAGAATGTCACTCAAAGTTCTGTTTGGCTTTGCCAACAAAGAGCTTCATGGAATAGCTCCCATCTACTTGAACATTCTCACAAAGGCTAATGTCACAACTCGGTCACGGGATTGTCGGCTGCAGTGCCTAAAATAGGCTCAAGACCTGATTCTTTTTATCTTCTAGAAACTCTTCATGCACAAGTTGTTCATAAAGCATATCCGTCCCTAGAATCCACCCCATCCTTACCGACCCCTATTACTCTATTACTACACTTTCACCCACACACCTCTGACCAGATTTCTAGATTTTACCAGTTTTTTTATAATGGTGGCAGAAAAATCGGAAGGCTTTCCATCCTTTCAGCAGATTAGTATTCACACTTCTGACCACTTGGTGCAAATATTCTCATTTTTTCAATTCTATCCACAGAGTACAGGTGACTAAATCAATCAAAAAAAGTTTTTCTTGAGAACATCTAAGAATTGTCTCAGACCTGGACACTGTACTCAATGAATCTCGTTACCCAGGAGCTGACAGCGTGTTGAAGAGCTACTGAGTCTTTGGAATGTGACGCTCACAAGAGCACGGTCTTATACCAAAGCCTGTACATGCTGTGGGATTTCCTCCCACTGAAGCGATAGCGTGCAGGTCATGAAATCGTTCATTTTTAAGACTTCCCTATTCCCTTCAAGTGGAGATTTTACAACTTTGGTCTAATGGTACGTTCACACCGCCCCAAACGTCAGCCTCGGTTCCAGCAAGATTACATGAAAAGTCTATGGTTAAGTCCGTCAGAGGTCCATCAGAGTCTCTGCGGTGCGTTGTGTGCGTTGGCTCCGGCAACTCTTTAAGCGTTACTTTGTAGTGACATCGGCGGACGTCGACGTTGTCTGGTCAGTCACCATCCACTAGTGTTTTCAACACCCGGCAGAGAAAGGCCCGCCAACGTGCTTTGCAGGCTTTAGCTTTACAGTGTATACATGTCAAACTAGATGCGTTGGGTACGTTGCTTGACGCAGACAAAGTGTGCGTCTGAACGCATCAATTCCCGTTTCTAGTGTGGCAGCGGAGCACGGATTTAGCCTCCAGAACAACATCTAAACCACCATGAGAATTCATCTGTCCGAGGCAAAAATCCAAACCTCCAGAGAAGATCCTCTGTAGTGATCGCACTTTTTGATTACACAAAACCAGGTGAGCATTTCAGTTCCATGTGGAGCAGGAGGTGTTCAGGCCACAGCAGGTGAACTGTTCATATTCTAAGTGCAATCAGTCTAATTGAATATGACTTAAAACAAATAAAAATATAAATACTTCTAAAGTTTTTATAATTTTAATGATTGACAGGTAAAAATAAACTGACTGGATATTTTTACCCCACCGATCAAACAGGAAACATGTCTAGCATGACCTCTGCCTTTCACCGAACCTGACAAGCGCTTTTCTTTCTCTGTTGACAGCTTTGATATTAATTGCCTTGTTATTTCCTCATCTGCCAAATGCATAAACATAGTTGCATCATAAAATGTGAATTCTGGTAATTTCTTCCCCAGCCCTAATATTTTAATTAGGAGTTTAATAAAATCTCTCCAAACTGTTTTTTTAAACATCACCTCAAATATGCCATTTTCAGTTTAGCAGAAGGTCACTCATGTGGCATATTTCCACATTAATGGATCCTTCTGTTTGGACAGAATTAAACTCTAATCCCTAATGTCAAATTGCATGCTAAACATTACAGCATTAACCGCAGCTGCTCTTAATTATATTTGCCCCTCTACAGGTGAATTTGTTAAACCCCGATGTTGTTCGAATGTATTAGAGAAATGACCTCGTAAGCAGCCAATTAGAGTAATGAGATTACATAAGCAGCTCAGCTGTGGCCTCAGTGGGCCGTACGGGAGAAGGTAAGATTTAGATTTGGTTCTGACATGGGCAGTTGACTTTAACGAGCTTACATTAACAAAACTAAGATCCAACTGAAGAGATAGAGCATAAATAGGAGACGATTTAATTACATTTAACGTTAAGTATGTGCTGGTGCACAACTTTAAAGTCTAATTAATAGTCTAATTGGGATGCATTCATCTGTGATTGAGTCAGAATAATGCGAGTTTTCTATCATAGTCATTCAGGACTAGAAGGCTATTCTGAGTTCTTTATCATGTTTGTGTTGTGTGTAACGTTTTAGTTGGATCATGTGTGCTGAATGATTACCGTGACGTAAAACTGACGTTTTCAGATTGGATGGTGAGGTTTATGTTTGGACAGCAGGTACCAAGACAGCTGTCAAATTCTTTGTTTGAATATAAAGACGACAGGTTGAAAAGCTTAAATTCTAGTTTAATCTATTGCTTGCTGTGTTAGGATGAATTTATTTGTTTGAGAAAGCCCACCAATAGGCCCAACTGTGTGGAAGCCTCAGAAGGTTTCAGGGAGCAACGGTCATCACAGATTTCCCTACATTCCAGATTAGGCCAGTTTAGTCCCAAATCCGCTCACCCCAAAAGAACAAATCCTTCCAATTGTAATCGAATAATAAAAGCCTGAATGCTAATCTTACTGTAACAGAATGTCCGCTGTTTAATGTTATATGTCTTTTATACTTCTCAACCATATATTCCTTGATGGAAAGGAAATTTGATCAGTTTCAGCACAAACAAAATGATGACGGATGGCCGGTACTGGAAACACGAGCCCATATCTTTTTCCCAACAATCCCAGTCGGATTCAGAGAGGTTTAGTCTAAGCAAGTTGATGGGAAGATTGATGGATCTAAATCCAAGAAAATCCTGGAAGAAAAATCAATTAGAGACTGAAGAGCTGAAATGTGATCTGGTGTGAAAGTTCAACATCCAGCAGGATAACCACCCTAAACGCATGTCAGTCAAACAAGACAAATTCATAGAAACATTAGTCTTTTCATATGTAGTTAGCTCATCTTTGACTTTTAATAAAGTTAAAGGATTTTATTTCTGCTTCTGTTTAGGATTGTGTACTGAGGATGAATGGATCAGACCAGTGCATCAGCTATTTTGTATAGTACCTCTGAGACTCCTAATGGTATAATTGTTTATGGAATAAAAAGCTTGTCATTCGCTCATTTGAAGCACAATACAGGTTAATCCTCGAGCCCTTTCATTATCCCTCAGATTCCCCATCGGAGTCTAAATCGCTGCTGAGCCAAAGATCATAGCGGCCAACTGAGAATAGGGCTTTACTGGCCGCGGGGGCCCGGAGTGTACTTTCACATCACATCAGAGATTTCTTCACCGGCCGAGTGACATCAGAGCGACAAGTGTTAGCAGGGTATTTGACGTTTCACTCGATGTTTCATGTCAGCTTTGAGACAGAGCGGTTCAAAGGTGCTGAATCAAAATGCGGCGGTCTCCTCAGGTGGAAAGCTATTCACCTTTTAACAGTTCTCTAAAAGGCCACCGAAATATCACCAAACTACAGATCCCAGACCAGTTTATTCATGTGTATGTGGCAGTGGTGGATGAAGGAAGGGTTTTACAGGGTTTTTATGGAGCTGCTGTTAAAGTTGACCAAACCAAATAACTTGTCAGCAGCTCCACTGCTAAATGTAAAAAGGTCTTTTTCTTGTAAAGGTGATAGCTATATATTTATACAGATTCAAGCTCATCCTTTTACTTCAGATTTATCTTTTTTACTCTCTTCTATTTTGTTAGGAGGTGCTGTTTCTAAAGTTTCACAATCAAACATTACCAGCAATAATTTGCTAAATATAATATTACAATAAATAATAATAAAATATAATATTGCTAAAATTAGAAACATCATGTCCAGGACTGATTCTGAGAAACTAATCCATGTTTTTGTTACTTCAAGGCTGGACTACTGTATTTTTATTATCAGGAAGTCAACAAAATGCAATTAAAAGCCTTCAGTTGAGATGACATCTGTTGTGACTTGACGCTATATAAATAAACTGAACTGAATCAATATGGGCTATTGAGCCCGTCATAAAAGTAAAAGCTGATTCTAAAACCTCTACATAAAAACCCTGCTTCTTTAGCATCACTGTTTATTTGAATCTAAATGTAAACGCCTATAGGCTATAGTCTTCAAAACAACTCCTCCTATGTTTTAAGAAATGTTGGTCGAAAAATAAATAAGTACAGAACAAACTTTTAGTCTCGCTGACAGTTTATACAGTCCCCGCTTTTATTTTGGTAACCCACTTTTCTACCAGTAAAATGTGCACACTGGCTAAATATTTAGCTCTGAGTGTGTTTAGCCCGAAGCTATATATTTAGCTACCCATTTTAGATTGCTAGCTTGAAAAATATATATATAACTTGCTAAATAAATATTTAGTTTGGAGCTAATTATTTACAGTGAGACAAAAGTATTTTGCAGCCACCAATAGCGAAAGTTGTCCCACTTATAAAGATAAGAGAGGCCTGTCATTTTTTATTGCACATACATTTCCAAATTGCAGGAATTCATATTGTATGATTTTTTAAGAAATTTATTACCAGACACATTTTGAGCTCCATTGTATTTGAGAAGCCACATATTAAACTTGATAACTAAATATTTAGTTTGATTAACTAAATACTTAGTTTGAATCTGTGACATTTATACATTTTTAAATTACAGACAAATATGAACTAAAAATGAACCACTATTTTTTTTTCTTGTTATGACAGGCTAAATAATGCAAATTGTTGCTGTTAATTTCCAGTAAAATCTCCATCATTTTTTTTACCCTTATTATTGCCCGACAAGACGGATTGTTAGATTTTGTGACTGTGTAACTAGCAGGGCAGTAAACTGAACTTGACTAATGAAAGTACCAAATTTGAAATATGTCTGCATAGTTGGATTACATCATCTTGAAATTTATCTGCGTATGTTGAATTTATTTGTTGCGGGAATAAAAATAAATGAAACTAACTTGTATTCAATGTGAAGATCTTGTGTTCTTCTCTACTAGTCCTGTCTTTTAGGGATATCTGCCTTTCAAATAGCTCTCCCTCAACCTTTTAAAATCTTATGAATCTCTCTTCTCTCCTCCTTTTCCTCTACTTCACCATTTTACATTCAGATGTGCTCCTTTATCCCCTTCGGATTATCATCTTTTTCTCCTAACATATCTAACCTCCTTCTTCCTCTCCTTTTCCAAGCAATAATGCAGTTTGGTCATGTTTTCCATCCCCAGTACTGTCACCCTGCATTACCACAGAGTTGTTCCAAGCATCCCTGCAGGTTATTTATGTGCGCTTGTCTCTGCATGTGGTTGTAAGCTTGGGCTCAGGTAGCAGCAAACAATTCAGGCATTGATATTCAGGCCTTCGAGGCATTAAGCGCTCAAATAATATTTTTGAGTTTTTTTATGAAAAAAAGTTTTTTTCAACCGATATCTAACTTTTAGATGAGGGATTCATCAGAAATGCATTTAGCAGTATTAGTGAATATAACCCAAGGCCGTTATAAGGGCTGTTCTAAGATATTGGTGGTTACTGAAGCTTTTGTCTTTGTGACAAAATGAATCCAAACTTGCAGGAAATAGTGGAATCGCTAGAAGGATTGAAGAAAACCAAAGTACAAAGTAGGCTTGGCGACTGGATCCCCCCATAAACTACAGAAACCAGGAGCTACAATCACTGAAGACAGTAATTATGGGATTGTGAACTGGAAGATACTAATGACCTGGGTGAAAACAACTAAAACGTAACCAGGAGATGAAAGGAAAAAACTGGAGGGAATGGTTAAAAAAGGCCAAAATATGCAGGGATGAGGAAAACTAAAAACAAAATAATAAAAAAAAAACTATGGTGTACCTGTCGATCGTTATCGATGATTATCAATATCAATCAATAAGACTATTCCCTTTATTAATATGCTCTTTTTCTATATCATCCAGCCATTGGGCAGAGTGCAGATCTCAGACTGGATAGAGTGCAGCTGTACCAACTGTATATGTTTATCTATTTACAGAAAATATAAATAAAGAAAAACGTTTGATCATTTAAAATAATGTTTAGTGTAATATTTATATTAGTCAAACCTGGTGTTTTAACTGAACAGACGCAGGAATTTCAGGGAGACGCTCTTTTCACCACAAATAAATAAAACGAGAAGCAATTTTATTATAAATGTAGCGGAATGGGTATTTTCCTTTAATTATTTAATAGGTTTAAAGTTTTTTATGACTTCCAGAAAACACACAGTGAATATTATTTATGGCGTATCACGTCAGAAAATACACCCCCCTATCAGTAAACACTATTCAACAGATATGTAATGCATCTTTCCAACAGCAAACCATTCAACTGTAATTACTGCTGTATGCAATGATAAATTATTCAATATTTTGAGGCTTCCATAGCCGGGGATGTCTGGGACATGTCCTCATCAATATCCTATTTATAAATGTTTGTTTTGAAACCGAGAAACAAAATATGTTCCACTGTCCCTGGTTCTAATCGTGTTCTCTGGTACAGAATCACAAATCCATCTACAGAAAGTCTCCGGCTTACAGCGCTGGACGCTCCGTTATCAGCGCATATATAAATACATATAAATTTAGGTTGAATCTTTTTTTACCCGCGACCCGGCCACATTAGTGACACTTAAAGTCGAGCTTGTGAAATTTAATCTATGGCTGATCCGCATTGCAGGACCAATATTAATATAGCCAACATTGTTGTTCGTAAAACGATTTTAATTTGAACGATCCTTCCTTGCCAACAGCCTGACGATGGTTTTAACAGGCATTTGAAAAAAAAACTATACAAAGCATGTAGCCTATGGCTTTAAACTTTCATCATTAATGATGAAGAAGGTACGATTTTCAGCAACTATTAATACAGTACAGTGGATGTCGTAATGAAATGTCAATCGAATTAATACATAGCCAATATATGAATTAATATTTTATCCCCAGCAATCTTTAGAGCAGACTACAGTTTAAGGTTACTGCCCCTGGCAATTTTAAGAACAAACTGACGTACTTACACTAGAAAATACATTTTTAGGAGAAGCAGCTTGAGCCAAAATTCCACCTGCAGTAATGGATTATGGGTAATATCCTTCGCTGAACTCTGCACCGATGCAGGCTTCAGCGAAGTGCGGAGCAAGGGTGCAAAAGAGGCATCGCCATGGTGCAGATTCTCTGCTCTGGAGAATTTGGTCATCCTAGCCACTTGCATCCCTGTAGTGGAACAATTATTTCAAGATTAGTTCTTTTCAGTGATTAGTTATTATTAGTAAGAGCAGCAGAGGAATATTCAGAATGTTGCAGAGTCATGAACATTCTAGTTTAATGTCATCGACAGTTTGCCTAAACTGATGTAGTTGAATGAGGCAGGCTGTTAAAAAATGCTAATATAACACTGCGACATGGCAGCAGTAAAAAACAGGAGAGGCACACAGCGCTTACGGAGAAGGAGGCAATTATCCGAGAGATACGTTTCTGTTCAGGTCCTAATAAATATCTTAAAAACTCCAACGAAGACTGAATCAGCCGTATCCTTATCCACATCTATATGGAATCCTGCCATAACAGCTCCCCAATGGGAACGTGCGATTGAATCATATAATAGGGCTTTGACTGGGAACTTCGTTATTCGGATATAATTCCAATGTTTTAAAAATTAAAGATATTCGAATGAATTTTAGGGATTTCTTAATATTCACACCTGTATGGGAATTATTTTAAGTAAATGTGTTTGCTTATAAACGTTTTCAATTCAGCTTGGCAAACGAGCGAGTAGTGGCATGAAATCAGACGTACTGCTTCACTATTTTGCCGGATGTTTATGTTACGTTAGGTCGCCTTTGGTCCCGTTAAACAACTTATCAGCTTAAATGTCTAATCAGTTGTCAAAAAAACAAATGAAAGCAATCAGTCACATTGCTAAACTTTTTAATTTATACGGCGAAATTGCGTCAGTTTTAATGGTAGTACAGTTCCATCTTCTACGATTTTGGGGCTTGCGCTGCATTGTGGGATAGCGTATCGTCCACCGGCTGCTTAGTGTGGCGGTAGTACATATCAGTGAACTTTATGCCTACTAATCCAATCCTCACTGGAGATTTGGATCGACGACATCACTCAGTTACTCCTTTTCGCCTCCTACGTAGCAAGCGTAGCAGCGGTATTCGGATGCAACCAGCCTTTGGTTCATGTAGTCTATTAACATTGACTGATGCACTGCCATCTGGTGGACAGAACATATAGAACTTAAGTTTGATACCAATAGCGGTCTTACTGAAGACATTTAATTTTCAAATTTTAATATTAATAAACAAACGAACTTCAAATATCATTTTGGGGCAAAGGTCAAGAGTGGAAGTGTGAGTATTGGGATGGGGCCATTAGCTGATTAATATTCAGATAACAGAAAAAAAAGATGGGAACAGTATCATAGATGGTATTTAAGACCATATTTATTGTTGGGTTTTTTAACTGCTGATTTCTTTCCTCCTGGTTTTGCAGCCATTAACATCATGTACCACAGACGGTCAAATTGCACTCTACAGTCCCCCCTACTGGTTACTTGCAACAGAACTTATAAAAGAAATGCTGTTTATTTCAATAAGAAGTCAATAAACTTCTAAACTACAGACTTGGCTCCTGTTTTTGGAATTACTCCCTCTGGTTCAGCATAGTGTGCTTCGCTCTGACAGCTCCTGCCAACAGCCATACTTGGTTCAGAACTTTACTTTTCATGTCGTGGTGTTGGTGTGTAGCAGTGAAATCGTTCCCAGCTGTAACACTTTACCACATCAAACGTTCCAGAGGTTGGCTGAAGTATTCACCAGTATAGCTGTATATAAATAATTCATGTCATAACAAAAATAAACTGCTTTTTCGGTATGAACGGGTGTCTTGCTGACATTTTGGGAAATAAAAGTATTGGGAGTCGAAATATGAGCAAATGTTGGAGATTCTGTATAAATATCAAGTTCTGTCTCATCTTTGAACGATGAGTGCTTAATGAGTGCCTCCAAGTGGTCAAATAATTGTCTAGAAGTGAGAGACAGGCTGTTTTTTGCCTCACAAGCAGCTGAAAAAAAGTTACCAAAGATGATATCAAACACTGTGATGTTGAGTTTCTCCTCCAGTCAGATTAATCTGAAATGATACTTTAATAATGTCACACACTGACTCACTGATTATATCACGTCTCCTGAAGTCATGTTTCAGCCAAATGTTCAGTGTGTAACGGGGAGGCTGGCCTACTTATGGCCTGGTTCAAACCTAATGAAATCTTTTAATGAGCTGTCGCTGTGTGACAGCGTCTGCAGGGTGAGGATGTGTGTGTCCACAGCTGCGTGGATACCTGTGTATGTGTGTGAATGTATGTGGAAAGGAAGCTGTATGAGAATCCAGGTTGTTTAAAAAGCCATTTTGTTCTGTCACTGAAACCTGCGTATGATTTTGTGCAGAACCGAGAGACACACAACACGCCCAAAACAGGATTAGCTAAAATTAAAGTGAACAACCTCAGAATTATTAATCTGCTTCTTTCTGCTCTCTGATTTGCTTCAGCTCCCGTTTAAATGTTTCTCCCACCCTTCCACCCTGCTTCTACTCCTGCCTGCTGCCTGCCATGTAATTTTAGACGTTTAAAATGTTTTCTCTGTCTCCTCCTCCCAGAGGAGAACAGGAGCACATAAGTAAAGAAGCCCCCGTTCTCCAGCCGACGAGTAGATAAGAATAGAAATTAGAGAGGCATTCGCTAGAGAGCGGGACCCAGGGAGGAAGGGAAGAGAAGAGAAGAGAAGAGAAGAGAAGGGCTGAGCAATTTAGACAGGGAAGGGAAGGGAGAGGAGGCGAGATGGAAACAGGAGGAGGGGACATGACAGAGGAAGAACAGAGCGTAGAACACAAAGATGGGAACGCTCACGCTGTGCTTTCGGCTCGGTTGTGAATTCACTAAATTCCTTGTTTTTGTTACATGATTTCTTCCTCTCTCGCTGCAGCGGGTTTACAGAGGCGTGACTGATAACAGACGACTTCTTGGATAGTTCACACGAGGACTTGGCCCGAACCTTTCACTTTTACTGCTCCTCCAAAAGGAACCTAAACACAACATGATCTCCTGCAATACCCAGGACATGTCAGTGATAGCTTTCAGCTTCCTCTGGGTCTGTGGAGTCTAGGAAAGGTAGTGGTGTGTTATGCTTAAAACATTTTACCTGCTCCAACACATCATCAGCCCGTTTCACGGTTCTAAAGGAGCTTGTTAATTACCAGTTTTTGAAATGATATTGGTCCTTAAGGATGGGAAACGCCCACCTCTGCAGCCTAAAGCAGTAAATTCAATCAGAAAAACTTCTTATTTAAGTGTCCTTAGGCAAAGCACGAATAAACAACTAGCAGTTTAAAATCCCCAATACATACACATCAGTGTTTTTACAAAATGAGAAAAATAAGAAAGTACACAGAAAAAAATGATCTTGTTAATTTTTTGACGTTGAGCGTTTGGTGACATAAAGCACATTACAAACCTTTCTGTTGTCATTTCATGAGGACACTGTGAAGATCGAGACATGATGTCTAATCCTGGTTTCACCTTCTGCATCCTGACTAGAGAGAAAGAAGATCTTCATTCATACACCATGAGAACCATAAGAGGACACCTGTAGTGTCGTAAAGTTACACAGCCAACAATTATTTGGGCGATTCAGAATGTCATAAAAAATGGGGTTCATTTTTCAAAGTCATATCTGTGTCCATTTATTTATTCATAAATTTCACATTTTCAAACTAAATAAAGTATTTATAAATTAAATTTTTAGCTTTGAAATTAGAAAGCTAAGTATTTAGTTTGAAGTCAAATATTTAGAAAGCAAGCTACCCTGACTGGCTAAACCCAGCTTTTAACTAAACGTCTAGCTCCGAGCTAAACATTTAAAATAAAAGCTGGGTCTTACAAATCTCTATTTAAACTGCTGTAGAGACTGAAAGTCTCCTCTTTATTATTGTGTTGGTTTCTGCATGTTCGAAAGAAAATAGACGCCTGATGAGAGATTTACAGCGACAGTCATGCACCAGCAGCAGGAGTGTACAGAGGAGGAAAGAGAGCTAAAAGAAATATAATACTGTGTCCAAACATTTACTCAAGTAAAAGTAAGAAGTAGCTTAATTTTTTATTAGACAGGGTTAAACCTGTCAGAAATTAGAACATGTTAAGTAAACTTTAAACTTGTCCAAAAAAAAGTATTTTTCTCAAACTTGCCCTGCTCTAATGTACTTCTAGATTACTGTTAATTTGTGTCCATCCTTAGAATGTTACTAAATGAACCTCTTAATTTTGAGCAGCAGTAGATTTTTAAATTTAGTAGAGTTCCTCCTTGCTCGCTTTGCAATAAAGTATTTTTGTATTGAAAGGTTAACTTCTAACATCTTAATAGGTGCATAGGATGATTTACTTTTACTTTGACATATTTCTAAATCCCTTTAAAAATCCAAACAAATCGCCCAGCATTAGTAGTCTACATACATGCTATGAAAATCAATAAAACAGGAAATGTAACTTATTTGTGAATGTCCACCCCCAACCCCGGACGAGCCTTACGACCCAGAAAGAAAGTCAAAAGTGGACAGGTCGGTGAAAAAGAAGACATTTAATCGCATCAGTTTATTGATGTCTTTGATTAAACTGAGCACAGCCTTTCATTAAATTAAAACATTACTCTGACAGTATTTTAGTTTAACTTAGCTACCTCTACATGTTTGTGCAGGATTGATGTGGAGTTTCTAAAAGCTGTGACCTTGGTATTTTCAAACATATAATAAAGCTGTTGCCTTTCTTAAACTACAGCTGAAGTGCTCACTTATATCTAACCAGGGGTTAACATCATTTCCTTTTAATTTAATTTAATTCCACAGGGTCTCTTTGTTCGTTGGATTCATACCGCTGTCAGCTGCTTCAATCTTTATTCTTAATGTTTCTTATATGCTTTATGCACTGTAGTTTTTCCAGGGACAAAGTTTTTTAATCATTTTTAATAGTTATTTTCTACTCACTAACAGATATAATAAAAATGTAGCAAAGTACAATACTTAAAAAACATACTTAAATAAAAGTTAAATTACAGACTTTAAAAATGACTTCATAAAAAAAGTACAACTACACAAAAAATCTACTCAATAGCAGTAATCCATGTAAATGTAATGCGGTATTTTCCACCTCTGGGAGTATGTTTGAAAGTACATTAGACCCAGCCTCTATTATTTATTCATCTGCTTCCGGTGTTGGGCCAGTAAATTAGCGTAAAAGCTAAATATTTAGCTAGCCAGTTTAGCTTACTAGCTTAATATATTGTCCAAAGCTAAACATTTAGTTTACTAACTAAATACTAGGGGTGTCCTGATTCTCCAAATCCTGGATTCGATTTTAGGGTCACGGTCCGATTCTCGATTTTTTATTATTTTTTATTTTACACTACAGAACCCTATGTCATTTTTAGACTAGTCTACTATCATTGGTTTTATTCATTACATTTTGTACATTAAATCTTTTAAAAGACAAGATTTATGCATTTTTTGTTATTCTTGTGTAAAGTTTCACATTATGATCAAATTGAATTAATTTATTTACAATAAAAGTGTAACAGCATTGTTTAAATAACATAAATGATTAGTAACAGAGATTGGCTGCATTCTTGTGACTCTTTATAGTTACTGCAGAACAACTGGAAACACAAAGCTCCAGATATCTCATTGAACCGAGCTAAATGCAGCTAACAGCGGACCTCTTGATTACAATGTGAATGTGGACTTAAGTCATCGGGAACTCAAACTTTCCTCACTGGTGATTTGAGAGCAGAAGAAGCAGCTTTAGCTCTGGTCCCGCTGCTTCATCTATCCTAGCCATGGTCGAGCTGTAGCTTAGCTAATAGCTACTTGCTAGCATGAGCTAATGTGCTCTGTAGATGTGGGATCTGATCACGGGGGATGTGTTACAGGAAGTTAAAATCTTACCGGGTGTTATTGTGAGTTCTATGAGAACTGATTAGAGTTACTTATCAGGGAAAATGCAATATGTGATTCCTTGTGATGAGACGGTTGTCGGTTAACTGTTGCTACGGAGTCCTGAGTGGGACACAGGGTATGTAAACATGGCAGGAGGTGATAGCGATCTCATGAAAGTCTTTGCAAACTTCTAAATCAAACCAACAGACACCTAATTGATCCCCTGCAGGAAAGTGTGCGACTGAAGTATAATGCTAGATGTACTAATATTGACAAACCAGTCATAGCAGCAGTCCCTGGCACCATGTCATGGCAATGTTGGACTTCTGACTCCTTTTCATGCTGAATGGAAACAATACACCCATTACACAACACTGTGACAGTGAAAGTTTTCTGAGTGGTTTGACAAAAGCGATTGCTGCATTTACGGTTATGATAGTATCCATGATTTGCATACATCATTGGAGTAAGAAGACTCTTAGCTTTCCAATGTGTGCACATAGACGGGCTACCGATAAAGTTAAAGGGAAACCAGGCAAGTCTGAGTGTTTCCTCTACGATGCTCCCCCTAGCGTCCGGTAAATTTTGCTTCCAAACACACTGTCATAAAAACAAACTGTTGCGGCTGCATCTCCGCTTTATTTCTTTAGCCTATTTATTTGTTTGTGATGGCCACAAGTAATGACGAGACCAGTGGCATTCGCCAACATTGCCCAGTCAGAAATGTTTTTGTGGCTCGATCATGATATGTGCAACGTGTTTATTATTCCCTATTATCATACGCGTTGACTTAGTGACATAAAATAAAAGTGTAGGCCATCGTAATTCAACTCATATCTGTAAAGTAAGTGAGATATTGCGAGGTCTGTATCCGACTTGGAGCCTTCGGTGTCTTTCAGCTCTCGCCATTCGGTAAAAGCTTGACCAGTATTGTTGCGTGTGCGAGCCCGCGCTCGGTCTGAAGCTCTTTTTCTTTTCTTGGCATCTTCCGTCAAGGGTTTTCGCTGCTTCTTACCCGGCTCTGCCATCAGTTTGCCACACTCTTTAGCCGGGTTTCGTTAGCCTGCCTCAGTGTTGGGGATGCGTGCCGAAAACTGATCCTGCTTCTTGCGTTGTCTGAGACTTTGCGAGACTGAAGGACACCGGGTACGGTACACTGAACTTGCCAGTATGGGGCAGGCGCGAGAGTCTTCATTCGCCCTGTAATGAGTCATTTAACCATATGACGACTTACTAAGATGATTAATTAACATGAAAACGTTGCCTGGTGTCTCTTTAAAGTTTGGTTCAATTTAACCAGTGCCATGAACCGATACTTAAAATGTGTAAACTCTGCAATAAATTCACAAAAAATTTCACTCGAAGTTTTTGTTTTGTGGAATTTTTTATTGATATATTTTTAAAATCAAATTTACCATCATTTGTTGTAACACGCAGAGAAAACCTGGCTTCCAATTTATTGCATTTTTTTGTGTGGTAAAAGTATCCGTATTGGTACTCGGTATCGGCAAGAAGTCAAATCAAAGTATCGGTATTATATCGGTTTGAAAAAAGTGGCATCGTTGCATCCCAGATAAAAAGAATATATTGTTTGAGATTTTAATTTTTGCTTTCCCGATATTCAGAAAGTTGCTTACACTGAGATTAATGCACATTTAAACAATTCAGGAAGGCCCAGATGCAAAGCCTTTCTAAGCTTCTGACAGGTTAAACTATAAAAAGTCTGTTAATTACAGGCAGTTTTTTAGTGAATTCTCATGGGGTAATCTAAAATAATCAGACAGAATCATGGACCTCCAAAGGTTTAGTTTATGCTTTGTTTAAACCTCTGAAGCCTGAAGGTCCAAACATTTATCTCTATTCTATGAAGAAGAATATGAATTTTGGAATTAACATTTAAGCAGGTATTAAACTTTTTCTTTTCATTAAGCCTACATGTCTGTATTAAAGAGGTTTGTTATAGAGCTGAAGCAGTGATCTAATCCTAAATGTTTAAAATCATCATGACAAACATAAAAAGGCTTTAAAATACCAGTCTAAGTGGAATAAATCGATTGTATATAATTTGTTTCACTTAGTGAACTTAAACGAACTGAAAAGTCAACCCCAGAACAAAAGCTACAGATGTAAAGAAGCTGCTGTAGCTGCTAAGAGAGTCTTGTTATCCACAGACTGAAAGGCCACTCAGAGATGAAGAAACCATTACTCTGAAAGCAACATAATGAGCCAGAAAGCAGTTTCCACAAACTCTCAAAGGACAATGAATTACATTTTTGGTGACGGTTCCTGTGGTCTGGAACTAAAGTGGAAGTGTTTGGCCCATCATTACGTTTGGAGGGGAAAGGGAGAAGCTTTGCTGCACGAGACGATGGTGCAGAGCACAAAATGGATGGATTGATGGGCACAATACTAGGTCCATTTATGTAAAATAAAGAATATTGTACCAAAATAAATAAATATCCCTGTTATAAATCTCCTGGCAGCTTGTTGTGCTGGGATTTAGCTCAAGTAATATCCTACCATTAAATCCTCATTTTCATATTCAGTGGATGTTGATGAAGCTGTTTGTGTTTGGTATTCAGATTGCAGGTGCGTGTGTGTGTTGTTATTGTTGTATCCTTGTAGCTGTGATTTTTGTTTGCATAACAGTTGACATCAAAACTCATCTGGTATAACACAGTTTAACGGTATTTACCCCCCCAATACTTTTCACTTTGTTAATGTTGCATCAGTCCCTCAAACTGAAAGCTAACAGGTGTTTTGCTCCAGATAAATAAATGACAGCCCCACTTTGTCAGTGCAAAGCAAATGCAGAGCAGAGTTTGTGTAATTCTCAAGTTACGCTGCAGAGCAAATAGTGTCTCTTTGCACAGGTGCAGTATTTATTAATTTATGTAAGCTGTCCATATTTATCTTCATCATCCTGTAAAAGCAGGAGAAACTCAAAGGTGAGTGCTGCACGCAAACACAATTTGAATGAACTTTTCACTTTTTCCAGAAGGGTTTCAAGCCCGACAGACAGAGAGTTCTGGGTTTTACAAGTGTTCAGTGTCAGAGGAGATGATGTTGTTTAGACACACCCAGAGTGCTGCGAAAAAGAACCAACTCACCGAAAATACAATAATCGGCACTGCAGACATAAACAAATCTACCTCAGTTACTTTCTGCTTTCCAAAGAAGATGGAAAGAAAAAAAACAAAAAGAAAAACTGACAAACTTTTAGTTTAATGTCCTGTTTTAGTTGATGGACGCAGAGAGGAGATGTTAGGAAACGGATTATTTAATGAAGTAATGATGATTCATAAAGGTCAACAATAATGAAGCCAGGACTATGGGGACGAGGGAGACACAAAGACAAATGACCAGACTGGACAATGATTCTTGCTTGAAAGTAGACATGTCGGTAAAAGGGACAGAAATTTAAATAAGACTTTATGAACGTCAGATAAATTCAAAGCTGCATAAAAATAAATATTGTTTCCCCAAGAATTTCTCCCTGTGTAACCTATTTAAGGTTAATTCATCTGTCTCACATCTGTTAGAAATATGAAGCAACTGCAGTAAAAGCTAATATGCCATTAACTGTAGTGGATCTGGAGTTTCTCCACACACAACGGTGAGGGTTGCTAAGAAAACTCATTTTGATTTTTCTTAAGTATTCTTATACTGCAAGCTTCAGAGTTTTTCTGCGTTCTTGTGGTTCCAAATTCAACACTACGATGATAAACTGTATATTAAAGATTAAAATATGTTAAGAACGCACATACAGTGTTAGCAGTCTGATCGCATCTGAGCATTGTGTTGTACATTGTTATAATAATAATAATAATAATAATAATAATAATAATAATACAATAGCCAGCATCGTTCTCTGTAGGGATTTAAGAAAATAGACATGCTAATATATCACAATGTTTTATGCCAAGATTCTGTGTCAATATTCAAAATGAAAGTATAATTTTTTTTGTTTATTTCAGTGTTGCCACAGTTAGTTAAAATAATCTGATTACTGACCATTGATTACTCCTTCCATAAGTAACTCAGTTACTTTACTGATTACTTTATTTTAAAAGTAACTGCGTTAGATGACAAATTACTTTATTAGTTATTTCAGCAGCTGCCAGTAGCACTCCCCACTGCCTCAACATAGAAACTATTTGGATACCAGTTTTGCCAATACTCACTTTATTGTAAGTGTATTTTAAGAGTAAAGCTGGAAATATACTTGCTTTTTAACTTCACGTAGCAACTATGAAGCAACAAGCTGCGTCTTGGGGACGTACTTGCTTACTCACTGCACGTACTGCTAGAGAGTTCCACTAGGGGGCAGACTCAGAGTACAGATTACAGAACTCAAGACTCAGGCCAAAAAAACATGGTGACCATAAAGGAGATAATCAGCTGTTTCGGATCACAACAGAACAAGATGGCAGCCGTGTTGTTGAAGGTATGTAAGACCACATTTACCGCTATTGTTGCTTTTTTCTTAATGCTTTTGCCGCCATATACCAAATGTATATTTTTGCTTAAGAAAATTACAAAAATAGTAATGCACAGTGGCTTAAACAAATAACTTTAATCTGATTACCTGTATGGAAATAGTAACACGTTACATTAGTACTGATGAAGTGGTGATATTAGGAGTAAAGCTGTGCAAAGTAACGTGTTGAAATTTGTCATCAAATTAAAATTGTGATTGCAGGTTCGTTTTCACCCTCTTGGTTCCAGTGGATCAACTACATCTAGTAATAAAACTGGATGTGTTATAGATGAGACAGGTTGGAGTTTTTAGAATGCTCTGACAGATTTTCCACAGTTAAATTCATTTTTTAAAATCACATATACTCGTACTCAAAGACTCACTTTTCAGCGCAGTAACCGAACCCGACCTGAGCCCGACACAGGTGCGCACGGTTTAATAAAACGTGGCTACAGATTCTTACACCTCTGGTTTTTTTATGTCAACAAAAGTTTTGCTTTTCAAATGTTTCTGTCAGTCTCGAAAGGGTAAACGTATGTGCAAGATGCCCTGCAGCCAGCATAAACAAAGCTGTTGTTATTTTTATGAATAAAAGTGCATAAAATAAAATAAATGAATACCCCCCCCCCTACTTTTTTCACAAATAGCACACTGCTGATGCTCTGTAAAGCCTGCGTGGAGGCGGAGGTTTTTCGCCCTCCCTCCTCTGATGTGACCAGCACAAACCCAAGCATTCTTTCTGAATATCTATCCGAACCCACTGGGTACCACCGGGCTCGGGTCAGGAATCCATCCTCTAATACACATCCCCAGTTCTTTGTGTTACAATCTGGATTTAATTATTCTACTTAGCCAATACCCTAATGCTGCCTTTCAGTGCAGTTTGAAAAACTAGACAAAATACTTTGACTTTTTACTTTAACGGAGTGAATAAAGAGAGGCTACACACGGCACTGCGTGAATGGTGAGATGTATACGGGAGCGCCATCTTGTTGGCCGTGTGGTCAACTAATTCAGCAGCAGCCCTGATGTCATTCTGCTGCGCCGCAAAAGCAGAAGTCTTGCCTTTACCATTTTAATCAGGTCCCAGAATGGGCAATGTTAAATTGGAAAATGAAAAACCGGCTATATCTTTTATTTTTATCTTTCAAATGAGTCAAAAAAAGGTAGTTGTAGTCTGAAAATGAAGAAATATTTGTCCAAATGCATTTTAATTTTCAACTTTGACATTTCGAGTTGAATTCCCAACTATTCTGCTGGGGTGTTAATTGAAATTGAAATCTTAAATTTCCTTTTCTTTTTAACGAGCAACGCTGATCTGGAAAAATGAAAAAGCAGTTTACATGTTTTGTTTTTAATTTTGTTTTTGAGTCAAAAATAGCAGCAACGTTTTGAAAAGGACAAAGCATTCCTGCTAATCAATTTAAATTTGATTTATTTTACATATATGGTTCAATAGATCCGATGTAAACTCTATGCAGGAGGACCCAGGAGTGCGCCACCTTCAGCCCAAATATAGTTTAAGATTACAGAAAGGATAGTGATTCATAAGGTAAATCAGACATGATGAGTGAACTTTCTCACGGATAAGAGGCCTGAAACTTTGAACAGGCAGCTTGGAGGTGCTAAGTTTGGTAAATCAGCCATGATATGGAGGAGTCGATTTACAGAGTCGATTTAGTTCTAATCATGCTGCAGGTCCCATCTTACCTCAGAAGCATTCCTATGATTGAGCTCGCTTTTTGCTTTTATTCAATTTTTTTTTATAATAAATCTTCAGCAAATGTTTCATCATTGTATGAAGAATGTTATCATCTCCGTGCGATCTCTGTTTTTCTCCAGTCTCTTGTTGCTGCCGAAGATAATTCCAGACAGAAGACAAATATCTTCACCCGCGATGTTGTAAGAACCGAACAATGAAAGAGATGGAGCACACAAAGGTTGTTTTTCTGCTCGGCATCGGTTTAGTGACCAGCTCAGCAACGCACTGTAAAGCCCCATGTTTATAGGCTGCGTGTGGGTGGAGATCATAAAATAAAGTGTTTGCTTTCAGCCCCATGGAGCGAGATTACTTATGTCATGCTGTGCACATTCAGCTACAGTAATACCAGCACTTTTCTGCTTTCTGTCTGCTTTGTCTGATGCAAAACATTAAATGCAATGTCTCATATCACCCGTCATAATGTGGGTTAATTGGATTTGGAGCCACCTAGGTTTCTGTATGAATGAACTGAATGAGAATCATAAACTGGGTTGACGGCAAAATGAAAACAGACATACTCCACACACACAGATGTGAACATAACGCTGAGCTTCCCTCACATTTGAATGTTTTCAAACATCAGAATCGGGTCGGTATGGATTGGTTTTCATAGCTATGAATAGAACTCTATGAAAAAAAAGGAATGTGAATCTTTTTTTGGAGGATTTTTAGTCAGTTTATTATCCTGTGAGAGCAACAATTCCAGACATGATGCATAACAAATTATTTATAACAGCAAAACATTCCAGATTTGTGAAATAGGTCCCAAAAATGAAACTATTAGAATCTAGTAATTTTTGGCTCCTCAATGAAAAAATAAATCAATCAATAAGGTTTTAGGGTTTGCTTTTCTAAAAACGAACAACTTCACAAGTTTAATTATGGATAAGTCTAAAAGTTGAACTTTCACACCTCAATCAGTACGATCAGCCGATTCGGATGTTGTGAATCCATTAAATGGCCGTTATTACTGGTTATCTACCATTCTTATCGCTGATAACAGCCAACTGTCTGCACGTGTCAAAAATACTTCGTCAGAGTAGCATATCGTTACTCAAGTTATCTAACCAATTTTAGCCAACCCATGAGTTTTATGTCCTAACCTTAAGGTAACAGAAGGACAAATATACTTTCTTTTAAATGCCTAAAACTAATTTGAAGAGATTTCAAACACCAAACGGAAAAGTTTGTTTCAGTAGGTAGAGAGGGCACAGTCTGACGGCATTTAATGCGAGTGACAACCGCTAATAACGGCCATTTAATGGGCTGATCAAATCTGAAACGGGTGGTACGTTCGCACACAGCAAAAGAAATTCGAATTATCGCCTTACTCCGACTGAAATCGGACTTTTGAAAAGCATGAATTCACCTTAGCTTGATTGAAATCGCAACAAACAGAAGTTATAGAAATCGCACTAAGCTACCATGATAATGCAATCAAATTCCTCCGCATGTAAACGGCGACAGCTGTAGCCGAGCTTTTAGAATCCTTGGCACTCCCACTTCAGGGAATGAAAAGAACTACAGAAGCGGGAGCAGCAACGAGTGTAAAACAAACCGTGCTGTGCTCGCAAAATGTTCTGCAGCCTGGTTGTCGTCCATTTCTTTGCTCATTGAGCATTTCCTGCTTTTACTCCCTCTGCTTCACTGACTTTTTAGCATTTGTTTACCCTCTGTGTGACTCTAGTCTAACAGAAGAATTTCAGCGTGAAAGAGCCCATATCGCCACCTAGTGTTATGGAGTAGAACGCACTTCATTCAGTAATTCGATTTTCTGAGTGACATGTAAACTGAGACATGACTCTTAACTCTGCAAAGCCATTAAACCGATTTTTGCTAAAAACTCTATTTAGATGTGCAGGAAAAGTACCGAATCAGCTTTTACCAGATGCCTGATTGACTGGAAGGGTAAACCCACACAGAGTGGTGAGACAGATGTAGATTATTCCCCATTAGCTGGGTGTCTAATTTGGATCAAATGAACACACAATGGGAAGATTGACCAAGAAGGACATCAACCGTCAGGATGGAACGCTGAACAACATCTTCTAATCGGCTGTGATTCTGTGGGAGCTGCTGGAGTCAGAAGAGGAAGCGTCTGGTCATGTTGGCAGAGCAGTTTGGTTCATCCTTCTCAGTCAGCGTCTGCCAGGCATGTGGTCATTTTTAAATCAAACAGCAGTTTGCAGCTGCAGAATCTTTATCCAGTCTCATGTCCCAGCATCATGTTGGTACAACAGAGTATTAGGGCCATTTTAGACAAAAAATAAAACATTTTGACTACATTTCCACCGCAGATCAATGTTACAGATTTTGCAGGAAAAACATCTGAAATGATCTGACTTAGAAAGTCAAACGTTTGAGTTAAAACTCAGAAACGTCCATGATAAAAGTATACATGTACAATATTAAGACAAAAATATTTTCTGCCATTGTCAAGTAAGATATTTGCAATAAAAAAAAAACAAATTTTATCAGAGAAAACTCTGATTTTTGATGAGAATTTGTGTCAGAAAACGGCACTCTGATAACGCCTGATCTAAGTGTTAAATTTATAAGATGATTTATGAGATTTACCCAGATCAGAACAACTTCTCCCGGGTGCAGATGAGACCATGAACCCTTAGAATGGGAGAGACCGTGAAGGAGAATCTGCAACATTCTGCATCCAGGCTCCAGATGAGAAGTTGTTCTGATCCAGGATAAGAGTCATTAGAACACATAAATCTTAAAGACAGGATTTTTCTGTCGGCCATAACTGATTTGAAATCTCAGAGTTTCTTCAGCAATATTTCTGACTTTACAATGTCAAAAAATATTGTTTAAATAAATAAAATGTAAACCTTTGTAACCAAATGTACAACTTTTTGACATAAGTTAAGTTCTGAGTTCTTTCCTTTAAAATATCGGTAATTAATCCCAAAATTTTTTACACTTTTACTTACAAATCTTTAACTTTTCTAAGAGAAAGAATTCAGAGAATTTCACATTTTTTTCTGGAAATTCTTTAACATTAATCTCAAAATTTCTAAATCTTTTAGGTCAGAACAGAACAAAAAAATACCCTGAATGGTTCAACAGCAAAAAAAAAATGTCAATGTGTTTCTCATATCAAAAGGAAAATATGCAGTGTGCACAAAAAATTTCTTACAGTATGAACTGAAACTCTGCTTTCAAAAATCTTTCTGTATTAATATCTCATCATGTTCTGTGCGGCTGTTGTTTTGCATGACACTAAAATAAACCGAGCTCCTCCATAACTCCTCTGCACGTCAGCCATGTGGAATTGATAAAAACCCAGAAGACCTGAATTATAAACTACAGTCATTTTAGAAACATGACTGCAGATGCACGACAGAGCACACAGAGCTGGTTCCAACCCGACTTCATCTGCATATTTAGAGTTTTAGTTACCCAATGAGCCGTGTTGGACTGTCAGTGGAAAAGATTTTTAATTGATTCATCGCTTTGAAGAAATTACAGGGGATTATATAACAAAACAGCCATTGTGGCTTTGCTGGGTGCTCTTCACACAGAAACAGTAAACAAGGTAGGCACGGTGAGCAAACTCATGAATTAGTCATGCTCAAAGCGAAGGCAGCTCAGTCAGAGAGCGAAGAGGTGAAGTTCAGGTATGGATCTAGTGCTCTGTTGCTGTCAGTTACGATGAACTGTATGTTGAAGCTCAGAGAATTATTCAAAAATACATGTTGGCCGCTAAAACAAAGCAACATTTAGACCTACTAAAAGTCTTGCCAAGCAAGACAAACATACTGTCGTAGCAGAAAGAAAAGCGGCTCGTTCAGCCACTAGGTCGATGCATCACTACATCATAAAAATCTGATGCTTTAACCACAGATGAAGCAGATTCTGGATGAAAATGTGAGTACACCCTGCCTGCTTCCTCAAGCATTGAGACGGAAAGGCTGGCGATAAGAAACTGGGATGAAATGTATGTAAATGACTTTAAATCTGTTTATAACTGGATTAAATTATGTTTCCAATTAACTAGGGTAGCAACGATATCATAAAAAATAAAAAAAACGATTCCGATACTTGGGTCTGAGTACTTGCCGATACCGAGTACCAATGCCAATATTTCTACCACACAAAAACATTTCTTCTCTGCTTTTTACAATAAATGATGGTAAATTAGATATGAAATAAATATTGATAAAAATTACCACAAAACAAAAGAATTCTGATGAAAAACTAAACATTTTAATGAAATTGTTGAGTTTCTATATCGGTTCATGGAATCGATTAACTTTAATGAGTACAAGAACATCAGAACCGTATCGCCCCGACACCAGATATCAGTATCGGTACATCCCTACGGTAAACTGATATAAATATATGACTCCGTTTTAGATCTGGGCCTAAGGAACATTCAGTGTCTTATAGACCAATGAAAAGATTCTCCTTTTCACTCACATCTATTAAAACGTCATGAAATAATTATAACGATCTAACTGAAAGTAAAATCATGTAACAGATTTTTTGTGCTGTTATCGTATGAATGCTGTATATCTGTTGATGTTCGTCAGTTTGGTAGTCGGTTGATTTTGTCATAGATTTCTGTGTTAATAGAAGTTCTGTTTCTGGATCTGGTTGATGTTGCATATAGTTTTGATACCAAACACAATAATTTCTGGTTTGTCTTCATTGTTCTGTTTGTAACAGACAGAGTTACTGATACTGGAAGAAACTCTGACACTGCAATGCAGAGTTGTATGTCATCAGCATAGAGTGGTAGAATGAAGCGATTTTTATATGAATGATTCTGATTCCAATGTTCAAAGTTTTTTTTTTAATTACTCCTCAGATATTATTAATTAATATTAAATTTCACAGTTGGGAATCATAAGTTTGTGTGGGCTGGTATTTAATGGTCAGTCATACGTACAGTATTTTCACATTTTCATTTACATTTTAGACAGACATCTTGACTGATGCAGAACTCTGTATAGTTAGAAAACATTATGAATGTGTTTTCCTAAAATGTATCATTTATTATTTAAAAAACAATATAAATCTCAACTTTATTTTTTTTATTAATTGTCACACATCCAACTTTATTTTAAAAAAGTAAAAAGTGCTGTTTGTAAATATACACAATAAAACATTTGACAGCAAAATTTTAGGTTATTCAGCCTGTCGTAAAATGAATAAATGTAGGTTCATTTTTCGATTATGTATTTATAAATGTCACAGTTTACATCCAAGTATCTAGTTTACAAATTAAATATTTACATCCGTCTAACATAACAAGCTAAATGTTTAGCTTTGAGGTAAACTTTTAGCTTAGTTCTAAATATTAAGCTAACATAAAAATTTACCCAGCAATAAGTGGATGTGAGCTACCAAAATAAAAGCGGAGTCTTATTTCTTTATCTTCGTTTATTGTTCTACTTCTTCGACGTTTCAGTTTAAAAAGTAGGATGTTCTGTTTTAAAGGCAATACGGAGGTTTAATGATAGATTTACAGCAACAGTTTCTATAGTGGTTCGTAAGACCCAGCTTTTATTTTGACAGTCCACTGCGTATCGGCAGGTTAGCTAAATATTTAGTTCAAAGTTTTCTATTTAGCTAGTCAGTTTAACTTGCAAGGTAAACATTTTAGTTTAAACTAAGTATTTAGCATGAAGCTGTGACATTGATGAAAGAATGAATAACATGGAAATAAGTATGACTTTGAAAACATGATCCTGCATTTATTTATCTTATGACAGCTAAAGAACCCAAATTATTGCTGTTAATTTTTTACTGTAACTTTACAAAAGGCACCAATAAAACAAACAAATGTATTGTTTAGAAGCAACGGAATTGATATTTAACTCAGTTCATCTTGCATTGTTCAACACAAATATACCAATTTAAAAATCAAAAATGATTTAATTAATTTGCCACATGTAACCAAACTCTGGAGTAAACTAATTAATCTGCTGAAGAAGGACACCTGATTCTAATCAACATATAAAATACTTTTAATGCTCCATGCTGAGTTCAGAACGGTTCAGAGATCACATGTAATTGGCTGCAGTGACGAGTTTCTAGGTTTTTTTTTTCTAGGAGTGAGGACTCGTTCCACAAAAAGTAATTTGTCAGTTATTGCTCTGTCTGACAGCAGCGATTCATCTCGCAGCACATTACATTTTTCCATTTCACCTCCAGAGTGGACAGATTTTCTTCAGGAGGATTTCTGTCCTCGGTTGAACTTCTTAGACAACCTTGGTCTCCATGGTTGAATTCAAAGTAATCCTGGCATCATAGATGAACTCATTGTCTGGTCATTTTTGCTGTGATGTCTACATGGTTGTCTGATATGGAGTGCCAAAGTACTCAAAATTAAACAACTAAATAGAACTCTATGATATAAGTGTTTGCATTTATAAATATTTAACAAATATTGTATGTGACAATGAAATTATGAAAAAACTAAATTCATATAAAAGGTTAAGATCATTATTATGAAATATTTTTTCATTTTTCTTTAAAAATTCATTTATTAATATAAAAAATAATTTCATCGTAAAAAAAAACGACATTAGATTTTATTTTTCAGTCATTTTTTTTCATTTCATTAGTTTTTATTACAAAACGCCTTTTTGTTCACAAAAACATCTTTTACTTCATACATCTTTTACTAATACTTGGTGTTTTCCCCAATGGCTTATATTTATCAAAAGACGTGTTATCAACTGAATGAAATCCTCAGCCAATCAGAATAACCATGTGGGACCTGCATGCTCATTGGCCGGTGCTTCTACATCAATCTTCCTGGTTAGCCGTTCTCACTGTATGCTAGCAGCCTGCTGTAGCCTAGCATAACATGCTAGGTCAAGGCTCAGAGCTCCAAGGGACTCCGTCCAGCTCCTGTTACTTTGGTTAAATTGAAAGAAACCATATTTATGTAATAATAATAATAATCATCAGAGGAGAAAGCATTATGAGGATCTGGATAAAGCTATAAATATGATAATGTCTCTCAGTTTATCAGTGCGAGTTACTATGGCTACACAGGCTGCTAGCAGTGAGTAACAGCTATAGAGAAAGATCAATGCTGAAGCATCAGCCAATGAGCATGCAGGTCCCACATACTGTCTCTGATTGGTTGAGGATTTCGTTCAGTGGATAAATTCTCTGGAAAGCACCATTATGAAATAAAAGCTTATTTTGTGAAAAAATACATTTTGGAATGAAAACTAATGAAATTAAATAAAAATTACTGAAAATATAATCTATTATAATTTTTTTACTGTTAAATATTTTTATATTAATAATGCATTTTAAAAGAAAAATGAAAAACATCCAGTAATAATGAATTTTTTTCATAATTTTGTTGTCAAATAATATATTTGACTAATATTTATGAATATAAATATCTATATCATAAGGTTTTATTTATTTATTTAATTTTTAACAGTTTCGTACCTTTTGCCTTCATGATATGTAGGATGGCAGTCATCATATTAGCTGTTGTTTTTTTCAGGATCTTTTCTTCATGCTTATTGTTTATTGAAAAAGACCCAAATGGTAACAGGACTTCTGCAGATACATGATGTGGATTTAAAGTTTAGAAAACTTCCAACATCCAGGAGAACACACAGACAGCAGGGGGGAAAGAATCCGAAAATAGAATAAAGGAACCAAGGAGCCTGAATACTGTAGGAATAGGAAACTGGTATTTTTGTTTTTTTTTAAATAATATAAAAAGTAAAACTTTTAATTTTTTTTACAAACTTAAAACTTTTTTTAAAATAAAAATATAAAAGGAGGTAAAACAATTATTTACAACATTTCAAAATAAAAGGAACAGGATTTTTTTTTTACATTTTTATACATAAAAAATGCATAAGTAAAATATATAAAAAGCATTAAAAAATAAAAATGAGGAAGAATTTAAGCAAGAAACTGAGCCAAGGTTGAATAATAGGCACAAAGACTCGAGAAAGACAAAAGCCAATAACTAATGTCAAAACCATGATAATAACATGATTATGATACAAATACAAACAGATGTGGATCATTACTGGGTTAAATCCCAGGTTAGCAGATTTAATGAACCTATGGGGAGTTTCTACCCTCAGAATGGGTAAAAAATATCTTTATTTTGGGCTTTAAATAATAAGTTTGAAGTGTCTTTTTATCCAGGGTGGATTAATTATAGAACCACAATGATTTTAAACACTGCATATACCCCAAATAATAATAGGTGAAAAGAAGCAGTTCAAATAAGAAATCAAAAGGATTAAATTAATGATGTCCACGCTGATGAGGAGTGGATGACCTGCACCTTCGTCCCATCATGATCAGAACTGTGGAGATCCAGATCATTTAGCAAAATGTGAATCATAGAAATGTAATAAAAAGAAGCAACACCACGATGAGACCTTCGCATATGTCACCAGACAGCATCGGTATTACACGCTGTGAAAGTCATTATCGTTATTGGCAACATTCACACCTCGGTGTGTGACGACAGGACAAGATGACATGCAGTACGTGTGTGTGTGTGTGTGTGTGTGTGTGTGTGTGTGTTCACAGGACAGGATGGAAAGGACAGGCAGAGTGTGATTTTCATGAGAGAGATGGAGAACAGTCAAGAGGGTGAAATCATTCATTCCTGGCATTGAAGGGGGGGGGGGGGGCTGGGTCAGTGTGAGGAGTGTGAGAAGGACACACACACACCACTACACACACACTGACACATGAATATATAGTATAGATCAACAGTGCCCCCTGCATCCCAACCAGAGAAGTGCGGTTTAATACTCCAGTTTTCTACCTGAGAGCCAGTAGATCACACCAGACCGTCCTCATACAGGGACAATGAGTTAAAGACCGTCCTCATAGAGGGACGATGAGTTAAAGACGGTCCTCATACAGGGACGCAATTAAAGACCGTCCTCATACAGGGACGATGAGTTAAAGACCGTCCTCATGCAGGGACGATGAGTTAAAGACCGTCCTCATGCAGGGACGATGAGTTAAAGACCGTCCTCATGCAGGGACGATGAGTTAAAGACCGTCTTCATACAGGGACGATGAGTTAAAGACTGTCCTCATAGAGGGACAATGAGTTAAAGACTGTCTTCATACAGGGACGCAATTAAAGACTGTCCTCATACAGGGACAATGACTTAAAGACCGTCCTCATACAGGGACGATGAGTTAAAGACCGTCTTCATACAGGGACGATGAGTTAAAGAACGTCCTCATACAGGGACGATGAGTTAAAGACCGTCCCCCTACAGGGACAATGGGTTAAAGACTGTCTTCATACAGGGACGCAATTAAAGACTGTCCTCATACAGGGACAATGAGTTAAAGACTGTCTTCATACAGGGACGCAATTAAAGACTGTCCTCATACAGGGACAATGAGTTAAAGACCGTCCTCATACAGGGACGATGAGTTAAAGACCGTCCTCATACAGGGACGATGAGTTAAAGACTGTCCTCATAGAGGGACGATGAGTTAAAGACCGTTCTCATACAGGGACGATGAGTTAAAGACCGTCTTCATACAGGGACGATGAGTTAAAGACTGTCCTCATAGAGAGACGATGAGTTAAAGACCGTCTTCATACAGGGACGATGAGTTAAAGACTGTCCTCATAGAGGGACGATGAGTTAAAGACCGTCCTCATACAGGGACGATGAGTTTAAGACCGTCCTCATACAGGGACGATGAGTTAAAGACCGTCCTCATACAGGGACGATGAGTTAAAGACCGTCTTCATACAGAGACGATGAGTTAAAGACCGTCCTCATACAGGGACGATGAGTTAAAGACCGTCTTCATACAGGGACGCTGAGTTAAAGACCGTCCTCATACAGGGACGATGAGTTAAAGACCGTCCTCATACAGGGACGATGAGTTAAAGGCCGTCCTTATACAGGGACGATGACTTAAAGACCGTCCTCATACAGGGACGATGAGTTAAAGACCGTCCTCATACAGGGACGATGAGTTAAAGGCCGTCCTTATACAGGGATGATGACTTAAAGACCGTCCTCATACAGGGTCGATGAGTTAAAGACCGTCCTCATACGGAGACGATGATTTAAAGACTGTCCTCATACAGGGACGATGAGTTAAAGACCGTCCTCATACCGGGACGATGAGTTAAAGACCGTCCTCATACAAGGACGATGAGTTAAAGACCGTCCTCATACGGGGACGATGAGTTAAAGACCGTCCTCATACAGGGACGATGAGTTAAAGACCGTCCTCATGCAGGGACGATGAGTTAAAGACCGTCTTCATACAGGGACGATGAGTTAAAGACTGACCTCATAGAGGGACAATGAGTTAAAGACTGTCTTCATACAGGGACGCAATTAAAGACTGTCCTCATACAGGGACAATGAGTTAAAGACCGTCCTCATACAGGGACAATGAGTTAAAGACCGTCTTCATACAGGGACGATGAGTTAAAGAACGTCCTCATACAGGGACGATGAGTTATGGACCGTCTTCATACAGGGACACAATTAAAGACCGTCCCCCTACAGGGACAATGAGTTAAAGACTGTCTTCATACAGGGACGCAATTAAAGACTGTCCTCATACAGGGACAATGAGTTAAAGACCGTCCTCATACAGGGACGATGAGTTAAAGACCGTCTTCATACAGGGACGATGAGTTAAAGAACGTCCTCATACAGGGACGATGAGTTAAAGACCGTCTTCATACAGGGACACAATTAAAGACTGTCCCCCTACAGGGACAATGAGTTAAAGACTGTCTTCATACAGGGACGCAATTAAAGACTGTCCTCATACAGGGACGATGAGTTAAAGACCGTCTTCATACAGGGACGATGAGTTAAAGACTGTCCTCATAGAGGGACGATGAGTTAAAGACCGTTCTCATACAGGGACGATGAGTTAAAGACTGTCTTCATACAGGGACGATGAGTTAAAGACTGTCCTCATAGAGAGACGATGAGTTAAAGACCGTCTTCATACAGGGACGATGAGTTAAAGACTGTCCTCATAGAGGGACGATGAGTTAAAGACCGTCCTCATACAGGGACGATGAGTTTAAGACCGTCCTCATACAGGGACGATGAGTTAAAGACCGTCCTCATACAGGGACGATGAGTTAAAGACCGTCTTCATACAGAGACGATGAGTTAAAGACCGTCCTCATACAGGGACGATGAGTTAAAGACCGTCCTCATACAGGGACGATGAGTTAAAGACCGTCCTCATACAGGGACGATGAGTTAAAGGCCGTCCTTATACAGGGACGATGACTTAAAGACCGTCCTCATACAGGGACGATGAGTTAAAGACCGTCCTCATACAGGGACGATGAGTTAAAGACCGTCCTCATACGGGGACGATGATTTAAAGACTGTCCTCATACGGGGACGATGAGTTAAAGACCGTCCTCATACGGGACGATGAGTTAAAGACCGTCCTCATACAAGGACGATGAGTTAAAGACCGTCCTCATACGGGGACGATGAGTTAAAGACCGTCCTCATACAGGGACGATGAGTTAAAGACCGTCCTCATACAGGGACGATGAGTTAAAGACTGTCCTCATACGGGGATGATGAGTTAAAGACCGTCCTCATACGGGGACGATGAGTTAAAGACCGTCCTCATACAGGGACGATGAGTTAATGACCGTCCTCATACAGGGACGATGAGTTAAAGACTGTCCTCATACGGGGATGATGAGTTAAAGACCGTCCTCATACGGGGACGATGAGTTAAAGACCGTCCTCATACAGGGACGATGAGTTAAAGACCGTCCTCATACGGGGACGATGAGTTAAAGACTGTCCTCATACGGGGACGATGAGTTAAAGACCGTCCTCATACGGGGACGATGAGTTAAAGACCGTCCTCATACGGGGACGATGAGTTAAAGACCGTCCTTATACAGGGACGATGAGTTAAAGACCGTCCTCATACAGGGACGATGAGTTAAAGACCGTCCTCATACGGGGACGATGAGTTAAAGACCGTCCTCATACGGGGACGATGAGTTAAAGACCGTCCTCATACGGGGACGATGAGTTAAAGACCGTCCTCATACAGGGACGATGAGTTAAAGACCGTCCTCATACAGGGACGATGAGTTAAAGACCGTCCTCATACGGGGACGATGAGTTAAAGACCGTCCTCATACGGGGACGATGAGTTAAAGACCGTCCTCATACAGGGACGATGAGTTAAAGACCGTCCTCATACAGGGACGATGAGTTAAAGACCGTCCTCATACGGGGACGATGAGTTAAAGACCGTCCTCATACAGGGACGATGAGTTAAAGACCGTCCTCATACAGGGACGATGAGTTAAAGACTGTCCTCATACGGGGACGATGAGTTAAAGACCGTCCTCATACGGGGACGATGAGTTAAAGACCGTCCTCATACAGGGACGATGAGTTAAAGACCGTCCTCATACGGGGAGGATGAGTTAAAGACTGTCCTCATACGGGGACGATGAGTTAAAGACCGTCCTCATACGGGGACGATGAGTTAAAGACCGTCCTCATACGGGGACGATGAGTTAAAGACCGTCCTTATACAGGGACGATGAGTTAAAAACCGTCCTCATACAGGGACAATGAGTTTAAGACCGTCCTCATACGGGGACGATGAGTTAAAGACTGTCCTCATACGGGGACGATGAGTTAAAGACCGTCCTCATACGGGGACGATGAGTTAAAGACTGTCCTCATACGGGGACGATGAGTTAAAGACCGTCCTTATAAAGGGACGATGAGTTAAAGACCGTCCTCATACAGGGACGATGAGTTTAAGACCGTCCTCATACAGGGACGATGAGTTAAACCAGCGAGCATACATGTTCACTGATTCTTCTTTTTCTTTGTTTTCTGCTCTCAGCTTCTCGTCCTGATAACAAGTCTCATGTGGTTAATTACATTCAACCAGCACCACAACTATTCATCTGAAGCTAATCTCACATTTTGACCGAGTCCCCCTTCAGTGCCAGTAAAACGTCCAAAGCATGATTGTCAGATGTATTGATATATTGTTGCTGGATAATGGGATTAAGACTGAAAGAATGCTGCAGAGCTGAAAGCATTGCAGGGCTTAACGTGCAAGAATGGGAACTCTCTTATCAGCAAAGACCTCAGAACATGAGTTTTATGTAGGAACAAAGCAGTTTCTCCTCTGATTAGGATCAACTGAATGAAAATATCTCTTTGCTACTGGGAGATATTGTACCGTTATAGCAATTATTCTGCAAACGTTGGGCTTTGTTTTGAACAATCGGCTGTAGAGACGGGGAGAATGGAAGAACAAGACCAGCGTCTAAGGACTAAAAATAGGCTGCTCCTGCAGAAATCCAACCTCATTACATGAAAAGCATGTTAGCGTGAGCTAACAGGTGACCCAGACACCACTTACACTTCTGATGTTCAGTACTGTGTAAAGACAGCATTCGACAAAATATCAGCTCCAGGTATTCGGTTTGGTTTCTACTTGTTCTAAACATCGAAAGACTGGATTTTGCTCTTTGCAAAATGCCTCAAGTTAAGTTTCAACGTGTGCCACAGAATCTGGACTTTGACTAGGCCATTGTAGAACTTGAATCTGCTTTGATCTAAACCGCCCAATGTGTCTCTAGTTTTTTAAGGTGGCTGTCCATGACTGAGAGTCAACGGAGCGCTAAAAGTTTTAAATGTTACACTGATCGATCATATGATGTCCATGGATTTTTTTAAGCACATTTTGATGCTGAGTAAAGGTTGATTTTCGATCAGCGGCAAAACTAAAATGACTTTAGATATTTTTGTAAAAACGCTTATCAATTATAGCCTCCAGGACAAAGGAAGAAGCATTCAACAGGGAGAAAACCATTATAAACAATATTCCCTCTAAGATGGGCATGTGCTGATTTGTGCACTGATGACAAGGTTTTTGTGCAAAGAAAAACTCTGCTGCAAACAAAAAAATCCAGCCTGAATTGAAAATAAAATAAACTATTTATTCTGTGCTATTTTGCAATATGAGCCTCCATCAGAAAATGTTAGATTATTAATCTTATATTGAGTATATTTGTCTTATTTTGAGAACTCTTACCAAGTGCAATTTGTCTTGTTTTATTGGCAGATTATTTCACTTAATTTCAGAAGCTTTATACTAACTTAACCCTTAAAATAATAGATAACTGTTTTATTAGTTTTCGTTTTGAATCAATGTCTCATTTTTATTTTTATTTCAGCTAACGAAAACATTTTCTTGACTTCTCATTTTCGTTAGTTTTCATTCACTAACAACCCTTGCCAAGTACCACGTGGGGGGGGGGCTCGCGTAGTTTGAGAATCATGGATTTAGAGTATTTAATTTGTGCTCAATATTTGTGTTTGGATGATAGTCGTACTCTTATTTAACAAAGATGGCTTGCTGTGATATCGATTGTCCAAGAAGTCTTTGCTCCAGTCGCCATGATGCTAGTTGTTCTCTAATGTTCTCGACAGAACCTCTGAGGCCAGAAAAAAAAAAACAGCTGCGGAGGTAATAATAATAACTAACTGGGTTTCTTCAAGAAAAGAATTCAAGGCGCCCCAAATCTCAGACACAAGAACCATATAAAGGTGAAGGTTTCCTTAAAGGTAATGGCAGCATTAAACATTCATATGGCTGGTCATACCCATCCGCATTCATATTTCATGGTGTGTGAGGCCCTAACATACATGTTGGTACTTTATTCATTCATATAAGAACAAATATATGTTGTAAAATAAGCAACCATGGCCATATTATTCTGACATTTCGGTTAAATTGTGCTGCATATTATATTAAAACAAAAAATTGAACTGTATTCTTGCACTAAAGAATGTGGTAGTTTGATTCCAGGTCTTCTTGGTCATTCCAGATGAAGATGTAAAAGCACCATCTGAAATCTCCCCATAGATCGAACTAGCAGACAAGCTGCTATAAAGTAGATCTGTCAGAAACATTGCCTTCCTGTGTTGGCGATCTCTGAAATACATCCATTAGCACAATATACACAGTATTTAATTTACAATCTAAATACTTACAAACTAAATCTTCAGCTCCAAAATATACATCTAGCTTAGCAATATTACCCTCAAACAAAATTTTTTGTTTAAAGCTAAATATTTTACTTGCAAGCTAAACTGGCTAGCTAAGTATTTGGATTCGAACTCAACATTTAGTTAAGAGCTAAATGTTTAGCTAAAATGCAGCCTTACTTGAAGCAGAAGTGGCCTGCCAGAATAAAACCTCTAAATAAACTTTTTTCCGAGACTACATCACCTCTTTATCATTGTTTATTTTCAACCAGAAATTTTAAGCATTCTGGGTTAAAACGTAAAATGAACTGTTCTAACGGCAATAAAGACGTTTACCGATGGATTTACAACAAGAGTGATGCATCATAAGCAGAAGCTTATAAATAGGTTTGCAGGAAACCGCTTTTATTTTGGTAGTCACCTTCTGCTTCTCGCCAAGTGAATTAGGATACTAGCTAAATATTTAACTTGGAGTTAAATATTTAGTTCGAAGCCAGTCTCACTTGCTTGCTTAATATTTAACTGAAAACTAAATATTTAGTTTACAAATTAAACATTTATCTTGGAGTTAAATATTTAATTTGTAAACTAAATATTTAACTAACTCAATATTTTGTTTGAAACTGCGACATTGGTGAATTAATAAATAACACTAACAAAAATATGAGTTTGAACAAAGGAACCCATTTATTTCCCCTCTTTTGACAGGCTAAATTACCCATATTACTGCTGTTAACTTTTTGACTGTGACATTACAAACAACACCCCATACCCACCAACCAAACCTCACCACGGCTTGGATTACTAATATACATAAAAGTGTCTGAACTCAATGTTTTACTGCTATCGGCCGAATGGTTCCAAAGTCGGGAAGTTTTGACTTTCAGAAAAGATGAAATCTTAGCAGGGATGCACAGATTCCGATACTGGTATCAGCGATTGGGGCAGAAACCGTTCTAATGTACTCATATCAGTATTGGATATTCAACGGATCCATGAAAAGATACTTAAAATGTGGAAACTGTGCAATAGTTTTTCAGGATTTTTTTTTTCTTTTTCAATTAAAATTGTAATTTTGTGGTCATTTATATATATATATATATATAAACTATATAATTTCTTTAACTTATCTTCCAATTCATTGCATTTTTTTGTGTGCGTTAAAAGTATCGCCGTGGGTTCTCTGTTTGGCAAGTACTCTGATCCAAGTATTGATATCGTTCAGTTTGAAGACAGTGCCATCGTTGGATTGCTAAATCTTAGCATGCTTTTTCTTCCTGCAGGGGAAATAAGTCATAAATATACACATGATTTTATGAATAGAATCCCATATATAATACAGAAATATGAATGCAAAAACACTGCTTTTAGTATCTGGTTTTGCAGGAGGAAGGATGATTCACAGTGGAAACAAAAATGGGTTTTGATTTAAAAAAAATCAGTATTAGTGTAATGTCAGCGTACTGAAGGTCAATGGGGCTTAACTACATATTCACTCCCAATTAATAGATTTCTAAGCATGTCCTCATCATGCTACTTGTAGAGCAGACCCCACATTGTTCATTTTTTTTTAGTTGGCAGTAATGAGAAAATGATGGGTTTGATAAAATGACACAGACTTACTTTGTGCTGCACCACAGCAGAACAAAAATGGAAACAGTCATCACATAATAGATTTTTCTTTCTATTATTCTTTTTTTATTTTCATGAAAAGATAAGAAGATCCCTTCAGGAAGCGTGGTAAAACCTGATAATGGTCTTAGCTGGAGCAAATCAATAAGCCCCATAAAGAGTTATTATTCCAAACGATGATGAGCCGTATCGTTAATGCAGGCTAATTGCTGCATTACAGTGCTGGGTTTTTTTTTCAAGCAACATCAAAATGGGTTATTTCTGCAAAGTGGAGCACAGTTACCAATACGAGTCTTTTATTCATATCATGCATATAATAGTTTTTACAACCTGGACAGAAAAGTTTCAAGCAAAGTCAGTTACTGTGGCGTCTCTGCACTAGATGTCGCTGTGGAGCTCTATGCACACTTAAATTAATCAGTAGAATAGCATCGTCCTTTATGGATAAATATTACATAAAGACATATAATGTTACCCATCAACATTTGCTTAAATAATTAACTATGGTATTCCCAAAATGCGCGCAGTAGACAGCTACATCTAACAAACGCCACGGCTCTAAGATCCTGCTATAAATCCACGGGGCTCCAAATCAGAAGAAAGTGATTGCCAAATGCCAAAGTTGGTCATGCATGATTATTATTAAAATAATAGAATAACACATTACGCTTACGGTCTGTAAGTAGCGTGCAGCCATCATCTAGAAATCGTTGACTTCCTTATGTTCAATTCTTTCTACTGTGAAAGAAAGTTGTTTTGTCATTGTATTACACTTATTTTGTAAATGCATGCATAAAGTGAGCGACATGTAGGAGGGAGGTGGGGATAAATAACTATATTGCGCCTTCTAATTTAAAAACATAATTAAATAGATAGTCATGCGAAAAGAATAATTCCAAAAAGTACATGATGCTTTATGTTTTGTAGGTGCAGTCTGTTATTTGTAAGAGTAACTGGCTTACAATACCATCAATGTTGAGTCTCCTTCATATCCGCCACGATTAATTGAACTCAAATATTTACGCAAGGAAAACTGATTTTATTGGATTTAATTTCATGTATAAATGCTGGTTGTAAAAATGCAGATCTTTCATCTGTAACAATGGTAACACTGGAGATCGAAAGACGACACACAAATGATCGGATATCTGAAAGAGGGGTTTTTGAAGAACCAGAAAGAATACAGAGGCTTTTACAAGAAGTGTCGGCTTTGTAATATTTAACCTCCTTAGCACCCTTTTATAAATATTAATCACTATGAAACTACATTTTGCATTGAAACCATAAAAACACACAAATATGAAGCTATGTCTAGCATTGAAAATCACAAATGTAGAGAGAAATGAAGCTACGTTTTGCACTGAAACCATAAATTCAAACAACTATGAGGCTACATTTTGCTTTGCAACCATAAAAGCACAGAAATTTAAAGCTACGTTTTGATGTCGGAGTTCGTAATGTTAAGGCAAAGTTCTTACCTGTACGGGTTCCAATGGAGTAGCCTTGCCTTTAGGGCCAATCTGCTCATTAATCCACTATCAAAAAGGCTTTTGTTTACATTTTTTGTAGTTTTAGCAGTTTTAGCATTCAGAGCCTTGCAGGGTCAGGCTCCTTCTTACCTTAGCGTTCTGATCCAGCCTTACACCCTTGCGCTGACGTCTGTGGATCAAACTCTGCTGAAGGTTCCCTGCACTTGTTTCCGTACTAGAGGTGACCGATCCTTTCAGGCTGTTGCTCCTAGGCTTTGAAACAATCTTCCACTCTCTTTGCCTGAAGCCGAGAAGCTCCTGGCTAGACAGATTTGATTGTTCGGACCTGGTGATGATACCATGGATTCATACACAGAGGCTGTTCTTCAAGCCCAGAGAGAAATGTCTTTCAAGAACGTGGCTCTTTGTGAAAATGAGAGAGTAGTGAAGATCAACGCAGGTCAGTTCTTCCGCAGCATGGCAGAAAATATAAAATGTAGAATGACTCCATCAACCTCCTCACATGTCAGCACAAAAAGCTATTTGCATAGGGGTGAAGACCAGCTGATGAGTGACATGATGGTTCTTCAGCCAAACAAATGGCCTGAGGGAAACCTGGACATACAGTATGGTGATCCAGAGGTGCACTGCTTGTGTGACAGGCTAAAAGTAGAAAGAAGAGGAAGTATTCAAGGATTTTGGAAATTCAAGGACCAAAGGGGATCCAGCACACTACAAAACTTGAAGCCCTCACTTAAAGCTGTTAACACTATAGCTGTGTCAACCAGTGAATGTGAACGAGCCTTCAGCAGCATGAACGAAATTCTTTCTGCCAAAAGGAACTCCCTGGCTATACGCAGGCTTTCAAATCTGATTTTTCTGAAGTGCAATTGGCCACCACTGGAGCAGTTCAGTCCACAGAGATATGCAAGGTCATGGCTGGCAAAGGGAAGAAGATCTGCTGATGAGAGGGCATGAGAGATGCACCCTGGACAGATCACCAGTTATTTATGTTTTCATGTTAAGTATTTTATACTCATTTGTTTTGTGCATGTACAGTCAAAAATCAACCATCAGACTTATCTGCTAATGTTGTCATTTATAAGTACCCACCTTCACTTGTAAGAAGGCAAACTTGTTCCCCTCAATGCTAAGCTGAGGCAGAACTGATAAAAACCCAGGACATCTGACGTGTCATTTGTTCTAAAACTGAATGCTAATAAAGCACTTGCACGTTACACATAAAGGCTGTATTTTAGTGGGTGTTTGCAGTTTGGTTTTGTTTCTTTTTAAGTGGGAAAAAAGTGCTTTTGAGTCATTTTGATCAATAGTTTTTCTGTTTTTTTTCTGGATATTGGAAAAAAGATTGATAAGTCAGCTGAGAGCAAATAGTTGGTTTATTAAGAAAGAAAAGGGATGTTGCTGTAGATGTTATGCTGCTACTTCCTGTTGCAAGTATGTCAGTCACATATATTTACAGACTTAAATGCAAACATTTCGTTCCGTGACACTTGCTCATTTGGATTTTTTCTTTATAATTTCTGTACAATAAATCTGTAGATCGATAGATTGATCTGTATGTACATAAATATCACTCATGTTTTTGTCTCATATTTGTGTCACAGACTGACAGCAGCTCATTAAAGTGAGTACCGGCACCTATTTTTTTTCCACTTAAAGCACTGTTATTGATAACATTTTTGTTATTACAGACAGAAGAGAAGGCAGTAGCACTGAGAGGAAGAGAGAGAGACAGAGAAAGAGGCAAAAAGACACAGTACAGTAGAAGAGAGACAGAGAAGTGAGGCATGACAGGAAAATCATTCGGTATGAGTGCGTTTGTTACTGTCCTGGCCTGGAGTTAAATGCTTATGTATTTACATAAGTAGGTGAATTAGTTTTTGACAATGTTGTGAAATGTCTAAAAGGTGCTATTGGAGGGCAGCTGTGGGTGGGGGCCCTTAAACACATAGTGCACTGGGGCCCCTGCAATGATAATCCAGCCCTGCACGTCCTAAACAAAATACAACATAAAGAAAGTTTTGACAAGTTATTTTTAGATTTTTATGCATATTTTTATGCATGAAAAATGCAGGACGCACACTCTTTATGCAGCATTCATAGTGAAGGCTATATTTAATTATTTTTATTATTGTTGTTTTGATTAGACCAAATCAAATAAAAAATCGAGATCATTCAATATAGTAAAAAAGAATCGTGATTATTTTATTTTATTAATCGCCCAGCCTTATTAGGAACCCAGTTCTCAATATTTTTTCTTTCTCTTGGTTATGATAAATCCAGTCAAAAAAAGGGTGGGGTGTTCCACACGGATCCTTTCTTGGCGTTTTTCTTTCCGTAACACATCTTTTATTCCTTTAAGGAAACATTTTATGTGAATATTCAATGACTCCTTAGTCATCAGAAATACCAGTGCATGTTCTGTGTTGTTCCCGTAGCTAACACGACCTCTGTCGATGTTGATGAACACCTGTTGATCAATGAGTCTCCCACAATGAGAAAAAATATATAAGAATGGAAATGCTTCTCGTTAGAAAAAACTTCTTCTTTTCTCACATTTTTTGGGGTAAAATTGAAAGTGAAAAATTAAACACAGCAAACATGATTATTAGTAGAAATCTTGTAAGCTTACGAGTGGAGGTTTAATGGTGAACCTGTGTGTTTGTGTGCATTAGCCTGAGGGAAAAGGGGCCAAAGAGCACTAACAGCTTTTCTTAATGGCTTTCTGCTGTTTGTCTCCTGGGAATAAGGACCCGCAGAGTCGTTATTGCTCTCCCACAATTCTCCAGCTGTTTTTTAACCTTTGCTCCACCGTGGTTGACACACAACAAGGAAAGTGGCAGAGCAAAGACAGAAGAGAAAGAGAGATGAAGAGAACAAAGAAGGATCTCTCCTGAGAGGGATGCTTGACTCTTTGGGAGTTCAAACCGCAACACTCCACCAGGAGGTTGGCAGCCGCAGCGAAAACGCATTTCTGCTGTTTGCAGATTTACAGCCGAGATGGAGAGATGAATGACACACATCCATGGAAAGGCCAAAGGTCAAGACGGTTGCGTTCATGAGTAACCCAAGTGGATCATAACAAATTCATTACATTATATAGCGAAGAACTATGATAATTACAAATATACACTAAAAGCAATGATTTTTCCGATTAGCTTTACATTCTGATTCTGTTTTATTATTTTCATGGAAAGTACTCATTTCCAACATACTTCTGTGTTTTGCTGTAGTTTAGGGGTTAGAAGTTGTTGTAGAGCATCACAAATCCCTGATCTCACCCTGAGAGAGTCTACAGACCTGACCTAGTTCCAGCAGTTTTCACTGAAGGAATGACCAAAACTCCAGCAAACTATTGGGCGAAGCATGTGGAACGTTTAACCCAAGTCAAAGAGTTTAAATCAGTGGTGGACAACCTTGCTTCCAGAGAACTGCCATCCTGCAGCTTTTAGACGCATCCCTTCTTATAAGAGCTGAAACAAATGATATATACAAATTCAGTGTCAACAGGATGCATTTTTGATTAGATCTAGAGAGAACTGAACTCCATATAACTGAAAGTAAATTGGACCATTTACCTCAAGTCTTGTGAGAAAAAGCAGGAAAAGCAGACGCAGAACAATCAAATGTCTATCAAACTGTGTATAGCATACAGAAAATAATAGTCTAGAGGTAACATGTATGTCCTGCAGAAATATTCTGACCCAAATGGTGTCAAACCAGCAGGAAGGATGGTTTTAAATCTCATTAGCCTCACAGGTTCTGTTGGTGTCAGCAACACAGGAGTCCTGCTGACACCATCAATTTAAAGCAGTTTAAGACAAAAAGCTGTTACTAGAAAGTCATGACTTAGAAGAAGATATCTAATACCTTTTTTTTATTTCATACCCGAGGATAACAGGGCTTATTATGTATTAACTAGATATCCTTAATAAGCTAAACTTTCTGAAGCTTTCAAAGTGCAGCAGCACCTGAGGGGGAGAGGAGTTCTGAACTGAATCATGAAGAAATAAAAGGAACTAGAGGCACAGAGCTGAATCCCTTAAATATTAGATTCAATTATTAAACATATTGAAAATGAAGTTCTTGGAGAAGGAATGCAAATTGACTGGATGTGGTTTACCCCCACATTCTAACAGTTCACCCAGATTTATCTATAAAACAATGATGCTGTTTAGTGCTTCATGCAGACTCATCCAAGTGTTTGAACCTGTGCCATCAAATCAGCTGCAAATCATTACCACATCTGCACCGAAACTGACGGAAAAAACTCATTTCCTATATATTAGCTGGTGTGTCAATAGTGTGCAAGCTAACTCTGCATTCAGCAAAGCAAAAAGACAAAAAAAAGAAGCTTCTTAGTAAGAAGACAGAAACAACTCTCACAAATGAGTTATTTTGTCTGGATATATATCTGACTTAAATAAACCTGAAAGCTGACACTAAAGCTTAAATGATGTATGTCATTCTGACATCTTCAGAGACTATGCTCCTCGTCTTCGCTTGGAGGAAAATATATTTCCAGGCACAAAGGAGTCATGCTGTACTTCTTTTCAAAGACCTGACAGGTGTTTTGTTGTTTGATGTCATTTCTGGTTGACAGTTATCAGTTTTTCTCTTTTATCCTGCCCACGTTCACCCAGATTTACCTTATTTTTTAAGTACTATTGCCTCTTTGCACGTGTGTCTTTCACATGGTTGAGAATTTCGCATGACATCAGGAACTCTGACCTGAACTTTATCCGTGAAATAAGAATGTTTGCCTCCAAAGCCTCCTGCTTTGTGTGCGCCACTTTCAGAGTGAGGGTTCCAGTCCTCAAAGTCACTTTTTAAAGTTAAAGCTTCACAGCTGCCTCACTGCAACAGAGCACACAACAGAACACTGCATACAGAGGAAAAGGCCTGTCCCCAGTGGTTCCTTGGTTAGAAGCGATTCCTAGTGCCACAAAGCCGTGGTAGGCCTTCAGTTCCTGTAGTGGAAGAATTATTTCAACATTAGTTCTTTTCTGTGGTTAGTAATTATTATTAAGAGCAGCAGAGGGATATTCCAGGATGTTGCAGTTATGAACATTCTTGTTAAATGTCATGGACATTTTGCCTACACTGATGTAGTTGAATGACGCAGCTGTTGTCTTTATGTTGTCTCAAACTGGAGCTGATATAATACACACTCACACAGCAGCACACGAACAGGCACATGGGGGCAGACACACAGGAGCAGTAGATGCTATGTCAGGGGAGAGAGCAGCGAGCCAACTGGGCTTATTTTACCGAGGATAAAATGTTAAAACGCCATCATCCTTATCCTCATCTCAATCTATGTGGTTTCCTGCCAATTCAGTTCTCTAAAAAGTTATTGCTATTCAAGGTTGCCTGCAGATGTTTCTGTTTACCCTTCTATGTACATATCAGATGTCACTCTACATAATGTTTATTGTCTGTCATTGTGACCTACAAGGTAACAAAAATCCAATTATAATCAATTTTTATCCATCAGCTCTTAAATCCAGTGGAGGGGGACTGGTGTCTATCTCCAGTAACTGTGCAACGATTAATGCTTATTCAATAGTAGTCATTTTTTTTATTCATTTTAAATAATATTCAATCCAAACTGAAACAGAACTACATATAAAATTGAAATGAAAATATTGCATTTAAAACATGAATAACTGCTGCGGTTCATGCTCCGCATGGAACCGAAATAAGATTGAGGTGGATTTAAGATTTAAGATTTAAGAAAGAGGTGGTTGGTCTGGAAAAACCAACATGATGCAGTCCATATAACAGTAAAACTGGCTATTTAAGACACATTTTTAAATTATTCATTCTTGTAAGATAATGTGGATATGAACTGTCTTCTATGGAAAAAAAATACCGTTATGTTTTTAAAAAAATACCGTGATATGATAATTTTGCCATACCATCCATTCCTATCAGTAACTTTTCAAGGTCCAGTCAGCGAGATGGATCGAACACAGCATTTGGGAATATTTTCTTTAATTGATTCAGTTACCTAGACTCAGTGTGTAAAATTTAAAATTTGTACATATTTGGTGTGAATACTAATCTGTAAAAATGACAAAGAGCTTTTAGATTTTTCCGTTACCATTCTAAATAAACTGCCAAATACGAAAAATATGCTGTTAATGCGACCTCTGGTAGATATTGCTCATACTTTAAAATATGACATCCTTGTACTTGCACTGACTTATGCCAATCAAGAATACAATAATACATTTAGACAGAGTAAATGTTTTGTCAAACCATTCAGAAAATTTGAAGCCACTCATCCCCTATAGAACAGAGAACAAAAAATGTATTTTTATGTCCACAAGGGTCCGATTAGTGTCCTCCGATAATATAACTAGTCCATGGGTCTAATTTCCACAATCCAACATAATAAATAATAATAATCAGGATTCCAACACCCTTCTTCTACTACTATATAATGTTTATAGGTGACTGACAATCAATAAATTGCTGCAGCACCACCACCGACTGGTATAGAGTGTGGAGCAGAATGTCACTCTAGGTTGAGCTTAATTCTCTAGGACTGGCAAGGAACTAAACACATGCACCAGGGTCCGTGTGAATCTTCAACAATAACCAGGTAAAGATCGATCAACTAACCTTATCAGTAATACTAATCAGGGCAAGCAGTCAATGTATGCCTACATGATTTGTCTATTCTGAAGGATGTTCTTATTTTCAGTCAAAAAGAAGCCAATCTCTTACAAGCTAAATATTAAAGGTGAATTTAGTTTTTTGTTTTCAATTGAGACCTTATTTTTAGCAAGTATTAGCTCCAAACTTGTCAGACCCAGAGAAGTACTGATCAGAAGGTGAAATTAGAGGTTTCAGAAACAATGTCGAAAAAAAAACTTGAATGAAAATTCCTAACTGGATTATTTCCGAACTGATGTGTTAAAACTCAACTCCTTATGCTCAAAATACTCCAGACATTTTCATTGAAAAAAACTTCAACGGAGCTGAAATGCATGAAAACCTTTAGTCTGAGAGCATCCTGGGGCTGTTTTATACCTCTCTGTGTTATTAACGCCTGCAGGAAAGATTGGTGTCAGGCTGCAAGTATGATGTCCCCTGAAATGAATCTCTGAGCAGTGGTTATTGCATTACTTGTTGCAGTGCAAAGAGGTGGGGGAATAGACTGCTGTGGGTTGGAAATGGTGTTTGTATGAGACGGGATTTCCTGACTCCGTTAACACCATGAAATGTGTTGCAATTGCTCGGGTGAAATGAGCTGTTCAGTCTGCCTGCAGAGTTTTGAGGACCTACATGGAATATTTCACAAATTCTGCACTTTATTTCTGGCAGCGAGGAAACTCCTGCCTCTGAAAGATTGCAAATACTTCTCCATTTTGATGTTGCTCTGATGAAAGAGCAAAGGTCCTGCATGGAGCCCCGGATGAAGTTGTACTCATCTGACATATTTCAGGCACAACAGCAGTTTTTCCACAGATTTAAGAAAATAAATCTTGCTGAAGAATTACCTTTCTGTCTTTTTCAATCATGGATTTCTTTACCTGAACCATGAAAGAATCAATGCCCATGTTACATGCCGCAGGCCACAAATCCACGTATCTAAAAGATAGAAAAACCCCTTCTGGATAAGGCAGGGTGTTGGCACTGGGTAAGTTAACTCTGAATTCTGACAAATCCTATATCTGAGGCTTAGAAAAACAATTCTACGGAAAGACAGGAGAAAGAAAAAACTGAAGTGAATCTGTATTTTAAATCCATCTTCTTCAGCAGAAGCTGGAGTTGGAAAAGTGAGCGTCAGAAAAGCTTTTTGTTTGAGAGGATCTGCTTCTGATTGTGTGAGTGCCATTTCTGCTCTCCTAGAGTGGCCTTTTGCTTTTCTAGTGCCAAAAACAGAAAGTCTGTACTTGTAGCTTTTAGAGACGGAGATTTTATGGTGGTGTTTTTTTATCCCATCTTTCTTTAAGTGGTACTGAACTGTTTTCCCCCTCTCGTCCTAATGGGCCTTTTATTGTACTCATTAGTAGCATAAACTTGAACCAAGGCCTTTTTTACTCCATCCCCCATGTGCAACATAAACTACCTAGTTTCATTGTGCATTGGAGGATGTGTAAATACAATTAATTATCTGTGAGATTTTTGCATTAGTAAATTGAATGTGCTGTGTTACTGCATTGAGTTGTTTCTACTCAAACAGTGGGACTGATTCATCTATCTAAATTTTGTTTTGCAAGTAATAAAATACATTTTAAATTACATTACAGTTGTGAATATGAGGAAAAACAGCGTAATTTTTTTTTTTGGTTTAGAAACTCTGATGCTTACCTTCTGTGTCTGCTGGTGTAGACTCTTGGTCATCCAAGACAAAATAATCTTGAGTGTTTAAGTAGAGGGACGTCTCTTGTCTCTTGACTTAAGCACTTAGGTTAATGATCTATACAATAAATCTGGACGATAGCTCATGCTTTGTTACTGCACAACAAAAATGAGGAGGAAGACTTATTGAGCAATTGTTGTAATCATTGTTGCTAAAGTCATCTGCTTCCTACCACGGTTAATGTACATCGTGTTGCAAAAAAATAAGATTTAATCACAATTTTATCATGAAAAGAAAGAAATCCTTGTGCATAGACTAAGCATTTAAATGTACTGTGTTCTCAAATAGAGAAAGTATATTAGTTATTAGTGAACTAAAAATCTGTACATTTCAAGAGATTAATAAATATTCTTACATGTCATGACGGGTTTGAAACAAAGTCCAAAAGGAAACCGGCGACATGGTGGCCGGCGACGAAGAACCAGGAGCCGAGGCGGCCGGCAACGAGGAAAATTGAGCTTTGGAGATCGGTGACGAGGAAACTGGAGGCCAGTGGCAGAGCACCTTGAGTCTGGACGGCTGGCTGGGATGTAGGATCTAATCTTTGGACGGCCGGCTGGGGAGCTTGACCTTGTGGTGTAGGATTTGGCGATGGAGCATAACTTTGTGGACTTGGCAACGGAACTGAACATTGTGGACTTGGCGGCGGTGCAGAACCTTGTGGATCTTGCACTCTCTGCAGTTTTAGACGGACATTAAAAAAAATTGGTCTCCATCCCTCTCTGTGGGCCTGCCGTGGAGCGCTTGGGTTAAAGGATAACCTGTATCTCACTAAGTTTAAATACAAGTGTGTCATTCCATAATCCCTACTGTGTGTTTCAGAAACTTCCCAAAGCCTGGAATATGCAGACCAAGTTCGGACCCACATCATGAGTATTATACATTCTCTAATTCTGATTATACCGATTGCGTTCTCTATGAATAGTATTGTCTGCTCTGACTTTAATCTGAGTCCAACAACCTGCTAACACACACAAACACACATATTGGCATATTGGCACATCATAACCCTCTTGTCTGGTTTACCTCATATCTTTTGGGGGCAGTTGATGGCAGTGATTTGGACTGTCATTTACATGACAACAGTGTGTCGGGGGGAGCGAAAACGCAACCTTTGAAAAACAGTTGTTATGCAGATGACACCCAGCTCTTCATTTATTCTAAACCATGTTCCTGTATAACAGGTTTGTATACAGTTTGTATAATTGTATTGAAATGACTTTTGTTGTAAAGTGCCTTGAGATGATATTTGTTGTGAATTTGTGCTATATAAATAAAAGTGAATTGAATTGAATTAAATTGAGGAAGGTCTATTTAAATCACAGCTCAAAAGACATGTTTGACCGGGCTTATTCTCTTGAGACACTGATTTTGGTTGTTGCTGTCTACTTATTTGCTATTTGACAAATTGTTTCGTTGATTGTGTATAATTTTTCGACTTTTTTTCTCTGTGTGGTGACTCCTGGAGACTACTAACACTATTTCCAGACTTGATAGCATGAACAGAACATGCTTGCTACATATGTGTGTCATTTTTAACATTTACAACCATTTTACCTCATCAAATCTTGGCTTATGTTATGCTTTTGGTTGGAGCATCCCTGCCAATCTTCCATTGTGTTTTCTCCATAAGCACACTGCAACACTCAGTTTGATTTATTTGGTGCAAAGGAATGATGGCTGCATGCTTTTCTTTGCTCTAGAATATAATAAAACATGGGTAGTGTCAGTGGAAACAGAAAGAGCTGTCAGATCGAAGCTGAGCTGTGGACAAAATAGGATCAGTTATGTGTTTGGAGCCTAGAGGCCAGATTCCTTCATGTCCACTGATCAGTCACATGTAGCAGCTCTGCAGAAGGCTTTCTAATGAGCTGTCCTGCTTACAGGCGTTTCCTGAAGAAAGAAAAAGAATCAACAGGAATAGATCAGCCGTAACCCACCATGTGGACAGCATTAATCAGACAAGATTCGCTGTAGATTTCTCTCTGGGCATTAAAAGTTTTTGGTAAACACACGTCAAGCTGTAAGAGAAGCTGCCCAACTGTAATTTCTGTACAGGTGAAATGGGCATTTACAGTCCCAGGAACCCCTTAACAGGTGTTTTGAATTCATTAGCTGATTAGTGTGGGACACTTTGAGCCTAAAATATTGAAACTTTTCACAATATTCTAATTTTCTGAGATTTTGAATTTGGAGTTTTCATAAGCTGTAAGAAATAATCATCAAAATTATGACAAATAAAGGCTTTAAATATCTTACTTTGCATGTAATGAGTCTTTATCAGATTTTAGTTTCACCTCCATCCATCCATCCATCCATCCATCTTCTTCCGCTTTATCTGAGGTCGGGTTGCGGGTCAGTAGCCTAAGCAGAGAGACCCAGACCTCCCTCTCCCCGGCCACTTGGGCCAGCTCCTCAGGAGGAATCCCGAGGCGTTCCCAGGCCAGCTGGGAGACATAATCTCTCCAGCGAATCCTGGGTCTTCCCCTGGGTCTCCTCCCGGTGGGACGTGCCCGGAACACCTCACCAGGGAGGCGTCCATGAGGCATCCTGACCAGATGCCCGAGCCACCTCAACTGGCTCCTCTCGATGTGGAGGAGCAGCGGCTCAACTCTGAGCCCCCTCCGGATGACCGAGCTTCTCACCCCATCTCTAAGGGAGAGCCCAGCCACCCTACGGAGGAAACTCATTTTAGATGCCTGTATCGGTGATCTAGTTCTTTCGGTCACCACTCAGAGTTCATGACCATAGATGAGGGTAGGAACGTAGATCGACCGGTAAATCAAGAGCTTTGCCTTTCGGCTCAGCTCTCTCTTCAGCACGACAGACCGGTACAGCGCCCGAATAACTGCAGATGCCTTACCAATCCGTCCATCGATCTCCCGCTCTATTTTTCCCTCATTCGTGAACAAGACCCCCAGATACCTAAACTCCTCCACTTGAGGAAGGACCCCATCCCTGACCCGGATAAGGCACTCTACCCTTTTCTGGCTCAAGACCATGGTGTCAGATTTAGAGGTCCTGATCCTCATCCCAGCCGCTTCACACTCGGCTGTGAACCGCTCCAGCGAGAGCTGTAGATCACGTTCAGATACAGCCAACAGGACCACGTCATCTGCGAAAAGCAGAGACCCGATCCTGAGGTCACCAAAACGGATCCCCTCAACACCTTGGCATCGCCTAGAAATCCTGTCCATAAATGTTATGAAGATAACATTCGGTGAGAAAGGGCAACCTTGGCGGAGTTCATCTCTCACTGGGAACAAGTCCGACTTACTGCCGGCAATGCGAACCAGACTCTGACACCAGTCATACAGCGACCTAACTGCCCGTATCAAAGGGCCTGGTATCCCATACTCCCAGAATACCCCCCACAGGACACCCCGAGGGACACAGTCAAACGCCTTCTCCAAGTCCACAAAGCACATGTAGACCGGTTGGGCGAACTCCCACACACCCTCCAGGACCCCGCTGAGGGTGTAGAGCTGGTCCAGTGTTCCACGGCCAGGACGAAAACCGCATTGTTCCTCCTGAATCCGAGGTTCGACTATCCGTCGGACCCTCCTCTCCAGAACCCCGAATAGACCTTACCAGGGAGGCTCAGAAGTGTGATCCCCCTATAGTTGGAACACACTCTGTAAACCCCCTTTTTAAAGAGGGGGACCACCACCCCGGTCTGCCAATCCAAGGGAACTGCCCCCAATGTCCGTGCAATATTGCAGAGCCACGTTAACCAACACAGCCCTACAACATCCAGAGCCTTAAGGAACTCCGGGTGAATCTCATCCACCCCTGGTGCCTTGCCACCAAGGAGCTTTTTAACAACCTCCGTGACCTCAGCACCAGAGATTGGGGAGCCCGTCCCAAAGTCCGCAGACTCGACTTCCAAACAATTCACCTTTTCGGTTGAATTACTGAAATAAATAAATTTTTGCACAATATTCAAAAAAATTGTTGTTTCAGTTGTATGTAAAAATAATTATAATATGCTATTTTAATCATCTAATTGTATCAGACTAAAAATGTACCTGGATCGGAGAATGATACTTTAAAGGCTGAATATTTTTAAAGGGAGACAGAGACAAAAAGGTGCTTGGAGAAAATGAAATAATTTAATTATTTCAAAAATACTCATGAGAACTAAAATCCTTCTTTCACCCAAGGTCTATGTATTTTTTTCAGAAAATAACCACAAGGGCATCTTAAAGTCATGTACTAATTATTTTGATTATTTATTTGATTATCAGGCAGCTCTGGTAAAAGGTGAAGCTGTAAATCTAAATATAAAGTCAGAGAATATGTGAAAATATGATGAATAAAACGTATTTTATATATTATTGTTGGAATTTTTATTTCCTTTGTATGATAATAGTTCCTGATATCCAATATAGCTGAACATGCCTGCATCTGAAAATTCAGTTCTTAATGTTATTTTAAATTATAGATGGAGGAAGACGTCTAAATATAGCACAGAGGAGTTTTGAGAGCTACGTGTTTTCTCCTCCTTTACTGAGCCATCCAATGTGTTCCAGACTCATGTTTGTTAATAGGGGAAATATCATGTTTTTCACATAATGTCTTCAGTCTGCAGCACTACCACTCTATAGATGCTCAGGAGGGACCTGATGTGGCAATGCAACGACGGAGGAGACATTAGCAAAAAAATTAAGCAGCGCCTACATTGGTTTAGATCCAGAAAATGTCTGAATTAGTCCAGCTGCTTTCTCTTTGTAAAATTGAAAATATGTAGAGCATAAACAAGAAGAGTCATCATTTAAAAAAATGTGGGAATCCTTATTGGTCATTAATGATGTAATGTTAACAAAAAGCTTCTGAGCATTCATGGGTTCACAAGTTGAATGGATGGATGGATGGATGGATGGATGGAAAGTTGAATGGATGGATGGATGGATGGAAAGTTGAATGGATGGATGGATGGATGGAAAGTTGAATGGATGGATGGATGGATGGATGGATGGATGGATGGATGGATGGATGGATGGTAAGTTGACTAAATTGATTGATGGATGGTTAGTTGAATAAACAAATGGATAGACAGATGGACAGAAAAGTTGAGTGAATGGATGGATGAACGGATGGATGGATGGAAAGTTGAATGGATGGATGGACAGAGGGTCAGATTTTAAGGTGAATAAACAGCTGGATGGATAGACAGATGAAAAGTTCAATAAATGGATGGATGGATAGCTGGTGAGTTGACTAAACGAATTGATGGATGGTAAGTTGAATAAACGAATGGATAGACAGATGGACAGATGAAAGTTGAGTAAATGGATGAACGGATGGATGGATGAATGGATGGATGACAGTTCAGACTTTTCTTCAGGATATAAATTGCTACATTCTCTAGATTTCATTCTCGTTCATGTGAGAATATGTGCTCCAAGGGTTGGACCAAAGTGTTTATGAATATAAAGAATAGGTTCAAAAGGAGACAGCAGGTGTCTTTATGGTTGCAAAGCCAAATTATTATCCATAAATTTATCAAATAGATGTCAGAAAAGCAAGCTGGGTCAAAGCCCCAGCCCACATTAGCAGAATTTCTGAAATGTTTTGAGTGCCAATAAGTTTGAACTGACTGCTGTTTCTAAACTCTATGTTGGCTTCCCAGTAGCAGATAGCCACTCTCCCCCAGAGGCTGAAGATTTCTGGATGTAGCCCATGTTTCCTTGTCGAGCTTGTTCTGAGTGGAGAAACAGTTTGTTCCCATAAATTTAATTAGTGGAAGATTCCATGTCTGAGACAGACGATTCGTCCATCTGTCCATGTCCACATTTTGAGGCTCCCGCAGTCGAGCTCATCACTCTCAGATTCGAAAGTCCAGGATGAGTTTATCTTACACAATAGATCAGTTAGTTTTTTTTCTGTCTGAATTATTAATAATGAATAGGTTCTTTTTTGGTTTCAAAGAACTATTCTAATGAGTTCAGAGACCAGGCTTCTAATTTGGGACCAACATATTTTAATACCCTTGAAAAAGGGATTTAAGATGTTTTTCCCATATAAGCAGAACTTCATTTCCCTCTTATTTCTCATAAACATTTCTCTATTTTGTAATGAACCATATTGTCTGGTTAATGCGACCTCTGAAAGAGGTCAACACAAACCACTGCTGCAGCAGAAAAACAGCTCGATGCAAACTTTGGAGAAGTTTTTCTTTGGATGCAATAATAAACCATGTTTTTTTTTATGTAGCAGAATTAACAAACATTAAAAAGATGCATACAATATAGAGATCTATTTCCTTCATTTGTATTCATGTAATTAACTGTCTTTCAGAGTTGATTTTTTTCTCTCGATAGCTACGTTTACATGTCCATTTTTATTCCGATCAAGCTTTTAATCAGATTTCTTGTGTCCAGTGTTTAACTCTGTCTCTGTGTTTACCCGTCTTTCAGAGTTTATTTCTTTCTCTCAGTGTTTGATGCCGTCTTTCATAGTTCATCCCTGTCTCTGTGTTTATACCTTGTCCCTCAGTGTTTCAACCTTGTCTCTCAGTCTTATACCTTTTTTTCTAGCAGATAAAGCTACAGGCTTAAGCCTAGTTTATACTTCTTCTACTATGTTGAAACGGACTGACGCGGTGCCATTATCCGTCGACACAAGGCCTCTCTGTCACCCACGCAAGGACGGATGCTATCAAGCCCAATTCCAAAGGACAGTTTATCTAATCTGGTCTTTTGGTGATTTTGAACACAAGGAGGTGTAGAGAACAACAAAACAGAATCTGTGTTCATTTACATCCTTTTTTAGAATATTCTATGAGCTGCACTTCTAGTAAAAATCATTCATTCAGAATTTACTTTCTGTCGTCCATTGCTCCTTGAAGGGGGAAAGAGTTCACAAGGTGAAGAAAATAAACTGTAAATAACCATAAACGACACTGCAGTGGTAGGCAGACCCGCCATGAAAAGTTAGCCCTCCCTGCTGTCATATTGGGGAATTGCTTTGCAACACTTAAAAACCAAGAGAGACAGAAACAGACTATAAATGGAAAAGGTCTCTGTCAATACGTCTGTGTCTGGGTGAAAACTTGCTGACGGAGAAGTATAAACTAGGCTTCAGCTGTTGGTGCGACTAAGTGGATGTTCTCTGTTTCCTGATATAGCCTATCAATCTGTTTAGCTGTGTTTCTCTCCTAGATGATGCCACCAGAAGAGCTGCCGTTAGCTTTCTACTTTTCTGTAATATAGAAAGTTCTCCTGGATCAGAGCTTCTGTGTTTTTTTACAGATGGCCGTTCACAATGAAACAGGTTCTGGTTCTGCTGACGATTTCTTCCTGTTAAAAGGGAGTTTTCCTTTCCACTGTCACCACGTGTACACACAGAATGATGCGTGTTGGGAATTGGAGCTAACTAAAGTAAACATTCATGGTTTGCTTTCAACAATAAATTTCATCAGGAAGACATCAAATAAACCTTCAGCTGAGCTACATCACTTTCATATCAACATGATCACATCATTAGGATCTCCTTTCCCATCTGGGATATTTTTATCCTCAGACAGACCACATCGGATAGGAAGTATTTCAACACCAACAACTCAAGGCACCCATTTAACACATCTCTCTGCTGCTGGGAAGACAATTCCCACATGAATTCTCAATTGTATCACTTCAGCTATACTATGCTTCACTGAGTGCTTAAAGCAATTTTGCAAATGACTTCTTGTGGGTAATGCACTTAACACAGATGGACTCACTCGCAGCGTTTGTCAGTGCAGCCCATTCCATGATGCATGCTGTACTGTCATACCGTCCCTTCTTCAGCAGAAGCTGCTCTAACTGGATGCTTGCTGTGTCAATTTGTGTGATTAAGTCGCTGCTCAGAACCCCTGAGAGTGTTGGTCACAGTGTGGACGTCCAGAATAACCCAGAGAAGGATGTTTACTCTGACTAGCAGCAAATGTATTAGTGATGGCGGCCTGGAACTGAGGTGTTTTTTAGCCGGCAGTAGGCATGTCTTTTGTAGAGACTCTCATGTTCTCATTAGGAAACTTTCAACACTCTATCATTGCATGTCAATAAAATTGTAATTTGAATGTTTTATGGAGTGTCTCACACAATCTGTTCCTTCAGGAAGACTGGACCAGAACACGTTTCCTGATCTGGATGATTTTAGCTCAGTCCTGCACTGTGACCACAGAGAGAAAACAGGAAACTCCTCGATAACGGGGATGTTGCTAAATCTCTGTGAGAGTAAATCCTCTCCTAACATCCTGGTTGGACAGCAGAGGTGGACCCATGTTTCTTATGATTTACATTTATCCTTCTTGTTTTTCATTCTACCTTTATTCTGCATTGCTTTTTTTCTCTACCTGCTTCCTAGAAAAACAATATTTCTCCTTCTGAGAACAAACACAGAGACAGTGACACATCTCAAGCTCTGGATCTTATTGACTGAAGTAATAATTCAGTCCTCCCCAGAAAACTAGCCTTTCATTCTGTCGGCTGCTGCTATATATATTGCATGCATACCTGCGAGCACAGCGTTTGCTCTGTCCACATCACTGCAGCTCAATAAGGCAGAATTTATTCCCTGCAAATCTATTACAAGATGCAGGATCTCATAGCTTTAATGCACAAACAACAAATGGGCTGTTTCCTCTCAGATACAGTCAGGGCAAAAAGAAACTCAGTCTTTCAGTTTTAGGAGGAACATAATGAAACATTTTCTATAAGTGGAGAAACACATTATTTGCTCTAATTAATTTAAAAGGATGAAGACAAAAGAAAAAGCTGATTATCTCTTTGATTTAACAGCTCAGACTCTCACATCAAACTGTAGAAATTTCAAATGAATAATTGTTTAAAAGGTTTTATGCCATTAGAGGCCTTTAGTCATTGGTAGCAAGACATGTCAACGGTCTGGGAATCTTACATTAAAAATGGAATTAGTTATAGTTCCTAAAAGTAATGGAGTTATTAACTCAGTTACTACAATGTTAAAGTAATTAGTTCCTCAGAAAAGTAACTGTGGGGTAATTTTTATTTTCTATAACGCAGTTACATTTTATAATATCTGAAACATCAAATATTTTGAACTAAATGATGAATAAAAACACAGAATTTTAGAATATTTGTTATTTGAACTATTTGAAAAAGTAGATATTGGTAATACATAATCACACACTTTTCATTGAGAAAGCTAAGAAAGACAAATGTGGCCAAACAGAAACAAAGCAAAACCTTTAAAAGTTTTGGAACTAAACTACACAATAAACAGAACACTATCAAATTTGTTGTAGTAAGACATTTCAAAATCAATATCCTTTAACTTGTGAAGATTAAAATAGCTCTAAATAAAAAACAGCTGAGCAGAAGCGCTTGTCGTCCACCACAGAGAAATACCATTCTAGTGTGAACAGCTGGAGCATTGGATAGAGCATGACTTTCCTGACTGTGCCGCTCCCGCAGCCGGTGTGAACCAGGCATAAGTGTCTGGGCTGTGGGCTCCTGCTCCTCTCACTGGAGCCTTCGAGTTTGGTGTCGTTTAATGACGGAAAAAGGAGTTTCAAGCGCTTAATGTCTGTTTTTCTTCCTTTCTTTTTTGCCTAAGTGGGGGGGGGGATTAGGGTCGATCTGAATCTGGCGGGGAACTAACTGGTCACGCAATATTGCATTTAAAGAGGCGTATATACACACAACTTGAGTGTATCAATACAAATGGTTAATTACTCAAAGTAAAAAATGCTTATCCTTATTTTGAGATGCAAAAGCAGGTCTTGTACAGTGGATTGTCCCATAAACTCAGAGCCAAGACATCTGGACTGAACCTGTCCCTCATCCCAAATCCAACTGTTTGTTTTTAATAGTCTAATCGAGACCCGCATCAAAAATCAGAACGAACGGCGATCTGTTGACTTTGGACACCAGTTCCTCTTTAAGAATATATATATTTATTTATTTTTTACGTTATCTAGCTACCCATTTCATGCTGAGGTTATGGGTAAATGTAAATTTAATGAAGTGTGGCAGGATTAAAACTCTTTCCGTCATTGGTTAAAACCAGTGGACAACAATGTTTTTGAGGCTTTTTGCTCCCTATGCAGAAAATGATTCAGCTAGGTACAAGGAATGAAGGTGTTAAGTCTCATGCCAAGTCATACAAGCCTATGAACTGTCTCAAAGGACGAAAAACAAACTCCTTCCATGTGTGTGTTTCAACCAACTGTTAGCCAGCTAGCTGCTAGCTCTGCAGCCGCAACAGCAACCAGTGGATCTGCACACAGCTTTTGGGTCCATGGTAACACTAAAAACCAAGGTGTTGTGGACGCTTAACACAATCGCTAAACACCAATCCTGCAATGGAAATGAGGGTATCTCAGAGCTTTTCAAGTGCATGTTCCCAGACTCCGACATCGCTAAAACATTTCCGACAACACGGCTTACATAGCCAAGTTTGGTTTATTGGTTTTAACCAATGAAGAAAAGAGTTTTTATCCAGCCACGCTTTATTAAATTATTATTTACCGATAAACTCAGCATAAAATGGGAAGCTAGATAATGAAAAACAAATTTTAAAAAATATAGGGGTGTTAACCTTTCTTGCATACTGAGATTTTCTGCGCTTCTACTCTGCTTGTCCTGCTGGTGAGCTTCACTGAAGACGTCACATGTTCACATTCATGTTTGTCCTTTGGCCTCGGGCTTCATTGCATTCTCATTATTGGCTCTGCCATTCTTTATTTATTTAATCAAAATAATCGTGGTTGACAAATTAAACTTTTGAGGAAAAACTAAATATGGAGAAATTACACACAGTAAAAATGTTAAGACCCATATATCAAAATTAACTTTTTAAGGTATTATTTCAAAATTCCTAAATTCAATGCTTTTAAGGCTTTTTAGGACCCCGTGGGAGTCCTGACCAATCGATAAAAATCTTTGGATGTTTGAAAAGCAGTAGGAAGAAGCATTAGCTTATTAGTCCCTACCCCTTCTCCAGTTAGTACCTACTAGTACCAAAGCAGTTGTAGGAAAGCCGTCCCACTCTCCATTCCGTCCCATTGTAATGAAATTCGGTTCCAGTTCCACCAGAGTTCCACTGGAGGCGATCTCCATGAGTTCAAGATGAATGGGAGTCTTTGGAGCTAAACGACTAAATTTGTCTCTTTCGCCCGATTGCTGTTGAGAAATCTAAGATTTGGTGGTAGGTTTCGCAAGTTCAACATGGGTTATAATAAGAAAGTTGAATGCATCAGAATTAATTTCAGTACTTATGCCCTTTTCATTTTCTTACAGGTTGAGTTGTTTTTTCCCATAACTCGCTAGCATTTTGCTAATAACTGCTTTTTGGTCAGTGAAGGACTGATTGCAACCAGATCTACCGCTTGATGGCATCGTAACATCCGAAGAGGTACCAGAATGTTAAGGAGGACAAGTTTTTTTTTATCTACCTATGGTTATGTATGTAGTGTGAAATTTAAACCGAAAAATAAGGATTGCCGTAAAGCAGTATCTCTGGTCGTACGATGTATATGACGTCGTTGACCGTTTAAAGTAGTTTTTTAAGCAAATAAGTGACTCTAAAAAAATCTAACATCCAGCAGAGTCATTTCTTTGCATCTGCTTTTGAAAAAAAAATTCAAATTACTAGGCAAAAAAAAATATCCTGACAAAATTGGATTTTGAGGGGTATTGCTCCATAGACCTCCGTGGAACTGCAATCACTTTAGAACCTGGAAGTACCAAGAGAGTGGGAGTTCTCTCTTCTTTGGCTTTACCTTACGTTATGTGTAAAACATTAATAAACTAAAATGATAATATAAACTGAATAAGGGAAGGAACTAACTAAAACACAGACACCTTAACATCATGTACGGAATATGTTGTTGTGAAAACAGACCATAAGCATATTTTTCTCTCTCTTTTTTTTGAACTTCTCAGTGAAAATGATGAACAATGTCTAGCACCAAATCTTCCTAACATGTACACTACCGTTCAAAAGTTTGGGGTCACATTGAAATGAGCTTATTTTTGAAGGAAAAGCACTGTACTTTTCAATGAAGATAACTTTAAACTAGTCTTAACTTTAAAGAAACACACGCTATACATTGCTAATGTGGTAAATGACTATTCTAGCTGCAAATGTCTGGTTTTTGGTGCAATATCTACATAGGTGTATAGAGGCCCATTTCCAGCAACTATCACTCCAGTGTTCTAATGGTACAATGTGTTTGCTCATTGGCTCAGAAGGCTAATTGATGATTAGAAAACCCTTGTGCAATCATGTTCACACATCTGAAAACAGTTTAGCTCGGTACAGAAGCTACAAAACTGACCTTCCTTTGAGCAGATTGAGTTTCTGGAGCATCACATTTGTGGGGTCAATTAAACGCTCAAAATGGCCAGAAAAAGAGAACTTTCATCTGAAACTCGACAGTCTATTCTTGTTCTTAGAAATGAAGGCTATTCCATGCGAGAAATTGCTAAGAAATTGAAGATTTCCTACAACGGTGTGTACTACTCCCTTCAGAGGACAGCACAAACAGGCTCTAACCAGAGTAGAAAAAGAAGTGGGAGGCCGCGTTGCACAACTGAGCAAGAAGATAAGTACATTAGAGTCTCTAGTTTGAGAAACAGACGCCTCACAGGTCCCCAACTGGCATCTTCATTAAATAGTACCCGCAAAACACCAGTGTCAACATCTACAGTGAAGAGGCGGCTGCGGGATTCTGGGCTTCAGGGCAGAGTGGCAAAGAAAAAGCCATATCTGAGACTGGCCAATAAAAGAAAAAGATTAAGATGGGCAAAAGAACACAGACATTGGACAGAGGAAGACTGGAAAAAAGTGCTGTGGACGGATGAATCCAAGTTTGAGGTGTTTGGATCACAAAGAAGAACGTTTGTGAGACGCAGAACAACTGAAAAGATGCTGGAAGAATGCCTGACGCCATCTGTTAAGCATGGTGGAGGTAATGTGATGGTCTGGGGTTGCTTTGGTGCTGGTAAGGTGGGAGATTTGTACAGGGTAAAAGGGATTCTGAATAAGGAAGGCTATCACTCCATTTTGCAACGCCATGCCATACCCAGTGGACAGCGCTTGATTGGAGCCAATTTCATCCTACAACAGGACAATGACCCAAAACACACCTCGAAATTGTGCAAGAACTATTTAGAGAAGAAGCAGGCAGCTGGTATTCTATCGGTAATGGAGTGGCCAGCGCAGTCACCAGATTTGAACCCCGTTGAGCTGTTGTGGGAGCAGCTTGACCGTATGGTACGCAAGAAGTGCCCATCCAACCAATCCAAATTGTGGGAGCTGCTTCTAGAAGCGTGGGGTGCAATTTCTCCAGATTACCTCAACAAATTAACAGCTAGAATGCCAAAGGTCTGCAATGCTGTAATTGCTGCAAATGGAGGATTCTTTGATGAAAGCAAAGTTTGATGTAAAAACAATCTTATTTCAAATAAAAATCATTATTTCTAACCTTGTCAATGTCTTGACTCTATTTTTTATTCATTTCACAACGTATGGTGGTGAATAAGTGTGACTTTTCATGGAAAACTCAAAATTGTTTGGGTGACCCCAAACTTTTGAACGGTAGTGTATGTTTTTGAACTGTGGAAAGAAACTCGCCCTGGACAGAGCAAGCAATCTCCACAGAGAATGGCATTCACTGGGATTTGAACCCAAGACCTTCTTGGTTGGAAATACTGGTGCTAATTGGTGCAGCACTGTGCCGCTCTGAATCATGACTCTTGATACCCAATCTCACAGGTAGCAGAAGATGATGAGCCACGATTAAAATGAACCCATTTTCTTTAGTTTTTGTGAAGTCGTTGGTAAGTTACAGGAGAGGTAATGCAATCTGACACAAAGGGCCGTCCTATATCTCAAAAGTGTTAATAATCTATGCTTCTCTTGCTAAGTTTAGAGCAATTTGGGGGCATCTGAAAAGACTTCATCTTCCTACAGCTTCTCTTCTGCTTCAAGGAGCTCCAAAAGATACTGATTCAGAGCACAATCACTAGATAATTAGAGTAATAACACTTTAATCAAAAGAGAGGGTGGACATACTTACAAGTTTATCTTTCTTTATTTAAATTGTGGTTTGGTCTAGAAATATTATTTTTCTCTAATTCTTCACAACCACTAAACATGTCCAGCTTTGATCCCTCTTTTGATCTCGCTGGGGATATGAAATCTGTATTTGTCAGTTTAAAAATTACACAAGCAAGTTGCATCGACATCCCTGCAAACCTCCATATTTTCTCATGTCATCATTATTTATTCAAGCCGTCGTATCGATTCGCTCGTGCTCCTATCCTTGTTACTGTTTGGTTGCAGGAGCTGCATCATTACACACACATGCAAACAGCTTTAACTGTATTATATCTGTATGATGTATGAGCATTTTTTTACAGCTCATGCGAGGTGAAACATTACAAGGCGGAGATATGGCATAAAAATATTAGACCAGGCTCATAATTAAACCAGTTCTTCTGTTCCTATTGAGATTATTTTAGCAGCTCTGAAAATATTGCAGCTGAAAAAGCAATACTTATAATTATCGTTTTCAACTTTCCACCTTTATTGGTATATTTATCCTCATGCTACACAAATAAATCTGCGAGAGGTAGAATTTGTAAAATATTCAAGCTTCAAAAAGCCTGAATGCCTAAGTGTGCACACCCCTAATCTAAGCTTAGTATGAAAACTTATGCAATCTGTTTATGGGAAGTGTTTTTTTTTTTTTGTTTCAGTAGAACTGATCTGGATGAATATCTCAATAAAAGTTATTATGGTGTCTACTGTTAAACGAGAAGTTTAGCAGGTTTTTCAAACAGCTGGATGCACTCATTCTGCTTCATGGAGCTCTACTGCCATCTGGTGGTTGGTAGTACACCTACAACCTGCAGCTGATGTAGCAGTAAACCTGCAGTTTCGGTTCATTGATGGTGACTGATATTCAGCTGAATGCATTAAATAGTTTAATACATGTCTTATTTGCTTTAAACATGAGATTTATATAGAATAGAGGTGGGATGCTGAACTGAATGCATGCATTGTGACAGCAGAGGAGGTGGAGTGACAGCGTGCAGAAAGTTTTAAACCTGATGAGGATTCAGGGGGAGACGCAAACGTGTCTACAGCCAATCAGAGCTCTGAGAAGGAGCGTGGAAGGCTGTCATTGATCAGCAGATTGCAACAAGGGAGGTGGACCTCTCAGTCAATCTTCTCTTTGCTTTTTTTTTCTCGTAGCATAGCTTGATTTTCTGAACTTGAGCTTTGCTGCATTCGGCTCTCCTTTTGGTAATGAGAGCCGGAGCCGCCATCTGACTGCACACTTACAAAACAAAGCAGATGTTCACAGTTCTGGCACGTCCCTCCTGCACATTAGCATTCAGCATGTGGGGCCTCATCTGAAGTGATGGGCTTTAATTTGTGATGTAGATGAAAGTGTGTTTGTGCCTCTGGTTAGAGTGCAGCATCAGCTAACTAGTGGGATTAGCTCTGTTACTCAAGGACACTTCAGGAGGAAGCCAAGGCTGATCTGTCTCTCTCTCTCTGGGCCGTTTTGATGAGTGGAAAAATTAACTTAATCAATACAATATTTCACATTTCATCCACCTGTAGGAAACCAGACAGGGATCAGCTCTAAAAGTATAAGAACAGGTCAGAATTCGCTTCAGAAAAAAAGTTCCTGAAGTCAGACAAGAAGCAGAATCAGCTCTGACTTTTCAGGTAAATTTGATGTATTTTCCAATAAAACCTCACAAACATTGCTTGATTTTCCACTCAGGTCTCCATATATTGGCCTGTGCTAATCAAACTGAAACAGGATGATGAGGAAACAGGACTGATATGGCTCAAGTACCTGAATCTGAGGCAACCACTGGAGGCCCTGCACAATGCTCCACCAGAGAAGGAAAATCTTTCACCCAACAGTTTGCTCGGCTGCAGCTGAACACAGGAGTAGAGCAGGTTAGATTTTAGATTTAGGGAGAAAAAACTCTTAGAATTTGTGATAATCCACTAGTTCATGACGTCCTTCTAAAGCGTTTGATGCCGTCAATCACACACTTTTGCTTTCAGAATTATGCAAATATGGATTCAGAGATAACGTTTATCATTAGTTATCTATTTAACAAACAGAAAACAATATGTTTCTGTGAATAAGATTAAGTCAAAAAAGAATTTCATAAAATATGGCGTTCCCCAAGGGTCAACACTGGGCCCGCTATTATTCATCATTTATATAAATGCTTCTTTGGTTCTACCACTCCATGCACTTTAAGTTATTTATTTTGGAAATGTCTCTCAGTACTATCATTGTTATACTGTATATAATGAATTGTATCTTTTCCTCTTTGTTAACATGTGCTAAATGAATAAATAAATAATTGTTGCCTGACATCAAGATATAACAGAAAAGTGCATCATAAAAATAGTAAAATATATATCTAATAACCTTGCATTAATGTAAGAGCAGAGAAAACAGCAGCTCTATTTCAGACGGAATTAGGTTCTTTCTTTCTTGATCAGAAGTGGAGCTGAGAGGGAAGCTAAATACGGTGATATATACATTTTAGGGATGCAACATTACCACTTTTTTCAAAACCGATACCATACCGATACTTGGATCAGAGTATTTACCAATACAGAGTACCAATGCCGACACTTCTATCACACAAAAAAGTGCTATCAAATAGGAGTCAGGTTTCATCTTTTTCTCTGCTTGCTATAAGAAATAATGGTGAATTAGTTTAAAAATAAAATATTAAATAAAAATGACCACAGAACTTAAATTTAAAAGTTAAAAACTAATACTCACTACTAAAACTAATATTCTCTGTGAAATTATTGCGAGATTTCCACATCTGAAGTATTGGTTCATGGTATCGGTTAATATTAACTGATACCGATACCAGTACATTGGGCAGTATCGGGGCCGATACCCAATACCAGTATCGGTGCATCCCTAATTTCTTCAGAATCTTTCTATTAATACCATCGTCACTTATGAAATAAATAAATATTTAATCAATTAATAATACTTTAATAGGTTTTAGTTAAAATTACGAGTTTTAAAACATTTTTTATAAGTCGGGCGCACTATTTAATATCTCCCGCATACAGGCGTTGCCACGCAACGTGGCCACAGCGAGCCGACCGCAGCAGTTTATCAGTGATGGGAAGAGAGACGATGGCTTTACCAAAGCCATTCTAGGAAAGGGATCACACTCTACATTTAGTCCCATTGTAATGAAATTTGGTTGCAGTTCCACAAGGGTTCCACTGGGGGTGATCTCCATGAGTGCTAGATGAATGGGAGTCTATGGAGCTAGACGGCTAAATTTGTCTCTTTCAACCGATTGCCGTTGAGAAATCTAAGATTTAAATGTAGGTTTAACAAGTTCATCATGGGTTATAGGAGGAAAGTTGAATGAACGAGTACGTATGTCCTTTGGTTTTCTTATAGGTTTAGTTATTGTTGCCCATAACTCGCTAGTATTTTGCTAATGACAGCTGATTGGTCAGTGACTGATTACAACCAGATGTAGCGCTTGACGGCATCGTAGCATCCGAAGTGGTCCCAGAATGTTAAGGCGGACTGTTTTGGCTACGTTTTTTTTTTTTTTCAACCTAACAACTTTTTTTATTGGTTGTTAGCTCTGTTATCTGCCTATGGTTATGTATGTAGCGTGAAGTTTAAATGGAAAAAGAAGGATTGCCTTAAAGCAGTATCTCTGGCCATACGATGTGTATGACGTCGTTGACAGTTTAAAATAGTTTTTAAAGCAAATAAGTGACTCTAAAAAATCTAACACCCAGCAATGGTTAATTACTTTGCATCTACTTTGGAAAAAAAATATTCAAATTCCCGGACAAAAAATGATATCCTGAGAAAAGTGGATTTTGATCCGTAGACCTTCATTCATTCTGCACTCGTCATGAGAGCGCCCTCATATGGAACCAGAGTGGAACTGCAATCACTTTAGAACCTGGAAGTACCAAGAGAGAGGGATTTCTTTCTTTACTAGAATTTTTTTGTAAATAATTTATGTATTTGTTTTCTGAATTTATTTATTTACTATTTTTGTAAATAGATATTATGTAAACATGTATATTAGGGAAAACTGATTGTTTATTGATTAGTGGAGAAGGGGTAGGTTTTAATAAGCTTATGCTTCATCCTACTCCTTTTCAGACATGTTGGTTTCATATTATTATTATTAATTGTTTGGTTTGTTTGTCTTTGATTTTTTTTCTTCTTTTCTCTCAGTTTACTTCTTTTGTTACTTGTTTTATGTTTATGTTCGAAATATGTTCGAAATAAAGCATTCATTCATTCATTCATTCATTCATTTCTTTGGCTTTACCTTACGTTATGTGATACAAATGATTATTTCAGAAGGCAAGTGCACTACTTATTGCTTGGTTGTCCAGAGGATGATGCAAAACTTTGCCATGAGTTAACTGTGATTTAACGTCGAGTCTCCGTTGCCATTTGAGCCGGCGCAATAATTTAGAACTGTCATCAGGTGATTTGATGGTACGCCTTTCCTAGGTGTACATTATCACTTTTTAACGTACACCCTCCAGCCAATCAGAATCGAGTGCTCACCCACACCATGCTATAATAAAGAGTAACTCACGTAGACATATATACGTAGACGCCTCATGGAGCGAATTTGGCCACCGCTGCGATACGTCAGTGTCGCCGCCATATTGGATGTGGCAAAGCTGTAGTTTAAACTAATGCAAGTAAACAGACTTAATTATATAAAGCGCCTTTCTACAATGAAATTTATTTTAACGCCTCTTATTTATTTCTTCATGCATGCACTACTATACTTGAGAAACAGTTAGGGACCAAAATTTATGTATTTAATCTTCTCATGTGACTAAAATAAGAACTTCATTGACCACAACCGAGTGTGGCTTTTACACATGGGGAGCTCCGTACTGACTGTCCCTCAGCCCGTTGTCATTTTCAATCTATATTTATTATGTACATTTCAGGATATCTCAACGTTTATTCCAAATCATTTTTTTTCTCATCTATTTTTGTTAATTTTCTATTTTTATTATTTTTACGTTATTTTTAAATTCTAATTAATAAGTGTACAGTACAAAAGGGATGTTGTACTCCTTTCTCTATGTGTAACTGTTGTTTCCTAATTTTAAGGAAGCCACTCCTTAATTGTAGACACAAACCAGCTGTGTTAACAACACACAGCATGGACGAAGTCCTGGAAGCAGGTTACTAAGATTGTTGGAAACCTTCTAACAGAACTGATGAAAAGCCTTTGTGAAAGGATTGAAGGAGGAAAACAGATTCCTTTTTTTAAACATACAGTCAACGAGGTATTTATTTCTTCATTTAGTTTTAAAATATTGTATTCATTGTATTTCACTGCACTAACTGTAAGATCATTTCTATTCGGTTTCATGGGTTGGAAGAGGTCTTTGGAATGTTTAAAAACAAGATTGAGGATGAATAACTTTTAATAAACCCGTAAGAGGAATCGCTTGCGTCTGTTTTGCTTGGAGGGAGTCACACTATAGATGCGCATCCACATATGATGAATAAAGATATCTCTGACGCACGCAAACGCACTCATTCTACCGTACCATACCGAGTGTACTTATAAAGCACTAAAACAACCACAGCTGGAATAAAGTAATGCACACAAGTAAAATGATTAATATGAAGAAAAATTAAAATAGAAATTAAAATAGAAATATGAAAATAAAAGAATCAAACAACTGAAATTCAACACAATGAAACCAATTAAATAAAATAAAATCAAATAAAGTCTTGCTAGGGGTTGAATGGCAAAAAAAGAAAGATATTCTACCATGAGCAGAATAAATAAGTAACAAATGAATGACAAAAAAATAAATACATTTTGCACAATATCAGGAAATTATGTTCTCAAAACTGTTAAAATGGACAAATAATGCAGTCTATGATTAAAGTACTATCAAAGGTTATTGTTAAATCTTACCAGTGAAAAGTTATTCCCTCAGATTTTGTTTGGTGCAATTATATGAAGCACAAGAATGCAGCATCTTTTCTCCGACCGGCTCCAACTGCCGATGCTTGCCACATACAATATGGCGGCGACGTTGACGTACAGCTCAACGCTGAATGAGGCGTCTACGTATATATCTCTATGGTAACTCACCCCCCTACCAGAGTATAACCCCGCCCACATTTATTTTTGGAAAAACTGCTCATAAGGAGGCTTTGCCTGGCGGACCAGGAAAAACGTGATGGGGATGAATGGCTGGGCGTGGTCTGGGCTGTGACTGAGATGTTGATGCGGCGTAGAGGCACAGGCGGTCAGAAAGATGGAGAGAGCCATAGTAACGCAAGCTCCTTTGTCTGGAAATAATCTGGAGGTTGAGTTTTTTTCTCCACTTCCTTCTCCAGAGGGAACAGATTACATGGATACTGTGGAGGAGGAGAGCGGCCCTGAGCCATATCGTTTCCAGCTGTTGTCTCGTTCTCTCGGCAGCAGCAGATACCAAGCCTGTAGCACTATCACGGCATAGAATGAGCGCCGTCTCTGAGTGCTACATTGTTGTTGGCCAAATCTGATGCTAAATATAGATTAGCTCGATTAAATTTGTGCGACTCTGCCTCAACAGGAGCACCTGTGGCCACTGTACCTCACTGTCTGCTACAGAAAATGTGTTACAGCAAGATGCCAAAGGTATAAAGTATCCAAGCATGACGAGTAAATCATTCAGGAATGTGCAAAAAAACAACAAACTTTTTACACCATCACAATTATTCCATTAAAATTAACTCTTAGCCCAGATTTTATTTTTTATTTACTGATATCCGTTATTCCCTTTGTCATAATGAGCAAACGTCAGTAATCAGGAGTAACCACCTGCATAATTGAGCACCTAGGTTTTTAACTGCAGGCAGTTCATAGCTCCTCGCTATGGACGGTGTGGTCGAGACCACCCGTGTTTATATACCCCACCACGGCCGGACTGCTGTCGTCACTATTCCAAGCCTACGTCGATAACCTGAGATTAGCCGTTAGCCATTCAGGATTCCAATTCTAGGCTGAATCCGAATACCTCTACTGCACCTACTATGTAGCAGGCGAAAAATAAGTAAGCTAGCAATGTAGTGATCCGAATCTCTAGTATGGATTGGCAAAGTAGGCATAAAGTTCCCGGATGTGTACTACTGCCACAGTAAAATCTGCTGTATGCTACGCTATCCCACAATGCGGCGGAAGGCGCAAAATCGTAGAAGAGTGACGTCGGCTACCGAAGATGGTAAACATGTAAAATGGCAGAGCAGTATATCTGATTTCATGCCTACTACTACCCACGCGTTTGCTACGCAGTATTTACTGGATCAACGGGCAAGAAGTAGCTACTAGTACATAGTACATAATGTAGTTAGTGCTATTATAGACTCATTTATACAGTTTATCAACAAAAAAAGTTGATTTTGGGGTGAGTTACACTGTTTAAAAATAAATCCAAAGAGATTAGGACTCGGAGATATTTTTTTTAAATCTTTCTTTATGCCAAAATAATTTTTTATTAATCTATTTTTTGTTCTTACTTTCTATTCTTAAAAAGAAATTAAACAGAAAAAAAAATCTTAGAACCTGCATTCAAAGCCCATATAAATGGATGCTGTAAAGCAAAATGGAAGGGCTCGGATTGGCTGACATAACTTCGAAACACAGACGCCCAAGAGATGGGATGAGGTTGGTTACTTTTTTCAATATTCCAAAAAATATAATCCTCACAAATGTAGAAAGACATCAATAAATGAACGTACTGCACAGGCCTGATTCCAGGTGTTCTGCAGACTGGAAACAACTCCAACTTTTTCAGCCGGCTTTGGAGGAAGCGATCCACGATTTGGCTATTTGGAATTACACTGAAGAGCACTGGAAGACTTGGTCATGTGGAGCCAGTTGGCCCATCTTAACATCTTCATCCCCACAGCTGCTGCTCACTGAAATCTCTCTTTGTCAACCGAAGTCTGTAAACCTCAGATGGCTGTTGGGTAAATTCCCAACAGATCATCAGGTTCTTAAATATTCGGACATGCACCAACAACTGGTACCTTAAATCTTTCTTGTTCTGAATCTGTAGAAGTCCAAGAAATGACCCCCCCCCCCCCCATGATCCCATGACAGTAGAGGGCAGCATTGCACATGCCAGCATATGGCCTGCCACAAATACTTTTCTTTATAATACTGTATACTTACACCAGGTATAATTGTTTTGTCTGAAATATTAAACTGCAGCTTCACTCTGTAAGATCTGGATTTCATGGGATTCACTACAGTAATGGTAACACTTATTAATGAAATAAGCCTTATAATAAGTTGAGTTACTTGCTGAAAGTAGATTTCAGTTGCATTAATTCCAATACAAAAGGCAAAATATCAGATTGGGACTGGAAATCAGATCGGATTTGAGATTAAAAGATCAGATCGGAGGCCTAAACTAATCGGGAAATCCCTCATTAAAAGTAAAAGACAGACAGACAAAAAGAGGCTTTTTAATGTTTTTATTCACTGACTAAAAGAAGAGAAGCATTCATTCAGCATCATTTCCAATCAACAGTCAGCAGGTTGACCCGTGGATTCTGCTCAGCTCAGAGGTTCTGCTGGCCTCCCTCATTCCTCCACCAGGAACATGACTCAGCACCATCCTAATAAAACCCCATTCTCCTAGGAGGAGGGCCCTCTCCTCCCAGAAAGCCAGCTGGATACAAATCCCTAACCCGCCGCAGCTTCTCTCAGGTCAGATCTCCTGAAGCAGTCTGCAGATTTCAGAGGAACGGGCTGAATTTGGTGCGTGTGGCGTGTCCAGCTGCGCGTTTCAGGGGGAGAGTCTGGGTCCCTGCTCGCAGGAGGATGGAAGACCCGCCTCTTACATCGAACAGTCACAAAGGAAGTTACACTCTCGAGTTTTTAGGTAAAACCATTTCTGCAAAAATAAAAACAAACACAACGACGTCGGCTCTTATTTACAAAGTCTTCGTGGTTTTAGAAGAAACTTCATGTTCAGAAACTGAACCCGGACAAGTGTTGCGTAAGAGTAGAACACCACTGATACATTTACAAATATGCACTGTGAGAATTCATATATGCATATATATATATATTCATATATTTATCTTTTTATATAGGTTCTATTTCTTCCTGTATGGTTTTCTAAAGACGCAGCCGGGCGCCGTCAGCGCTGCCCCTTGTGGCCACTTGTAAAACTGCTGTTATTGCAAACTGTCCTGATTTTAAACAAATGCACAACATTCGTACCACGATAGAACCGGGGGCCGTCTGGCCGGTCTCACAGAGACCAAGAGCGACCCGCTGTCAACGCCGCCGCCGGGTTGGCTGATCGCAATTCAAAAGATCTTTAGACTAAAATGATTACAAGATCTCCAGAATCATCATCATCATAAGGCCGAGTGTTCTCACTGCAAGTCAACGTCTTCCGTTTCCGCTCCGTGACGGTGAGGGAATGGAAAAGCAAATCTAAAAACGGAAACATACAGAGTGTGGATTGGATTCGTTCCTCTTGCATAGTTGTGAGGCTGGGCTGGCTGGCCAATCAGGACGTCTGGCTCTCCACAGTCGACAAGAAGGACCTGGTTTAGCAGCCAGAGACGGATCTGAGCGAACAGATCTGCAGATCCAGCGAGCACGGAGGTCTATCGCTTCCTTTGATACACGGAGAGCCACCGGCGTGACTTCAGATGCGTCTGAAGAGCAGCAGGCAGGGGCGCCGCCGTTGCACATCCAGTGTTTTACATTCCTGCACGAGTCCAGCTCTCTGCAAGCTCATTCAGCCCTGCTGCTTCTAGTAGGAGGAGCCGAGTTCAGCACCAAAACAAAAGATATGCGATGAGGAGACAATAAACTTTTTTCTGTCAGGATTAAAAACCTCAAGTTGGGGTCTAACCAGTCCCTGCCTGCAGATCTGACGCGGTCTGCGACTTTGTTACTAAGATGAGCGTCTCCGCATGCTTCCAGGTCTACAGCGGGACGGAGGGAATCAGAAGCCCGCTCCTCATTGGACCGCATCAGGTCCCGCCTGAGATCGATCTGGAACCAGGAGAATCCAACAGCGTGTGCAGAGAGCAGACTGAGTGGGCTGTAACCGCCGGCAACCATCGGCCAAACGTCTCCCAGAACCATTTGACATTTTTATGGCGAGCGTTTGTAAGTGCAGCCGCTTACGCCGTCGATCACAGCTTAACATGCTCCAGTAATCATAAAGATCAGCTCTCTGCATCCCATAATCAACCAGACGGTGCAAAACCAGCTGATTTAAATGGGGCAAGATGATGCCTTGTGAACAGCACCACCACCTGCTAAAACCCAACCTCTTCACGAACACACAACTCCGGCTTAAAAAAATATATATAGAACATCTGTTTATAGATATTATTCTCTATGCTCACCACATCTAATAACCTCCTCAGAGTGGAATGTTCTTTTCCTAGCAGCAGAATCAGTTTACAGCTTCAAGAAACACTGAATCAGGACGGACTGGGATCGCCAAGCTGCTACTGGTGACCTCTGGAAGAAACCAAAGACGTTCCCAGTCCAGACAAAAACCTCGCCGCGCGTCCTACGCTTCGGACGATCAGAGATCTCTGATGACACGGACCCTGAGAACCAATCAGAGTTAACGACTCGGCCTTTGGTTTGTTTCCCCTCCCGGAACAGGAGTGGACCGTCAGCGCAGTCTGGGGTGGGGTGGGTGGGGCTGGGGGTGGGGGAGGGTTGCAGGAGAATGCCACAAGGAAGTTACGCTGAGCTCTGTGCGTGAAACTTTGGCAGCTTAGAACCGGATCAGTGATCATTCGCACAAACAAACAGGAGGCCCTGAGACGGTTTCAGTTTCCGTCCTGCACCCTGAGAGTCGTACACCCAACCCCCCCGAGCAGACGTCTCTCTGTCCTACTGGATGCAAGAGAAAAACCTGCAGAACGCAATCAAAAACAAACTTTACAGGCACACAGCAGCGCAGCTTGTAACCCCACCTCCTCAAAACCGTCAAACCCGGAGCCACATAACTGAGCTCTGCACTCCAGAATAAAGGGACCGTGAAACCCGGTTATTTTCCTCCGTCACAGCATTTGAAACGCTTTGTGATGCACCGTGTTTTACCCAGAACTGAGAGCGAGGTCTCTGTTTAAATATCGCGACTGGCTTCCTGTCTGAGGTGGCCGCAGTGACAACGCAGCAGGAAGTGAAAGTAAATCTTTAAAAAAAAAATGAAACAGCTTCTCACAAACAAAAGATGAGCTTCAAATAAACATCTGCAGCTGATAGCAGGGTGTGCAGGGACCACCAGAACCCGGCTGCTGGTCATTCTGCAGAAGCTAACATGCCGGGATAACAGAAGAACAGAGCTCGGAAGTTCGGGTCGATCTCTGCATCACGTAGAACAGAGCAGCGCCCGAGTGTCCCCCTACTCCAGCTTCCCTCAACCTTAATCGTTGAAAACAAATGTATGATCAGGTTCGGGCGGGTTGGAGGGTCCGATCGGATGGCACGGTGCACGACAACATCTATGACTATTCAAACTGGAGAAAGTGGTGCGGTTTCCAAGGCAACTGTGACGTAAGAGGAAAAAGGACGCGATTGTTTCGCACAACCCATTAACGCCAACGGCGTACCTGAGGCGACGCGAGCCGAACCCTTACTGTGCTGTAGGTTCAGGAAAGAAATAAAGGAAGGATTCTCTGTTGTGATGCATGAAGCACGAAGCTTTTCTTTTACATTCAACGAACCGGGCCTGCAGGACTCGACTGCAGCTTCAGATTTACACGCCGTGTTCAGTTCAGCTTTCAAACCGGGACGCAGAACAACACACGCTCATCAGACCCAGGATAGGTAACTAAACTCTCTGTAACACCATCAGCACCCCTAAGAAATGACCTTTGACCTATAAATAACATAACGTTTCAGATCGTCCCCCTGATGCACAGAGCAATCGGTTCCCATCAGCCAGCCGGCCGGTTCCATCTGACGAGGAATCTGTTTAAACCCGTGGAGCCTTGTTGGGGGGGGGCACGATGGTAACATGAAGGGAGGGGTGATGGAGCACTGGTTACACTGGGGACCAAACTGGACCAGACCAGGTGAAAACCTGGTTCTATGGAGGAATTGGTTCGAAGTTCTAAATTAAAAAAGAAAAAAAACTCAAAGATCAGAAATAAAAGCTAAAATAAAATCAGTCCTGTAACTGTGAGCTCTGCCATCGTTTACTCAGGTCTTCCGTGTTTCCACCTGGTCTGGTCTGCGCCAGCGTCGCCGCCGCCTACATGCCGGCGCTGAAGGCGCGCAGCTCGCGGTGGAAGTGTTGGGTAGGCTCGGACAGAACCGCGCCGGAGTCCAGGCAGGGGTGCCAGACGCGGCCCAGACCCAGCGACACCTCCTTCACCAGGTTGTGGACGGGGTCTCCCTCCACGTACAGCGACTGGTCCGGGTCGAAGTCGATGCTCTCCTCGGAGACGGTGAGGAGGCGGAGGCTGGCGCCACGGAGCCGGGAGATGGCCACCAGGTTGTGGGACCACACGGTGTAACCTGCAGAGATGGAGACACCCAGGGTTAGGGAGAAAGCGCTCTGGTCTGTTCACCAGAGCGCCATAAAGCTGAGATACAACTACTGAGCTGTCCGTGGTTGTCTTTCAGTTCCAACATTCACTCACCTCATTTTCACAGCTGCCTTTACCTTTATCGTTGCATCCCTAATTGAAACATATCTAAACATGAACATTGTTTTCAAGTGGTTCTATTGTTTTCTACTCTATATCTGCTTTAAAATCTCCAGTCAGTTTTATAATTTCAACATATTTAAGTTATTGAACATAATAAAATCAAACTCATTTCAGGAACTGAAAGGAAAGAATTCAGGGAAAAAGCTTTTTGTTTGTGCTGATCAAAGTAATAAAAAAAGTTTTTAATTGTGTTCATTTTTCTTGATTAAAGTGAACCAAAAATTATTTCCAACTGTGATTGTTTGTTGTGCCGTTACACCCATAATTCCTACCTACAATTTTATCCATGAGAATTTATCGTCTCATCAGTCGATGATAAATAAGCTTTAAAGATGAAGCGTTTCTATTTTCTGATGAAGACTCTGGATATCCTCTAACTGCAGCTGGACAGCCGTAGAATCCGGCTGATGACGAGGTCTTTGAACTCACCGTGGATCACCAGAACCGCCAGCTGAGTACACCGCCACGCCAGCAGCACCAGCGGGTCCTCGTTGCGGTTGACGCTGAGGTCGGGGAAGCCGGGGCCGTCCCTCAGCAGCAGGAAGTGGGTCAGCGTTTTGTTGTACTGCTGGGAGATGAGCTCCAGGGCGGCGTCGGTCACCAGTGTGCTGTAGCTGTCCAGGTGGAGGCGCTCTAGAGGAAGGCTGGGCTTCAGGACCCTGAGGAGCTCTGAGCTGTCCACCTCCAGGGCCATGATGTAGACGCGCAGGTTGGCGCTGACGCGGACCTGGGGGAGGAGCAGCGAGACGTTACCGGCCGTTTGGAGCGAGCAGATCGACGGCTGCAGCGCCGTCTGCTCACCAGCGCCTTCCAGTCGTCCTCCGTGGCGATGCCTTCCAGCGGCTTGAACTCCAGGGCGGCGCCGTTGAGCAGCAGGGAGAGGCGATGGAGGGGAGCTCGTCGTGGAGAGGCCAGCAGACCACAGAGCTCAGGCGTGAAGTCACAGAAATCCAGAGCGAGAGAGTGAAGGTTGGAGAGTCGATCCAGCTCGGACGGAGAGACGAGGGGACCTGAGGAGGGACGGCGAATTGGTAAAAAGTCCAATCAAGCTCATCTCCACCCGCCACGCCTGAAAAAATACCGACCCAGCTGGTGGTCGAGTAAGCTGAGGTGCTGCAGCGTCTCGGCCGAAGGGTTGGACAGGCAGGCCAGGGAGCAGGGCGTCACCAGGCCAAGCATGAAGCTGCAGGACAACCAGCGCAGCTGGCGGCTGTTGGACAGCAGCTCCATGAACAGCTGCTGGATTCTGCAGGACAGGAGAAACGACGAGGTTAAGCCCAGTTTGTGCTTCTCCAACCGCATATTTGCACTCAGACGCAGACGTATTGACGTTTCTTTCTCTGCCCTCGTTTTTTCAGTGTTGCTCGATCAGGACAGCAGGGGGCGCTAACTTTTCATGCCCTCTCTGCCTACTATCACAGCGTTGTTTCAGTTTTTTCTAGGCTTGTGAAAGCATTTCTTCCTTAAGGAGCAATGAACGACAGAAAGTACGTTTTAATTAAGCTGTAAAGCTTTTTATTAGAAGTTTAGCTCATTGAATCCTCTAAAAAAAACACATGGAAACAAACACAGCAGCCGTTTTTGTTGTTTTCCTACACCTCCTTGTGTTCAAAACCACCAAAAGAACAGATTAGATAAATGATCCTTTCAATATAAGGCATATAGTGGCCAAACGCTGCATTAACTACTGATGACAGCGACTATAGAGCCCTATTCTGGTGATGCGATCTCTGGATGTTGCTGAAACTGACCAATCAGATGCATACGTTGACGAGACAGATTGTTAAAAAATTGGCTTCTACTCTGTGTGTCTTTGCGCTGACGGATAATGGCGTTGCGTCAAAACGGAGAAGCATAAACTGTGCTTTTAATCGTCCAATCAGAGCCCTATTCACAGATTTCTGAGCCGCAAACATCCAGACTACCAAGAACGGGATACGGCTCGTCCTTGTATAGCGCTTTATCTAGTCCTGAGGACCCCAGTGAAGAAGTCTCAGGGTTCCTACAGGTTTCTTCAAGTGAAATTCAACCCTTTTTAAAACATTTTAAATAAAAAAATTAATATTTCACAGTCCTACCACTACAGTTTTTTTTTTATCCTTGAACTTGTGTTCATTTATTTCTCAGGGAAATGTTGAATGTGTGGGTTGTTTTTCAAAAATCTTTTTTTTTACATTAATCTTCATTGACTGAAGACGTCACGAGTTCTGAGTATTCTGACCCTCCTGGGGTTTCAATGGGATCTCAATTATTATTTCCAACATTGTTTATTAATACCATGTTAATTAATCAAACATAATTGTGGTTGAAAAAGGAAACGCACTACAAAGAAGTTCAATACAGCACAAATTTTAGGACCCAGATATAAAAATTCAAGACTTTTTAAAGTCAAAATACATGAATGCAATGCTTTTGAGGCTTTTAAAGACTCTGAAGGAACCCTGACTCTGACAGAAGCCAGGCTGCCGAACACAACCAACAGCTGACCACCACCAGCAGGTCCAGGACACAACTGAGACGGGAAGGGTGGGGGTTCGTGCCAGCAACCCTAGGGTTTCATGGTAAGCTCTTCCATGACTGGTTCACTGGAACAACACTGAACAAGATATCAGCAGATCGCCTGTGAAGCACAGCGGTGGAGGAATGATGCACCCTGCAGTGGACCATCGTCTCCTCCAAACTGGGTCATCAACAGAACCGTGATCCCCAATACGGCAGTGGATCTACTGCAGATTCAAGGTGTTGCAGTGGCCTAGTCAAAGCCCTGAGGTCGACATGATTGAAAGCTGCCCAGAAGTTCTCCACAACAACAGCACAGACCTGCCTGTACTAATGTCACCTGTTTGAACTCATTATCTGTATAAAAAGACACCTGCCCACGCCTTCAAATAGTCACACTCCAACTTCCATCACGGCCAAGACAAAATAGCTGTCCAAGAACACCAGGGACAAGATTGTACACCTGCACAAGTCTGGCACGAACCAGTCTACAATAAGCAAACAGCTTGGTGAGAAGAGATAATCTGTCTCCTATCTCCCACCCGGCGGGGAACAGGTGAACTAAAGCAGGAGTTTCAGACTCATTCCCATTTTGGGCCACATCAAGATCATGAATGTCCTTCAGGGCCGGCTGTGGCACAAAGTATTGATAAAACCATCTTTTATTTTTTTATAATAGTAAATATTTGCATTCAAAAAGTACTTCTTGAAATCAAATACTGAAGGTGTTTTTATAATGATGTGACTCAGGACTATTCAAACAAACATCATTATGATTTGACTAATAAAATACTATTTATACGTTCCTCTAGAGTTTAGAGGGCTACATGAATGGTTACGGCGGGCCGGATTTGGCCCACGGGCCTCTAGTTCGACACCTGTGATCTAGAGCAGCAGCTCTTGGGGTCGGGAACCGACTTCACGTCACAAACAGGTAAGTGTGAGATTCTGTTGAGAAAATAATGTGAATACCATAAATGGAAATGAGCGGGCATCTCCCTGTTATAAATCAAACGAAAGATGAAAATCAGGAGTTGAATTAATAAAAGCAACAAAAAGTAGACGATATATCGGCTGTTGATGTTGTTTTGTTGCCATTGTACCAATTTTTAAGTGACGTGAAGCGTGTATGTTCAATCAAGAGTTGGCGTCACGAGCTTCTTAAATCTTTATTTTGTGGGTCAGAGAGTGGAACGTTTGGGAACCACTGATCTACAGCACACTGTCCTACTTGTTTTAGGTTTAGGTAGGGCAGTGTGCCTTGAGGACCAGAGTTGGGGAACACCGATCTAGAGAACAATGTGAAAACAGCCTGAAAAAACACGTGGGGAACTGGTCAATGACCTGAAGAGAGCTGGGACCACAGTAACAAAGGTCACTGTTCGTAAAATGACGTGTCGTCATGGATTAAGATCCTGCAGCGCAGGAAAGGTGCCCCTCCTTAAGCCAGCAAATGTCACGTGGTCAGATAAGACCAAAACAGAAGGCCACTTTTGGAGGGGGGAAAAATGATGAGTTGCATCATACCTACTGTGAAGCATGGGGGTGGAAACATCATGCTTTGGGGCTGCTATTCTGCAAAGGATGAATGGGGCCATGCATCGGGAGATTTTGGACAAAAACCCTCCTTCCATCAGTGAAGGCACTGAAGATGAAGCATGGCTGGATGTGTCAGCCTGACAATGATCCCAAACACACCGGCCGTGTGACGAAGGAGGTACGCAGCGACAGCCCCAAAACATCGCCGCTCTATAGAGAAAATCTGCATGGAAGAATGGGCCAAAATACCAGCGACAGCGTGTGCAACCCTGGCGAAGACCTACAGGAAACCATCCACCGCCAAAGTTACATTACAAATTATTGAGCTGAAGTTTTGTTATTAACCAAAAAATTAGTTTCTGCATCACTTTATAAATACAATTTAATTAAAATCCTCATCCTTGTATTTTTGTCTCTCACAGCTGAAATGTACCAAGAATAAAAATTAAAAAATTCTCTCGTCTTTTTAAGTGGGACAATCTATGGCTGCAAAATACTCTTTCCAAACATCCAACATTCCTGCTCTCTTACTCGTTGATCTTCTTGTCCCCCTGGTGGATCTGGTGCAGGTTGCTCGTGTCCAACAGTCCCTCCTGCTGCAGGATGAAGGTGTCTCCATACAGACTCAGCTTCTGCAGGTTTCTGGAGGACGAGAAAAACAAAAACAACCAGTCATGTTGATGGGAAAACACCGGGACCTGCTCCTATTTACGGGTGGAGGGCTGGTTCTACGCCGACTTCGGACCGAACCAATGCTTCGACAGAAACGGGATGCGACGCTGACGTTTACAGTGGGAAACTAAATGACAGGGACATGAAAGTCTTTCGTGCCACCCGGACATTTTAAGGGACAGACCGGCAGAAACACGCTGCCGTTTGGAGCTTTAAATGTCAGTGTGCCACGGTTGATTTTTTTTGTTCCTGTCACTTTATGAAACAAGACTGATTTCAAAAATGTATGAATCGCTATAAAATTTGCACGTTTCTTATTGAAATTGACAGAGCACTAATTTCCACATTAAACTGTGGAAATTAGAAATTAAACTACACACAATGTTCTACATGCATGACGCCTGAAGGAGGCGCTTCCAGAGCAGCAGGTCGGCTACAAACGTTCAGCAGAACCCGTGGAGTTCCAATCAGAGAAGTTTTCCTCTGGTGCCCGTTTATTACATGCGTGCAAAGTCCCACACGCTTCCGTTCCATAAATGCATCAACCGGTGAGCTCGACTTTAAAAGAACAAGCAGCACATTTTTTTTTTCTTTTTCATACATTTTAGTTCTTAGAATAAAACAAAAAATTTTCTAATCAGTCCAAATCAGACGGAGCAGGTCAAAGAGACCAGAAGTCTGAATCAGGAAGGGGTGATTGATCATCAAATACTTTAACTAGGCCATTCTTCTCCATCACTGAGCAGGAAAACAGCAGCATAACAACAGAACAGATGTCAGCCCACTTTAGACAAAGTAAAACAGTCTGAATAGGGGAGGGAGCTGGAAAGTTCTGCAGAGCCCAAAAGAGAACGTAGGAGAAAACTGAGATTATTTGCCCAGATTATTTCTAAACGCTGGTCAACTGTGATTCTAACACATCCTTTACGCATCGCCACATTAAGTGGAAATGTTTGTGCTGACATCAGCGGGTCAGAAAAGCTCCCTGCAGCGCCGCATTGTACAGAAGCATTTGGCAGTGACGGGCCGAGCCGAGGTAGGACTGCTGATGAATTAAAACCGTCTGCAGATGAATGCTGGCTGTCAGATCCACTGCAAAACAAACAGAAAACATTCTGAAGTTGGTGTCTGATTCGTCCTTAAAGGGCTAGTTCACTGATTTTAAGGACCCTGGACGTAGATATGAAATCTAGGACATGCAGAGACGTGTGATAATGGAAACCCTGTTCTATTATCCTCTAATATTGGTATTAAGCGGATAAATGTTTTACCTCTAATTCTGGTTAAAGGAACAGTTCAAACTGGACATTACAGTCTGGCCTCCATAACTAACCTCGCTGGATGATAAATCACCCCTTAAACTATTGCGATAAACAATAATTTTGCTGTTTTAAGACCATTTTCAACTAACGTAATGATTAATAGACAGACACCCTCTGAATCATAAACGAACTTTCCTTTTCACTGCAACAGGAAGACATTTTTTATCTCCTTTATATATTGACAAAAGAAAGAAAAGAAAAATGGCTGAACCCTGTAAAGAAAATTGCTCTTCAAATTATATATTAATAACTTGGCTCAGATAAGAAAAAGTGGAAAAACAGTTTGGTGTTTTGGAAACAAAAAGTACAAATTAACAACAAAAACATTTCTTCATTGTACTCTGATATATAGATTAGGAATGCACCAATGCCGATACTAGTACTGGGGCCAATGTCTTTCTAATATACTCATGACTGTATTGGTTAGTTAATCAATACTATGAACTGATACTTAAAATGTGAAATTTGAAATAATCCTGTACAAAATGTTTATTTTTCGTTTTGTGGTCTTTTTTTATTGATGTTTTACATTTTGTTTAATTAACCAACAATAGTTGTAACAAGCAGAGAAGCAAATAAAACCAGTCTTTCAATTCATTGCATTTTATTTGTGTGCGACGGAAGTATCGGCTTTGGTACTTGGAATCAGCAAGTACTCAGACCCAAGTAAAGTGGTATCGGTGCATCCCTACTTTGGATCATATCTGCCTTTTTTCAGAGAGACGGAGATATGTGAAGAAACCAAACAAGCATGCAAACCTAAATTAAACTGGCTGGAATGGTTATAATTATCATGTGATTAACTGATGCTATTAAACTTATGTAAACTGAGAAAATATGAACATCTGGGAAGTTTAGCTCACTGTAAACACTTATTTAGGGGCAGGAAGTAGATGTGGGCAATATGAAAAAGGTATCAGGTAGAAATTATATAAATTAAGCCAAAAAGGTAGATATTTTAAGCTTTTTTATGATGTCATCAAGCTGCGCCTAGATACTTTGTACCACATACGCAAGGAAGATATATACTGTATCCAATGTTAGTCTTCACACTAGATATATTTAAAGTTTAACGTTTTTTTCATTTAATAGAAAAGAAACACGTTGAACTTTGAAGCATTTTTAATTCAGATATATGCAGGTTTCCTTGAGCGCAATATTAAATATATAAATAAGCAAACAATTTTTAACTTTATTTTCATAATATTTATATAAAATAGCTTCATCTTTATTTATGTTTTGAGAGTTTTCGCGTCGCATTATTTTTTGAAAAATATTTTACTATTTTCTACGTATTTCTGCTTCAATGTGTCTGGAAAATTAGACTGTTGATAAGCAGTTATTTTTACACACACACACAAAAAAATAGAATATACTGAATTACATATTGTTACCGCACATACTTTAGATTATATCGTAATATAGATTTGAGGCCATAACGTCGAGACATTTCTCTTCTCATTCCTTGCTCTAAACAGACTTTAGAAACAGATTATTTCTGTTCATTATGTCACAAAAATCAACTATAATCTGAAAAATTTCACAAGAATCAGTGATGCGTTTGGTAATACTGATTCAGATTCTAACCAGGTCTGATTTTTAAGCACGTTCACATGAAAAAGATTTTTCATTAACAGCTCAACCCATTAATCTCGTTCAGATCCACACAGTCTGATTATGTATTCATAAATGACAATGATGGGATTTTGTTAGATTCATTTACATATTCAGGACATTGTGGAATATTCTAGTTAATGTCCAAATACATGAATGTTCTGAAAAAACAGCAACCAGTAGCTCAAGTTATCCAACCAATTTTAACCAAGCCACAAGTTTTATGCCCTAACCCTAAGGTCACAGAAGGTCAAATATAGGCTACTTTCTGTTAAATGCCTAAACCTAAACCGAAAATAGAGTTAATTTAAGGTGATTTTAATACGTTTTTTTTACTGCTGCGCATGCGCATTAACCGAAAGCATGTCATTCTGATGGGTATGCTGTTTTGTTAGAACACGGGTTCAATTTAAATGTAGAGCTCAGATTTCGTGAAGACTGTGAACTAACCCTGTACTTCTGCTGAAAATCGGAAGCCAACTTCGCCGTCCTCTAGTGTGCACAGACATGATTACGTAACTCCCAGAGCCAGCGTTTGTTTACAGTAAAAATGGAAAATGTCCAAGCTCCTCCAGTTATGCCTGCTAGTTTTTTACGTGTTTATTAGAGACGAGCAGTGATGCGGCCGCAGCCGCGGTGTGAGGTTACCTATTGTTCCGGATGCCGGTGAACACACACAACACCTGGTCCAAGTAGGCGGCCATGGCGTCCCTCCAGCGGTCCGACAGCTGCTGCGGCTCTCCCTCCTGGCCGCCGGGAGGCTGCTCCGTCCTGGCGGCCGGCGGGCCGAGGTTCCCTTCCACCGGCGCCAGCTCCAGCTGCAGCTCCCGCACGAAGGAGCCAAACTTCCGCATGAGGAACTCCAGCTTCTGCGTGTCGTCGGAGCCGTTACATCCGCCGCCGACCACCCGCAGCTTGAGCTCGGTCCACAGCGCGGGGTAGAACAGGCACTCCCTCCAGCGGGAGCACACGGCCGAGGCCCGGAGCTTGTCTCGGTCGGACAGGAAGGAGAAGATGTGGACGATGAGCTCGCTGGGTAAAGCCATGGCTCCGACACCCCCGCACAGAGCCATGGCGAGCTGGGAGAGCTACGAGCAGTTAGAAATGCTCAAACCGTTTCTGTTTTTTGTTATTTTTATTATTATTCTTATTGAAGCAATGCGGCGGCGCTATCAGCAGCGCTGAAGGTCCGCGACGCTTCTTCGTCTCCTTGAAAACAAACCGTTCTTTTTTTTTTCCAGCTTCGCCTTCACTACTGGACCGAACCATTTCCACTCGGAACGCGGGGGGGGAGCACATAAAAATAAAAGCCTTCACTGGATCAATGTTTCAACTTTACCGTATCCATACTTTTTTTTTTAAATATCTCCTAAAACTATAATAGAATCTTACTTGAAAAAATGATAAACTCTAATTAATTTCTCGCTAGTCGGGTGAATGGTTTAGCCTGGAGGCTCTCGTATTTTTGCCATATCTCTACTGTCCGCCAGAGGGCGGTATTTCGCTTCAACCACCATTGAAAATAGAGAAACCAGAGCCAACACGTGATCTTTATTTTGGTGCTCGTCTCCAGCGTGACGCGCCCCTCCCGTGTCCACATCCCCGCTGCAAAAATCTGACGCAGGGCTTAATCCAGCGGCTACAGCCAGGGGGAAAAAACATGATGTAACCCACAAAAACATGTGGGGCGACCGGTTTCTGCGATTACGTGTAACGTTAAGGTCAACTGGCAAAAATAAATCCATTAAATCGACCATTTTCTGATAATATGGCAGCAAGAAATTAATTATTTCCATTGCTTTAGGATAGAATCCTGGATTTGTCTCTCAGACAAAGCAAAAAGCCACACTTTTGATGCAAAAAATATTCATAAATGAAAAGGAAAATGTATATTCTTACAAAAAATACATAAGACATACATTATTATTATTATTATTATTATTTTATTTATTTATTTACATTAAAGCCCCAAACTTTAGCAACTAGGCTATAAGTGGTCCCAACTATGAAACGGGATTACAAGATAATCTAATAAACACATCACCCCAGATCTAAAGTCATTCCTCTGGCTCCCTGTAGCTCAGAGAATAGACTTCTAAATACTCCTAGTTTATAAATCACTGAACGATTTAGTACCAAACTATGTTGGAGACCTGTTGTCACTATAGCAACCCCCCAGACCAATCAGGTCCTCCATCTCTAATTTACTAATCATCCCTAGAATCAGAGCCAAAATGCAGAAGCAGCTTTCAGTTATTATGCCTCACAAATCTGGAACAAACTTCCTGATGACTGCAAAGCTGCTGAATCGTTACATTCATACCCTGCCTTGAAATGACAACAGATGTCATCTCAAGGAACTTTAGAAGAAAAGTCATTTCAGTTCAATCATAAATACATTCCGATCAGTTTAAAAGGGTATACGATTTCATTTTAAAACACTTTTTTTTAAATAGCAATGGCAACCTATAAGTTAGGAGTACTTACACTTGACCAAGTCATTTTCCTTCTTTCTACAGCAAGAAAGCCTGGGAAAACCTCATCCAATCAACTCCCACGGTCCGTCCAGGATAAGAGGCTCCAGCACTTCCCCCTCTGCGTGTCCCCTTTGTGTGCAAACAGGAAGTGAGCCTGCGCTACCTTACCAACAGATAAATTGATTTCGCCGGCTTCAGTAGCCGAAGCGTTTGTTTGGTGAAGCATTTAGTTCGAAGTTAATTGCAGATTAACTTCAAAAAATGAATCGAAAACGCAACGCTGTTGTGGAAATAGCAACTAGAAAGAAGAAAGCCGACGAAGAGCGCCGAATCAGCATCAGAGCTGCTGTATTTAAACGGTGGCGTCAACTCAAGGAAGCTAAGGGCTTGTTAACAGATGCTTTGGTTGCTGATTTTCTCCTGGGCAGGTAAGGTCACCTTATATTTTGTCACTTTGGTTGAAATGGCTTGTGTGCTGCGAGTTGTTGACCCTGGCGGAGACCCAGCGAGACCATGCTGGCTGCGTGTGCCTGTGCTATTGAGGCGTGGTTTAGGGGGAGAGCACGAAGCAAGGGGTGGGACTTTTTATTTTGCAATAACGCCCTGTTGAGGAGCGCTCTCACAATCGTATAACCTGCCTTTAAGGAATACCAGCAGATTAGATCAAGTCATTGATTGGTTGTGTCCTGTTGATGCAGACTCCAATCACAGTTAAATCCTGCTGGCTCGAAAAGTCCCCCTGCTTAAGCCGGCAAATGTCCAGGTTTGTCCAAACTTTCTAGAGAGCAAATGGATGATCCATAGGAGGATGAGATCAAAATAGAAGTGAAACGCCACTCACCTTGTTTGGAGGAGGAAGATTGGTGAGCTGCATCCCAAGAAAAACATACTTAGTGTGAAGCATGGTGGTGGAAACATTTTGCTTTGGGACTGATCTTCTGCAAAGTCGACGGAACTACTGATTAAATTAAATTATGGGCAAATTTACAGGCAAAAAAAACTCCTTCCACCAGCGAGAGCATTGAAGGTGAAACATGTCTGGATCTTCCAGCATGTAAATGATCCCAAACACACTGCCCAGGTAAAGAACGGAGAGGCTTCGGAGAAAGCATTTAAAGATTCTGGAGTGGCCTAGCCAGTCTCCAGATCTCGATCAAACAGAGAATCTGTGGAGGGAGTTAAAAGTCTGTGTTGCCCAGCGGCCAAAATACCAGCAAAAGTGCACGAAAACCTGCTGATAGGCTTCCAGGAAACGTTTGAGCTCTGTCATTACCGGCAGCGGTCCTTCCTATAGACGACATAGGCGCTTGCCTAGGGCGCCATCTAGTGAAGGGGCACCAAACATGCGGCGAGAAAAAAAAAATTATAATGTCTATTTATTTTTTTCAACAGTTTTTGCCATCTCTATCTATACCAATACATCTACATAAGTATTTTGTGTATACAGTGTATTTATGTGAATCCCATTTTACAGTATATAATTTCGCACACAATGTTTTATTGTTAATGTATGTTTTGTTGGATTCTTTAGTGTGCACTTTTTGTTCAGATGCTGCACTACTGTTCAAGTTAAGTTTATTTTTTCTATATTTATTATTGAACAGCTTTATTCTTTTGCACATGTTATATTGTTATTGTTATTTAAATAAATTTGCAAATCTTTGGACATGACTTCTTTTATCGCAGGCAAGGGGCGCCATCAGTCATGCCCAGGGCACCAAATGCTCTAGGACCACCACTGGTCATTACCAACTAATGTTACATTACAAAGTACTGAGGTGAACTCTTCTATCTGAACAAATACTTATTTTCTGCAGCATTACACGACTAAATTCTTTAAAAATCATCATCTTTATGTCCTGTTTCAGAGTTGAAGTGCACGTATGATCATAATTTACAGACCTCTTATATTCTTAAGTGGGGCAACTTTCACAATCTTTGGCCACAAAATACGTTTTGCCTCAGTGTAAGTAGAGGTTGTCAAGATTGTTGTTGGAAATGTGTCATTGAAGGGTTGTTGTAGCGCAGTCATGTTTTTCAAACAGCTGGTGGCGGCAGAGAGCGTCTGTTCTGCGGAGGGTTTTTCTGTCGTTGGGGATGTCATCACGACAGGTGCACACCAGGGGGCGACAGGGAGTACTACAGCCAGAGAACCAGGTCTAAATGACCCAAACCTGTGGGGGAAGGAACTTAAAATACGACCTTAAGCGTCTTAGAAATACTACAGCGTACATCAGGGCATATAAACTGCTGGGTAGAAAACATTCTCTGTTTAATAGCGGTTTTAGACTCTTAATAATCTCTTTAATGTATAGAAAGCTTGAAAAAGAAGCCAGTTTGGGAGATTTATTGTCACATTTTAACTGAAAGTCAGTCAAATAAATAAAATAAAAATACATTTACACTGTTAAATGCCCTCCCACGGATTTCTTTCGTTTTTGCTCTTTTATTGCTACTAAACAGATTTTAAAATCTGGTGCAGAACCTGAAAGAACAACAGAAAAAATGTTTTTTAATAATGATTAAATTTGTTGATGTTGAAATCTGTCTAAATCAGCCGTGCTACAATTACAAACTTCCCCCACAAACCTAATAAAATTGTTCCATCCATGGCGGCAGAAACTATTCGACCTACCCTGCTCTGCTGCATTGTTTAATTAGGAAATATTGGAGGATTTTTCAGCATGAACGACCTTTTTAAGGTCATGTCACAGCAAAACAACCCGAGTTCAGTCCAGAATTGGATAGAAACACTTTTCTAAGTCGCTTTCTTTTTTCAGTATATCAATACTCACAGTAGGTGATGTGCATATATACTTATCTTAGAATATGGAAAAAAGTTACTTCTGAGAAATGTAGTGTGTACTGTGTATTCAACTGACTTCAAAATGCAACAATGTAATTCAGTTTATCTATATAGCCTCAATTAATAACAGATTTAATCTCAAAGCACTTTGAATTCATTCATCCATTCATTCTAATCAGTTTAAACATTTTCTATCCCAGGAATCACAGTGTTTTAAAGCTGCTCTTAAATGTGATTTTTTTTTTTCAAAAAGTTAACACTCAGCTAAATGTAACTGAGTACATTTATTTAGTTACTACACACCTCAGGTCTGCGGAAGACCGTTCCTGCCAAAATTGACAATAAATAAAGAAATTAAGAAATAAATAAACAGGTAAATGTAGAAATAAATAAAGGTGGAAATAAATGAATAAATGTGGAAATAAATAAAGAAATGTGGAAATAAATATAGCAACGATAAATAAGTGAATATGAAAATTAAATTAAATAAATATATGTGGAATTTTATGATTAAATAAATGTGGAAATAAATAAATACATGGGGAAATAAATAAGCAAATGTGGAAATAAACACATCAATAAATGCTTGAATAAATAAATAAATGTTTAAATAAATTAATATGAAAAAATAAATAATTATGAAAATAAAATTGCAAATAAATTTGGAAATGTATTACAAAATATTTAATTTATTCCCACATATAAGTATATATTTAGATATTTATTCTTTTATTTTACCATTTTATTTATTCTCAATTTTGGTAGGGAATGTCCTCTATACATGTTTGATGTTAAATAGTTAAATAAATAAAGATGTCAAATTATTACACATTAAATGGTCTACAACACTATTTTTAAATGTATTTACCCTAAATTGTTTTTTTTAATCAAATGCTAAATGTTGTCTTCATTGTTTCTTTTATAAATGTTTGTTTCCGCTTTCTTTTAGTGATTCTATGTTTTTAATTTTCACATTATTGTTATCATGTAAAGCACCATGAATTGCCTTGTGTTGAAAGTGTGATATATAAATTAAATTGCCTTGCCTTACATTCACTGTACATTTACAGAAAATGATAACAGTGATACACTAATCTGATAAAAGATTAGTGTGAAGCATTGACAGAAAAAGCATTTCACAGCGTTAATTTGTACAGAAATTGTGTTTCCCTTTAAAGTCAACAGTGCAAACAGAAATGAACATTATGCTCCATTGTGAGGAGACCCATTTACAGTAACATGGCATTTTGACAGGCAGACAGAGAGGGCAGGATGTGTTGGGTGAGGGAACACTCTGTCAGCATCATAGTTTTAACCCCGCAGTGTTCTTTGTTTTCTCTCACAGACCCTTTAACCCCTGAAGTCATGCACTAACATTTGGTAAATTACAATTAGGAGAAGCTTGATGGACTGTTTCAACCAAGGGCTATTCGAAATTCTGTTCTCTGGGATTGAAACTGTCATATTTTTCTGTTAGAATGTGGCTTATCTATCAGCACGGAATTGTGTATTTTTCTCCACCAAACATTATCTATGCTTCAGCAGCTTTGGTTGCTTCCAAACATTGTTGGTTAGTTTCATAAGATCATCAGTATGTTAAAAATTGAAATACTGCAATGAAGTAAATTCATGAAAAGCTGATGTCTCAATTTGGAAAAGAGTTTCTGAAGGAAAAAACATGATTTTATGAACTTTAAAAAAAAGAATTCTCCTTATTATTTTTAATCTGCTTCCATCATTTGTGTAGAATTATTGACTACAATCTCCTTTTTTACATATTGGAGCCTTGTTACACTGCACAGACTTAGAACCACAGGCTGAAGTCTATTTCAAGTAGATGTTTGTTGACAGAATTGAGCGATTCAGATGATCAGGTTTCATGTTTTACAAAAAAATCTGAAAAGTTTGCCATGCACTTATACAGCTGGACCCAGAGATTTAAACATACATGATATCTATACGTCTCACTGTCTCAAAGAGTCGACAAGTGGGCAGGCAAAGGTGACGGATCGGACACAGACACTCGATCAGGTACCCAGCAGGAGCGGGAGGGGCATAGCAGGAGAGCAGGTTGAACCATATGGGAAATCATGACACCTGAGTGTGTAATGGACTCTAATGAGAAGAAGTTTAAACTGTTTTACAAAGAGACTGATTCATTCACTGTGTTTAGGAGGAGGGTTTTCTGCAATTCAGTGACTCAATGCACTCTACTTGGTAACATTAGTTTAAAAGAAACTTTGAATAATAGACTGATTTGTCTGTATTTTTTTGATATCTCAAAGCAAACTGGACTGTATGTTCAGTCTGTATGATGTAGGATTGAATTGACAACATATTTCTCTTTATACTTTTTTAAAACGCCTTTAGAGGAGTTCCGTTCCAAAATTGAACATTATAAATAAACAAACTGAGCTGAATCAAAAGGGCAGAAAATGAGGAAACATGGTTATAACACTAAAAGCTTAAAGCTGGAAATTACATAAAAAGAAAACAAAAAAAATATTTCACGGTGAATAGCATATTTTTTGCTGAAACAATATTTAACCCGTTAAATGCAAATATAAATATTCTGATTCCTCAGTGCGGATACCACCCCACCCCCCAGGCTGATAACATCATGCAGGACTATCGACAGAACGGGAGCTTGATGGGTCACAGAAGGTTTTATCTATCAAAAATGAATTAATTATTCCCTCCCCCATCATCATCACCACCACACGTGAATGATGTAATAGTGTGTCTGCCGAGGAATTGGTGCGCCATGTGCTCATCTACCGGTTGCCAAATCAAGAGAAGATAATCCTGTTTGGTGGACAAATAAAGAGTGAGTAAATCTATTACTGCAGCGAAAGATTCCAGTAAAACCAAACTGATGTGCCGCTTGATGCAGCTTGACAGAGAATGCAGGTGGAGTCGTGGCTGGGCGCGGGAGGGTGGAGGGCATGCCTCCCCCGTTGTTTCATGCTGCTGGCGTGATGCGTGCCGTGCGTAAAGACGCGTATATAGACACGCTCCGGCACTCCGTGTTGGACCGGACCACTGTTCCTGCGCGACCCGGGATGCGGTTCGGACCACCGAGTGGCGCAGCGCCACAGGGGAAGGCATCCGAAGCCGGAGCAGCCTGTCTGAACTGCGCCGGTGACACACACAAGGCGGGGGTGAAAGAAAGGAGGGGGAAGCCTCTTCCACTGGAGAGGCAGACAATGCGGCTGCTCGATGCGCTCGTTGCTCCTCACAAATAAAAAGCAGGCTGCAGGAGAAACGGGATGGGGACGGAATGCGTCGTGACTTGATTTGCTTTATTTCTGTTTTGCTTTGGGATTGGCGCTGAATATTTTTCCTGCTCTCCTTGGTTACTAAGGAAACAAACCCAAGATGAAATTCCCAATAGAAAATCCAACAAAACAAGTGAACTGGGACCCGGAGCAAGGTTGGTAAACCTTCATTTCTGCTTAAATGATAAAGTTTGCTGTTATTACAGAAGGTGTTCATATGAAACCCTTAATCAACATCTCGCTGAGGTGGGCTACCTGCAGCGCATCCGCATTACATTCTTCACACGCTTCAACAGTTTTGCACATTTTCCTGTTCGTGATTTCTCTTTCTGTTTCCACTGACACGCTCACGCTGTGAGCCTGAGTCAAATGCAAAAGAACGTAAACAGCAGAAAGGTGTGTGTGTGTGTGTGTGACAGCCAGCTCTCCATCAGTCGCTGCTCGTAGTTGTGCAAAGCAGCATTGGCGGAAAAGTCAGCGCAACAGAATACCCGTTACTGAGGTGGAGAGCTTTTCAGAACAAAAGCACGAAGCGCTACTTTCCAAACTCAACCAAGATTTTTAATTTCTCCTCATAGAACATTTACAGTTAAATACGAATTTTAGAGGCTGTTGAGTTATATTATTAAAAATATTTAAATTCCAACTAAGCATGTTTCAATTCTATACAAATAGCATCTTAAGGCATGTTAAAAGACAAAGAGGTCTAATTTATTTCGAGGTAAACATAAATACACCAGAAATCCAGTTGATATCAATAGAACCCAATCATATAGACAGACTGGATTCAGAGAAATGTTGTCGAATCAGATCCTAAAAGTAAAATAAGACGGTAACTTCTGATTATAGAAGAATTTTATCAAAAGTTTCGTCTTCCAGCCCCAGATATGTGCATCGGGTCATTAAGTGTGCAGCCAGCGCTAGCGCTGAGGACGCATGTGGTGATAGTAGAAAGGAAAAACACTCTTTGAACCAGAAGAAATCTGGACGCTAACTTGGCTCAGTGTGAACAGCAACATCTGCCGGTACTGACTGAGAGGACGGGAAAGGAAAAACAGCAAACGCCGCTTCAGGAGCATTTTCTACGTGGAACGTTTCTGATCCTACACTCAGACTTGTCATAGCAACGGTGAGGCTCTGCTGTGTGTGTCGGGTTTATGTGCGTCCTTCTTCAAATCGATTAAGGAAGTTTATTATTATTTCAGTAACGTTTTATCCCTTAATCACAAACCAACAACCCAGCAAAACATCGAGAGTTCAAATGATTTGATTAGTTAGCCTACAATAGAAATATTGGTTTGATTTTTATTAATATATTTTTGTGACATTTGTGTGTTAAGCTAAGATCTGTTGTTCTGAGAAAACAAGGACATCAGGGTCAAAAACTTGTCTTTTAATTTCTTTAGTTGGCCTTTTAGAAACCTTTTTATTCAATAAAACCCTGCTGTAAAAATGTATTTCATTATGTTGTTTTATCATCATAGTATATTTAATAAAAGACAATACTTTTGGTTTGGACCTAAATTAATTATCAAGCATCACTTGCACAATCTAAGAGATTTGATTTGAATATCTATAATGTTAATAGCTAATATATATTTCCCTGCCACCTTTATACTATATATTTTTCCTTCTTAAAGGAGAATTGTGCAAATTAGCAAACTAAGAAATCTGAATTCTGTTAAAAGAAGTGTAGAAAATTAAAAAAAATAAACATAATATATACATTTTTCCTTTAAAGGTTGTATATTTGTACTTTATGTCGATGCACTGTGAAAAACCATTGTCTATTTTTTTGTACGTACATTTTTTTTAAAAATAAAATTGATTAAAACTTTGACTACATTACTTTTATTTTGAAATACAGATTTTTCCGGAAATTCAGGCGTGTAATTTATGGTGGTTTTTGTGAGGTTTCAGATGATGCGTTAAGTGCCTGGAACCTGCCCACTGCCATTAGGAATAAGCGCTTCAACAGCGGAGCAACACGTTTCGTTATACAGTTTATTACAATGGACTCTAATTAAAGAGTTAAAGACAAAGTCATGTTTGTATTCAGCTGTTAAGGAGCGAACATTGTGGAGTTTGGTGGAGTTTTACTTTAGGAAGCCAGCTGCAGAATCTCATCCAGCTCTGCTCCTCAGCAGCCTTCCATTTATTCCATCAGATTTCCACCGTGAAGGGATAATAATGGCAAGAAACACTTTCCCTTCACCGCTCATCTAATTTATAAAATCAATGCAGAGCTGTTTCAGTACTGTAAAACAGATTTTACAGTAATGGCACCTGCATAAAGCCAGACGGTGTTATGTTCACTGAAGGTTGCCGTTTCTTTTTTGTACTTTACATTTTATTTTCCTCCCGAATGGCATAAAACATCTTTTCACTTCTTCAGTTTTTCTATTTCACTTTCTGAATTTCTTGGAAAACGTCTTAGGCTTCAACATGATACATATTCAATTAAAAAATTGTGTGTGTGTGTTACACTTCTAATTTAAGTTGCATTTAATCATCAGTTATAATAATTATGTGTCTGCAATATTGGTTGATGGTTCTCCATAAATTCAGCAATGAAGATGTAACAGGAACGTCACTGAAAAGAGACCAACATGTGCAGAACATGGCTGTGAGGAGGATTTGGTGTTTGTGGGGGGGCAGACAGTACCAGGAGAGGATACTTTAAGTACATGGGATTATGCATAGCAGATCTTTGATATCTCTGCCTCTGCTGATAAATCTAAATCCCTTCACCTAAGTTAACAAACGACGGGAGTCTTATTTTAACCTTTTTAACCGAACGCTAACGTTACTCTGTCAACAGCATATTGTCTAAATCACAGAGGATACCGAGCTACGTGACGAACATGAGAGCACCCGACTGCAGACGTTAAAGCCTAGTTTATACTTCTCCGTCTACGTCAAAATGGAGTGACACAGCGTCATTATCCAACATCGCAAGTTTTCTCCGTTACCTACGCAACGATGGACAGAGTAGAGCTCAATTTTCTAACTATCCGTCTTTATCAACCGAGAGCGTAAACCTGTAGCTCAGCAACAGCCAGAGATCATTTCACCAGAACAGTCCCTGTAGTCCATGTAATCTGTAGTCCATTCAATGTTGGGCACTACATGCTTTATATTGAAAGGACAGTTTGTATTATATGGACTTTTTGAACTCAGGGAAGTTTAGAGAAACAACAAAAAAGGCTGCTGTGTTTCTACAGTGTTTCTATGTGCTGTACTTCTAGTATAAAGCTCTCCAGCTCAATCAAAATTTGCTTTTTGATGTGGGAATGCGTTCAAAAGCTGAAGGAAATAAACTCTAGTTAACCAGAAACGACACTGCAATGGTAGGTTTATCAGCCATGAAAAGTTAGCTCCCGCTGCTCAGGAATTACTTTGCAACAGTCAAACGCCAATGGAAAAACAGAGAGAGAGAAACGGAGAACTATACACGGAAAACACCTCCCTCAATACAGGGACGTTTAAACTAAGTTTAATACTAATGCAGCGTAAAAACTCTGCTTTCTGAAAGTTATAAACTGCCTGCTGTGTTGAGCATTTGTGTCAGTCACCTCTTTTACCTTCCTGTCCCCGACTCCTAAATGTCACTTACTCAATCATCCAGGGGCATGCACTGCGTTCTCATGAGGAAATGCAGCTTTTTGATTTAAAGCAGGCCTGCCCAATCCTGGTCCTGGGATACATCTAAAATTTGTAGGATAGTAGATCTCCAGGACCAGGATTGGGCAGGCCTGATTTAAAGGCACAGTGTGTAATTATCGGCCAGTAGGGGGCAGTGCATACCTAAATTATCACAAGCATACGGTATCTGTGTCTTCGAGTAAGAAACTCAATAACGGAGGTCCAACTAGTGCTGTTTCAAAACGCTCAATTCCCTGAGAATGATCTATTTGCAGCAACATGACGAGCACATCAGTCTCTCTTTCATCGCTTGGAACTAGCCAAGAGGTAAAAATGTATTTATGGAGAAACTTTTTTGTATTTTGATGGGAAATCTATGTTTTAATAGCGGGCGTGTTCCGTGCGCTTTGTCCATCCGGGATCTTGTAGAAGTAAAGACGTCATCTAATATGGCTTTCCCCTGAAAAGAGGACCAGCGCCTGTGTATTTAAAACTGATTTTTAAAGTCATATGTTACAATATCGCCAATATTTTGCAATTAATGTGCTTTATGTAATTATTATTACATAGTATTTTAATGGCTATTTTCAAAGATGTACTGCAAAAACTACACACTCTCCTTTTAATGTTGTTTTTTTTGCCTCAGAATACAAATATCTCTTCTAGTATTTGTTCGAAATAAGTATTTGTAAAAAAAAAACAGGCTATTTTTGCCTTTCCAAATACCATATTTGGGTTCGGCTCCACCCTTAGTTTATAGGGATCGTTTAGAACTGTTCAGGTGTTTGAACAGTTTAAATGTTTAAATAAATTCTAAATTCAGCACTAAATCCCACTTAAAATCAAAACATCACATGAGAAAGAACAACTGTAGTAGCTGAACTGTTGACGGTAATGCTTCGTTTGAAATAAGATAACAAAGGGATTCAGACAAGAATGCACAAAGAAAATGGTATAAAGTAAATTCCCTAAGAAATACGATTAGATCCATTATTCTCAAGTTTAACACTGATAAAGCACTAGCTACGCCACCTGGTGGCAGAAAAAGGAAGCTATGAGCTTAATTTAAAGTCTGCATTAGCCATTCACTTAATTTTTTTTTTTTTGCTATTAAGCTTACGTTTTAGTCAGGCGCTGAATAATTTGAGGTGTATCCTTTTTCCCTTTCTATCCGGTGACATCACTCTGATGTCATCGATTCCCTTCTGAAAAGATTCCTTCATCGGAGAATGAGGCTCTTCTTGGAAGGTCCTGATTCATCCCTCCACCAGTTGGATCCATTTCTCCTCTGTTCCTCCCAGTGTGGAGATGAGGAGCGTCACAAACAGCAGCCACCACCCGTGGCTCAGAGGCACTCAGGCCTGGGGGGAGTGTGGGCGTTCATGGTGGAGGCCGACGCTCTGAAAAGCGTAGAAAATCAATAGGTCTTGAAGGAATCTAAACTTGGTAGGCCTCGTGTTGTCGCTTGCGGTATGTTTGACCTTGCAGCAACATGAAAGAACTGATCCAGCAGAGCGAAGCTGGTGGATCAGTTGGTTATGAAATCTGATTGGTTGTGGTTGCATGAACGCTGTCCTGTGAGAACCCCTCGTTCACATCCAACACGTTTTAACTACATAAAAAAAAGTCCAAATCACATGTTTCACATTTCTGTTTCAGCTGTTTGCAGGAATCTGTGTTCAGTGTAAAACAATTCAGTCCAGGTTTTTTTCAGTTCACACCTTTCTGGTACAGGCGTGGTCGTGGGAACGTGCTTTCCAAACCGGGTGCTGTGATCCGACCAGGGTATAACTCTCCTACTTAGATGACACTCAACAAACTGATTCTGCTATCTGTTAAGGTTAAAGTCAGATGGTGGTAGGAAAATATCCAGTGAAGTGCAGGGAGATTTTTTTTTTTTTGGCGTTAAGCTCCTGGTAGCTTCTTATTCCAGGGAGATTTCCTGGGATCTGGTGGTTAAAAAGTAGTTGAATTCCCGCTTTAATATTATTTATTTTGTTTGTTGGTGGAGAGTTGAAAATAAATCCAACATTTGCTTCTGCTTCACCATTTTCTTAGTTTACAACCCTTTTCTTTGCTATGTTAGCTGTATCTGTGACATAAAAAATACACTCAGATATGAAAAGGAAACATTTCCATCTTTTGAAAATAACAGCATAGATTTGTGCTCGTGTTAAATTCAAACTTAAATCAAATATGTATAGTTTTATTTAATTTATATTTTGCTTGCAGAAATTTAACTTTTGTCTTCCACAAGAGTTTGCACCCCTAGTTCCCACAGCCTTGAGAATAGAGTGGAAGTTCTGACTTCGATCTGAAGGTTGCAGCTGCATCCAGACTCATCAGACCGGGCGACAATTTTCAAGCTAAAGTTTTTAGTCACTGCGAAATAGGAGATCCGAAACCAGACACTATAACATCGTTATTAGCAACTTGACTGGAAATGATAATAATGAACACTTAATTTTATTTTTTATTTGTTACACCCTGGCACTGGTATGGTAAGGTGCAATTTAAACTAACAAAATCAGTTTCCACCTAAATATTTTATTTGTAAATGAACAATTTTGCTTAATAACTAAATATTTAGCTTGAAACTATGATATTCATAACTGAATAAATAACATGGAAAGCAAATATGACCTTGAAAAATACACCTAATTTTTTTCCTTTTATAATAGGATAAATAACCCAAATTATTGACTTATTTTTAACTGTGTAATTTTACAAATGGCATCCATACTGGGACACCCTCGTCTGAACAATATCCCATTAAATACAATTCTTATACAAATGCATTTATTTATATAGTGCCAATTCACAGCATTCCATCTGAAGGCAGCTACTACCTAAGGAAACGCAGCAGATAGCATTCAGCTGCGACTAGGTCGAATACCCATCATTGTTTGTAAGTGATTGCTATACTCGGTTTAGTTCTGTGTTTACAGTGATTTCTTTGTATTTTTTCTTAGATCAGAGCATTGTTTCATATTTTCTGAAGTAAATAAATCAGAAACGGAGGCAATGTGACCTAAGTTCATCTGAAACGGCTTCAGCTTTTTGAGGTGATGGAGAGGCGGTATTAAGACTCAGCCGTAGCTTGGGTAGTACTTATTTTTTCTGATAGCTTTCCTCTACAAGAAGACCTCTATTTGCCCAGAGTGAGCAGAGAAAGCTTTTGTGAGTGGGGATAATAGATTTTCTAATGGCTGTAATGCGCGCATGTCTTCATCTGTATGCAGCAATGTATCTCTAATTGTTAAATGTGAAATCCAAACCATTAGAAATGGTTTTGTTAGACCTATCTTTAAATGTTCAGTTCTGCGTGTGAACAAGCTGTTTACCACAGACAAAGACAGATGTCTGTGGGATCTGGAAGCTGTATCCTATCAGCTGACCAAAATGCCTTTGCAGTTACAACATCTCGCCTCGTTTTGTTTCTTAGTGGCGGTCCAGACCCACTTGATGCCACCTAAAAAGATGCAGCCAGGCATGGTGAAGTCCAGCCTGGTCCATGCCAGTGTGGCCACCATGCAGAATCCCATGGGCTACGACCCGAGGACCAACGGTCACTGCACACTTCCTCGCCTCTCCATCTCCTCGCGCTCCGCCAGCATGGTGGCGAGCCTGGACGCCAGCAGCGACGGCTCCATCGCAGCGCTCCACTCGGTGATGAAGTGGAAGACGGTGATGGCTGTGTTCGTTGTGGTCGTCCTCTACCTGGTCGCTGGGGCTCTGGCGTTCAAGGCTCTGGAGCAGCCCTTTGAGAGCAACCAGAAGACCAGCATCACCCTGGAAAAGGCCTCCTTTCTGGAGAGGAACCCATGTGTGACTCCCAGTGAGCTGGACGCCATCATCAAGGTGAGTGCACAGAGAGAGCGAGTTTGGAGATTTTATTTATGAATTCAACGTAATAACATGGAGCTGCAATCACAGGTTGTTTGTAGTCTCCGACAGATGGGGGCAAAGGTCCAGCACATGTAGCAGTTAGGTGAGGAGAAACCTGAGAATGTAGGACATGGTGTGTCGATGCCGATGTGTTCAGACAGTTATGGAAGAGCAAAGTTAAAGGTGAGAAGCAGGATTCTATGGAGGAAGTTGTATATAATGGGTAATCAATTAAAATTTGGAAGGATTGGAAGGAGTCATTTGCTCTGTAAAGGATTACTTCTACGCTCCTGACTTCATGAAAGAGGCTAATTGTGGAATTGGCTATAATAAAAGTGGACCAGAAATGTATACAGAACATTGCATATGAACAAATATCATTTTTCTCATAGTTTAATTTTGAGGTAAACTAGCATTTAAAACTGTTAAAGTGGGAAGTCGGTGAGAGGGAGAGCTGTGTGTAAGCTTCACTGATGTGATGACGTCATTAATAATGTGTCAGACGTCATTTTCTCTCCAACATCCAGTATCAATAAAACCAGTATCAGTAAAACCAGCGTATGAAACCAGTATGCTCAGACATTTAAAAAATAAACCACTAGATGAGAAAAGGGCAGCCTCAACAGGTCAAAGAAAGATGGCAGAAAAAATGGAAAGAAGAAAGAACTGCTGGGTGGCTTTGTAACATTCAAAGAAAGTTGGTATACTGAGGAAAACAGAATGAAACAGAAAGGAGGAAATAATATATAAATCTAAATTAGGATTTTTTCATGCAGAGTTGAATAATGTGTTATTTAAACTGGGGAAATACGCTACAGGGAAATGGGACTTTTAACCTTCAAGAAGGGAAACTGCGACATTTTGTATTATTTTGTGTACTGCTGAGAGAAGGGAACTCTTACAAAATTTAAAATATAAAATTGAAACTTTGCATCCAAAACCTTTTAAACAACATTTCTAAAAAACATAAAATTGTAAAATTAAGTAGAGAATATTTTGAATGCACCAAACATTGCTTGCCAAGTACCATTAAACAAAAGTTTAGGACTTATGGTTTCATTTTCATTTGTTTTCCTTAAATGTCCGCCGGGGCCAAAAAATGTAATCGGAAAAAAAATCCCATTTCAAATAAGTGATGAGAGAGATTCCTTCACATTTATGGAGGTTTTAATACGGACTTGTTTGAACAAGCAAGAAGGTGACAGAATTACATTGAGTCGTGCAAAATCTGACCTGCTTCCCAACAACTGACACAGACTTTTATAGCTTCAGTCAATCTTTACTACAATCCATATCATATCAGTAAACATTTCTTCTGGGTGAGCGCACCAGACTCCGAGGCGTCTTTGGGTGATACAGAAGTACACGATAGGTCGTCCAGTGTAACGAGGGTCGTTTCCATGGTAATACAGGACGTAGGACTTTTAATATCAGCTCATTTAACCTGACCTAAATCATACAGTGTCATACAATCAGATTAAATCACTATGTCATGAAGAAATAGCACACAGTACTGTCAGTATGTAAAACTACACAGAACAGATAATTCTTAATATAAAGTTTCCCAAAACACAGACAAGCTGCCCTTTTTTCCGAGTGTGGCTTATAAAAGAAAGCTCGGTCTTATAAACATGCTGATTTCTTTATTACTTTTCAGTTCATTTTAAACATAAAACAGCTCAGTGTGTGACTGGGTGAAATCTATCTGTATGGCGATAGGTGAAATGTACAGAGAAAGGTTTATTTTTATCATGCTGCATGCACGTGCATGGATCATTGCCTCAATGATAGAAAGAATGGATGCCGTAAATTGGGTCTCTAATCTGTAGGGAATATCAGTGACAAAGTTTTACTTAAAGTAGCTAATTGTGGTCAGAAAAAGTTGCTAGATTTGTCGCTAGGGGCTTTTTGGAAAAAAAAGTTGTTAAGGGGGTCTGAAAACTCATTAGAAATAGCAACAAAGTCGCTAAGTTGGCAACACTGTTACCCAGAGGAAAGAGATAAACAAGAGGGACCAAAGACAGAACCTTGGGGAGCACCTCTGGTAGCTGGAAATTATAAACTGAGATACTCTGTATTTCTTCTAAGACTTTGAATATAATTATTCCCATATTTTTTTGTGAATGACCAACCCAAAATAGTACAGTGGGTATTTTATAAAAAAAATATGAATACTTACAACAACCAGCAAGATGGTTGGTCTACGGAGAAAATAAGCAGAACAACAAAGAGCTACCTGAAAAGCTGCAGGTATAATAAAAGGAACTGACAAAGAGTGAATAAAAACCAGCTGTCTATTTACCGTGGTTAATGATTACTGGCTGCAAAAAAAAGGTGAATCTAATTTACAACAGGCTGCATGTTCAGGAGCAGCACAGGGATGGAGGGAAAACTATGATGATAATTATAATCTATTTTAATTTTAAATATATATTTTTTTTACCCATAGTACTAGTACTACGAAGTATGGCTGCCTGGAAGGTACCTTAACCTGCCTGGGGTTCATAACACGTCAGGAAGATCAGCGATGACAGATTTGCTTTGAATTTGCCCAGCAGTGTTTGGGAGGCTCAGAATATCACAGGATGAAGTCTGAAAGGCTTTTCCTCTCTCCACTCATCTCCATCGTCGTTCGATTGAACTGAAATGTCAGTTTATTATACAGAACCTTTTTATGTTTCTAATAAGGTAAATGAAAAATATTAGACAGGTCAGGCGCCGTGAAGCAGAGGTGATGTCTGCTGTCTCATGCTTGTTAATAATAAACATTAATACTCTGGATAAGAGAGCCAAACCTTAGCTACATTTAAAGATTTTATGGAGAATCTGAGATCTTCATTAAACATTCATAAAACCATTCAGTGAAAAAGGTCATCTGATAACATGAGGATTGGCCAATCTAATCTTAAATTGATGCTGGGATTGGTTTTTCTGTGGCTGCTGCATGGGAGGTGCTTGACAGTGATATTTACAGATGTTCCTGGCGACTTTAGTAAAGTCTTCCCTTGTTTGACTCCAGCAAACATTTTTGGCTTCGCTGTGAAATCCCAGTGTAGAGGTGTTTATGTACCTCTTGTTTTCTTCAAAAAATTCTCCCCCAGCATGTTGGATCGTCTTTATCTGACTGCTACGATATTTACTTTTACGAAGCTAAAGATATCAAAAATGTGGCTCATATTTATCCATTAGTCACTCGGAGACAATTGGTTTGAAATATAAATGGAATTCTATGTAATTTGAGATTAGACAATAGCTATTAAAGAAATTCCAGATAAAAGAGAGTGTATCCTCAATCAAATATTAAGTACATGGAAACAGAAAAATGTTGCAGAGAGTTTTATGACTTCTGGTAGAAAGCGAAGTGTCTTTAGCTCCATCGTTGTTCCCAGCTTCTCTTTCCCTGCTGATCCTCAGAAGTGGAATTTTGCTTGTTGATCGAAGAAAACTGCTGACCAGATTCTTATGTCATTTTCTCTTTTTCCCCATTAAAACATAAACACCTGATTTATAAGGTGCACAACTAATAGTTCTTGTGTTGTTTTGAGCAAAAGTCCTCACATGTCTTTTTAGAATTTTATACAGGAAAAGTTTAAAAGACATTTATTTATTTTTTCTTCACTTCAGGTTGAACACAGCAGTGGTTCAGTAATCCCAGCTTCACGTGTTCAGGGATTATTTGTGGAACAACTCCAGATTATTTCAGGAAATCTCAAATATTGAAAAGAAAAAGGAGCTTGTCAAGATGAAATACCGAACAATGCTGCTTTACACGCTGTTGGCTGGTTTTTTTGCCAATCAGCCAATCCAGCGGCGCCATATAATTTCCTTTCCTTTCCATATGTGATTGCAACTGGACATTCAAGACCTTTAAAACAAAATTTCTAGCTCTGAAAACGTATTTATTTAGATATGTTAAGGAGACAAAATTAATGTAAAAAATTTAGTTTTTGTTTGTTTTTTAGTACTTTGTAAGAAAATAAGTAGGGAATATTTAGTATGCATCAAACGTTGCTTACCAATCACCATTAAACAGAGGTTTATGGGTGATTTTAATATTCCTCACAGTTTTTTTTAGAAGTTTTAAAAGTCCTACTTACCATATATTTTAAATGTTCCTTGAATGCATCACAGGTGTGCAGCGTAAGACAAGCTCCTGCCTGATGTTTGTTTGTGGTTTATAAAGGCCAGTCTTAAATACTTGCAGATTTGTTTTTTACCTTTAAATTAATTTTAAAATACAAAATACTTTGCTTGTGAGTGGGAGAAATCAACAAGGAACGGATTGTGATTGGTCAGTTGATGTAATGTGATCATGCTGCGTGGCATTACCTTTCTGAGCGTCTGAACGACAGTCCTGAAGCAGGACAAGTCGGGTCTCTAATCTGCAGTGAATAACAGCCACAACAAAAAGTTGCTAATGTCCCTGGAACTAGCGATAAAGTCACTAAGTTGGCAACACTGGTCTTCAGGCGTTATGTAAATATTTACCTATTTTCCCCCCAAAGACGCATCATAACTCACTGCGCTCTCATCACGTCTCCACCTGGTGAAGACGGGCTGAGCGCACATGATCCTAGTGGATCCTCATTAGTTGCTCACATAGTGGTTAACCTGCCTGGAGTCCAATTAATACAATGTAGTAATCATATACAATAACACAATGATAATTGGCATTATATATCACATTTTACAAACAAAATTCAGACATTCTACAGTTTTAATCAGTCTAATTCTGAAATACAATGTGTGCATGCAGCAGAGAGCAGAGTATGAATTACATTTATTACTGACAAAAGAAAAACAGAATTCCCAGCATTTTTGCCAAATTTTTGCGCCAAAGACGCATCATGGATCCATGCGCATTATTCCTCCTCTCTCTAAACGTGGTGCAGCTCGCATTAGCGGCAGCAAACTCCTCATTTGATTACTGATGCTTGCGCTTGTTAAGAATTGCTCAAGCAATCTTAGTAAATCACCCAACAAATTAAGGACATCCCACTCACGCAAACGTTTAGCGCCGCACGCAATGTTGCGGTCATTATCAGGTCTCTTGATAAATCAGGCCCATAGAAGTTTATGGGGGTTTTCATGGCAAACGTTAAAAAGTAACGTTTTAAAACTGAGAGAAACTCACTAAAATGTGTTATCATGAATATTCATACAGTCTCTGCATGACAATAACATTCAAATTTAAGACTTGGTTCAATTAGCTTTTTATCAGGTAAAAACTGTCAATTAAATAAAGAATAAAATAAATAAATATATGTCATAATATTCAAATAATCACATGTTTCAGATGATTGAACCATTACTTCTCACTGGATGTGGTGCTATTAGAAACTAGTTTCACATCTTTGTCCAGAAGACGCTACTGGCTGTGATTCCCTTTCTGTTCCCAGCTGTTCAACTTTGAGTGCCAGGAGGTTTTGTGACTGCAGACCCGTTCAATGAATAATTGATTCCCTCTGGACCCCAAGCACACCACGCTAAAGGTTTTCATTTCCACCCTTCTTCTTGGGAAGTACTTTCATTGATTAAAAAAAAAAAAAAAAAAAATCCTGATAGAGCCTCAGTGGCTGAAAGGTTAAGTACAACAAAGGGAATCCACAGCATAAAAGGGAAGGTACCCAACGAAAGTATGGATGAGCTTGGAGAAGGAGAGAAGCTCTCTGGAGTGGAGTGGAAGATCAAATGAAGTTATTCTGGTGGAAACACGAGCAGCACAGAGCTGGGGTGATTTCAAGGACCGGCAGCAGCTCTCTGACCTGAGAACTTCTAGAAAACCCTCCCCTTACTGGATTGTACAGTATTTATTGCTGGTTTGACTGAAGAGGTTTTTCTTTCCTTTCCTGCAGTTTGTGCAGTATATTGTAACACTTTCTTTCATCCCTCTGATCAGTTCTGCATCCCCTCACAAATGAAACTTTCTTCTCGGCCCACTGTAGACTGACACATCTAAAATCATTTTCCCATTCCCGTTTCCACTTGTGCATGTCATGGTGATCTATTGATCCTCCTTCAGGGCTGATTATTCTGTGTTTAATGCCGGAGAGCGGAGTGAATCATAGCTATACTTCATATCGCTGCTGCTGACAATGTAAAACTATAAAACGCACTGTTAAAACGCACTGTTAAGTTGGATTATGGCTGAACTTGGTCTGTGTCCTTCTGATTGTTTATTGCTGACAAGAAGAGACATTTCACAAGTTGTGCTGACAAATTATGATTAACAAGAAATGGAAAAATATTCTGTGAAAGCTGCTCATGTATCAAAGCTTTCAGATACTTCTAACCAACTCAAATATGATGGAAAACATGATCCTCTCATAATCTTAAAATCTTACGCCCAAAGCCTTGCAAAAACATTTGGATTTTGAAACATTTCCCAACCAAACCGCAGCCAAATAGATATTAGAGCTTGGCTTAGTAAAAACTAGAGAAGAACTGATTGAGCAGCAGGCGGATAGCATTAACAATGACGTACTTACTATCAGCCCAACGTTAAAAATGGGAAGAGCAAGCGTCATGAACCCAGAAAGACGTGTGACAGCTCAAGGGCTGTACAGTTGCATGTGCGATGAAAAACATGGTCTGTGCCATAAACTATTTTTCATATGTAGCTTTTGTGCTACAGCTTTGCAAGCTGCTTGGTTTTGCTTTTTCTTTACTGTCAAGCCCGATAAACACTGAGCTCATTTCGTCCGTCTACATTGACTTCTCCACACCACACAGCAGCTCCACCCAAATCTGGAGGTGTGTCACACCGAACAGCCCAAAGTTTCAGTGGATCAAACAAAACCAGGTCTCGTTCCAGCAGGAGGCGCCAAAAAGCCAACATCACAGGCAGGATTTCACTGTCAGGTTTATGGCCATTAGAGTGTTAATTACTTTTATTTATTTATTTTATTTTTGTTTGTCAATAATAAAATCATTTTGAATGTGGTAGCTCAAAGTTAATACATGCTTTTCAGAAGTGCTAAAAATAGACGCTAAAATAGCAGACGCAAACATTTTCATACTTAGTAAATCACACTGCGCCTGGATCGCCTACTTCTTTGCCTGTTCTCCTACCAATATTTTGGGTCTTCTTACAGAAATGCCCAGATTGCATATTCATCGAGGGCAAATGCACTAAAAGAAATGCGTGCGTCTTGCTGTGGGTTTAACAGGCGCAATGCACCATGTTGATAGGTCAGCCTCAGCATGTTTTTGTGACGCTGTGCGGTTTGCACAAGTTTTAAGAAGCGAAAACCGTTGATAAATCAGGCCCTATGTGTTTTATGGGGTTTTGATGTGATACAAACACGAACTTTGTTGGGCAAAGTTGGAAAATAGAAGGAATATTTCTTCAAATGATGCAATCTGAAAGGTGTTCTGCATCAAGTTGGTACTCTAAAGGACTACATTTTGCTGCCGTTAGCTGCGAGTGTTTTGGAAAATGCCTCTACAAGCTTTTCATATCTGGAGACCAGAGGTGGGAATAGTGGCCAAAAGTTGTTTTACACAAGCAAAAGTACAAATTTGTCATCCAAGTAATCACTCAAGTACAAAGGTAATATGCAGAAAGGCTAATCAAGTACTGAGTAACTCATCAGGACATCAGATCAGTTCTATTGGTACTGGTTTAACAAAAAAAAAGACAAAAATATCAAGTTTTGTGCCAATTATGTTTTTTGTGTTTGTTTTAAATGTACAATGAAATAATTAATGCACATAAATATAATTACAATATAAAACATTTGAAGCAGAATAAATAATTTTTCAAATAAATTCTTTAACATTAAACTTTTTAAACTAATTAAGTCGTAGCAAAGAGCCAAAACAGGAGGTGCACAGGGGCCATTTAGCCAGTACTGGAGTCGGAACGTTGCAGTCAGGAACCCACACATGAGCCTAGAAAAGGCCACCTTCATTCGGAACAGGAGTCTGCACAGGAGCCATTGAGATCTTACCATTTTGAAGTTGAACGACTCAAGCTTGGCAAGAAGCTGGTAGAATAATAGCTCTTCAATAACATTATGCTGGCTATGCAAGACCGATACCCAACGGCGATCCAACAAAGGACAAGGGAACACAGATGGGTACATGGGGAGACAATCAGGGAAACAAAAGGCAGCTGGGAACATTTAGGGGCACAGAGACTGACTGATACATGGAAAAACATCATTACTCAAGTAAAAGGTATTGTGCATTATATACTACACTAGTTACATACTAGTATATGTAAATATGAACATAGTTTTTCCTTTTTTACAACTAAAATATGCTGTCACCTGTTTACGCCTGGAGATAGGCAGGAAGGATACAGCTAAAATAGGAATAACAAAGACAGACAGATTTTCGATGGTGCGTTCAGACGGATAACTTTGTCTACATCAAGCAAAGCTACCAACACATGTAGATTACGTATATACATTTTTAAGATGAAGCTTGCAAAGCATGTGGGCGGGCCTTTCTCTGCTGGATGTTTTCAACAGTAGTGGATCATGATTGGCTTGGTATCGTCGACGTTGGGCGACGTCACTACAGTGAGACGCTCCGATTGGTTGCCGCGCGGCATCAAGTGCGTCAAGCTCGTCAAAAATTCCGCTAGCTGAACTTCTGCATTGCTTGCGTTTGCTACGTTGCGGCTTGAAATGCAGGTAACACTTGAAAAGTTGACGTAGCCAACGCACACAACACACAACAGAGACTCTGATGAACCTCTGATGGACTCAACCATAGACTCTACATGTAATCTTGCCGTAACTGATGCTGACGTTTGGGGCGGTGTGAACGCACCATTAGTTCTGAAAGTAGAAATAAAATAATTCTCTGCTAAACTGTTACCCACCCAGTGTTGAGTTTTTTGATTATTGCACTTATATAATAATGCCAACAAATGAATGTTTGTTTTCCTAAATAATAAACTGTCTTCTTCTGTATTCCTAATAAACATCAATGCATGAGCAGAAGTAACAGAAACAGTAACAGAAGGACGCATTTTCTGCAGGCCTGCAGGACACACTGCTTCACACCATCGGAAAATCTGTCTCTTCCTCTCACAGCTTTTGTTATATGTTATCTGTTCGTGCTCCAGCCATTCAGCCCAAGACCTCTCCGTTGTCAGACTCTTTTGGGCGAAGGAGTTGACAGGAAAATGGCAACCTTGGGAAGCATGTGTGGGACGGTTTATCAGGAGGACAGTTCTGGCGACGGTTCGCCGCGCAGCGTGTGCTGACTTAATGTGGCCGTTGACCTCCTCACGTCTGCTCCGGTATCTGTTATTCCCACTCGCCCACTGGGTGCCACAATGACTGCAGCCCTAATTGGCTTTCCGGGTGCTGGTTTGATGACTCACACTGTGGCATTATGTCTCTGGCAGCAGTGAGGCTCCATGTATTGATGAGTCACTAATCTGCAAATAAACTTCTGCATTCGCTGGGTTACCTGAAATATAGAAACGTCAGAATACTCTTTGTGATAAATTATGTAACACAAGACAAAAGTGCAACAGCCTGGGTTTATTTTGATTTCTAAGAATACTGAGAAGGAATTTAGACCTAAAGTATTTGTCTAGAAATAGTTTTTAAAAAGGAAAACCACCTGTTATAGCTGCTGAGCTCAGTTCTTGTGTGAAAACATTTCAAGGTGTTTAGGGTCAGTCTTCAGGTGTTACTGATGTTGCAAAGCAGAGTCTTTGGCACTGTATCAGAGTGCAGCGGGGGGTTAAGGGAGAGCGTGAGGAACCATGCTGCCCGGATCACCGCTGTCACCTGCTGAGAGGAAGAAAACCACACTGAGAGGATGACAATCTGCAGCGACTGGCTGCTCTCTAATGATCCTGCGGTGGAAAACGTAAAAACACATTAGCCAAGAGCCATTTAGTGGTGACGGCGCTTCTGCAGCAATGTCTTCGCACAGAAATTAGTTAGTCGAATTACCACCAAAAAGTCCAAATTCTAAAAGTTAATTTTCATATCAGACACAAAACACTGTTCTAAAATCATTTAAGTATATCCACACCACTGGCTCTAATTGCTGTTAAATTATAGTTTGACTGTGATTTAATTTTGGTGACAAAAATGTTTAATTACTTCTAATTCAATAAGTAGTAAGGGGGTCATCAGCCATTTTGATAGAAAACAATGTAAATATAGCTTTTCAACCTCAAACAAAATAATAGAAACGTAAAACTGTATCCCTGGATTTGGACCACGTGTGTCAAAGTCTAGGTTCATGAGCCAAATCTGGCCCTCTATAGGCATTCATGTGGCCTGGCTGGTATACCGGTTCATACCAAAGACAGGTGTTTATTTTCCTTATGATATACATTTTAAATTTTCCGATGAGTAGCTCAGATAACGCACATAGAGCGTATGACTGTGATTTGTCAGTTCAGCAACAGCCATAGATTTCACCAGAACGGGGCTCTATAGTCGCTGTAATCAGTAGTTAATGCAGCGTTTGGCGACTGCATGCCTTATATTGAAAGGATAATTTATCTAATTTGGTCTTTTGGCGATTTTAAACACAAGGAGGTGTAGGAAAACAACAAAAATGGCTGGTGTGTTTGTTTCCATGTGTTTCTGGAGGATTCTTAGAGCTGCACTTCTAGTAAAAACCTTTACAGCTCAATCAAAACTTACTTTTTGTCGTCCATTGCTCCTTGATGGGGAAATGCTTTCACAGGCTAAAAAAAAACCCAGAAACTACGCCGCAATGGTAGGCAGAAGCCGCCATGAAAAGTTAGCACCCCCTGCTGTCCTGGTCTAGAATTGCTTTGCAATGCTGAAAAATCAATGGAGAACAGAGAGAAAGAAACGGAGAACCATAAACGAAAAAAAAACTCAGTCAATACGTCTGCGTGCAAATTTGCTGTTGGAGAATTATAAACTAGTTTGGCTGCTTGCAGGAACTGTCAGAGCGAAGCACACAATGCTGACGCAAAGGAACTACTTCCAAAAACAGGAGCCATGATTAGAAGTTTATCGGCTTTAAAAAGTCAGATGTGAACCAAACAGCATCTTTTACGAGTAACCAGTAGGGGGAAGTGTAGAGTGCCATTTGACCGGCTGAAGGTAGATGGGGTCAACGTTGGAAAAACCAGGAAAGAAATCAACAATAGCGGTAAATATAGTCTTAAATAGCATTTACGATACTGCTTGTCACTGCACGATCTGTTCAGGAAGCACGATCCGTACCGTGAGCTTATCTGCGCATGCGCGCCAGGAACTACTTTTGTTTTTCTTTGTTCATTCAAATTTACAGATCAAAGTAAATACACTTTACAAATAAACAGAAACAGATAGGCAATCTTGTTTATTTGACATATTTACTCGCTGATAAATGCACTTGCTGCATTCGTAATCTTAACAGCTTTCTTATTTGTCACATATTTTATGGAGCTGAAAAATTGACTGCGGTCCAGCCAGCCGTCGTTCATTTGTCCGTAGTCAAGTGAGCCGCACACATTTGGAGTGAGCTTTTATGTGGTACTTTACGGTAACAGCCGTCTCGCTGCTTGAGAGGAGCAGAGATGAGCGACAGAGAATGGGCTGATATCAGGATGAGACAGAGCTGCTACCTCGCACTTATTGGGCAAAATAGCAACACATTAAAGACAGTTAACTATTTATGTCATGTTTCATTAAAAATTCAAAAGTGAGCTTTTCCAGCAAATGTTGCAGTAGGCGAAAGAGCGCAAATCCATCCATATTGTACCGTTTCGAGAAGAACTAAACAGAACTAAACAACCCCCCCCCCACCCCCCCCACCCCCACCCCCGGAAGTAGTTCCTGGCGCGTGTGCGCTGATGTGCTCACGGTACGGATCGTGCTTCGTGAACTGATCATGCAGTGACACTGCTAAAGTCTTTTATCTGCAATGTTCGCCATGTTTTTTGCTTCTTCTTCGGAATTCTATCCAGTCTGAGTTCTGTTCTCTGCCCCCTAGCAAAATTCTCCAGTACTACATGCAAAGCAAGTACAAGATGCAGCCTGCTGCTTATGTCAGCGTGAGTTTAAAGAAAAAAACAAAAACATTTTCAGCATTAGAGCATCAATAATCTCTATTTCGACTAGAATCATAATCATTTAAAGTCTTTTCATAGCATTTACCTGTGCCTGGAGAAAACAACATGATGCAGACCATATGACAGTAGGGTATCAATTATTGTCGATCGCTTCACGGTCTTAAATCGTCATATCGCACACCCCTAAATTGAGCCACCTTTTGGCAACTATGGACCAAACAAATCAACAGTTTTTGTCTCTATAATACTCATGCCAACAATTACAAATCTTTTGCTAACATTTTTTGTACACAATTAAAACGGTAGGAGGCTCAAACCTTAAGTGGCACATTTTATCTTATGGCCCAGTTTACCTGATGAAGTTATGGATTCCTTCTCTTTTTATTAATTATCTGGAATACATTGAAGGAATTCTAGGTTATCAAATAATTATCAGGTGAATTGATCTGAAAGGCGGTAAAACTATAAGTTTCATATGTAGCAGGAGAAAAGTGTCTTTGTTTCTTATCTTGAGATTAAATAATCAATAGATTATGTTGATAAAAACAATAAAGAAACAACTCAGTTTATGCTGATTTTAATGCAAATTATTTTAATATAAATTATTTTTTTCATTTTTTTTCTATTGGCTTTTTCCTTCAGCGGTCGCCACTGTGAATCATCTCTCCATTTTGTCCTTTTTCCCTATTGATTATATTAAAATATCAGTGGTTTTGGCAACCTGTGTTTGCAGTGCTGAAACAGCCTTAACTGTTTTTTTCTTTCTCACTGTGTGGCTGAGAAAGTTATGGAGCAAAAATAGAGCCCCTTATAAAATATTCAAATATTCTGCCCCTCGATTCCAAAACTAGGTTAATTTTGGTTTATTTGATAGGATATTTCTCCCAGAAATTAATTATGCTTATTAAAAACTCAAACAATTTTGAAGAATGTTATTTTTAGATGCTCTGTGTACAGTTTAATATTAGCTGGGCTGTGCTGATGAAACTGAGGCAATCACATGCAAATGGTGAGTAAGCTTGTGGAGCAACGTGTTTGTAGGTTGTGTTATGCTCTTACTGCTCGGAAATGTGTGTCAGAAGACTACATGCATATTTTAATATAAGGACTGTCAGCTTACTGAGAGCTTGAGTGAACAGATTGGGGGTTGCCCTGAGTGAGGAAGCTACAACTAAATGCATGAAACTCAAGGAATGCTTAAAGAATCATTAGGATTATTGTTTCTGTGGAAAACAGTTTTCACACTGAACATTCCTCCAATAGATGTAATAATGGTTATTTAACCCCAGAGGCAGGATATCACTGAGTAAATGTAAAGAAAAATGATCAAATAAATGCTTTTCTCATCAAATGCCCATAAACACAGAGATTACAAAGAACATGAGATAATAGGTTGATTTCATGGGTTGATAAAGGAGCCCAGAGAGAGATCAATGACAAATATGATTCTATAAATGGTTTCACCTTATAGGTGATATGTGAATTAAACAAAAAAGACTTCTTCTTAATAAGACTTATACAGTCTGCTGAACATCGTCACCACCATGACGTTAAATTAATCACGGACAACATCAAGGAAAACTGTCTTTCCTTAAAGGGGACATGTTACGCCTTTTTAAAACCAGTTATAAAAGGTCTATGGTTTGTACAAAACATGTCAATGAAGTTGTTTTCACAAATTCATTCTCCCTCAAAGCGATCTCACCAGCCCAGTTCTTGACAATTTCAGTTCCTTTCAGACTGAACCCTTAAGAGGCTCTGACACTTTTATGCAAATTAGCGCTTGCAGACCACGCCCACTCACATTTCTTTTTTGAAAATAAAAATTGAAATACGTAAATAAATCTGTATATAAATAAATAAATGTGGAAATATATACTTTTTAATACATATTTCCTCGTATCCCCGGGACTCTTTAAGGATAAGCGGTATAGATAATGGATGGATGGATGAATTTTCCGGACAGGTCAGGGCGGTTATATGTAAATTTGCCTTAATGTGACGTCACAATAAGGCCTGTTTTTTTTTAACGGTTTACAGAAGCACAAGATTTCTGACCCAAAATTTGGGGGGGTTTGGGAGGGTCCTTCTCTTCCCGAAATAATTCAGACTGCTGCTTTAAGGGATTGGCAACCCTGCAATAAATATTGTGTGAAAAGTCTTCAAACATATTCAGCCCCTCTTATGGGGGTGCCAGTTTTGAATAGTAGGTGGTTGTGTTCAGTGGATCGGTGGGGGTCGGATCTGGCACGCGGGTTGCTGCCGATTCTGCGGGTTCCCTTGCCAGATCGGTTCACTGGGGGGGTTTGTCTGGCCTTGGTCGGGTCCCTGGTCTCGGCGCTCTGTGGGGTGTGGGGTCTGGACTCAGGAGCTGGTAGACCTGGATGTCCGGATGCTGGCTGGGAGTGGCCTGGGGAGGGCATACATCCGCGGTGGCTATTACTGTGGCTCCCTGGAGTATGGAGTGGTATGGATTGCCCCGGGGGGGCGTGTGTCGTCCGTCAGCCGGCGGCCGGTCCCTCCTGCCTTGCGGCGGGGAACCATTGTCGGCCGACCCCTGGTCGGGGCCCTGCTGGGGGGCGGGCACCACTGACTGAGTGGCCGGACCCACTCTGGCGTAGCCGTTACCGGCAGAGCCTGTGGGCTCGTCCCTGCGATCTCCCGGGCCCCGGCATCGTAGCTGCTGGGTGTTACCCTGGAGCTTCCATCTGTTCCTCTCTTGGTGGGCGGTCGGCCCTGCGTTGGTCCGCTTGTGGCTCCTGGATTCTGGGGGACTCTGGACGTAAACATCTCCGACCTCCTTCATGTTTGCGTTGATTCCTGTAGGACGGATTGACGGTTCCTTACACCAACTATCAATCACATGCATGGGGGAACCTTATTTTACGCCTGCATGCTCACACACACATATAGGTGTGGGGACATTGGTGAGTACGGACATAATCTGGGGTTGAGGTTTTCATCATTAGTTAGTTGGTACCAGGAGCTTACCAGCAACATTAGTGTTGTGTTCATTAATCCATGTTTGTGTGTAGTGAATGTGTAGTTCTTAGTTTATTTTACTGGATCCGTTTTGTTAATGTTTTTCTGTTCTATTGGTGGTTTTTGTTTGTTTGGTTTTTCCCACTTCTCTGCCGAGGTGGAGGACTGGGATGTTTTCTTGTGTTCTTTGTTTGTCTCCCTATATTTTATCATCAGTTCACACTCCTACTTGTCCTCTTTCTTTTCATCTTCTTTCTTTCTTCATCTGTTTTCTTGTTTTCGTGTCCATAACTTCTCGATATTAAACCCACAGTAATCATTAATAAAAATGTCTCACACATATATCAAGTGGAGTACTATTGCAAAGCTGTAATGCTTTGCCTGAGAAAGTAAATCTGTTGGGCTTGTACTTGGTACCAATTCTGAGTAGCAAACTGCTACACAGGACACGTTAAAAAGAAAGAAAAAAATATATATATTCAGCAGCAAATTTTCATTCAAAGAGAAACCAAAACCTTTGATTTAGGTACATTTATGACGCGCAGTGGAATTCAAAATATTTTTGTTGAAAAAATAGCCCCAGCAATTAATGCATTTTTCACATTCAAACTTTAATACTTTCAACCTTCAAGGATTCATACCAAAAAATCTTCCATAAAAATACAGATAACTAAATTAAACAATATTGTTTTTATTTACTTTCAACTACTTTTCAAACTTTAGACATTTAATAGCAGGGCAGAATACAGTGCAGACTTTGTGTGTTATAATAAGACAAACTATATATTTATGCAACAAACTACAACACAGGGACTCAATTTAAACCCCTACCTTAGCTCTGCTGCTAATTAGTGGTTAAATATATAATTGCAGGAAAAATCAAAAATAAAGTCTCATTTTAACTAAGAGGCTCTGATTAAAAAGTTAGACACATGCATTACTTTGTGATGGCCAAAAAAATAACTAAACGGACTAAGTTGGGTCTAAAGGTCATCGGGGTCGTTAGCGTGATCGGAGGGTCAAGGAAGTTTTACATTACATGGATGCTCATATGTCTGGCACTCACCAAAATGGGAAAGGGACAAGAACATGAAAATTAAGTAAGGTAGGTAATTGTTGATTGCATATGTTAGTCGATGGCTAGAAGAGACGAGCTACAGGCCTTCAGGTCCCCAAATCTGTGTTCAGAACAACAATTAAACCGCTTTAGTAGTAGTGGTAGTGGTGGCTAAAGAAAATCTCCAAAATGTGCTGCGATCAGTATGTCACCAAGATAACCTTCAGTGGTTGTCTACAAGGAGGCATACATGGGTCATTTACTAAACACCAGATTAGTAGAGCCGTGTGCTCCGGTCAGACTGAGCAAACACACAGGTGGGTTTGATGGGAAGCAACCGTGGAGAACCACAGGACGCCCAGGGTGAAGTATGGTGGAGGATCTGTGATGCTGTGGGTCGTTTTTTATTTCCTCCCAGTGCATTTCATCATGACTCCTTTGAAATACAAGACTAGTTTTTAAGTGTAGGTAACTAAAAACAGGCCATAAAATCGAGTTTGGAGATCATTAGATGTTTCATGGCTTTTTTTTATGACCGCTGAGTTCATCTTCAGCCTCCTCTGTTTCCACTTGCTGTCTTCTTATCGGCCTGATTTTTTTCTCTCTCTTCCTTGTTGTCTGCAGCATGCTATAGATGCTGTGAGCGCAGGAGTGAGGCCTATTGGAGAAGCATACAACTCCAGCTACTGGGATATGGGGAGCGCCTTCTTCTTTGCTGGAACTGTCATCACAACCATAGGTAAGAGCCACAAATGTTGCTCTGTTAAAGGCTTTAATGTTGAATTTAAGCTCAGTCTGTTGCTGTTGAGGAAGACATCTCAATGGGAAAAAAAGGTGGAATTTTGAAAAAGTTTAGCTTTGATTACCATAAAATATCTTTATTTGGGATAGAAAACTCTCCAAAAATCAGAAACTGAATGAATGAAGTTTATCATTGAAAATAAGCAGCAGTAATAAAGAATTTTAACTGTCTTTTATTGCAGAAAATAAGAAAATTAAAGGTATCTGCATGTTCAGGAAAGAGAACGAAGAAGCTAACTCATGTTTCCCACCCTCCTTTACACAATTAACTTTGACATGGCTACTGTTAACTCTGTCAAGATCCCATCATTTCTCCAAAATGAAAAGAAACTTGATTATTGGAGATTTTTACTTCTGGAAATAAATAAAAATCCCAACAAAAAACTAAAAATATTTGCAAAAGGACAAGAACAGACTTACAAAAAAAATTCAAATAAATAATTTTTCAGGCATATAGAAAGAAGCCAATTTTAAATTTAAAGAAGATATTCTATAGAAAATAAATGTTAGTTTATGCAAACAGAGGCTCAGCCAGTCACATGGCAGTTCACTTATACATCCAGACGTGATGAAGACGGCTGACTGAAGTTCAGCCTGAGCATCAGAATCAGAAAAAATAGAAAGAAGATTTTAGAGACCTTGAACATAACACGGTTGTTGGTACCAGACGGGCTGATCTACTGGGATTCTCCCCAACAACCATCTCTCAGGTTTACAGAGCATGGTTTGAAGGGAGAAACGGACGACTACTTTAAGGTTCCAGAAAAACAACAGCAGCTCAGATGAGCAACGGTTCCCAACAAGGTCTTCAGAACACAATCACATGGCTAACAACAGGAAGTTAAGGAAACATAGGAAAGACGGGAAAAACGCTGTCCGGTCCAATGAGTATCAACTAGGGCTGCCACAAACAATTATTTTGATAACCGACTAATCACTAATTACTTTTTGCTGATTAGTCGACTAATCAGGTCACCTTTAAAATGCACGTTATTGCAGGAGCAAGCAGCTGCTCTAATATTTATGTATTGCCTTGAACTATAAAAAAAAACAAAAAACATTAGTCATACAGCAGGCATATGACTTAAGCTGCATTCAGACCGCATCCGTTGGATACGTCGAGCAACGCATCCAACGGATGAAGTTTGACGGATGTACTTTTTAGCTTCCATAGCCTGCTTCTGAGGAAAAAACAACGCATGGGCGGGGCTTCCTCTGTTACCGTACGTTCTGCACTATGGTGAATCGTAACGAGAGAGTGGCTTGGCTTTATTTGCTAGATAAAGCTAGACAACGTTGACATCGGCTGCATCAGCGGCCATTATTCAGATGGTAATCTTAGCAGCTAACAAGCTAACAATTAACAGAGGCTACTGTCCGTGTTTTGTCATCAGCCACAGTGAGCTTCCCTTTAAGAAGCTCAAACATCACTGCTGCACCGCTGTGGAAAGCAGCTTCTACTCTGTGAATTAAGCAGAATTCAAACGAACATAGCTATCTTTTTGAAAAAAAAAAAAAAAACTGCTGAAAGTTAGGGCTGTCAAAATTAAATTACATTTGAATAATTCCTAGAATTAACTAAATTTTTTAACAGAATTAACAAATGCACAGAATATCGCCTGCAACACATCGGCTCTCCTTCCTAACCTGCCAAACTGGGGATTGTTGTGTGTCTAAATGACGTGAATATAGTATTATTGGCATATTGGCTTTTAGTTGATATAATTAAGTTCATAAGTTGTCTGTGAGAATTTTCCTTACCGTCTGCTTGGGATAGCAGCTCGCCATGATTCCGTATATTTCCTAGTCATGTGTATTACTCAGTCAAAGTGATGTTTTCAGATTTGAATTAGATATTTAAACATTAATTTTTTTGTCATTTAATGGAAAAGAAACCTGTTGAACGTGATGCATTTTTCTTTGAAATACGTGCCGATTTCTTTTTGTGCAATATCAAATTAATAGGAAACCAGGAAAGCAGACAATTTTGAACTTCATTTTCATGATTTTTATCCTTTATTTTATTTAAATGTTCTTTAAATGGCATTCTGAACCGTTTTGAAGTTGTTTTGCTGTAACATTTCTGGAAAATCAGAATGCTTTTGCCGGTTTCTGCAGAAATAAAGCTTTTAGAGACTCAATAAACAGCAGCTCGGTTATGCGAGATAATTTGTGCTCACCAGGTGTAGGTTAAAGAGGAATAAATAATGTAATATTCAGCATCACTTGTTTCTTCACTTTACCTCAGTGTACAACTGTATGTTACTGTAAAGTCATTATTAATGCAGTTTCCTTTAAGGGGAACCTAATTACAGTCTCTGCTGAAGCTTTTCCATGCACTTAGAGGCATTACATAAGGCCATCAATTGATTTATGTTACATAAGAGAGGGTTGATTGACTTCTCCTTATCTTCTTACACCCTTGCCCTTCTCTGTATCTTTTTGTTGTTGTTGCTGCTGTCTTAACTAGTTCTGAATTGTTCTCCTCTTCTCTGCTCTTCGTCGTTCCAACAATGTCCCATCAGGTTATGGAAACATCGCTCCCAGCACGGAAGGAGGGAAGATCTTCTGCATTCTTTATGCCATATTTGGCATCCCTCTCTTCGGCTTTTTGTTGGCGGGGATCGGAGACCAGCTGGGGACCATGTTTGTGAAAAGCATCTTGCGAGTTGAAAAGATATTCAGGGTGAGTAATATGTTTTTGTCCTTTTTTCCCAGTATCTTCTTTTTAGCTTTTAAGGCTATTAAGGCTATATGAGAGAAAATGAAAACTACTTTATGAATCTATTCTTAAAATATTACTCTAGAGGGAGATATCACACTTGTAACTTGTGTCAGCCTGTTTGTGTGTAACTTTGGGTACTTATATCTGTAAAAGCGTATTTGTAAGCCATAAAATACATTTTGTGCATAACTTCGGGTACTTGCAACTTGGGCTGAGAGGTATAGAGAAAATTTAACGATACCAAAATTAGTGACTGTTACTGACGTCATTTTGCCCGTGCCGGTAAATTCGGTTTGTAAAAAAAATTAAAAGATGTGTTTTAGTTTAGCGGTGTTCCTGATCCTTTAAGAAATAAGTGTTGCCTTGAGTTACATGCATACACATTCATGTGTCAGAGGGGGAAAGCGCTGTGTAGCTACATTTAGCAAGAGTTTAGACTCATCTACCGGCTGTTTTTCAGAGAAATGCGACTATCGACAAATAAAGTGACTTTTTATGGTGTTATTGGACACTTAGACGCTAAAGTGGAGCACGTTTGTTTGTTACTGCAGCAACGGAGCTGCAGAGCGCTTCTAGCTCAACCGATAGTCGTTATCAAGGTTAAATGCTCAATAACATGATATTAATTTTAGCTCATATCGCTCAGCCCTACTTGCAACTGTGCCTTCAGATGTACAACCAAACATGAAATTACGAATACAGAATCCTATCACACAACCAAAATTTAAAATTACACTAACTTAAAACTAACTGCAAATTCAAAAACAATTCCTGATTTCACATCTCAAGATTTGTGCGTGTATGATGCATTTAAATGTTGGTAGAATGCTGGGTCATCTGAGTATTCTCATCACTTTTCCTGCATTACCGCATTTGAACAGAAGCAGGAAAAAACTGCCAAGTCGTCCAAATACACTCAGGTGTAAACACAAATATAACTGAGTGCAATAGAACATGAAATTTACCGTCTTATGAACGCACACACTATCAAGCTTGCAGACATGCACACCTGTGGTGCATTCAGGGTTGCAGGGAAAATCCAGTACACTACCCATTTGTACATTATTTCAAAGCAAATTATTTAATGTTGAAGATAGAAAACTCGGTTTCAATTTCGTGACAATAATTTCCAAACTAATACATTGGATTTCAAATCAAGCAATTTCAGATTCAGTTTTTAAAAACATTTTTTCAAGTTGAGCATTTCTGATCACATCTGAATAATGTAAGCACCGATCAAACTTCTTAAAATGAATTTTCTGACAGCACAAAGTTCTCCCAATACCTGTAGCTTATATTTAAACAAATTTCTTAGTTTAAAAATTTTCAGTCTATGTATTACAATTAAAGGTCATGATATTGTTTTTCCCTGACAAACGTCTTTGTCACTCAAGCAGCAAGTTTAGAGGGATAAATATACTCAGATGTCCAAGCATTCTACCAGCATTTAGACGCCTCATGTATGCACAAGTCTTGAGTCTCCAAACGCGTTGTGTACGTGTCACTCTGATGTGTGTAATTGTTGTTTTTGTCTGTGTGAATCAGGTGATTAGTGCATATGTATTTAAATATTTTTGTGCGAAGTAGCAGTTAGTTTTAAGTTATTGTAATTGGAAATTGTGTCTATGTGTGACAGGATTATGTCCTCGTAATTTCTTGATAATTGTGTGTACACTTGAACACATAGTTGCAAGTACCTGAAGTTACGCACAAAATGTATATTACAGTTTACACATCAGGTGTTACACATACAATTACCCAGAGTTACACGCAAACAGGCTGAAACAAGTTACAAATCAGGTATTACACGCACACACAGATGTTGTGAGTCCTTTTATCTCTATAACTTCCACTAAGCTGTGTAAATTTTTATCATTTCTAAAAGCGTCTCTTTCTTGGTTTGTCCAGCAACAACACAGACAGATCAGCCAGACAAAAATAAGAGTTACGTCAGCGCTCTTGTTTATCCTCGCTGGCTGCATCGTCTTCGTCACCATCCCTGCAGTCATCTTCAAATACATCGAGGGCTGGACTACTCTGGAGGCCATCTACTTTGTTGTCATCACCCTGACCACTGTGGGGATCGGCGACTATGTGGCAGGTAGCCCTACACAGCTGGAGCTTCTCAGTAATCATCTATGTGGTGCTGGAACCTGCAAGAAACAGCTTTTATTTGGACAGAATATTTTACAGAACTGAAATGATGGGCCAACTCAGCTCCTGTGCAACATATTTATTTTTGCGGAAACAAGAAAACAGCATTTCAGTTTGAACTACTTGGTGCGCAGTCTGCTCTCACTCACTACATACTTCTGAATTTTACAACAAAAATAAACACATTTGTAAAGTAAAACACAATATCTCTCTAATATAACAAATTAAACATATTTAAACAAATTTACATCCACAAAGCATCACTCATGAATTGACTGCAATCAAACAAATATTTTCCGTTTGGAATTACTTTTTAATCCTATTTATTTATTTATCACTCCTATCAAGTGTATGTATTAATTTAAATCAATTTCAAACAAGGGCATTTTTAATAAATTACTCATAATTAACCTTTCTGAAATACAGAAAACATTTTACATTTTCTCCATTACCCAGAAAATTTAATCCATCTGCCACCTAGCCTAGCCTGACTATCCTTTAGCTCAGCCTTATGGTGCGTTCACATCGCCCCAAACGTCAGCATCAGTTGCAGCAAGATTACATGTAAAGTGTATGGTTGAGTTCGTCAGAGGTCCGTCAGAATCTCTTTTTTTTTTTTCCGTTGGCTCCGTCAATTTTTCAAGCGTTACTTGCGTTTCAAGCGGCAACGTATCAAACGCAAGCGGTGCAGAAGTTCAGCTAGCTGAACTTTTGATGCACTTGACGCAGTGCGCCAAGCATGTGGGCGGGCCTTTCTCTGTCTGTTGTTTTAAACACTAGCGGCTCATGATTGGCTAGACATCGTCGACGTCACTACAGTGACTGCGTAACAGCTAGCTGAACTTCTGCGTTGCTTGCGTTTGCTACGTTGCCGCTTGAAAAGGAAGTAACGCTTGAAAAGTTGACGGAGCCAACGCACACAACGCGCCGCAGAGATTCTGATGGATCTCTGACGGACTCAATCATAGACTTTACATCTAATCTTGCCGCAACTGACGCTGACGTTTGGGGCGGTGTGAACACAGAATTATAGTTAGCAAGATTAATTTCTTCTGACGTCTCTGGTGCTTTTGCTTCTGCTGCAGGTGGAAATCGGACCATCGACTACATGAACTGGTACAAGCCTCTGGTGTGGTTCTGGATCCTTGTAGGGTTGGCATACTTTGCCGCTGTTCTCAGCATGATCGGTGAATGGCTCAGAGTGCTTTCTAAAAAGACCAAAGAAGAGGTGAACTTTCATGGTTTTCGCCATGTTCAACAACATGCATCGCCTTTCTGTTTGTGTGCGCTAACGTAGCTTACATGACTCAATCTCCAGCTCAGCCAAGGTGCTCTGGCAATTTTGAATGTTAAATTACTGAATTGAACTCTTGACATGAACCCATTTTTTGATATTTTGATTTGTTCAGACTCACCTGCATGTGAATGAAATACCTGCGGCTCATCTCTTAGACGTTTTTATCGTTTTGGTACTTCTGCTTTAGGTCGGCGAGATCAAAGCTCACGCGGCAGAGTGGAAGGCCAACGTAAGAGCGGAGTTCCGTGAAACACGACGACGCCTCAGCGTAGAGATCCATGACAAGCTCCAGCGGGCAGCCACCATCCGCAGCATGGAGCGCCGTCAGCTGGGTCTGGAGCAGCGGGCCCACTCGCTCGACGTTCTTTCACCAGAGAAGCGGGCAATGTTCGCCAGTCTAGACGCCGGCCGCTTCAAGACTTCATCACAAGAGAACATCGACGCGAAACTGAACAACCTGAGGCTGAAGGGGGCCTGCGAGACATACGACCAACAGGGCAGCGAGCAAACGCCACAGACTGCGTCTTCCTCCGAGGAAAACCTCTTCAACCTCCGCTTCGGGTCGCTCACCAAGCTGGCCAGGCGCAACAAGAACCGCGATCTGTGCAGGAACATCCCTGAAGACTCCCGACGTACCAGCGTGGGCATCAACACCCCCATGCAAGGGGAGGAGAGAACGGGGGAAGACGAAGACGAAGAGAGCCGAGAAAAGAAAGAGGAAAACATCAGTCTGACGAACCTGTCACAGTACGCAGCGGAGCGCAGCAAGCTGAACGGGTTCACACCGACACAGGCCAAGGACGGAGAGAACGATCCGACATCAAACGCATGAACACTTCAGCTGCAGACATAGACTGTGGAGAGAGACAGACTGAGTCACGGGGAGAGTTCACAGTCCTTTGAGATGTCAAGAAACGTGCCTTTTCTGTTTCCTATGCTTCGACTGGAACCGTTCCCATCTAACTCAGTCATCGTGCCATAGCAATGGGAAGAAAACCTGCTGCCAAAAATGAATCCCAATAAACATTCAGAAGAGCCTGTTGTTCGATTACCTCATTACATTTGTTGCTGTAAAATGGGCTACCTGTGATGTATACCGGAGCTGTCCCACTCCGCTCTGTTGTCTCTCAGCCCTCGGGGCGCTCATGAGACGACCATGTGTTCACGCTGGATCTTATTTTCCTCTCACACCCTGGGCGCGACAGCCACAGAGCTGGACTCCTGTCGTTCATCTCCGGAGACATCATCGATCATTTTGTCATCTCATACCGCATCGTCTGTTTATGGGCCGTCGGCCTGATCTGGAAGGACTTCAACGTTAATGACTGCAGTTTGGAAGGCTTAGGTTTTGCTGGATCAATAAACAATACTAGTAGCTACCTAGAGGACATGTACAATTATCCCTACATTGTATGTGGCTTTGCATATGTAGCTTGACAATAAAAAAAACTGCTAAATATTAAGATCTGTTAAAAAATAAAAATAAAAACAAACTATACACAATGCATGGTTATTAAAACACGACCATAGCAGCTAGCTGGAATAACCTGAAGAGTTACAGCTGTTATAATGTTTCTTTTATCGTGAAAAAATAACATATTTGGCTTTCACTCCTACTTTCTGCTCATCCACTGTAAAACTAATGTGTTTTTGTAATTGTGAACTCTAGCATCCAAACAACTCCAGCATACTAAGATTGTCAGCAGCCTTTATTGTGCACAAATTTTTACACTTTTTTCAATCTGACTTTTTTTTTTTTACCGGGATTTCAACACGTCTACCTTGATTCTGTTCATGAATGTGATGCTGTTGATTTTTTTTATACCCACAAGCATGTTTCCATCTGTATTTATTTGCTTTTTCTACCGGCCATAAACCTTGGTTTTGTGTATTTTCCATTAAACTGTAACATGAACAAAATACGTCATGATGTTGAGTGTTTTTATTTTTAGTAAAAATAGGATTCTTCGATGTGTTTAAACTGTTTTCTCACTGAAATATCTTTATTTTGCCAAGTCCCAAGAGTATGTGACAGCATATATATATATATATATATATATATATATATATATATATATATATATCCATCCATCCATTTTCTTAACCGCTTAATCCTTTATGGGTCGCGGGGGTGCTGGTGCCTATCTCCAGCTGTCAACGGGCGTGAGGCGGGGTACACCCTGGACAGGTCGCCAGTCCATCGCAGGGCTATATATATATATATATATATATATATATATATATATATATATATAGTATACAGGTGCTGGCCAGTAAATTAGAATATCATCAAAAAGTTGAATTATTTCAGTAATTCCATTCAAAACGTGAAACTTGTATACTGTATACTTTCCTTCCACACATAGTGATATATTTCAAGTGTTTATTAATTTTCATTTTTATTATTACAACTGACAGCTAATGAAAACACCAAATTCAGTATCTCAGAAAATTAGAATATTCTGAAAAGGCTCAATATAGAAGACACCTGGTGCCACTCTAATCAGCTGATTAACTCAAAACACCTGCAAAGGCCTTTAAAAGGTCCCTCAGTCTTGTTCTGAAGGCTCCACAATCATGGGGAAGACTTCTGACTTAACAGCTGTCCAAAAGACGACCATTGACACCTTGTACAAGGAGGGCAAGACACAAAAGGTGATTGCTAAAGAAGCTGGCTGTTCGCAGAGCTCTGTGTCCAAGCACATTAACAGACAGGCGAAGGGACGGAAAAAATGTGGTAGAAAAAAGTGTACAAGCTCTAGGGATAACCGCACCCTGCAGAGAATTGTGACGACAAACCCATTCAAAAATGTGGGGGAGATCCACAAAGAGTGGACTGCAGCTGGAGTCAGCGCTTCAAGAACCACCACGAAGAGACTCATGAAAGACATGGGATTCAGCTGTCGCATTCCGTGTGTCAAGCCACTCTTGAACAAGAAACAGCGTAAGAAGCGTCTCGCCTGGGCCAAGGACAAAAAGGACTGGACTGCTGCTGAGTGGTCCAAAGTTATGTTTTCTGATGAAAGCAATTTTTGCATTTCCTTTGGAAATCAAGGACCCAGAGTCTGGAGGAAGAGCGGAGAAGCACAGAATCCACGTTGCATGAGGTCCAGTGTAAAGTTTCCACCGTCAGTGATGGTGTGGGGTGCCATGTCATCTGCCGGTGTTGGCCCACTCTGTTTCCTGAGGTCCAAGGTCAATGCAGCCGTCTACCAGGAAGTTTTAGAGCACCTCATGCTTCCTGCTGCTGACCAACTTTATGGGGATGCAGACTTCACTTTTCAACAGGACTTGGCACCTGCACACAGTGCCAAAACCACCAGTACCTGGTTCAAGGACCATGGTATCCCTGTCCTTGATTGGCCAGCAAACTCGCCTGACCTTAACCCCATAGAAAATCTATGGGGTATTGTGAAGCGGAAGATGCAATACGCTAGACCCAACAATGCAGAGGAGCTGAAGACGACTATCAGAGCAACCTGGGCTCTCATAACACCTGAGCAGTGCCACAGACTGATCGAGTCCATGCCACGCCGCATTACTGCAGTGATGGAGGCAAAAGGAGCCCCGACTAAGTATTGAGTGCTATACATGCACATTCTTTTCATGTTCATTCTTTTCAGTTGGCCAACATTTAAAAAAAAAAACATTTTTTTTCATTGGCCTTTAAAATATTCTAATTTTTTGAGATACCAAATTTGGAGTTTTCATTAGTTGTCACTTATAAATATCAAAATTAAAAGAAATAAACATTGGAAATACATTGGTCTGTGTGCATTGCATGAATATAATGTACAAGTTTCACGTTTTGAATGGAATTATTGAAATAATTCAACTTTTTGATGATATTCTAATTTACTGGCCAGCACCTTTATACCTCAATGCTTCTCTGCTGGCCAGGGAACACCTTGGTCCAAAGAAGATGGATGGATGGATGTATGGATTGATGGACGGATGGATAAAAGGATGGATGGAGGGATGATAAAAGGATGGATGGATGGATAAAAGGGTGGATGGATGGATAAAAGGGTGGGTGGATAGATGGATGGATGGATAGATAAAAGGATGGATGGATTGAGGGATAAAAGGATGGATGATAAAAGGATGGATGATAGATAAAAGGGTGGATGGATAAAAGGATGGATGGATGGATTGAGGGATAAAATGATGGATGGATAAAAGGATGGATGATGGATAAAAGGGTGGATGGATAAAAAGATGGATGGATGGATAAAAGGATGGATGGATGGATGGATTGAGGGATAAAAGGATGGATGGATGGATTGAGGGATAGAAGGATGGATGGATGGACGGATGGATAAAAGGGTGGATGGATAAGAGGATGGATGGATAAAAGGATGGATGGATGGATAAAAGGATGGATGGAAAGATGGATGGATGGATGGATGGATAAAAGGAAGGATGGATGGATGGATAAAAGGATGGACGGATGGATAAAAGGATGGATGGATGGATGGATGGATAAAAGGATGGATGGATGTTTTTCTCCAAAGAGGACTTTTTACCACATACTGTAACTTGAGGACTGCTTGGTAAAAACCTGAACTAAACAGCACTGAGTAAATCTTCATAACGGCATCTGGAATATTTGAGGCAACAAAAAAACATAATTTCCTTCAAAATATGAAATTTATAACAGGAAAAAAAATCAGCTTTAAGGGAGGTTAACATGGGTCGAAATGTGATAATGGCACAGATGTTATGAGGCGTCCCTGCTGTCATCAGGATCTATAAAAATGACCTGAGAAAGGAGGAGTGGTGATCCTTCAACAGGGTCACTGGTGGAGGTGAAGAGTTCAGCTTTGACCATGCATACTATCAGAACCCCGGGTCTGACACCATCTGGACCTGCAGCCTCCTCCCAGTTCTGTCTGTCCAGCCGGCTGCTGGAGGAGGACGGATGGGACAGGCAGGTAAAATGTACCCTCGTGTGGCAGGATGGAGTGTCACTGTTGGAGACGGTAGAGGTGTGACAACAAGCTGGGAGGTCAGAGAGGGCGTAATCTGTGTGGGTGGGAACCTGAGAGCAGAATCCACACTGAAGAAACACGGAGAACGTCTTTCCTTTACCCCCTGTTTTTCTCTAAGTATTATTATTCAGCAGAACCGAAAAAGCAGAGCTGCATATTTGAACTAATAAAGTTATAACATTTTAGGCAAGAAGCTGATGCCATGGCAACCAGTTCTAAGGGCCAGAAAGATTTCACATCCTCAGAGCACAGGAGAAAAACAGAACATGTTTATCTGAAAAGGAATATTTTTATTGAACTCTATATCTATGTTCTGGACAATATCTGCTTTCTGTGGTTGGTTTGGGCTCCTTTCGCATGAATGACTGCATCGGTGCAGTGTGGAATGGAGCAGATCAGCCTGGGATCTTCATACTGGACCTTTAACAGCTTTTATTCATTTCCTGCACACTCGTCCTTTAGACTCTCTAACCCTGATTATTGAACGACATGCAGGCTTTACTTTGGTTTACATGATTTGAGACAAAGAAACTACAATGCAGCATTTAAAAGCATGGAAGTAAATAATAAAAAGCAATAACAGTAATTAAAAAGAATAGAAAGCACAAACATATCAGTTACTCATAAGCAAGTCTGAACAGAGGTGTGACCAAGTCATTACTGTACAAATCTCAACTAAGTCTCAAGTCTTTGTCCTCAAGTCCGTGTCAAGTCTCAAGCAAATTACAGACAAGTCCAAGTCAAACTTTGAATTTCAAGTCTCTTCGAGTCAAATTTTTTTTTTTATGTTGCATTTTTATGTTCAATGTAAATCATATTCAGTGTATTCTTTTTAAAAGCTGTATTTAATTCATACCTCATAAAACAAGTGTAACTGAACTTAGAAATTTTACAATAAGTAGTTTTGAACTCACCTCTGTTGTACAGTTTTCATTAAACTTGGCTACAATGAATAGTCTTCCTTTAAACCTTCATTTCACAATAAACAATCAGTGAGCAATGCTGAACTTACGATTTTCAAACCAAAACCAAAATTGCTGTCACATCATCTGCACATAACATTTTCTGTTTCTCTCTTATCTGGTCTCTGTATAACATGTTTGTGCGCGTCTGTGTGTGACTGGCTATCAGAAAGTACATAAAATGTATTGACTGAAAAGTAAACAGGAACTTGCTGTTTACTGTTCGTTTTGGTCAGTTAATATTCTCCAATGCATTTGCAAAACACTAAATTGGATAAAAGTTTGTCGGTCATCTGTGCCTGATGAGGCCGTAGAATGATGCCACCATAGCTGAAAACTCGCTCCACTGCTGCACTACATGCAGGCACTGGCAAAACTCTGGTGGCTGCATGAAACAGGGAAGGAGGAGTGTTCATGTCCATGTTGTGTAAACTATTCAGGGCTCCTGCTGGCTTGAATTGATCTATTTTCTTTGTTCAGAAGCATTTCTAATTTATTCTAACACACAAGCACATTAGAACACTTATTTTCCTCTCATGTTCTTTTTTTTCGGAACTCGTTGTGCGTTACACTGGTTTTCGCCGCTTGGTAAGGTATGGCTAGGTTAGCTTAGCATAGCTAGGGCTGCCAGGTCTCTCCAACGGCCGCTGGCTGCTCTGCTTTGTGACCGCGTACCATGGAGGCCGCCATTGCTCCTCCATTGCTGTAGTACCTCCATTTGGCCGCTAGGCCCCCATTGAAAAGCATTGGACTTTAGACACGTTAAAAACAACTTTAATGCCTGGTGCCCCATTGTTTTAAACTTTCTATGGCTACATATTCTTCCTGAGATAACGCTGGGCTCATAAAAACATAGGCACCAGGCTGGTTTTCGTAAGATAATTTTTTGAAATCTTGCATAATTAATGAGGGGGCCGGGCCAAGTTTAGCATCAGAGCTAAAGACGCGGGAGCAGAATGGGCGCGATTACGACCGAACTACACGCCCATACACGCCCCACGAGGGCAGAGTCTACAGTGAAGATCCCGCCCCTATGCCCTTTTTAAGAACATGCTTCGTCAGAGCTGGGGAGGAGGAGTCTGTGAATCCGCCAATGAATTCCCCCATGAAAGTCATTCTGGTAAACGGGGAGGATTGAGGAGGCGCTGTCTATTCTTTTTTACAGTCTATGGGTCTCCCTCTATAAACCTCCTCTCTCTTGCTCTGTGCCCCTTCCTGTGGCTGTGTTCAACAGGTTTTCTGCACTCACCTGAGAAACCAATTCTGCCAGCTGAGCTGCCGCAGCTCCATAGCTGAACGTGGCTCTAGAGTCACATACGACCACAGTCAAATACCTAAAATGAGGTTAGCTTAAGTTAGCCATGACATTGTGGCAAAAAATTGCACCTACCGTTCTTTATGCAACTTTAAATGATGAACGAAGTTGGATCTTGTTCCATCTGCGTCCGTGATTTTCTTTTTTCATGTTCAACATGTTGCTTTGATTTTTTTTTTATACTACTTCGTAGTTTGTGAACCCACATGCGATTACCTTTGGGAGCATACCGATAGTTCTTGTTGGCTGCGTTCTGCAGTGCTGAATGGACGGTTAGACTGGCCTGTTCTTAAATTGTTGTATTTTTTGTTGTTTTCAAATCCGATTAATTTGATTGGCTCTTCGCGGCTCTCGCACACATAGAGACGGACTTCACTTGTTGATTTGGGATGAGTGAAATAATTTAACCCGACACAATTTTGAAATAGTAGATGTTTTAAACTGTATTTATAGGGTAATAAAGCAAGTCTTTGTGAAGTAAACGGGTTCAAGTCCTAGTCAAGTCCCAAGTATGTGGCCTTCAAGTCCAAGTCCAAGTCTTTGAGCATTATTTCAAGTCAACTCTCAAGTCATGAAATTAATGACTCGAGTCGAAGTCATGTGACTCGAGTCCACACCTCTGAGTCTAAATAGGTACATTTTTATTTTAGACTTAAAATAATTCAGTGTCTCTGCAGCTTTGCATTCTCCTGGTAATTTTTGGTTCTGGTTCCAGGGACGATCAGTAAACTAGAGCTGCAGGACCTGAGTGATCTGGATGGTTTGTACCATGATACCAGATCTCTAATGTACTCTGGTGCTAAACCATTCAATGATTTATAAACTAATACAAGCACTTTGAAGTCTATTCTCTGAGCTACAGGGAGCCAGAGAAAGGACTTAAGAACTGGGTTAATGTGTTCTACTTTCCTGGTACTAGTGAGAACACGAGCAGCAGCGTTTTGGATCAGCTGCAGCAGTCTGATTGATTTTTTAGATAGACCTGTGAAGATATTGTTACACTAATTAAGGCAGTTAAAGATAAACGCATGGATGAGTTTTTCTAGGTCTCCTTGTGTCATCAGTCCTTTAATCCTAGAAATGTTCCTCAGGTGATAGAAAGCTGACCTTGTTATTGCCTTTATGTGACCCTGGAGGTTCAGGTCTGACTCCATTATTACACCTAGATTTCTGGTCTGGTTGGTAGTTTCTAGTTGGACCAACTGTAGTTGTGTACCGATATTTAATCGATCTTTTTTGGGTCCAAAGATAAGTACTTCTGTTTTGTTTTTGTTCACATGGAGGAAATTATGGGACATCCAGCTGTTAATCTGCTCAATGCATTTAGGGAGGGTTTGGACAGGTTGAACATCACGTGGTGACATTTAGATATAAAGCTGAGTGTCATCAGCATAGTTGTGATAGGAATGTCTAGAGAACTGCGTTGGACTCTGTGGTACAGTACTCGACTGGTTCAAATCCTATCTTTGGTACAGGAACTTCTTTGTGTAAATAAGAAAATTTTCATCACAAAACACAGAAAGTGGGGTGATATTATTTCTTGTCATTATCTGGCTTAGTGGGAGCATGTAGATGCTAACTAAGAGGGGCCCTAGGATAGAGCCCTGGGGGACCAGTAATATATCATGATCAACAGTGTCAAACGCCGCACTGGGGTCTAATAATATCAGTACTCTGGTTTTACCACAGTCAGTATTTGTATGGATATCATTGAAGACTTTGACAAGGGCTGTCTCTGTACTGTGGTACCTACGAAAACCAGACTGATAAATATCAAAGTGGTTGTTGATTGTTAGGAAGCTGTGGAATTCAGCTTTCTCAATAATTTTACCGATAAAATTCTGGGTGGTGTAGCACAAGGAATCAGCCGGTTATTCTGGATACATGTGGTGGTTTTGTTTAACAATCCTCTGGAGGCTGGAGTTAGCCATTTTTCTTCTGCATCTTTCTCTATCACATTTTTTCTCCTTCCACCAATCATTCCATTTATGTCTTTTTTGTTATTATATAAGCTAGAACAGAACATTTTTGAATTAAAAAAAATTCCCAGTGGTTTAATGTAATATTCTCAATAAAATAAAATAATAATCAGGTTTCCATGACTCGAAATCCATATTCTTGAAAATTAAAAGAAGAAAATGCATAAGATATATGACTGTGTGTGTAATCTGTGAGGGGATACAGTGTCTCAGTAATCTTCCGGTCCAGATGCTTTTGTACCTTCTACCTCTCTTCTTCCACTTTTGGCTCCAAAAATGGGACTTGTGGTTTGTGGCTCCGGCTTTACCGGCCTTTCAATTCCTCTTGTTCAATATTTGTGACCTGATTGGCCTTCAGCAGCAATGCCCTGATTGGCTGAGAGTGAAACCAAAACTACTGATTGTTGGAGGACTGGAAGGCCTTGGGTTGTCTTTGACTGTGTGTCTATAAAAGCCCACCTACCTTTACAAGCTGACATCATGTCATCACTGCTTTATTTTTCATCTTCTGGCAGTAACATTTGATAACTTATTAAATTCTTCAAACATTGGAGCTATAATAGATTTGATAAACTTGTTATAAATAAAAACCATATCAGTTTGATGGATGCAGACTAGGGCTGGGCAAAACGATTATTTTTGTAATCGATTAATCTGGCGATTATTTTTTTGATGCATCGATTAATCTAATGATTAATTTTTCGATTCGATTATCGATTATTAACGCATTATTTAATTTTTATGGAAAATTTGACATTTATTAATATATGTATTTTAATTAAATAAACAAATTTCTTCATTTGAACACATTTTAATAATAAAAAAAATCCAAATAAAGTTGTAGTATTAGTACAATCTCCTGTTAAGAGGTTATATTTAACAAGAAGTTAAATGTTGTGCAAAAAATCTTATGAATAAAGGAAAGAAAATACGAAAAAAATATAAAACAAAATTTAACATTCACTTAATGCAAAAAAGTGCTCTTCATTCACAAAAAAATATCTACTTTGCTGCATTTTCTCTTGGTTCTGACATACAGTAAGATTTGCACATAAAAAAGAGATAAACAAGGAGAGACACACTGTTCATTACAATAAAATGCTGCACATTTTTCTAGTTATTAGATGGCAACTTTGAATCCAACAAACTGGAGGAGCATGAAGAAAAAAATAGTATTCAAACCAGATGAGGTGTTATTAAACGTGACAATCAAGAGTTCGTTGTCGGTTTGCTTTAGCAAGCACTTAAACAATGCTTAAAGATGCTTAAAAATCGACGCGTTGACGTAATCGATTACGTCGACGCGTAAAATACGTCTACGCAAAAAATGCACGTCCTAATGCAGACCATCATTTTGGGTTTAGTATGATTTGAATCTCATAGACATTATATTCTAATCGTGGTATAGAAATAAACTTTGACTTAACTTTAGTTTATTTTAATCATTATATATATACATATATATATATATATATATATGATTTTAAAATGTTTTTCATTTGCACGTGTTGTCTAAAGATATACATATTAGCTATACCAATAATAAAATTGTTTTTTAGGTTCAAATATTTACATACAGCCCACCCATATTGGGTTAAATGTTTGTTAGAAACAAAAGATGCTTTTTGTAGTCATAAATATTCTTCTGGCTTCATTCTGTCTGGATATTTGAGTCCCTTTAAAGTGGATTCTTTCACAGCTTTTCCTGAGTTTGGCGTCTCTCCATATATGTCCAAAACTAGATGTTTAGGATGGTTGTTCTGAAACCTGTCTAAGTTAAACTATCTTTCAGTTTAAGTTGAGGTAAAGACGTCATTTTATTCCATTTTACTTAATTATTCTGTCGACTTATTACAAAGCAGCAATAACTCTGGTAGAGAACCATAGAATCACTGGCTGGAACAGCTTTTCCACTTTTGAAATCCTCCCTTTTACTTCTTCAAACATTCTTTATGATCAAAATGAAACAGCTGAACATTTGTCCTCTGACCATTAAACCTTCTCCTTGAGACATCTGCCTTGTCCATATGGCCGCCGCTAATTCCGCCTCAGATTAAAGGAAGCAGAGAAGAGGCTTCTAGGTTGAACCTTCTCAGTCAACGTTGATGTCATGTGAATCATTGATTTAATATGATTTCATCGTTATGAAAACTATCTTTGGGCTTAATGCCAGGGGGTTATTTAGTTCATTTTCACCAAAATATTCCTGGAATTAAAAACAACGGTTTTGTTGGGTTTTTTTTTACCTAGAGCATGAACATCATCCTATTCTATGTCTTTGTTTTTAAAATAGATTCATTCTCTCCGTGTGTTTGCCTGGGGGAAGCTTTCAGGTAATTAAATGACATCATTTATGATTACATAAGTCACCTCATGGCATGTTGAAGGATGCTGCAGAACCATGGCCTCCATGTGTGTTCATCTAGCTACCTCTGAGCCACAGACAGACCATGTGTCCGACTGTGTGACAGCAACAGCAAAGCTATTAAGCAATTAAGGCAGGTAAGTAAAGATGGAGATATGAATAAATGGAACCATGTGAGGGTGGGTTTGTGTGTGTGTTGGTGGGTGGGTGTAGGGTCTGCAGGGCTTCCTTCAAGGTGAAAGTGACCTCAGCACGTTCAGCCTCCCTCCCCCCCTTAAATTCATTGTCTGCCTCCGACTTCCCACTGCGGCTCCCACACCAACAGTAAATCCAAAGCCGCCTCTGTTGTTGCTTTTTACGTACTTTTTTCCTCAGAAAGTATCATTGATTGGACTTTCTTTCATCTGCTTGTGTCCGGACAGACGGTCAGATTTATTTACAAGAATGGAGGCTGGCAGACAACACGTTCTTGGTAAGCGCTAAAGATAATCGATTCAGTCTCAGCAGCGGTAAAGTGGCAAAAGAAGATGCACACATGTTAAACACATCTGGCATTTCCTAAATAAAATCTATTCTGTTGGTGCCTGAAAAATATTGAAATTCATCTTGCGTATGCTGCAGTGTTACATAACTCTGCCAGGGAGCAACGGTGAGGCACTTTAGAGTGCATCTTCTGTCATAGAAAAGCAGCTCTGGAGAAAATGGTCTCATCCAGGCCTCTCCATCATGTTTCACTGAATTCAATGCATTAATAACTTGATTTGTTTCTTGCAATCCAGCTGAAAATGTCAGCTAAATCTGGACGAATATCGCAGGAAAATATCAAACATTCACAAAAGCAGACTGCTTCTAGAAACGTTGGCAGAAGCTCAGTGGATTCATGGTAACCTGACAGGATGTGTCCTGTGCAGAAAGTCCAGGTGTGATGTTTGTAAAGGGAAAAACCTGGAGGCCAAGTCAGCCGATACTGAGGTGCAGATGTACTGTAGGAACTATATGGAAAGAGCTGGACCTAAGGAGCTCAGCTCAGCTCCTTAGTTCCACTGAAAAGACCTTTTTAATGCTGCTGTATACCAAAATAATTACTGAAAACGTCATATTCCTCATTGTAGAAAAAACTTGGAGATGGACTGTTGTAAAATGTGAAAACTCTGCAATAATTTCACAGAAAATCTTTATTTTGCACTAGAAATTTTTTGTGCTGTGGTCATTTGTATTAATATTTTACCATTAACCATTTGTTGTAACAAGCAGAGAAGAAAATAAAGCCAGAGTAATGTCACACGTGTAAGACTAGGATTCAAAGATTGTAGAGGCCAGCCAGGGGAATGTAAAGAACCGAGATAATGCGCACATTTCTTCTACTTTTTATGAATAGAATAATCCTTTATTGTCCACAAAAATGGGAAATTTGGTTGAAACAGCAGGAGAGCCCCAAGAAACACCGACATTTAGATTCAGAGGTAAAAAGATATAAAAAACAAACTGAATTTAAGAATTAGGATCGATTCAATATACACATTCATAGACATAACCCAAAAAACAAAACAGAAAAAAGAGCCCCATGCAGTTGTTACAAATAAAATACAGTGGCATACCGCGATTGGAATGTGCAGCAGATCAGGATACATTACAAATACTCAGACTTAAAAGTATGAACAGAATGTACAAGTGTAGGTGTGCATTAAAAAGTAAACATATTATTTCTAAGAGTTAGCAGAATATAAACTGAAAAACCGATGTGCAAATAACAGCAGAGTTTGTCAGGAGCAGTTCTGTTTGTAGAGTCTAACAGCTGCAGGGAGGAAAGAGCTGCAAAAACGTTTTTTCGTGCATCTAGGATGCAGCAGTCTGTCACTGAAGGAGCTCTGCAGCTCAGCGGCATCTTCATGCATGGGCTGGGAGACAGACTCTGTCCATCCGAGATGTTGTTTCATAAGAATCGGTAACCAAAATGTGTCGTCTCTATCCAGATGAAACTGCTACAGAAACTAGATACTGATCTTTTTTCATAAATGAGCAAATTTGAAAAAAAAAACTATTAGTGGATCAAATATTTATTTTGTATTCTACCTTTTCTATTGGTCCCTGATGCTTAGGCTGATCTGAAAGGCAGTCCTGAAGATTTAAAGTGTGAACAATCACAGATAATCAAACACAGTGAGTTAACTTGTAACTAAAAGGAAACATTTTTTGATTTGACATATTTGTCTAGTCTCCCTCCAGAATCTGACTCTAGATGATGACTCATATTTTTTTCATAGGAAGCCAAGCTTCTTGGTTTGCAGAGAAGTTTAAAACCGGTGACTTTGCTTTTCCTTCTGCCACAGCGACTGTTGAGTCCTTTAATGGTGTAATCCATCAGAGGACGAATGTGTGCATGAATAAAGGCTTCATCCAGAGATGTTGACAGCATGCGTGGGCACACATCCTAATATTAGCCAGAGTAATCAAGGCGAAGGTCGAGGAGCATGAAATCAATTTAAACCCAGCTGTCAATAGATCAAAAGACTACAACATAAAGCTTCCCAAACATTATAGCTCTTTGTGCGCATGTTGAAAATAATAGAAACAGCAAATTATTGTCGCAACTCCACGGTGCTCTGCTCAGATGAGATCAAATCTGAGCTTTTTTGCATCCATGTTTGACAGAAAACAAAACAAACAGCACACCACCCATCCCCACAGGGAAGCATGGTGGTGGCAGCATCATGTCGTGGGCATGCTTTTCTTTAGTACACTGAAAAAGAAAAGTGTTTTTTAATGCTGAATAGTACCCGATCAAATAATCCAAAGTTTAAATAAATGTATTAATTAAAGATTAAAATAAAAAACAGTAGGGATGCAACGATAGCACGTTTTCAAACCGATATGATACCGATACTTGGATCCCATGAACAGGCTGCTAGAGGACCTCAGGGCTGCAGAAAACATTCATGTTTTCAGGAGGTGGGGCTATAGTAGTAATGATTATTTTATTTTGGGTTTGGGAAGGGTGGGGTTTGTGGGGTCATTTTAACCTGTAAAGCACGTTGAGAAGCTTTGAGAAGCTATGTAGTTGGAAAAGTTTGATTTGATTTGAGTACTTGATAAAGTATCTTTGAATTTGATGATACCGAGTACCAATGCTGATACTTCTACCACACACAAAAAATAATAAATTGGAAGTTTTATTTTCTTCTCTGCTTGTTACAACAGATGATAGTGGATTAGATGAAATATAAAATAATACAAATGACCACAAAAGCAATATTTCAGGTGTTCTGTGAATTGATGGCATAGTTTCCACATTTTAAATATCAGTTAATGGTATCAGTTAACTTAAACCGATATGAGTACATTAGAACGGTATCGGCCCCGATATCATATCAGTGCATCCCTAAAAAAGAGATTCAGTTCCAACGGAATAGCAACTCTATTTCATTTACAAATGAATTTGTGAATCTTTAATAATTTGGATTAATTGCCAGTAAATACATTTATATAATTTAACTAATATTTTACATTAAATATTTTACATTAAATATTAGTGTAACAAAATGTTTTAATTTAAAAAAACTTTTCAGCTTTTTTATAGCTGTGAAAATGGGGTGAAATGTACTAAAAGGTGGTGATTAAAATGTACTCAAGTAGACTGAGCATAAATTATTGCACTTGGTTTAAACAGGATTTTTTTAACAGTGCAGAGAGAGGAGAGCATGACTGATATGAAGGTGGAGCCAAATAAACCCGTTGGAGGCTGCTAACCTGAAACCGCAATGAGACGGACTGTAAAGCCACTCAGGTGGGACAGGAACGAAATGTTTGATCACTGTAAACCTGGATAAGTTGAATCTACTTGAAAAAATCAAGGTAACCTTTTTTCTAAATTTTTTTAAAGTAATGAAGCATTAGCTGAATAAGTGATGTTGAGTGTGCTCAATGTACTTGAGCCCCTAATGGATTTGAATTGAAGACTTAAATTGAATGCCTTGGACTTTGTTATTAAAAATGATTGCAAACTTATTGCACTTAGATGCAGAAATTAGTTCTAAGGGCAGAGAAATTTAAGGATTAGTTAATTTGTTCACTGTGGCAAACAGAACACGAGAATTGTTTTTGCAGTTTGTGATTATTTCAGAGAAATACTTCTTCCTTGCTCCACGTAAAATCTGGTTAAACACACAAAACACTTCTTTGTCAACCTCATAATGAACCTGGAGCTTTGACTTGCGCCATTTCCGTTCGGCTTTCTGGCACTCCCTTTTTTGTGCCCTGACCGAAACTTCATTTCTCCAAGGTGCCTTTTGCTTAGTTTTAACCATTTTAACCTTGACAGGAGCTACAGTATCCAAAACATTTACAACCCTTGAAGTGTAAGAGTCCAATAGATTATCAACATTTGAACATGGGTGATTTTCAAATCTGATCAATTCCATAAACTGTGTGCTTGTTGTATCATTTATGAGTCTTCTCTGAATAACTCCAGGCCCAACTACTGGTTTGGGTACAACAGCTAGGTCAAAGAAGAAACAAAAATGATCAGATAAAGCAACATCAACAACATTGACATTTGATATGGGGTCAATTCTAAAAAAAAAGACATCTCAGAAAAACTATTTATCTCAATGTTCTGATTTTGAGTGTGCAAATATCAGGTTTGGACTGTATACCAGAGTGGAGTTATATGATATTAATAAAGATAAAATGGACACACAAATTCAGAGTTTTTTTCACTTAATAATAAAATTAATAAGGTTCAGAATGTATTAGTCAAGTATTTCTCTTCTTAATAAGGTTCCTCTACTTGTTGCCTTTTTTTAATTCAGTTTATCTCAACACTTCTGGTATCCTTTCAATCCTCAAATTGTGAGTCTGACTCAGCCATAGAAATGTTCACTTAGAGGCAGTAAAGTGTGAAGAAGAAGAAAAGAGGAGCAGAAGTGTCTGAGATTCCGAGTCCACTGAAGTAGAAAGTGAGGTACAAACGTATTTTGTAGCCACCAATTGTGCAAGGTGTCCCACTTAGCAAAACAAGAGAGGTCTGCTATTATGTTCATAGGTACACTTCAACTGTGAGACGGAAAAATTCTTTTTTTTTAAATCAGGAAAGAACATCATATGACTTTTAAAGTTTCTTTGTACTGTTTTTATTGGTGTAGAAAGTAATTGTTTGATCTATAACAAAAGTTCACCTCAATACTTGTAATGTAGCCATGGTCGGCAATAACAGGTCAAAGGTTTCCTTAAGGTCCTTATCAGGTTTTCACACACAGCTGCTGGTATTTTGACCCATTCCTCCGTGCAGATCTGCTCTAAAGCTGTGGTTTTTTTTGAGTCTGTCCCTTGGCAGCACAAACTTTTAACTTCCTCCACAGATTCTCCATTGGATTGAGGTCTGGAGACTCGCTAGGCCATCTTGAAGTTGACATTTTTACGATCACTGTCACGCTGGAAGATTCTGCCACGTTTCATCTTCATTGCTCTCAGTCATAGAAGGAGGTTTTTGTCCATTCACGATACATGGCCCCATTCATCCTTTCTTTAGAACGGATGAGTCGTCCTGGTTCATTTGGAGAAAAGCAGTCCCAAAGCATGATGCTTCTACCCCTGTGTTTCACTGTAGGTAGTAAGATCATCGGGATGCAACTCAGTATTCCGATGATTCGTGTTTATACTAAATAGTTCTATTTTGGTGTCATCCTCCTCTGGATCATCCAGATGGTCTCTGTTAAACTTTAGACAGGCCTGGAAATGAGCTGGCTTAAGCAGGGGGACAGCTCTCTGGTCTTGGCCATGGTGGAGGCTTGAATCTGACTATTTGACGGTGTGGAATATGTGTCTTTCATACAGATAACGAGTTCAAACAGACTGACATTAATACAGGTAACAGGTGGAGGATAGAAGGGCTTCGTAAAGAAGAAGTAACAGGTCTGTGCCTCTTGTTTGGTTCATATGACATCATTTTAACACCTATCTTCATTTAAGTGACTCAGATACCAAACAAGCCAGTCAGATTCTCCTTCTCTCTCTGTATATTTCCTGTCAAGGTCGCTGGCCACCGTCTGGCACTTCCAACTCTGGCTCTTCCTGTCGCTCTCGGCGCTATCACACTTCTTAGTTCCTCAAATCATCTTCTTGTTCTGGTAACAGGATCTCTCTGGGCTGGTGGGAAAATTGTAAAAGGAGCAAGTGAGCTAGCAGCAGTTGGTGTTATGCTGCCTGTTTGCGGAAGATCTTGGCTTTTTAATTATGTCTCATGTATTTTATTGCCATGGATTTTCATTACATTAGTTTTAATTGCACGATCAATACAAGTGTCAAGGGTACTTTCCATCACAATGAAAATGAAGAGAGCTAGAAATAATTTATTTGATCAAGAACGAGACCCACGTTGTGGTCATAATAGTCGTCCTATAAATTTGTTACCTGCATTAAGCAAAGTTATGGAAAATGCTCAAAAGTACAGGAATATTTTGGTGCGTATGAATTAAATACCATTTATCAACATGCATATAAAATTGGTCACTTCAGAACTACTGTACCCACTCAGATTTTTGATCATTGGCTGGGGAAAATTGATGATAAGAAATTATTTGGCACAGCGTTTTTAGGTTTAAGTGCTGATGTTTTTAATTTTAAAGCTCATATGATTTTGTGATAGAAGCTTAAAACAGTTATGGATTTCATCTGAATACCCTTAAGTGGACAGAAAGCTGCTGTAGTTTTTCTGTGGCTGTACGGATGGATAGTGGAGTCCCCCTAGGCAGTTCTTTGGGGCCCCTCTTGTTTTCTATTTTAATATAATGAATTTCTTCTGATATTAAAACGTACAGAACCGCAGTATGTACATCTGATCCCATGGAATGTTCACTTAATGATATTTTGAATGAGGAATTGGCCTCAGACTGAAAGAACTGGGTCCCACAAATGAGTTATGCTAAAAAAAAAATATTATAATTGTATGGTAGTTGACTCAAAACGCACATTACAAATAATGCCTACTTCAATCACTAGTTTTTTCTAGAGAAAATGATTTATACAAGTAGCTGAAAATTAAAACTGCTCAGATTGCCTTGGGTTGCCCAAACAGAACCAGTGTAATGATAATGAATGACAGGTTGGCTTGGCTAACATTCATGAGGAATGTTATTACTACTAAAATACCTAAACTCATACATGAAAATGTCTTCTAATTTTGAGATAATTAAGCCAAGTGTCGAACACTGAAAAAAGTGTATTTGGCTATAGCCAATGTAACGTAATATTTTACAATATTTCAGTGTACATTTTTGAGTTAAGGATCGTAAGGCAAAAAATTTGGTGGCAAAGAACTTATATGATCCAAAGTGCTGAAATTAAGTAGAACCAACTAGCGCGTATCTGAGGGCCAGTAGCCTGCAACCTTTAATCTTTGTCTATGCTTCAACAAACCTCAATCAAATAATCAGGTCATTAACAGGGATATGGATTCCTGAACTGCTTACTGAGAAGGTTATTAAGCCATTTGATTCAGGTGTGTTGAACCAAGGACACAACAGAGTTGCAGTTAACTGAGTCTCAAGGAATTGTAGACTCCTGGGGCCGTATTCACAAAGAGTCTTATCTTACCGCTAGGTGTTACTCCTAACTCGCGCTAAAAGTTCTTACTTAGGAGTTGTTGTCTAAAACCTATTCACAAACGCACTAAGAGCTACTTTTACATAGGACAAATCCCTTAAATTAAGAGTGACGTCCCGTTGCTATGGAAAACGTCTTTTCTTATGCATGAGTAAATAGATGGACAGTAGTGTGATTGGTTGTTGAATAACACGTGTCAAACCAGGAAATGGAAAACTTCAATGTCGATAAAAGCGTAATTATGAACAGCGCAAATAGCAGAAATAATGCATGATGGCATCTTTGTGTCGGCCACGAGACTCACACTTCATACAACTTACACACAAAAGCCTACTTACAGAGAGGGAGAAGTTTAAAAAGGAAAAAACATGAAATGCATCATATTACCCTGCCTAACGCGTAGTGTGTTACTAATAGTAACCTTTGTTAATGGGGACCCAGCTCTCTTCAGGTCACTTACCAGTGCCCCCTGTGAAGTTCTGGACTGTTTCCTCACCGTTCTAAAGAGCCCCAGATCCAACGAGATTCAGTCATCCATTTTCTAATAACTGCTCCAACGGTTGATCTCTTCTAACCAAGCTGCTTGTCTTTTGTTTATTGGCTCATCCAATGCTTGTCATCATATTACCCTGCCTAACGCCTGCTGATAGCTGGGATAAGCTTCACCCCCACCCCTCCACGCGACCCTGAAGTTAGGACCTACTTTTAGCCCTACGATTCTTTGTGAATACGGCCCCAGATATAGATATTGTTCAGTCATTTTGTACTGAGAGTTAGAATTGTTCAGCTCCATCTTAAAATAACATGTTTTGAGCTTTTGAATTGATCTTCCCTCAATAGCATTCCCCAAAATGTTTACAATACAGTGTAATGTTTGGCTTTTTTAAGTAGTTATACGTAAGCCACTATGTTAAGTCAAGTTTAAATTATTCTGTATTGTATTTTCTATAAAAAAATTCATATATTTAGCACTTATTTAAAAAAAGTTAAAATGAAGCAAAATATTAAGTAAGAACATCTCAAATTGTTACATTTGTATAGTTTTAGACCAAAACGTAAAAATTAGAATAGTAGAAAATATTGAGTTGATTTTCTGTAAGTTTTTAAGTTGTAGCAAAGTAGTTAAAATGAACGTAAAATTTCAATGTAATCCGAATGAAATTATAACTTTAATCAAACTTGATTCGTTTGTGTGTTACCGGCTAACATGGTTTTTTTCAAGTTCTTTCAAATAAATAATTTTTTCAATGCAGGTGAAATAAGTGTGAAATATGTGTTTTACCTCATTGTAGAAGTGATCAAATGCAGCAAGCGGATTGTAGCATGGAATGCTCTATCTAGATTTTTTTCCCTTTAAAGAACAATAAATGATGTTTTCAAAAGAAGCTAAACATTTCTTTGTTTATACACTAATACATTAGTGTTAATGATTATTATGTGTGAGTTATAATTATGACCTAAACATCAGCTTCTATTGTTTTGTTGCATTTTTGTTTTGAGGTGGTCTGATGGATTCAATTTTTTCTATCGTTCTTTTTTAAATCTATTTATGGTTATCATGTGTTATTGTGCTATTAATGTTTGTATGTAATCTCTTATTGAGCTTCCATTGATTACTTTGATTCTGTGTGGTTTTTATGCAAATAAATAAAATATTTGTAATGAAGAAGGCGACCCCAGAAAGAATAGCTCCCGCACTAAGACCAGGGATATAGGATTATCAATAAAATAAAAAAATACACACAATGTGTAAACCTGTCATTGGATAAAAGGCAGATCTGGATTTAGATTATTTTTATTCTAAATAACATCACAGAAAAGGATGAAAGGTAAGCAGCAATGTTGCTGCATTGCATTTATAATCCACTAGAGGGCAACATATATCCATACTTGTGTTTCACAACCAGTGCGAAATCATAATCATAAATATTGATATTCATAAAAATAGAGATTTGAAACATTTAAGGATACGTTCCATGTAATTATTGAAACTATCGAAATATTTATTTTTGCTCAAAACATTCATAAATGTGCAGATAAACTCATCCTGAACTACCAAAAAACTCTGAGAAATGCATTCGGACTAGAGAAGGATTTGGTGAAGGAAGTGAAATTTTGCAAACATCCAAACATTTGGTACATAATGTATGAATAATATAATAATCATAATGTATCAGTTAAACCAGGCTACTGTTTCAAAGTCACAGCTAAAGGTGAGCCGCTAAAATGAGGTGGTGTTGCTCTGTCAGTGCATAATCCAGCTCTGAGAAGCCTCTAGCAGGTGATGATCCTGACATCTCTTCACGCCTTTATTAGCAGAATAAATATGGAGCATCAGAACAGATGATTTTCTGCTTATAAACGGATTTTAATTAAACAAACAAACCTCATGGGTGAAATTAACGTGTGAAGTAAAGATGTAGGAGGGATCAGAAACGCCTAACTGGGAAAGTTCCAGGATGTCAGATCTTTCCTGAGTTGTAATTATTGTTAATATTTGATATGACAATCTAAAATCCTCTTAAAGCAGCTTAAACTATTCTCACCACAATAAATATGAAATATTAAAACCTTTTCATGCATAACGGTATCTTAGAGCATTTCATACTGCTACTTAAGACAAACCATTTGATCTGGCTTTTAACGTAGGTTGATCGAGCATCTTAATCATTTTTATTATTAATTGTGATTAATAATTTTCTTAACAGTTTTATATAGTTTCTGTTTACATTCTATCTCTACTTTTTATTGAAAGTTTGTTACTGCTTGTGTTCCATGTCTTGTCAGAACTTTGGGGCAGCCTGCACTGCTGTAAATGTGCTAAATTAATACATTTGACCTTGACTACAATCAACAGGGGGTTTCCCCTCAATTAGCTGCAATTGGTTACTACAGCTGATGTTTTTGTTCATGAAAATACATCGACAGCAAAAGTATTTCAGAATTAAAATTAAAATATTTTTGGACTGTGAAATGAAGCCGGAGTACCCGGAGGGAGCCCATGCCAACTCTGTGGAGAAAAACCTTTTCTGTTGGGTTCAAAGGTCCCAGGATTTGAATCTGGAACCTTCTTGCTGTTTTGTTGCTGTCTTTCCACGTACACATGAATGGTTAGCAGAAGAATCACAGTTTCCGATATCCTTTTACTTCCCCGACACCTTGAACAGTTCATTTCCCACGATCACAGATTCACAAAATCCTAATTGAGTATATGACCCTTACATATGTATATGTTCTTACTTCTTCACTACACACAAAAATGTTTACCCAAATATATGTAAAGCATATAAAAGGATTAATATTCTTCAATTGTCAGAAACAATGACCTGATATTTAAATGGGTAACATCACACCCACCTTGGACTATTTTTGTGTTCATTTTTAGTTTTCACACAAAGTAAGACATGTTTCATGCTCTCTAAACGCATGCTGTCCAATAAAGTATCAGAAACTCTCAAAATTACATGTTAAACTATTCATGCCTAAAGCTGAATAAAATAATTAATGAGAAAATCCTGTTTGATGTTATCATAATTCATGCATAAAAGGGTTAATATCCTGTGACCTGAAGCTGCTTATCCCCCAAAAAGGAACAATAAAACATAATTCAGCTTCATATCTTCATCATTTTATCAGGACAAGATGGCCGGGAAAACAGATGGTCGCTCTATTATCAGCATTAAAGCTGCAATCACTGATATATGGAAACAGATCATCACATAATAGAGTATGTTGCATATTGACTCATCCAGTTATTAAAGTGCAGCTCCTGCATCACCTTATCTCATCTCTATTCTGTAAATATAGGACCTTTAGAACACAGGAGATAAACGAAGTCAAAGGCACAATCTGGGAAAATAGAGTTACAGGAAGTCTGGCCAGGGTCAAGATAAATGACTGATCCAGAGCATTAAGATGTTATTTATCCAACATCTTTAAGCATTAGGATGTTTATCTTTAATGGTACCACAGACAGACAGAGCTATAGGTCGTCAGGACAGGTGAGGACACCTGTAGGAAATGATAGCAGCACCTTTGAAGGCCGGATGAGTCTTGTTAACCCATTTCTTATTGCTTGAAAAAGCGTCTCTTTGAATGATTCCTCTTTAAATGTACATTATTGGTCAGTTTTGGGTAACAACCTCGTCAGTTCACTACCAACCTTCACTGGCCTCAACTGCTTGAGATGTTCTACAACTCATACTAATAGAGTACGTTTAGCAATCTTTCTGTGGACCACTTGTTGCTTTTGTGACTTTTTAATCTCGTCTGAGATGATCAGAACTTCTGGGTCATTCAGGGTCATTTTACCGGACCTTCACTGTTCCGACAGGGACGTTCTCAGGGCCATCTGGAGAACTGACTGAGTACCAGCCTTTGGTTATGTACTCAGTTATGGCCCCGTAGTGCCGCTGGGCGTGACTTGGTGTTATCGCACGCTGATTGGTTGTAACTCAGAGGGTAACGAGAAGTTTATAACAACATAGCAAAAAGAGACGCAGCAACCATTCCTGGTTCTTCCATTTCTGAGCTCTTGTTATTTTCTGCTGCTGTGGCGCCTTTCGGCCAACAGTGGGAACAAGCGATGGGTTATTGTTTAGGTTTTATCCAATACTGATGCCAAACAGGTGTTTTTGAAACAGTGGTGGTGCTTAAACTGAGCTTGAAATGGTTCTCAAACAATGGAAAACACACATTTTTTGTCCAAACACCTCTTATTTTCTTATTTCTAGCAGAATATGTTTGCAAAAAGATATTAATGTAAACCTTTTCCAGTGATCTGAAGCATTGCTCTTGGCTGATGACATGCCCAGAATCCAAAGAGCTTGAGATCTTCTGAAAAAAAAAATAATAATAAAGCAATGAAATCTACATTTTCTATCTTTCCATTTTTCTTCTCCTCCTAAACTCTGTTAATATTGCAAATGTTTGTTCTGAATGTTTGGTGAAGGGATCCTTTTGCAGGTGCTTTATCTGCATTTCATATTGGGAATGGACTCTTAAATGAAATTGCTCCCTGGTCACTGAGTAAACATGCTGTCATTTTGCTTCTGCATGCAGCTATCTCTGGTCTGTGCAACACATTTCTTGTGCAATGTCCCTTTCAAATAAATAAACTTGCTTTTTGGTCTGGTTACTACTGTTTATGTCAGAAGGATCAAACGCTGCATGAAAGCGTACTTCTTCTGTGGGAAACTATAATTCATGCTGAGCAACTGAGAAACAAACTGAACTTTCTTCCCCCTTAAATACACAACGCTTCTTGTTGTATTTCTGCAGTTTGTGCAGCGCTAGCATCAAAATCAGAACTAGCAGCTAATGGGCAGCTGCTGATTTTACAAGTGAGAGATGTGTGGTTTTAAACTTTCCTTTTTAGCTTATATAATTTATCTCATCTGTGTTTTTCTGCTTTCTCAAGAAGAAAAACAGCACCTGTCGGATGTTTTCTTGCCCTGTTCTGGTAATGAAGCAGTAGAGCAGGGGGTCTGCAAGACAGTTGAAGGTAGTTATAGCAGTGCTTATCTTGTAAATACAGAGGAACCATTTAAAGCTCTCGCAGCCATTCAACAGCATGCGGACAATCATAGCGACGTGGATCGGTCCGAAGCAAAGCAAAAGGCACAGAAGAATCACCGTCAGTAACTTTGAAATCCGAAGGCGTTCCTTGTTCACTGTCGCTTGGTTGGATTTCACCGCCATACAAGTGCTCCAAGTGGAAAAAATGATTATGAGAGCTGGAACAATGAAGCCCAGGAAGAAGCGAGCGATGCTAGCATTAGCCAGGCTCTGCGACAGCGGCAGGAAGATGTCGTAGCACAAGGAAAACTGGTTGTTCTCGTAGTAGGAGTCCTCCCAGGTGATGGTGCAAACATTAAAACCCATCACCAGCACCCAAATGGCAACGGTGATTACGGCGGCGGTGCTGACTTTCCTCATCCAGGCGTACCTCAGTGGGTGAACCACAGCAAGGTAGCGGTTGACGGCGATGCAGCAGAGAAGAGCCTCGCTGGTGTAAAAGTTGGTGTAGAGCGAGTAGATGGAAACCAAACAGACGTAGCCTCCATGAGCCCAAACACCTCTCCACAGGAAGTCCATCCACAGGAAGAGGCCAACGGTGAAGGTCAGGTCACTCAAGGCCAGATGGAACAGGTAGACACCCAGGTCGTTCTTCTGTCTTATGTGCTGACACGACACGTACAGGGAGAAGGCGTTAGCCGGGATGGCGATGAAGATGACAGTCAGGTAGTAGAGCAGAACCAGCTTTCTCCTGAAGGGCGGCTCCACTGGGAAACATCCTGAAGCGTTGGCTGCCAGAGTCACGTTTTCCATCGCAGGTCTGCGATTTTAACGTAGAGAAGAAAAACAAGACGACTGATAAACTTTTAAACACTTACAGATATATTTACTGTACAATGACTACTGGGTGCAAAGGGTTTGAGTCAGATTTCTACAATCTTTGAAAAATATACCATTTTTTTTAGTTGATCTTTCTTTTAAATAAGTTAGTTTGGTAACAGGAAGGCACAGTTTGGTACTTCTGGCAGTCCTGGTACATGAACATAAAGTCAGTTGACTTTAGAAGGCGAATTTCTTTCAGTAATTTAATTTAAAATGAAAAACTTTTTAAAGTTCAATAGACACAAAGTGATATATTCCAACAGTTTGTTTCTGTTTTTTCAGATAAGTCTTGCTTGCAGTTAATAACAACCTCAACTATTGTTTTTTTTCAGTGAGTTAAATAAGTACCAACTTTTGGCACATATGTTGTGTTACGGCCTACACAAACATGTATCACGTTCACTCATGTCCAGTAAACTAACACTGACTCCATCAAGCTACAACAAGTCATTTCTAAAGAAAGGTGTTTATCCAGTTAGGCAGAAAGTTGAAAGGAAGGAAAAACTGTCATGAAAGCAAAGCAACAAAGTTGTTAAGCAAGAAGTCATTCCAGATTTTAGTAAAAAAAAAACATCTTTGGCTTTATAATTAGCAAGAAAGCTTTTATTATAGTTGGTGGTATTTGACTTATGAATTTGTATTCCCTCTTAGCATATTTTATTCATTTTATTGCGTTTGGTTTTTAGTTCTGGCTATTTTGAAGGGATTGATAAATAAAGTTGGCTTGGCTTTAGGAGAGACTTACGAGGTCTGGACTGCAGCTGGAGTCAAAGACTGGAGATCCAGCTCTCATAGACGTATCCAGGACATGAGCTGGAAGCTCCACTTTCCACGTTTTAACTCCCTCATGAACCAGAGACAACGTCAGAGGGATCATTCATTGTAGAAAAAAAAGGACTGGACTGTTGCTTGACAAAAAACGTAAAGTAAATTTAACATTTTAAATTACAACCAAGGTCCCAGAGTCTGGGGATTGAGGAGGAGCAGAATTCATGTTGCTTGAAGTCAGTGATGATCTGGGAAGTCATGTTCTGGTTCTGGTCCACTGGGTTTTCTGAAGAGCACTTCATGCTCCCTTCTGCTTTATGTAGATACAAATTTCAATTTCCAGCTAAACCACGGAACAAAAAGTACCGATACCTGCTTTAATCGCCATGGTAACATTAGCAAACTGACCCTGAGCGGGACCAGAACCAACAATGACGACTAGCTGAAGATCGTTCTTAAAGCTTCCAGAACCTGAGCAGAACCAGACCGAGCACGAAGCGCAGAAACTGTACAGAACCTGGAGATACTGTTCAGTTTAATTGTTTAAAATATATTTAATTAGTCAGAAATTTTCTCAAACAGATTTCTGGGCTTTTTATAATACTAATTCAAATGAGCAGAAAACAATTTTGGATTGATACACTGCCAAAAAAAAGTATCTCAAAGCAAGACATTTTCTTTAAAGTGACAGTGTGTAGTTTTTGCAGTACATCTTTGAAAATAGACATTAAAATATTATGTAATAATAATTACGTAAAGCACATTAATTGCAAAATATTGGCGATATTGTAAAATATGACTTTAAAAATCAGTTTTAAAATACATAGGCGTGGGTCCTCTTTTTGGAGGAAAGCCATATTAGATGACGTCTTTACTTCTACAGGAGCCCGGACGGACAAAGCGCACGGAACAAGCCCGCTATTAAAACATTGATTTCCCCTCAAAATGCAAAAAAGTTTGGCCATAAATACATTTTTACCTCTTTGCTAGTTCCAAGCGATGAAAGAGAGACTGATGTGTTCGTCATGTTGCTGCAAATAGATCATTCTCAGGGAATTGAGCGTTTCGAAAACAGCACTAGTTGGACCTCCGTGGTTGAGTTTCTTACTCGAAGACACAGATACCGCATGCTTGTCATAATTTAGCTACGCACTGCCCCCTACTGGCCGAAAATTACACACTGTGCCTTTAAGAATAATCCAAAACTGAACAAATTTATTCAGTTCTTGATTAGCTATTATCTTAAATTTAAGACTTCAGTCACAATTATTGATACCACTGAGTTGAGACAAAATATCGTCTTCTTCCTGGGTATGTTCACCTTAACGTTGGTTGTTTCACCTCAAAGAGAGGAGCAAACTGAATAGCTATTTTAAATATGTTCATTTTTGGATTCATTTTAAAGTTAACTTCTTAATTATGGTTCACACCACGCCAAAACCAGAACAGCTGGATGCCGTCTTTTTTTAAGCATGTTTAGGGGTTTTTTCCGCAGAGGTTATAATTTCTATAATCAATTAATTTAGTTATATTTTTATGTACTAGGATGCAGTGAGTTTTATTCTCCAGAAATGTGAAGGATCAGCAGAAAAACACAAACCAGGTCTTCTGGTTGCTGTCTGCTGTTCTGTCAAAGAAAAATCCCTGTCAGAGGGAAATGATGCAGTCCTGAGATATTTAAGGCAACAAGCCTGAACTATGTTGGAGCCAAACTGTTCCAGCCTCCTGGGAACCATCAATAAAGAATTCCCAGGGCTCATCAATCCAGGTGTTTGAAGTCACCAATAAACCCCGCAGCCCCTCAGGAAAAAAAGAAACGTCATGTTTTAAAAATACTGTGTGAATTTCTTATTTAAATTACTCAAGCACAATTTAATCACTTCATCAGACCTTCAAGAAAAGCTTTGATATGCATAAAATTTAAATACAATGAATACGAAGTACATGGTTTAATATTGATCACTTTTAAAACAAATTAAACACTAAAGGCAGGTCATTTTAAAGTTTTAAAACTTAAAGCTGATTACTTACCTGTTTTCTCTTCCACTCTTAACTGTGTCCATCGAACCAGAGATTGAAACAGCCTTCTAGTTGTGTCAATTCAGATGTTAATGATGATCATTACAGGCTGATGGTTGCCATGTTCCCATAGCGCCGTTATCAGCAGCTCTATATGCTCCTCTTTAAACTAACAGCCTGTATACTTTCAACTCATACATTTAAAACATGATTACTTTTTATGGCCTGAACATACAATTTTAGTTGAATGTATAATTTATAATCTAGTTAAATTAAACATTGCCCTCAGAAAAAAAAAAAAAAGAAAAAAGGTTTGTGAGGCTTGCTTCAGATAGAAGATACTACAGGATTCAGGTTGTTCTTCAGTGTTGCTGGAACTGTCCATGTCAGCATTAGTGAGGGCAACCAGGACCTCCATGTGCTGATAACATCTGGAGGATTTCAGCGCCCCCATGTGGTGAAACAGGAGAACGTGAATTAGGAGTCAGCAAGTTGCAGAGCCACATGTGCAGCTTCAGATCATCCGCTTTGTTTCTTCATTTGTCAAAAAATTATCAGCAATAAGATAAAAAAAAGAAAGATTTTAATTTTTAGCAGTTCTTCAGTTTTACTTCAATGTTTATATCAAATGCCCACTGAATAAAACTCTTTTGCTTCACACTTTTATTTGGTTTCAAGAAATACATATCGTTGTACTGTTTATTTATTAGAACTTTAGTAGATTTTGCTATTTTCTTCAGAAAATATAGTAAAAACAAAGCAGATTATATCAATTTTATTATACATTTTACAGACGTTTTCCCTATTTAGATAAGAGATTGCAATAGACATGTTTTTTTTTGTCAGTTATGACCGACAATGTCAAAAAAATTCAATGCAAACAAGGTGAACAGAGAACTACATAGAAAAATTTAATTGAACGATTGCACTTAAAATAGGAATAGCTGCTGTGGTTCCTCCTCCACATGGAACTGAAATGCGTGTGATGAAATAGTGGGATTGCTGCTCAGGTTTTTGTCATGGGGGTTTAGCCAGGGACATGTCCCAGTACCATCTATTATTGACGGGGTTTGTCCCCACCAAACCTAATGCAGAAATTCTTTACCAGCGCTGATCTAACCCACGCACTGCACAGTTTCCGCATAGTCAATCAGTATCCAAAACGACTTATTTAAATCACTCCATTCCACTTTCTTATGCAGTTATGCATCTTACTGCACAAAATATGCTACAGCAGGGGCGTCACTAGAACTAATACTGTGCTGGGGCACAAAGAATTCATGAGAGCGTACAAAGTGGCCAAAAAAAAACAACCATTCAGCAATTATAACATTAAATCACAGACTAGATTGTTTAGATCTTTGATTAACCACCTGAAATGTACTACGATAATGCATTTCGCCTACTTGTACACTTTACTCTCGACTTCTAAATTATTACTGATAAAAGCAAAAAGGAGAGCAATGAATCCTTTTAAAATATCTGTTTAACTAAACATCTGCAAATTGAACAATTACAAAAGCAAAATGAAATAAAGCAACTTTACATCTTGGGGTTCTTTTTTTTCCTCAACTCCCCATCTCACTTCCTCTTCTGCACTTAGTCTGAAGCAACATAAAAATATTCATGTTTATTGCTGTACAAAAATGTACATAGCTAAGAGTCTCCTATCTGCATTTTTTATTGTCCTCACTTTTAGCTTATCTGGAGTCATCTCTGTACTTATGCCTCTATAGGATTAGACAATTGGAGGACAGACTGACCACTTTTCTTAATTTTCTTTATTTTAAAAGCAGCTGCGTTAAATTACAAGTTATTCTGTTAGTTACTTTCAGCAGCTGCCAATAACACTTCCCACTCCCTCAACACAGAAAAAATGTTGCTACCAGTTTTGCCAATACTCACTTTATAAACGGTAAAGCTAAAATCTACTTGCTTTTTAACCTCACATTGACACCAGCAACAAGCTGTTTCTTGGGGACGTACTTGCTTACTCACTGCACGTACTATTGGACAGTTCCACTAGGGGGCAGACTCAGATTACACAACTCAAGCCAAAACAAACATGGCGACCGTAAAGGAGATGATCAGCTGTTTTAGATTACAACAGAAAAATATGGTAGCTGTGTTGAAGGTATGCAAGACCGGCGCCCGGATGGCCCCTTACCATACCTACGCGTAGGCGGCGTTTCTGGGGCCAGTCGGCCATATCGGCTCTGGCTCTTAGGTCTAGGTACTCTCCAGGCTGCTGGGGTTGGGCCCATTGGCCGGTGTCAAATCAAACTATTTCACTAGCCTGGACCACGCCACAGATTAAGTTAACGATTCGCAAGCAAGAATTAGACTATAAATTAAGAATTTAAACAATTTATTGAAAGCATGGAGGAACGACTGGGAGAGGTGTCGAAGCACCGGGAGGAAGACTCAGTGTGGGGGCGCAGTCTTCAGGAAACTCATCTTTCCGAGCCTGCTCAGGACCCCCCCAGACGGACCCTAGAACAGAAATGTTAGGGGAAGTGTGAGGGGTCATAAGTGCCAGGTGAGGCGAGTTTAGGGCCGATATAGGGCGTGTCCCTTACTCCTGAACTTAAGTTAACTTTGTTAACTCCATTTATAAAGTGCTTTTCAAACAAAATGACTCAAAGTGCTTTACAGATTTAAGATAACCCCACAACCCCCCCCCCAAAAATAAAATCAACGCAAATACACCCCCCTCCCAACCCAACAGCCATACACACACACACTTAAGAGTCTGGCTGAGTACAGATGAGCCAGGAAACACCATCTTCCTCGGCAGCAGCTGCAGTTTAGAGAACCCTTTCCTAGAGAGATTTTCAGTGTATAAACTGCAGTGCTACGTTTGAGTAGGCTAATGCCAAAGGGTCTTTGAATTAAGAGACAAATCTAGTAAATCTTACACAATCTATACATGTTTTGTCTTATTTGTTATGATTTAAGCAATTATCAACACTACTGAATTTACACAATTTTATAGGTGGAAAGTGAGTGAATTACTTAAACCATTATATTCATGTTTAGTTAACACTGGAGAAGAAGTCATATTTGTAGAGTTACCAAAAGAAGAAAGAGTCATTTTGTACCAAAGTAATGAATGCAGGTGCTCATAAAGCAGGGCCTTAGTTCCTATACAGAGTTTGAGTCTATCCCCTGCTGGATCTTTTTGTGCCTCCATGTACAGGCCACTGGCAGATAGAGGTTATGTAACAGTTCTGTTTTGTATTCCCCTTTTTTATATGTTGTTCGCCTATAAGGCTTGATATCCGGGCCACACCAACACAGCGAGAAGCACAGATGATATTTCACAAACCGTCCTTAAAAAGACACCCTTAAAAAGGTAGCAAAAAAATGAGTTAAAAGAAGTCCAATGCAATGAAGCATTAATGCCTGCCCCTGCGGTCCCTTCAGAGACCAGGTTTGAAGTGATGGAAAAGCAAAGTCCAATCCAGTCCAGATCTCTTGCTCTCCCTTGGTCCTGTGACTGTCATTTGGGTTAAAACACTGATGTCCAAATCCATAGAACTCGTGCCAGGTCTTCCACTCCACCCTCAGCCGGCCACCCTCGACACACAGTGGAGAAAGAGCTCAGCATCTGTTCTGCGCATCAGAAAATGCAGATACATAGGGCACACACTCAAAGACAATGACTACTTCCCTTCCTGTACAGACTAGCGAGCGTTGTATGACGAGGTCCAGAGATCGACACCACCAAGCTAGGAGCCAGCACCGCAGGAATCGAGGGTAGCAGCTGCAGCAGGAGGCGAAGGAGACCAGCAGCAACCCATCCAACCAAGTCTCCCTGTGACAGGTAACTGGCCTCTCATTTATAGGGAGTGAAGGGACGAACTGGTGATTACAATCACCTGTGTGATGAAGTTCAGGTGTGTCTCTAGAACTTCAGACATTTGTTTACAGTTTGTGATCCAGGTTAACCAGTCCAACAATTTAAAAAGAGAAAACACCAAACACAGCAATACATTCTGAAAACAAAACATGGGGTTACCTGATCAAGTAAATTTTAGGCAGTGTTTTGCAACATATGACAGTTATTGTGCGTACCAAAACCCTTTAAAACATGCAAGATCTTTGAGGTGAAATTGTTCTCATTTAGGGTCTTTCTGACTGTCCTGTGGAGGAAATGTTATGAAGTTCCTCAAATTTCTGTGAATTTCTGAAAATTTAATTGGAATTTTTTTTTATGAATAAGATTACACCTTATCACATCTTCTTGAACCTCAGTTTACCTGCATAAAGTTGAAAATATCAGTGAATTTGCACCAAGCAGTGAGAGTTGGGAATACTCATCTGTAAAAGTTACGGACATCCCACAGATTTCACCATCAATGCTCTAAAAAAACAGTCAAATACAGAAAATATTCAGTTAAGGGGACTCTTGTTCTGGAGAAAAAGGACGACTGAGGACAACAGCAACGTCCAGGAAGTGTACGGAGGACAGTCTGGTTTAGGCACCTTAAGTTCTAACTTTTAATTTAAATCTATATCTTTAAAATGCAAATGTCTTCCTTTAATAGGTGTGTTGATTCCTGGTAAGCAGGTAAGAGTCAAGGGGAGGAAACCGTCTTTTCAGGAACAACTCTGTAAACAGAAGCGTAGTTGAAAAGTTGATTTCAGTCAAATTAGAATACAGGTATTGTAGTTTTTTATCATAATTTACATTGATTAGCCTAACTTACAGCCATAAAATCTCCACAGAGATCAATTTCTCAGAAGATTATAATATTATATCACACCAATAAGAAAGGTAATTTAGTATAGAACTGTGGACTGGTCTAAGTACTGTACTTCAGCACTTGGGCTGGGCTCCTTTTGCCTGAATTAATGCATCAGTGCAGGTATCTTTGCTTAAAAATGCTTTTGCTCGTGTTAATTTTCTTGTTTTTGCACCTTTTTGTTTACCAATTTTTTTTCTTCCACTCAACTTTCCTTTAAAATACATGGATACTGTAATAACATGCTGGTTTATCCTCTTTATGGAGGAAGTCAATATTTTCTGGACACCGAGCTTTCTTCCCCATGAAGAAAACACAAACATTACATTTTCGTATTAATAAAATGTTTTTATTTATCTGGTGAAATATTGAACAAAGTTTGCATGTTCTCCCCGTGCATGCGTGGGTTCTCTCCGGGTACTCCGGCTTCCTCCCACAGTCCAAAAACATGCATGATAGGTGAATTGATCATTCTAAATTGTCCGTAGGAATGAATGTGAGTGTGAATGGTTGTCTGTCACTCTGTGTTGGCCCTGCAACAGACTGCGTCCTGTTCAGGGTGTACCCTGCCTAACGCCTGATAATTGCTGGGATAGGCTCCAGCTGCCCCGTGACCCTGAATTGGATAAGCGGTTAAGAAGATGGATGGATGGATGGATAATACCGAAGTGCTCAAGGTGACGTACATTTCCTAAAAAATGTTGTGCTGCTTTTTGTTGTCTGTGTTTCTTGATTTCTTCTGTTTGAGACATGAGACAGCAAAGGCTGAATAGAGAGGAGAGACCGGATCATATCTATCCGACAAATTCCAGTTTGCTCATGTAAATGATAAATTTTCTTCACACTCAAGGGGTACTTGTGGAGTACCACAGGGTTCTGTGCTTGGACCGATTCTCTTTACTATATATATGCTTCCAATTGGTAAAATAATTAGACAACATGGAAGGAAATTCCACAGTTATCCTGATGATACACAATTATATTTATCCATAAAACCTGATGAAGCTAATCAATTAGGTAGATTACAAGCATTAAATTCAGACAAGACAGAAGTTGTTGTCTTTGGACGAGAACCTTTAAAAAGGAAACTGCTAAATCAATCACATCATCTGGATGGCATTAATTTGGCCTCTGGTAATAATGTAAAGAACCTTGGTGTAATTTTTGACCAAGACATGACATGTAAATCTCATATTAAATAGGTTTCTAAGATTTATTTCTTTCTCCTCCGGAATATTGCTAAAATTAGAAACATCCTGTCCAGGAGTGATGCAGAGAAACTAGTCCATGCATTTGTTACTTCAAGGCTGGACTACTGTAATTCCTTATTTTCAGGAAGTCCACAAAATGCAAATAAAAGCCTTCAGTTGATCCAAAATGCCACAGAAAGAGTTTTGATGAATATTAAAAAGAGAGATCACATTTCTCCTGTTTTAGCTTCTCTCCATTGGCTCCCTGTTAAATCCAGAATAGAGTTTAAGATCCTCCTCCTTACTTATAAAGCCCTTAATAATCAGCTCCATCGTACATCAGAGATCTGATTGTTCCATATGTTCCTAATCAGAGCACTTTGTTCTCATAATGCAGGTCTACTGGTAGTTCCTAGGATTTCTAAAAGTAGAATAGGAGGCAGATCTTTTAGTTATCAGGCTCCTCTCCTGTGGAACCAGCTCCCAGTTTTAGTCCATGAGGCAGATACTCTGTCTTAAAGGCTTAAAACCTTCCTTTTTGATAAAGCTTATAGTTAGAATGGCTTAGGTTATCCTGAGTTATCTCTGTAGTTATGCTGCTATAGGTTTGGACTGTTGGAGGAAAGACTGACCACTTTTCTTTTTACTCTTCTACTTTTCTCTTCTACTACTCTCCAGATATATTTTTTCTGCTGTTATTGTGATTGTTAACCCAGTTTTCTCTCAGTGTTTTTCTCTCCATAGAAGCTCCACCTGATCTGGTACCCTGCTAAGCTACAATGCCCCCTGCTGGATGGGGAACATTGGTCCAGATGATGCTCTAAGTCACCAAGCATCCTCCATGCTGTCTCTTCTCTGTCTTCTCAGACCCCCAGACGGTTGTGGCAGATGACCACTTGTACTGACCCAGGTTCTGGTTCTGGTTCTGCCGGAGGTTTCTTCCTGTTAAAGGGGAGTTTTAGTTTTTCCTCTCCACTGTCGCTACATGCTTGCTCAGTATGAGGGATTCCTGTGTTTGGAGTCTGCATGTTCAGGGCAAAACCTCATGTCGATGACTCAGCACAATCTGCTGGGATTCCTTACATAGAAAACTTTTAACTGATTGGAATGTTTGTATAACTGTGTTGAAGTAACATTTGTTTTAAAGTGCCTTGAGATGACATTTGTTGTGAATTGGCGCTATATAAATAAAAGTGAATTGAATTGATAGGATGAAAAAACAACGTTCTCTTTGTTCTTGTTACATTTGTTATGTAGTTGTATACTTGATATGAATAAACTAACTGAAACAACTGGTGATTCTCATTAACTTATTTTATCGAAAGTTTGATTATTATTTACAATTGATTTTAACATGAGCGTAAAGCTAACTTGTAACATTTAAAAAATGTCAAATAAATAAAGAATAAGTAAAAGACATAAAAAAATAATTATAGAAGGGAAAAACTGTCTGATTCCTTCGATATTTTTAAACATACAGGATAGGGCTGGACAGTATGGCAAAATTTTCATATCACGGTATTTAAAAAAAAACATCTTGGTATTATGGTATTTAACAGTGTGGGGGATTTTTAAAGGAAAATGCAGCTATTTTGCTATTAATAGTTAAAGGACTACTTAGGGCATTCAATAAGATGAATAATTTGTTGTGGATTTATCAATTAAAAGTAATGAATTAATTGATAATTGTTATTATCTATCTGGTGATGCTGAGAATATTAACCAATAATTGTAAATTATTAATTTAATTCTCCCTTCAGATTACTAACAGGGCACCATCCATTTTTTTTATCCCCAAAAAATGGTAAAAACATATATTTATTAATAAGGGGATTATTAATCAATAATCTCAATTATAATGATTAATGACTAGGGATTACACCAGAAAGATCCTATCTGAAGGAAATTAATTCTTGCAGTAATTCACACACACACAGAATAAAAGAAACCAGAGATTTTAATCAATTTAACCAATTTATTCTAAAAACACAACTAAAATAAAACACTACTTATTCTAAACGGTTCTTTTAGGACTACCGGTGCCTGAGCAATATGGCGACCAGCGATGACGTCCTTTAGGGCCGTTACAGGGCGCCTCCTACTGACGTCGTACGCGAGGAGGCGGTGTATGACGCGAACGCGCAGCTCGTTTGATAAGGACAGGGCGGATGTTTTATGACTTATTGTTTAACTTGAAGCAAGAGGCCTGTGGTTCCTTTCTAACAAAGAAACCTCGTGGCTCTTATCAGTGGGTTAGCTTCTGCTAATACAGGCTCTGGTTGGGAAATGGAAGAAAATGGGTTTCAAAATTTCATTTCCTTTGCGTTCCTGGCAGGCTCTCCAAGGATGCTGATGCCTATGACAACAACACTTCACTGTAAACTACCGGAGAAGAACCAAAACTTCTACAGACTAACAGTTCTGTTCACCAATAAAAGACAAAAACATACAGGAAACACACAATTGAAATACAAAAACACAGAAAAAAAACAAAAAGAGAGGAGTTCAGCGCATCAAAAAAAGGGGTAGTTTTGGGACAGCCAAACTATTGGTAAAACTTGGTTGCAGGGAGCAAGGACAAAATCCAGAACACGTGTTAAAGGAGTCTCTTCTTCAGTTCGGAGAACTGCCGACACCATCAGGCGAGTTTGGAAGAGGACGATGGATGCTCATCCATCGCTTTTATGCTGAGTGTGGGCGCATCGCCTCACTTTCCCCGTATCTGTCTCCAATCAGGCTGCGGGCAGCAGCAGCGGTTTTGAGGGATTGGCATTCTAGCCAATTGCTGCAGCAGATCATCCACCGCTCAGCAGATTGAAACAGGGAAGGAGCGGATTGCTCCGCCATTGGTCAGAATTGCGCAGCCGTGGGAAGGGGCGTGTCGCCAAGTTATGAATGCTGGGTCATGATTGTAGAGCTCCTTTTGATGTCATATTCATGGTTCAGACCCCAACAAATTTATGGAAATTATTATTTTTGGGGCACCTGTATACCAGGAACAACTTTAATAGCCACATAAAAAAAATACAAAATAATTCCCTTCTTGCCCACTGTGGGCGGTTTTTCCCATTCCAAGTTCGGATCCTCTACCAGAGGCCTGGGAGCTTGAGGGTCCTCATCAGTATCTTTGCTGTTCCAAGTGCTGCATTGTTCTGGACTGAGATGTCTGAGGTTCTTCCAGGGATCCGCTGGAGCCATTCCTCCAGTTTGGGGTTCACTGCCCCAAGTGCTCCGATTACCACGGGTACTACTGTCACCTTCACCTTCCAAGCCTTCTCTAGCTCCTCTCTGAGCCCTTAGTATTTCTCAGCTTTCTCATGTTCCTTGTTCTTGATGTTACCATCACTTGGTATTGCCACATCCACCACAACGGCTTTCCTCTGCTCTTTATCAACCACCACAGACAGGATGGTAATGGTTCACCATTACCATCCTTTCTGTCTGGATCTGGAAGTCCCACTGCTGGTCATTCTCCACCACCTTTAGAGGTGTTTCCCACTTTCACTTTGGGGTTTCCAGCACATACTCCACACAGATGTTTCTGTATACTATGCCAGCCACTTGGTCATGACGTTCCATGTATCCTTTCCCTGCCAGCGTTTTGGCAATCTGTCTGTAGGTAGACACGGTCAACGGCGGGAAAACGAGTAGAAAAGAAATACAAAAAAATACCGGTAAATAGGTTTTACATAACATCTACGATACTTCTGCTGTGTTTTTTTCTGTTATCTGAAAATTAACGTGCTAATAATTTCCTACGGTCACCATGTTTATTATACTTCATATTTTGCACTATCCAGTCTGAGTCTGTACTCAAGCCAAATAGAGATTGGATGTTTTAAATATGTTAAAAGTCTTGGCACAGTCCTGAAAGTGTTTCAGTAGACAATAATGGTTGATGTGACATCCACCCTTTATTTATGTCTCCGATAATTTGATGACACATGAACCATGTGACTCAGTGTCTAGTGTTGCCAGTTTCCTAGTTTTTGCTATTTTTCCTCATATTAAAACCTGTACAAAGAGTCGATGCCACATCCACCACTAATGCCATGGCTTTGACCGAGCTTTTGGCTGGAAGGCTGCATGGAAATCTAGAACTCTGTTAAAAGAATTACATGAAGAAAGAGAGAAGCATCCACTGTAACATATATTGGACAAAAGACAGAGTTCAGTTCATGATCACCAAAAATATGAACTCCTTCAGGTGCAAAACTGCAAATGTTTGGGGCACTAAAACCATTTATTTGCAAGAAGAGCAGAATATAACGAGTGCAAACAGAGATGTGCAAAAAAAGTGCAGCAGAAATGTCTTTTGACTAAAGAATAACAAAGGAAACTACAGCAAACACTAATGGTTCTAGAGTCGAGCAGCTGCTGGGATGAAGGACCTACAATAATGTTCTTTCATGCACCTAGGATGCATCAGACTCTCCAGCTTGATGTATGACGTTGAGACATGTGTCCATCAGTGATATTATTTTGGACAGAGCCCTGCCATCTCCCACCAGTAGCTCCTTGGATTTATCTGGTTGATCAGCTGAATTTAATGGCTAAATTCCTTCATTCTTTTAACTCTACAGAGGCCTGATAGTGAGTCATTTATTTGATCAATGTGTTTCAACAGAGTGGCTCTCTGGGAATGGGCTCAGGCACGATAATAATGGATGATTCCAGAAACATAAGGCCACTGTCAACCAGAACCTCATTTGTGGTGGAGCTAAACATGAGAATTAGGTGTTTGCATCCATCTTATCCGAGGTTTTACAAATGAATATAACAGAAAACCCTGAGTCAGTGTTCAAATATAACTGAACAATAACTAAACTGTAGAAAACAGAGGAAACATTTCGAGAGGTTGGAATATATTAGCAGAATGTGTAAAAGCTTTTCTGACATAACAACATTAATGTTGCTCTATAACATGGAGATAAGTTGGATTACAGGTTTATATTTATGAAGCCACATAAGAAGAAACCCATAACTGAGCAGCATATGTAGGAAGCCAAACATAGATCCATCACAATGGTACTGAAACCCAAATTCTGCTTCCATCCAACTACGTTCATTATTCAGTCCATTATTTCAGTGATATAAATCATGTGACCAAGCAGTTTAATGATGCAGCAGCATTATTATTGAATTATTCTGAAAGCACTTAAAATAAAAGAAACAAATTGGGAGTGGCAGAACAAATGTTCCTCTAATATGAGTCTCCCCACATCCTGCAAAGATGTATTAACTGGAAAACAATCACACCCTTCATTTTCACTCAACTCTAATCCTGATACATTCAGAAAATTATCCTCAGCAAGGTTTTTGTTAAATGTATAGATGATAATTTTTACCATCTCTTCAATGTTGCCTTTGCAAAATGTGAAGCTTTTAAAGAAACAGGACAAGATTGTTTTCCTCTTTTTTGTTCCTTTAATTTCCTTTAATTTCCCTGCAGAGATGTTGGCCATATTGTCTCACTCGCCCCCTTTACATAATCTTGTCAAGAAAAGTCTGAAACTGGATGTGTCCATATGAATGTGTTCCTTTACTTGATGTTACCTTCCACACGGATCCAACTAATAATGAGGCATGATGGAGATTATTGTTTTAACTAACAAAAACATCTTGTTGAGTTTGACTTGATCCTTTTTCAGATGTCTCCTCTCTACTGTAAGTACAAAATAAAGCTTTTAAAATCATATACTATTCGACAGTATTCCTCGTGATTTTGAGGCTTCTTAAAAGCCTTGTACTTGCAGATGTTAAACTGATGGTTGAACTCCGAAGTGGTTCCAGCTGTGTAAAGAGCTCTTTCTGTTTGTCCCTGAAGTTTTTCCCGACAATGACGTAGAGAATGGGGTTGAGAACGCTGTTGAAGAAAGCTAAGTAGGTGAAGATCTGCCCACAGGATAATATGATTTTCTGAGACGTACAGCTTGTCATAATTTTGGTTTCATAGAGCAGGACTGGTATCTTCTGCAGATGGAACGGAACCCAGCAGATGAGGAATGCCAGCAGGATGGCCAGGACCAAAGTGGTGGCTTTATGATCACTTTTCTTTCCTCGTTCCATTAACCTACTTTGAAGCACTTTGAGGATCTTGAGAGTGCAGAACAAAATAACAAAAATTGGAATAAAAAAACCTGAAACCAAAATCATCAACTCAGATGTGAGAAATAAAGTTTTATCAGGTTCACCACATCTGGTAACATTTCCGTGAGTAATGAAATTCCTGTTGATAAACTTTGGGATGCTAAGAAGGAAGCTCAGAATCCAAACCAGAAGGCAGCAGATTTTAGCAGATTTCGGCCGACGCATTCTTTCATAAGACAGCGGGTAGACCACAGCCAAACATCGATCAAGACTGACCAAAACCAGGAAGTAGATGCTGCAGTAGGCATTCATCAGGAGGCTCACATTGACTATTTTGCACAAGGCAAGACCAAACATCCACTCAAACTTATACCAAGCAGTGGCAGCCCAGAAGGGCAGGAAGGAGACCAGAAGCAGGTCAGCAGCAGCCAGGTTGACCAGGTAGATCTCAGATGTGGAGCAGGGCTTCTTGTGGAGGATGAACACCATCAGCACAAAGATGTTTAATATGATTCCCAGCACAGAGATGGACATGACGTACGGTGGGACAAAAGCATAGATCCAGTGGTCGGGTGAGCAATTACTGGTGTTTGTTTGGTTTCCATCGCCAGCCAATGAGCTTGTGTTAGCAGGCATTCTGCAGCAAAATACAAGAGATAGGAAAAACACTGTCAAGCTAAACATTTACTTCATACTTTATATATTAAAACATCTGCTGTATTTAATATAGTAAAAAAACTCTTCTTATTATTATGTTCCCAAGATCTCCCCCATACCCATCTTTCTCTCATGTTGTGATTGTCTGAAATATGTGCTATAAAGTACGGCAGATGATCTTTTTCTTACGGATGGATTGTTTAGACTGTTGGTCCCCCTAATTGGCAATCATTCTGATAGTGTTGATGCCCATACCCACTCCAGGTGGTTATTTGTAGCATGCTACGGCTTATTCCATTTCTTCTACCTCACAGTTCTCACTGGGTCCTTTGAAAATGGCTGTAAGTCGCGAGAGAAAAAGTGTCTTCTAGGTGTATGAGAATAAGAAAAAGGCCTCAGAGGAGAGAAGCAAGACCAGAGTGTTGTTAGGAGATTCTTTCCAATTATGGCTTTCCCTGAAAGCTCTGGTTGGGCTCCACACTGATGCCTTCGTCCCCATGTTTCTACTTGACAGGTTGGCTAAAGTTCAGCATGCTATATGGAGAAATGCGCTTCAGATTACTGATAGACGAAGTTATTGTTAGCTGCGTTTCCATTACAAATATGTCCCAAACTTTGACAATATTGTCTAAGTGTTTTCTCTCTTATTTTTCCTCCACCTACAGTCTCGCCAGCATTTTGCAAAAGTATTGAATCATTCTGGATATATTAAATGTACTGAACTTTAAATTGTGGTTATCTAGCTTTACCGACTACTCAAAGCGCTTTACAGTGGAGCCACACTGACCTATTTGTACTCACACTGAGAGAGAGCTCAGTTCCAAATCTGACAGGAGAAAGCTGGAACCAAAACCGACGACCCTCCAATTATAAGACAACCACTCTACCCATTGTGCAACAGTCGCCCCATAATATTTCTGTTCAGTTGAGTCAGATTCATTTTATTCCCGGAAGTTCTATATATCCATGAATGATCTACAAAGGAACACATAAAAATGATATTTCTTTCTAAATAATGGTCACTTTACAGTAAGTTGGCTTAGTCAGATAAAAGGAACAGGCTATAAAGGAGTCAATACTTTAGTAGGTATTTTAAAGTCTGACAAACAAAGGCCATCAAAGCAACCATACCTTAACAAAGATTGTTTTTGCATCTTCTAACTGCTTACTTTGCAAGACAGTTACTGATGCTGAATGTCCAATGCTAATAATTAAAAGCAAAAACTAGCAACAGACTATAAATCTCTTCCATACCTCCAAATGGAATCCATTTCTCCCAGTGAACCAAAGGAGAAGCAACTCTCTGCAGATCCGATGCCTCTGACTACTGTTTGACAAGGACTCGCTTGTTTAAGGAATCAGAAACTAAGCAGGCATCTGATGTTAATACTTGTTTTACTCCCACCCCTCTCCTCCTACTGGCTAGTTGTTGCCTTTTTTCTCTACCGACCCATTGAGTGAGGGCAGTGAATCAGGAGAATATGTTTGGTCACATTTCTTCCTTGTAAGAATACTTCTTGGTATTTTATGTAGTTGGAAACCCAGTTAGCTCCTTCAAATGGGGCTAGTTTTATAAGGTCAAGCATTTGTTGGTTAAGCAGAAGAATAAACTATGTGGGTTGTACTCATGAAATCATTTGATGCTCTGACTTCATCAGCAATGAGCAGAGTAGGGTAGAGTAGCAAAGTACTCATTTAAAAGTAGAACAACTTCAACATATGTTTTGTCAGGAGTAAAAGTACAAAGTGGTAACCCAAAAAGTTACTCAAGTAAGAGTAAAAACATCTGGTAAAACGTCTACTGAAGTACTGAGTACTTAGTTACTTGCTTTGCAGTTATTATCTATGATTCAATATTCACAAATTATGCAAATGAACAAAAATATAAAGTTATGAACAAATTCTAAAGCCTAAAATAGACACTAAAACACAGCGGAATTACGGAACGAATACAGTATGTGAGACCAGGGTGAAGTACTACCACATCACCTCTATATGGCATTACAGTCTCAGCAGATAGAAAATACCTTCAATATCACGAAGCATATGTACAAAAAAGAGGTCTCATTCCACCATAAACTGTAGGTCTGATTCTCCTGCATTTTTGGTTAAAACAAGCTTGTTTTTTATTCAATAAAGTTACTTGCTGTGGGTAAAGTAGCCAGAAGTCTAATGTAGAACAAAGACATTTTTTTTACTGTAACAGGAAGTTTACGAATAGAAAAAAACACTCTAATTAACCCTCTTCTTAGTTTGAATTTATCACAGCTGCATTTAAGGGTTTCTCTGCTCTATTTAAATGCAAATGATTGTTGCCTGGTATGCCAAATTAATACAAACACAGCAGTCCACGGGTCTCTTAAGCTCACAGCTCACATAGAACACAGTGTAAAACAATGTTGTTAGAGCTGAGGAGTCGATCAGGTTAATGCAATGCAAGTCAATTTTACTTGTATAGCAACCGTTAAAAAACAAGGTTATTCTAGGTGCTTTACATGATTCAGTGGTAAAGGAATACAACATATGATAAAACATTGGAAAGTAAGAACAGCAATGAATACATAAAGCATAAGAACATGAAATAGATAAAAAAAGACAAATACAAAGAAAGTAATTACTTTTGACTATTAGCAATTAAGTGCAAAAGCATAGAATACAACATTAATTAAGCGTAAGACACACAAATTTATATTAAAACATGACTCAAGGCAGCTCTACACAGATGGAAATTAAGATTCAGCTATTCTGCAGTCGTCTGGAAGTTCTTTCGAGATTTGAGGAGCACAGAAACTTAAAGCTTCTTCTCCATGTTTGGCTCTGATTCTAGCGAGATTAGTAGACTAGAATTCGAGGACCTGAGTAGTCTGGTAGGTTGCTATATGACATCAAACATCAGCACTGTTAAACTGTTAAAACAATGTTAAACTACCAACTAGATTCCATCTTCAGCACAGAGCATCAAAAGAAAAACAATTCATCTGTAAAAGAGCGTTTTAAAAGAACTGACTACTATCTGATCTAAATCTGTTCAGTTTCCTGATGGCTCTGCTTTATTTTCAAGGTGGTATTTCTGAAGTGATTTCATAGCAGAGTCTTGAGTGTATGTGGCAGACCAGTTTACAAACAGAAGAGAAGCTATCAGCCAACTTTAAAGTTTTACTGGAATATGATGACAGAACAACAAAGTCTGCTGGAATCTTATTTGTTCATTACTTCCATTATCTTAATTTCCATCAAGCTTTTCCATGGGAAAGATACTGGCATACATTTAATTGCATCAAAAATGAGGTTTACACAATAATGTATTTTTTCCGGCATACAAAATACAAACACATTTTTAACTCTCTTACTCCATGAAGTAAACATCCATCCCTTGTCTATACCCCCTCTAATGCATTGAATTCACTTTTTCAATTCACTTATTTATATGGCGCCAATTCACAACAAATGTCCTCACAAGGCACTTTACAACACAATTATACAAACACTCCAGTCAGTTAAAAGTTTTTTATGTAAGGAATCCCAACAGATTGTGCTGAGTCGTCGATGTGAGATTGCAGACTCCAACCACAGCAATTCATCAGCAATCCCTCATACTGAGCAAGCATGTAGCGACAGTGGAGAGGAAAAACTCCCCTTTGACAGTAAGAAACCCCCACCAGAATCAGAACCTGGCTTAGTACAAGCGGTCATCTGCCACGACCCTCTGGGGGTCTGAGAAGACAGAGAAGAGATAGCATGGAGGATGTTCGGTCACTTTGAGCATCATCTGGACCGATGTTCCCCATCCAGCCGGGGGCATTGTAGCTTAGCAGGGTACCAGACCATGTGGAGCTTCTATGGGGAGAAAAACACTGAGAGAAAACTGGGTTAACAATCACAATAACAGCAGAATAACCCGATAGCTGCATAACTACAAAAATAGCCCAGGATAACCTAAGCCACTAATTATAAGCTTAATCAAAAAGAAGGTTTTAAGCCTAGTGTTAAAAACAGACAGAGTATCTGCTTCATGGACTAAAACTGGGAGCTGGTTCCACTGGAGAGGAGCCTGATAACTAAAAGATCTGCCTCCTATTCTACTTTTAGAAATCCTAGGAACTACCAGTAGACCTGCATTCTGAGAACAAAGTGCTCTGATAGGAACATATGGAACAATCAGATCTCTGATGGATGATGGAACTTGGGGCATTGGAGACCTGTTACCTATGGACAGATCCCCTGTCCATCACAGGATTACCCAGACATGTACACACACACACACGCACACTGAACACCGTGAGCATAATAGCTTCCTTCTACATACAGCAATAAACAAAGAAACCTTTTTAGTATTTGTTGTTAGATAAAAATAGTGGTTGACCTAGAAAGAATCACACACAGGGGTCAGAGAGAAATTGAAGTTAGTGAGCTCTGCAAAGGGAGATAGAATACATTTTTTTGAGACCAGCAGAATACTGTGGTTTACCGTGTGTCTGCCCTCCTCCTTTCAGCTTGTCCCCTAGTCTCAAAAGCCCATCCTCTTTGCAGTCTCTCTTTATTTAGTGAAACTTCATTAGCATCTTAAAAGAACAGGGTGTCACACCAAAGAACATATGTCTGAAACCAAATGACATTTAAAAAGTACATTTAAACTATGTGATAAAGAATGGTACCCTAAGAAAATAATAATAATACAACATTATTATTTTACGTAACATTTCCCTAACATTTGGAACTGTGCATCAGGTCAAACCAAGGGGCAAACTCCGCCCGTAAAATGTGAAGCCAACAAGGAAGTGACAAAAACTGCAGTTCCTCCCTCATCCACTGGGGGCTTGCTCCAAAAAGGAGCAAATTCCCATTGACTCCCATGTTAAAAAGGCCAACTTTACAGCTAAAATAAAAATGTTTACGGCCTGGATCAAAAAACATTTTGGGTTTGATAGTTCAGGTTTATCATCATGACAACTCTGAGGGGGTTGAATTTTTTTCTAACTTCTCCATTTATTTGTAATTTAATCTTGAAATGATTAATAATTAGGGGTGTGTCCTTTTGATTGACAGGTCAGTCTAGGCTAACGCTGATGGCTAATGGTGGCTAACTGTAGCTTTCAGTTTCTACGCTCGGCTTATCTGGATCAAACTACCTGACCACTGAGCTGCTTTAAAGCAAATCTAAAAACCTTATCTGCTGTTTAGAGCTGCCTTTAAGTTAGTCATTAATAATAGCTCTAATATGTTTAGTGTATTGTATGCTTTTAGTTTTGTTCTCCCCTTATCACCTGAAGCACCTTGAATTCCCTTGTTATTGAAAGTGGGCTATACAAATATACAAATGTCTTTGATCAGTTCATGAATTATGACTCATCGTTTTTAATTCTGTAACTTGCAGGAAAAAGGGTGAAGGAGCAAAAATCACACTAGCTGTATCTCACCGACTGAAAGACAAAACCTTCTTGGCTCAGAATCTAACAACCCTTCCCGCTTACTTCGACATCCAGGTTTTTATTATCTCCTCTTGATCTAGGAAGGAACATAATAAGAACAGTTCTTCCTGTGCTACTGTTGCTGTCTACATCAACACCCATTGTTTCTTAAACATGTCGAACTTTGAGACCTCAGCCTATGAGAGCTGGGTGAAAGCCATAAATTAACCACTACTATACATTTTACTTTTGTTTATTAGTTGTATACTTCATGAATTCCTCATGTTTAAATAAAAAAGAAGAGGCTTTAAGATAATCTCAGCGCTTTGGCAACACCTAAGGTCCTGTTGTAATGATGATGTCATCCTGTTCTTATTGAATAACCCACTCTTAAAACAGAGGAACCCGTCTACTATTGTAAAATTATGACTCACTGTGTCCGTGTCATAAACTTTATTAACCTACCTTAAACTATTGACTTTAAAAGAAAACCTTTCGTTGTCCTTAGAGGTGGTAGTCATAAATGTTATTGACCCATCATAAACTTTCATGAAAGCAAAACAAAGTTTTTTATCATTTAATTGGGGAGCCATAAACCTACTTTTTGACACACTTTATACAATCTCCTGTGTGGCATAAAACAGAGTTGAGAAGGAGTTTTATTAATAATATGTAATCTTCTGTAAATCAGGTCCCACATTCTAAAATAATATAAGAAACAAACAGGATGTGATGTAAAAGAGCCATATTGTATTGGAAATAACCATATTTTATTTAGATAGCGTCCTGATCCTGGCATACATTTGAAAACAGAATATGATATACTCTGTAAAATTGTTCTCACTTTCTGGCATTAAATCTGACTAAGGCTTTCCTTTTTTATGTCAGGTAAAATTACCAAATTATGATAAAATGTGACTTTTTTGCTTGCTTGCTTTTTGTCAAGCCATGTTTCAGTTAAGAAAAAAAAAAAAGGCTAACCAGTCCTAAGAAAATCCCACTCCAGTAAATTCAATAAGTCTAGATCTAGTTATTTATCTGTTAATCTTTGTTCATAGTTTGGGATTTTTCACCTTATGCTGACTGCTTGATTCGGTTTGTGGTCCTACTTTGAAAGTTGTTCACAGACCGTTAAGCGGGTGAAGATCTGGACACAGACAGACAGGATGGAGGTTACTGGCTTGTGTTTTGGTCTTCTGCCACTAAGCTTGCCAAGTGTTGTACAGTGCTTTCCGAACAAAATTATGTAGAAAAGAAATCCTTATCCTGTTAAATAACTGTGATTAATAACCGTTTGTTTAAACGTGAATACTGGTTTGTTTAGGTACTTGGAGGCCTATAAATTGATGCACATGAAAGATCAGTAAACAATTTGACTGGCAGCCTGAAGTAGGCTAAATAATCCCACATGGACTCCAGCTCCTCTCCCAGCCTTATACTGGGATCCAGCTGATTATAAATGGGATCAGATGGACATTCCCAGCTGCAGAAAATTATAACAGCAACACTAAACTCTGGATAGGATTCCCTGACTTGCAAACACTGCTACATGTCAACTTATTAAAGTCATCACCCAATTTAGTGTCTGCGTATTTTCAAATAAAATCATGGTCTGCATATGTTACAAATGAAAACATATTATGTTGGGTCTGGGAATTTAGTTTGTAAAATATGAAAATAGAATGTACATAATTTTTTATCTGGATCTCATCCAACAAAGAAACACTGAAAACAAGAACCTAATAATCATGATGTCATGTTTATTTTAAAAAAATCATAACTTTTTTTCTGATAAACAGTAAGAACCTAAGTACTGCATAAAATCCTTCAATATAAATTCAACTTAAATTTATACATAGCTGTCTCAGCAAATACAACATTGAAAGTGTCTACATTTACTTACAAACAACGGTTACACAGCAGGTGTCAAACTAATGGCTCGGACACAATTTGTTAAACCATCACAGAGAATGGGGACACATTAATTTAATCATTTCATCAATAATTAAACAACTCAAGAGAGTAGCAAAAGTCTAAGGAGTCCAATAAATCAGCCCATTCCTCCAGCAGGAGGGGCAATTCTAGGATCAGAGGTCTAGGGTTGCTGAACCCCCAAAGAGTTGCCGGCAAGGCAAGATACATTTTTACTGTTGTACATTTTAACACACACATGCACACAACAGGAGCTGTAAGCTAGTCAGTAGCACCATACCACATGCCTCATTAGATTCACACAATCATTGCTCATAAAAATATAATAAACTGACTGAAGTGATCAAAACTTATCTTTAAAAAAACTGGAAGATAATAATTAGGAGAGATTAAATATTTACCACACACCTCAGTAAAGTTTAGATCACTTTATAATACCTCAACATCCAAACAATGAAATCACTCCTTCCTTGGCTGATATCTGACAGTTTCCGGATATTGCATCCAAATCTTTCAACATTTCGTTAATAGGCAGTTTTAGTTTTATTTGATGTTACAATATAGCTTCCTGTCTGTGTTTTCACATTTTCACGTTTTCACTGTGGGATCAATAATCTGTTTATTTATTCATTCAGAGAGGAATAGATAAATGCAAGAACATAACCTCTTTGGCGGATATAATTCTAGATTATGATATATTTATTAGTGATTATGAGAAATACCTGAAACATGAAAAAAATATAAACACTCCAAAACATTAAGAAATTAGTTTATCTTGTTTTCTTGTTCTGCAGCTACCGTCAGAGTTTAACCAGACCAAGAATGTATATGATGCGTTTAAAGACGGCAGGGAAAAATACATTACTGCATAAAAATGGAAACAAAAATGTTTTTGGTGTAATATTACATTTGAAAAGAGTACCAATTTTTTTTTCCCCACTTTACTGGTAAAAACAAAACAAACAACAAAACTAACATTTAAGGGGTGCTTTGACTCAAAATGGGTTAGAAATGCCAATGTTGAGCAGGAATGGAGGAGGTTTATAGAGTAAAGTCTGTAAAGTGCAGATGAAAATAGACACAGGGAGACTCATAAATTGTTATTATTTAACTATTAATACATCATCAGTTTTGCAGCTTAAAGAATGTGAGCAGTTAACTATTTTTAAAGTAAACAAAAGAGTATTTTAGAATTCACATCCTTTTTAATTGATTGAATAATGAAGAAAAGTAGATGCCAAATGATTTAAGTCACTTCTCTGGGAAAAAAAGACATTTGCCTTTAAAAGCTGTGATAACATTATAAAGTATTACATTCTTTCTGTATAGAATATATCCTGTAATTAACACAAAACAAGTACAGTACTTCTTACATCAAAATGCTTTTAGTTAAAGATGAAAGCTTTAGCTTTCTGAAAACAACACTTTTTTATATTTGATTTACTAAATAATAACTATAGTTATATTTGCATTTGATGAAAAACTAAACATAGTACTGCAGGTTAAAAAAATCAGTTCAGGAAACAGCTTGAATCTTGGTGTTTTTTTTAATAAAACTTCTCCTCCCTTTGTTCACAGCTTTCCATATCTCTCTCTTGGCGCTCTCATTAATTAAACAGTAGATGATGGGATCCAGAGTGCTGTTCAGCGTCGTCGTGGCTACCGTGATCAGGTATGGATCTCTGAACCTCTGGGCCCAGTTGCATTCCCCCGGCTCCAGTATGACCCGGAGGAGCATGACCGTTTGGTACGGGACGAAGGAGACGATGTAGGTGAGCAGGAGGAGCAGCAGCAGCAGTCCAACCTTCCTGCGCTCTTCTTCCAGGATGGAGGCGCTCCGTCTGAGGGACTGCATGATCTGTTGGAAGCAGAAAGTCATGACGACAGTAGGAAACAGGAAGCCGAGGACGACCCGAGCGAGGGCAACGTCGGCATGTTTCTGACTGATTGGCAGGTGTTGGTTGCAGGTTGAGCTGAATGATTCCAGCTCGCCCGTGTGGTGAAGCAAGAGAACGTGGACAAAAATCTCCAGAATCCAGACGGCGGAGCTGAAAAGCATCGCTGACCTGAGCTCTCTGACCCAGTGAAAGTGGAGAGGGTAGACCACTGCCAGGTACCGGTCGACGGAGATGCAACAAAGCAGACCAGAGCCAACGTAGAAGCTGTTGTACATGATCAGATACATCACGCTGCAGAGATGATCCGATATGCTCCACTGCTGGGTCATTCCAATCCAAACGGGGAGCGTAACCGTGTAGAGCAGGTCCGAGACAGACAGGCTGACCAGGTAGACGGCCATGCTGTTCCCTCTCAGCATCAGCTTCCAGGCTACGTACAGAGACAAGCAGTTGGCTGGGAAGCTCACCACAAAGAATAAAGAATACACAGTGGGGTACATCTGCTGTTCCACTGAGGAGTTGGAGCTGCAGGACACAGTCTGGTTGAGTCCGGAGTCCATCTCGACACCACAGAGCCAGATACTGAATGGCACTGGAAAACTCTGTTGTTGGAAAAATCTGATATAGCTCAGCAATGCAAATGAGCTAACTGGATGGGTGAGCTCAGGATTAAAAAAGCATCAAAAGGCAAATGAACCAAAAACTTGACTGATTTTATTTCATAGATTCTTTAACAATAACTTTAAAATGAATTTAGTTTTAATGAAACTTATCCATAGCTCAGTTTGTAGGTTTTATCATCCAAGTTAGCATAAGATAGGGTGACCAAACATCCCCTTTTTGTGGGAGATTTCCCTCTCGACTTTCTTTTTAAGCATCCAGGCGGCATTGATTTCTAATCACATATAGAACAATGTAAATATGTTCAAATCAAAAGTCAGGTGTCATCTTTTTTTAAGTCAAAATATAGTCATCTTAGTATAGGATGCAACGGGATGCTTTGCTGTCTGCCCGTCCAGGATGTTTCATTTACAGTGGGTTGGGAATACCGAACCAAGCTCCAGTATAAACTTTTAAATATAAACTTCCATACCTGCATAAAGAAAAATACCACGTTATGAGTGCTTCATGTTTTACAGAAAGTCTCTCTTCTTTCAAGTAAAACCTAAAATCAGCAGCTTCCAATATGTGCAAACTGTACTATTAGCTTTCCAGTAACAGAGTGGATTTGCATACTAGGTGCAGCTGTCAGCAGAATGTCTAAATATATGCTAGACCGGTTTCCTTTTCCTGAAAGGTTCAAAACCCCTTTTTAACCTTCATCCTGCAACATTTTACCAGGTTAACATCGTAGGGGAAGCTGTATAGATATAAATTGCTCGCTGGATTCCCTGGAACTACACTGAACTCTGTGGGACAAACAGAAGGAAGAGAGAAACGTGAGAGAGGTAATGACTGTTTGCATAAGCAAAGAGTGGAAACTGCATACAGCTATTTACAACATAGGAGTGTTGTGTGACTGTAACTCTAATACTCATCCAACTGGACTGAATGCAAAGTGAGCTGTGGAAAACAGCAAACTGCATGTGCGCTTGTTAAATCTTGGTTTCTCTTTCTGTCTCTAAAGTGTTGCCCTGTGCATTCTGTTAACAGAGCACTTCTGTATCAGGCCGGATCAGTTTTTCACAAACGCACATGCTCATTCGGAAATGTACACAGTCTGTTTCACAAATGCACATGCTGTGGTTCACAAATATAATTTTTGAGAAACACTTGTAATATAAATTCACAAATAAACACAATGTGGTTCACAAATGCACAAGAGCCGATTCACAAATGCACACGAGCTGTTTCACAAATGCACACACTGTGGTTCACAAATGCACGTGAGCCAATTCACAAATGCACACGAAATGTTTCACAAATGCACAAAATGTGGTTCACAAATGCACATGAGCCGATTCACAAATTTACACGAAATGTTTCACAAATGCACACAATGTGGTTCACAAATGCACATCAGCCGATTCACAAATGCACACGAGCTGTTTCACAAATGCACACAATGTGGTTCACAAATGCACACGAGCTGTTTCACAAATGCACACAATGTGGTTCACAAATGCACACTAGCCGATTCACAAATGCACACGAGCTGTTTCACAAATGCACACGGGCTGATTCACAAATGCACACGAGCTGTTTCACAAATGCACACGAGCCGATTCACAAATGCAAACAAGCTGTTTCACAAATAAACATAATGTGGTTCACAAATGCACAACAGCCGATTCACAAATGCACACGGGCAGATTCACAAATGCACACGAGCTGTTTCACAAATGCACATGAGCCGATTCACAAATGCACACGAGCTGTTTCACAAATGCACAAGAGCGTTTCACAAATGCACACGAGCTGTTTCACAAATAAACACAATGTGGTTCACAAATGCAAAAGAGCCGATTCACAAATGCACACGAAATGTTTCACAAATGCACACACTGTGGTTCACAAATGCACGTGAGCCAATTCACAAATGCCCACGAAATGTTTCACAAATCCACACAATGTGGTTTACAAATGCACATGAGCTGGTGCCACAGCGCCACCAGGGGGCCCAGCATGGGTACTACAGCACTTAAAGCTTGTGTGAATTCACGTGGACAAACGTTTTAATTATTGTGTTGCCGTTCTTTACGGACTCTGGTTTTGACACTATACCCGTTTTGTCTCTCTGTAAACAGGGCCTAAAGAGCAGAACTGTCATATCCACAGTTGTGAGCAGGAATGTGGGTGTGTGACTGTCTCTCCTTTCATCCATTCCTTCAGGGCGTGGTGTCCAGCTGGAACTTATCAGGTCTAGCAGATTCCCATTGTTTGCTACACAAAGCATTAAACAAACAATTTCAACAAATCTTTAACTCCATTGGTAATATTAGGAGGGAAATCCAGTCTAGAGGTTTCCATGAGGAAACCACAATAGAAGATGAAATCTTCTCACAAACCAACTTATAGCTCGAATCATCTTAACCGCATGAAAGAGAAAAACAAGTGGCCACTTTAAGGCCATCCTGACAGGAAGTTAGTGTAAGTGTGTGAACAGTTTTAGACGAATAATGGATAGAGTAGATGTTAACACAGCCTTGGCTTATTGCATCATAACAAGTGACGGACAGTGGAAGTATAGAGGTCTAAGACATCCTGTTCTCAGTACGATGTTCTGTACCAGAGATCCCATGTTTGAACCTTGGAGTTTATTTATTGCTGAGTCAGTTATCTAGCCAATTTAAAGAGATTACAATTAAATTTAGTTTGAAAAAATGCATGGCAGTTAACTCTGCTGCTGATAGATCACAGGTTGGATTTGTCTGCTGCTACAACAGCTGCTAGGCTGCTAAAGGTTTTTACTGTTCTTTATCAGATTTATGAAAGAGTTCCAGCACTGTTCCGTGACTTGTAAGGTTGATTCTTTATTCATCCTGTGAACTAAAGATATCATGTTCTAACTGAGATAGTTTTATGAGCCGAGTGGAATAAAACCACATTTTGTATAAATAATCTTCCAGCTAATATAACATTTTTAAATAAATAAATAAAATAACAAGGACTCAGAAATTAAATTTGCTTCCTTACTTTTAAAATGGATTATTTGAAATAATTCAAGCAGGAAGGTTGTTTCTGATGAATTTCTCTCACATTCACACACTGGTGGAAGCAAAATGACAGAAGAGAGGCTGCTATAGCGACCGGCCGCTCTGGCAAACACCAGTAGTCAGTAGGAGAAGTGTCTTGCCCAAGAACACAACGACTGACACAGATGAATTCAATTGAGGTAAACATTAAAAGTTCCTGTTCCTTCGCTTAGAAATATGCTTAAATTCAGCGGCTCATCGCATCTAATCTGCAGTCTGTTCAGATCGAGCCAATGTAGCTGATTAGCGGATAAACTCACGGCTAAGCTAATGAGAGATTTGGCTACTGGGAGGTTTACCTGTTCAGATTACACTTCGTGGTGTGAAGCTTAGTTTCGATTTGAAGAAGTTTAACAAGCCACATCTATGAGGGGAAATCTGGTCACAGATGTTAGCGTGTTAGCCGATGTAGCAGATGTCATTGTTATGCCGCGTTTAACACAAACAACACCACACATTTAAGCCTAGTTTGTGCTTCTCCGACCAGAAGTTTGCACTCAGACGCAGACGTATTGACGGAGACGTTTTCTGTTTATAGTAGTCAGCTCTTTCACTCCATTCTCTATTGTTTTTTCAGCGTTGCTCGACCAGGACAGCTGGGGGTGCTAAGTTTTCATGTCGTCTCTGGCTACTATCACACAGCGCCTCTTCTGTTTTTTTCTAGGCTTGTGAACGCATTTTTTCCTGAAGGAGCAATGAACGACAGAAAGTAATTTCTGATTAAGCTGTAAAGCTTTTTAGTAGAAGTGCGGATTATAGAATACTCTAGAAATGCATGGAAACAAACACAGCAGCCCTTTTTTGTTGTTTTTTTACACCTCCTTGTGTTCAAAATCGCCAAAGGAACAGATTAGATAAGTTATCCTTTCAATATATAGCATATAGTGGCCAAACGCAGCATTAACTACTGATTACGGCTACTATAGAGCCCCGTTCTGGTGAAGCAATCTCTGGTTGTTACTGAAATTGACCAATCAGATGCATACACTCTCCATTGACGGAGACGGATAGTTAAAATTTGGGCCTCTACTCCGTGCGTCCTTGCGTAGCTAACGGAGAGCCCTTGCGTTGACGGATAATGACGTTGCGTCAATCCGTCTTCGTCAAAATGCAAAAGCATAAATTAGGCTTTAAAGAGTGAAACATTGGGTAAACAAGCTGGTGTTCCATCTTTTGGGTTAGATCCTAGTTTTATCCAGCTTCGAGGCAAAGCCAGTATGTTAGCTCTGTAGCTATGAAGTAACCCTCAAAGTGACTGAACACATCACTGTGTGATGTTCCAAAAACAAATTCTAACCATTTCTTGTTTAGCGTTGATTAGTTATCTCCACAAATACTAAAGATGTTCTACCGTGTTGTAGATTAGCTACAGCTACCTGACCGACACAATGCTGCCCTCCTGTGGGCGGTCCAATCCAGATATATTGAAGGACTCCAGTGCCTAGAGGGAACAAATGCCCCATTTCCACTAGGTACGGTATGAGACGGAACGGGACGCTTTGGAACGGTTTTGGTGTGGTGTGTTTCCATTAGAGGGAGACAATTTTTCGGGATTCCCTGCAGATTATGATGCAATTCCATGGGGTCTACTACACTGCACACACTAAAACTGAAACTGCTACGTTGTTGCTACGCCACCTATGGAGCGAGCGCCATAGGAGGTAAATTACAAATCTAAGGGATTCGGGTCGGGAGGGGAGTCTTTCTCTCTGGATTTTTTCGTGACAAGATTTTTTTTGTGTGTGTGGGTCACGTGATCGGGACGTGACGGGAGTATTTTTTTGGGATCGGGACGGGACGGGAGCGACAATTGATTCCCGTGTCACCCTCTAGTTTCCATTACCTGTGTCCTGTCCAAGCCGATCCCAAGCGGACTACCTCTGCCTTGATCCGAAGCGTTCCGAAGCGACAAAACATGCCCACCTATGGACTGATTGGCTCGGTAATGTGATTTCTCTCTCACTCCTACACAGCAGTGGTAGCCGCTGATTGGCCCGGAGTTGTTTGTTTGAACTGATGTCTTAGAATGTAATAACAGCAACAGAACCAAGATCAGAAATGTTCTCCATAAAATTGAAAATCTTCGAAGTGTCAGAGCAGGTTTTATTTTTCTTTGCTTTAATTACCTCCACACAAAAAAAAAAAACGGAGTGCTTTTGAAACTCTTTTATGGCGTTTAGAGGGGGTTGTGGTTTTGATAAAACTGAAAGCAAAGGGAGAATCTACATTGATATGCGCTGTAGCTTTGCTTGTAGCAGCGGAGAAAATGGCTTGATATCGACTGCAGCTTCGGCATCTGGGACATCGGAAAACTGTGGGTGATGGCAGATTTTTATCAGGTTGCCAAAAGGAGTAAAGATGTGATTGGGGCTGTCATTGCCTTCCACATGGAGGTTGGACCAGCAAAGTCGGTGTGTGAAAGAACAGAGAAACCACCGTCAGCCTGCAGTGAGGGGAGGAAGAAGGCTGGTAGTTGGTTTTAGCAGCAAAAAATAGGAGATTTCCGTGGTGATCAGAGAGCTGGAGCAGCAGCGGCGATGTTTTCTGCTTCCACACATGGGTTGGAGCAGACTTCTATCCGGTAGCGGTAGCATGCAAAGTCAGTGTGTGATAGACGGAGAAGACGACAGCAAGCCCGTGGTGTCGGGGAGGAAGAAGCCGGTATGGCAGCAGAGAGGCAGGATGTCTCCACGGTGATCAAAGAGTTGGATCGGATGCAAGGCGGCAGATTCAGTCTCCACAGACTGGATGATCGCTGGTTAGATCAATTCTGGCGTAAGGAACACAGAGCAGCAGCTGGATGATTGTTGGAACGATGTCTGACAGATGTGAGGTGAGTCAAAAAAATTTCAACTTTTGAGAGGATTTGATGACTTTGAGACTGCTTTTTGCTGGAGCTTTTGTTAAGCTAAGCCCGCCCATATCCTCACCCACTACCGTTCTTCTAAATTGTTAATGGAAACACAACCTACCCACTCTAGACCTTACAGTTCCGTGCCGTTCGGTTCAGAAGCGACCCTAGTGGAAAAGGGGCAAAAGACCGCAGAGGGCCTGAAGGGAAAAAAGACCGGGTGAGGTTCAGCACACAAAGAAAGGAGGCGGGGCTTGATATTCATAATTGGAAGTAAACACAAACAGAGTAAAGAAAATACAACAAGGCCTCTGCAAAAACACAGGTGGCCATAACTATATACATCTATTTTTTAAACGATTCTCTGACATTTATAGAAATAGATGAATATTTTTTAATTAGATGTGACCAAGACCTTTATCTACCTAAACTACCTTCTGTACTTTAGGTAGATAAGGTACACTTGTCATGATCCGTCCCTGTCTGTGTTATTTGTTCCTCCCTGTTTGTTTCTTCCCCGTCTGTCTGTGTTGATTAGCCCTAGTTGGTTTCACGTGTGTCCTGTTAGGCCTCCCTGTGTTTTCCTTCCCTGCTTCGTTCTTCGTTCTTCGTTTCCTGATTACCCACCCCACAGTATATATGCCCTTCTGTGTCAGGCTGTCCTCGTCGGATCGTTGTTGTCGTTATCTCCCCTTGTTCTCGTTGTCGCCTTCTCCGTGCTTCTCGTTTTGCTTTTGGACTATTAATAAACATGGGCCGTAAGAGCCACAAACGCCGCTCCGCATCTGGGTCCTCATTCAACCAACAAAACCTGACAACACTTTTTCATAAGTGTAATGCATTGTAAAGGTGCTGTACATAACATTAAAATATCATTGAAAAAAATATATTTATTTCAGTAATTGAATAAAAAAGTGAAACTTTTATATTAGATAAACGTATTACACACAGACTGATATATTTAAAAAGCTCAGAAAATTAGTATATTGTGATTGTTTTCAGTATTGATGACACCTTTATACAGATTTTTTAATATATTTCAGAAAAATTTAACATGTTTCTGAAAAATACTGTATAACGTGTTCTTTTACTTAATTTGAAAGTTACTGCATCTGTTTTGTTTCATAATGTTCAGAGGCTGCTGCATATATATCATGTTCTTTACATTTATCCGGAAACAGCCTAAATATGCCAAGGAGCTACTGCTGATTTATGCTTTTTGATATGGAAATTACAGCTGAAAGCTCCGATTTGTCTGAAAGAGTAAATAAATGCCACAGTGAAATTCAAAAGGCATTTGCTGCTTTTTCTCCCCCCACCACTACCACAGATATGGGGGGGGGGTCCTCAGAGTAGATGAAAAGTATGAAACACTGACATAGAAGTCCTGCAACCTTTAGACATATCTCTAAGCTTCAACTTATCTGTTTCAAATAATGAGGTTGTTAGCATGAGGACTTGACTGCATGCTTGGGAGGTAATTCTGCTATTTGAACCAGGAATGTTAAACAGACTTAATAGATACAGTAGATAATAGAAGATACATGCTCTCTTTAAAACTTAATCTTCTACGGTGATGAATCCTTTGGGATTTTTCTGTAAAAAGTCTCATGGTAAGTAGAGATCCAGACTGAGTCAAGAACATGTGCAGATATTAAACTTCCAACTGATGAAATCATGTTCCAGTCATTGTTCAGATGATTGCTTCCATTATCTCTGTGTAAAACCATTGTGTCATATTTGTAAAGCGCTTGTGGTAAGCCCGTTTAATTATGCAGCAGCAGCAGCAGTTATTTGGTCATTCTAAGAGCTTCTCCTGTTTGCAGGCCAAAAAGCACGTTGCTTTATCACACAAAGTTCAACTTTTGACCAAGATGCCAGGTTCATAAAAAAGCCACACTGGTGAAAAAACAAATCACGTTTGCGTTAAACAAGTTAGTAGAAATAAATGATATACGTATTATATCAGCCAAAAGGAATTTGAATGATTTATACAGCTTTAAAGGAGTCAGATCAGCTGTTCTGGATCAGTAATTTGACAGGCTTGCTGTTCATCTCTCATCAAGTTATTGATGCAGCTTATCAAGAACAACAGATCAAATAAAGCAGTGACACACCTTCCAGGTTCCTCCAGATAAGAAAAGAAAACACTCGGAGACTTCTTATTTTTCCATTCATTGTTTTGTTTCTGTCTTTTTTTATAGTGTTACTATGAAACCTCAGGCATTTTAAGGATTTAATAACATGTTGATCAGACACGGAGGAGCAGAATACACAGAGCGTTTGTAAAAGCTAACCTGCTCTTCCACAGCTAAACTCTCACTATATAGTATTCAGTCATCAAAATGTATCTTCTCCAGTACGTCCCCTTTCAGTTAACTTGTACCACTCCTTAAGGAACTGGTCCATTGCACTGATACTAAACCATGAAGCCATCCTCCAAGGCGAGAACGTTCTGTAGTTATTGGCTGCTCTCAAATCAGTCGGCACATATATCTTTCAAATCCATCATGTTTTTTTTCTCTTCAGCCATTGTTCCATTGCTGTAAACCCTGTAGGAGAAATGCAGTCACAAATATATAGTTTGCACGGCATCAGAAAATCTAATTTTAGAATAGAACAGAAGCACTTTTTTATCATCGAGCATTGCTGAAATCCAGGAGTAGCAGCAGCTGGTTAAAAGTGAATGGAGTGCTGTCACCAAATAAGCATTAGTGACAACACTGAAAAAAGAGATCGTAGTTCCAACTTAAATACATTGCTTTACTTTGTTAAAACTTATTGATTTAAGTTGATCACAGTTAATAAACCTCTTAAAGTAACTTGGATAAATTTAATTCAATTACTTGTAGTAAATAAAGGCAATTTATTGAAGTTCGACTCCATATTCATTTTTTTGTCAATACTCTAAAATGTATTAATGAAAGTTGCCATGGCAACAATCACAAATGGCCCAGCATGAAAGTGAATGTGCTCTGCTTATAGAAAACACAATAGACTACATTTTATATGCCTTGTAAGGAAAGGAAGCAACAGGCATGGAATTAAATACAGTTAGTTAATAAAATCATGATTATTTCTTTATTATATGTCATAATTATGATCTACAGGCCCATGTGTAACGTCATGGAAGATGCTATAATGAGGGCAATTAGCTAAATGAATTGTGAGCTGATGAGTTCCTGCTATAAATGATGCGCTTAAATTATTAATGTTCAAATGACGTTGTGCCCAATCGGACAGCCTTTTCTGGGGAACACTGCGCCTAAGGGAACTATCAGGTCATATCAACAACATTTTATCTTTATGAATACAGCCATTAAATGGTGAAAAACATTCTATCCACTAGTGAACATCTTCTAATAAGTCGATACAGTGCATTGCTCTGCCAAGAATGAGGAATCCATGTTCATTCTTAGTTATTGATTTATTATGTTTGCATATTTGTTCACAAAGTCAAGTTAGGCACTGGGGAGTAGATGAGATGGAACCAACAACCAGGAAGTTATTAGCAAAAAAAAGGAAGTAATCAGCAGGAGACAGGCCCACTTTACTTCTCTAGCTGTATGAAGAAAGTATCTTTGCTCTCAAATGAGCTGCTTTACTCACTTTTTCTGCTAAAGATAAAGTGGAATATTATTGATCGCATATTTATATTTTGGAAGTAAAAAAAGCTAAATATGTAACTATCAGAATATGGGCACCTCACAGAGCTTCTGGTTCTGGGGGACGGCGTAAAGAATCATGTGGGTTAATAATCCAACTACTGAGCATTTTAGCGGTTCCACTTGTACCTTCAGCTTTCCTGAACTTGGACCACAAAATCAAAGCAAGAAATAAAGGTGGCGGATTCACTCGATGTTTAGCCGGAAGTCCATGACCTTGTTTTGCTTGTTTAGCAGTTCCAGTTTAATCCTGTGACATAATAGTTCAGATATTCAGAATAGTTTAGATAATAGAGAAAACCAAATAGCTTATGACCAAAAAATACACAACGATATCTCCACTGCATCTGGGGTGACTAATTTATGCTTTTTTGTATTCCTACAGACAGTGTTTGGGAGAATACTTTGTGATGTATTTAGTTACAGAATACTGAATACCTGCTTTAAAATGTGTTTTGTTACGTATTCTGTTACTTTACTGAATCCTGGTATTATAAATACTTGGAATACTTCCCCTTAAAAACAGCATTTAAGTCTATTAAATGTCACAAAATGAGTTGGTAGCTACACCCGCAGGAAAACACAACGCATTTATTAATTAATATTAAACATTATTAATACTAAACAGTACTGACTGGGAAAAAATAAAGTATTCAATTATTTTTTGCCACAACACTTCCACCTCTCAGTGACCACAAACCAACCAAACAAACAAACAACTAAACTGGTTTTTAGCAGTAATATCTCTTTACATTTTATTAGATTTTATATTTAGTCATTTGAAATGAAGTTGTGCCGTTTATCAGCCACCGCCAATTAGACTATTTGCAACTTTCTGCTATAAATATGCAAAGTATTATAACTGATATTCATTGCACTTTAAATGGAAAACTTTTATCCTTGTAGCCATAATTTATATTATCTATATAATCAAGCTAACGTCATGTCGGACACGGCCAACTGTGAGAAATGACCTAATTAACACGATACAGGCCCTGTCATATAATGGACATAAACATTGGTAGAGGATTTTGTTTTGTTTTTGTACATCATTGCAGTATCTTTTAATTTTTTTGTGACTTTCACATACCTTTTAGGCTGGCCAGCCGGATGCTTTATGTTTCTAGTTTTCTGTTAACGTTGTTGATGAGCGGCGTAGCCAGCAAAGTTTACACAAAAATGAAAAAATTTTCCCACCTGGATCATCACTAACCTTTACAAAAACATTTTTGGTGGTAATATGAATATGCCGCTTCATTTATTGAATTACAGCTGCTCCAGCAATCACTGCAGTTTACCTGCATACTTTACAGTTTGACACCAGAAGCATAAGCAGTGCGACTCTATGACTAATGATGCCAGATTTGATTTTTTTCCTCTGTTTTAACCAGCATGGATTTAGCCGGGCTTTTGTCAGGAATGTTTGAATGAAATCTAGCATCACTTGAAAAAAATGAACTGCGAGAGAGCGCCATTGAACGCATCATTTCCTTCACTACTCGTAGGTTTATTGTGGCTCCAACCAACTGTAATGAAATACAGTTACTCATAATTAGTATTCTAAATACATACCTCCAGTACATGTATTCCGTTACTCCCTAACACTGCCTACAGACTGTAAATGCACAACACACTGCATTTAAGGGCTAAAAAAGTGTATTTTTTATGACACGTCCCCTTTAAGATTTCCTAGTACTACGCACATTTATTGGTTTAATCAGTTACAGAAAGTCGCCCAGATCCTGAAGCAGCCAATCAGTCCCAGAGCATGACACTACCAGCACTGTGCTTCACTATAGGTTTCTGTTTCTGAAATCCTGTTACATATAAAAGGATGTTCTCATGAATTAACTGAGGCCATAGTTAGAACACTAAAGATACCTTAATATGCATTAATTCACAGAGTGCAAAGCATTTTAGTTCAGTCACTGCAGTCTTCCGTATTTCCCCTGATGCAGCTCGTCAGAGCTAATAGAATGTTGAGTAGCTTTATAGTTTTCCGACCAATACTTTTGTTTTTAATAATTTTTTGGGGAAAAAATCTACAAATAAGTACGTTTTGCAATTATAATAGTTTTGGATGCACTGTACAAACCAATAAGAAAGTCTTTCACATTCCATCTTCATATTTACTGGAGAAATGTATTGTTCCTTCTTAAAAATACCAAGAGAAATGATACATTTTTATTACACATGTCCGTTTACATTCATATAACATTTAAAATGATTAAAACATTCATTACAACTGTTTTGAGATTTTTTTTCATGCATATATCATTTTTTTTCTGATTATGATTTTTGTAGCTGAGTTAGTCGATGATAATGTGTGGACACCTCCTTTAGTCGCTGCTTCTGCCTGCGACTGGAAGTACAAGCTTGGCTTTCTGAAGCGGGGAAAGGATTAAAAATCACTGCCTGAAAGCCAAACATAGAAGGAAGTGGTTAAAAGCAGACAATAGACAGAAACAACATGGGGTGTGAATCATTTGGTGCATGTTTTTTGCATTAGATTTCTCTCCCAGCGGCTACAACACTGAACAGCGGCTGTAACTAAAACGTGTGACTTCCTTAGCTTTTCAGTCATGTTCACATCTCAGTACTGAAACCCTAAGATCACTAAGGTCAGTAAATTTATTTAAAAAAAATCTTTGAATGAAGTTTGTGTGAGTTTTATAGAAAACACACTGTAAAATCTGATTAGTTCACCTTAATTAAAAAAAGCATGCAAACCAATTGCACTTAAAATAATAAGTGTACATGAGTAGGTAATTATTTGTTGGAGACACTAATGTATAAAAAGTAAAATGAACTTACATGCAAGTTATTACAATGAAAACAAACCAGTAACACATACTTAAACTTATTAATTTAAAATTTTTCAAAAATAAAATTTATTATGTAGCTCTGCTTTTCATTTTACATTCCAATGTAATTAAGATGGTTAACTTGGCTGATTTAAAGTATATTACTTACTAAGTTTTTGTTTTGTTATTGACCGTTAGTTTTCAGTTTTATTAATCTTGATTAATAAATCAACAAAGATAGTTAGTTGAAACCCCAATTTCCTGTTAATAAAACAGAATAATTCTTATCTCCTGTTGGTTCTGATGAAAGAACAGAAAACTTACAGCAGGTGAGGAAATTTATGCGTCATAAAAACAATAAAACACTGCTGGTTCAGAATCAAGAAGAATCTAAATTATATCTATTTAAATCATGCAACAGTAGCTTAATACAACAAACTTCCAAGTCACTCATGGTTTCAAAAACATGTCCCAAAGCACCCTGGGACATATGATAATTATGTCACTATTATCATTTTCAAGGTACTTGATTTTAAGAAGTAACTAAGACTTGAACACTGAGTGACAATAACTTAAGACATTGTCAAGTTGAACAAATTAAAATTGCTCAAAGTGACAACTTACGCCATACAACGGTCACTCAGAATAGGAAGTAAGATGTACATTTCTTATATCCAAAGACATTTTATTTTATAAAATCTATTTAGTAGCTCATCTAAGTACTGGTAACTCATCTAAAGAAAGTAATGGCAATTATTCAATTTTACATGGCAGTAAGTACATTTCCCTTTAAACATTAATGCTGTGTTAAGTTGATGTCTTTCCGATTATCATCCTTGCTCAACTTGTCAAAACTTCCTGAAATCCGTTCAGTCATTTCATTCATTTCAGGAAATCTTGAAGTTGATTCCTCTTCCCTCAGAAATCTATTCCGATGCGCTGACATAATGACGTGACGCACCGACGCAGACTACAAAGTGTGCAAGCAGCTGGGTTTTAATTGTAAAGCATCAACTTTTGTCCGTTTGCGCGATTTGACACCTGGATGCTCTGACCGGCCTGAACCCAGCCAGTTTCAGCAGCTCCGTTCATTGTGGATTCTGTGTGTCTTGTTTTCATTTTTCTATTATGGACTGCTGTGCCACACAATGACACCAAGCACAGGCGTGGTAGTAGAGGATAAAAAGAACCTGACTTCCCACGAAAATTATCTCTTTTCCTCCCAAATGTTTTATTTTAAAATTATTGAGCCCTCTAATTAATTGGAGTCAATGTATTTCATTATAACTCATTGTTCATTCTTTCCTTTATCAATGCATCAACACTAAAAGAAATTAATGTTAGAGACAATAATATGAAAACTGAAATGATCAAGAAACTATTTTTTTCTTATATGTGAAAGTTCCTAAATCATGTTATATAATATTGTGTTTTTACCCTAAAACTGTGTCTTATCATAAGCAAACCATGATTGTTTAAAGCACTCCTAGTCATGATTCTTGTAATTACCAACAAACCAACTTCAGTTTACTAAGATACACTCCAACTACTACAATGTGCACATGAATAAAATATTTACCTGAAGTGAAATTTTCAGTTGCATCACTTTATGTGTAAACGTTTTAAACCAGTCCTAATGTCTCATATCTGGCCCCCTAGATGTTATTTTGCACATTTTTCTTTTTCTTGATCAGTGGTTCTCCAGGATTCTTTAGGTTTTCTCCAGTTTATCTTTGGACTTTGACAGTGTTTGCATTCATTTTCTATAATTTCTTTGTGCTGGAGTGGAAGGGAAGGTAAATGAAGTTACAGTAAAGAAAAAAAATATTCAGCAGAAGAAATGTATGTGAGATTCACATCATTAGACCTGAGAAAGTTAACTTATTCAGTCACTGTTTGTTCTAAAGCATGTGTCATGTGAAGACTTGCTATTTTTTTTGCTGTCTCTAATTTGACTATAGAAATGAGGAAAAAATAGATTAAATATTTATCCATATTACAGTTTGCCGAAATAATGGTTACAAGAATAAAGAAGTTCTCCTGTTTATTGGAGTGATTTTAGATAAAGCAGCTACATACCTTGTAGGCTGAAGAGCCATTCCTCCAGACGGGGAAATAAAGTTCCAGTTCTCAGCTCTGCACTTTAGTTTTTCATTCTGCTGTTTGGTTTGTTCCTTTCTCAGTTGTAGAACATATGAATCTGTGAAATCATCATAATGCATCTTATCAGGAGGATGCATGAAGAAGAACACTCCTCTGATCTCGACACTTTCAGGAACTTCACCCACAGTCACTTATCAAATTGCCAAGCAAACAACCACAAAGGGTTGGTGGGGGGTTAATTCACTCATGTTAAACACATACCACATGTCTTCTGTTTCAATTAAGGTGGAGAGTAGTTGTGTAAAGCTTCTCAGATTCCTGCTGCTTTCTGTTTAAGAGTCAGGACCTACACCCTAAAATCTGGGCAAAAGTAAATCGTTTTTCATCTGCTGCTACATAAAACTGTTTCAAGTCTTAAGTCTTTAAGTTCCAGTCACATGTCGATGTGCCCCTGGGCAAGGCACTTAACCCCTCAAAAAAAACATTGTCCTAACAAGCCATGTTGGCTATCGGTGTATGAATGTGAGTGTGAATGGGTGAATGTGGCTTCAATGTAAAGTGCTTTGAGTGGTCAGTATGACTAGAAAAGCGCTATATAAGTTCAGTCCATTTACCATTTATTGTTGTGTCTGAAGACTTCTTTTTTCTGGCAGAGGGGAGCGTCAAAACTGTTGCCACACATATTGCTACACATATTAACGCATTAAAACACAAACTTCGGGGAACATGAAGCACAAACAATGAGTTATAGATGGTAAAACTGTAAAACAGGGGTAGTGTAGGGTAGTTGGTTTATGATTTAACAGAGGCCCGAAGAGCCAGAAAATACAAAAAGGTGCCAGTAGAAATGTTGCTCAGTGGCAGAAGCCAGGAGAGGTCTGAGGAGCTTTCCTAAGAGGATCCTACATGTTGGAATCAGGCTTAACATCAGAGGAGCCACAGAGACTACAGGAGAGCTAACGCTTAGCATGACGTGACCACACGGGGCGAGAGGTTACCCCATTGGTTCACACTTGTCACAGCAAATATTTCAAGGTTATGCCAAATAACTTGCCATCACGGCATAATTATTAGAGTCAGTTATCTAACTCTATGACTCCTCAGCTGTGAGGAGCTTTTTGGTTAACTGCAATAAAGACAAAACATTAAGAGACTAAAAGCAGAAGTGGCTCGCAGACAGAGAGACATAAACTTAGATGTGAGAGAGTTTGAGTGTTGGCCCAGATGGGCTCATGTAAACGGCAGGCCACAACGAAGTACAAGAAAATGCCCATCCAGACTTCCGCCTCATCCTTATGGAAGAAAGAAGACATTTTATTTCAGCAACACACTCATGCAAAGACTGTTAGGCAGCTCCTTATATCTGCATCACATCTAATTACAATCTGTTCTATTCAGATTGATTTTTTCCCTACTGCCTACTTTCCTGCTGTAGATAAGGCTATTTTTTATTTTTCTGAAGAGAAATAACCTTGATTACTTCATGCTTAACCAAGACAAACAAACAAAACTCCTCATTTCACATATTAGTTATTTTCATTGTAATCCTTGATTATTTTGCCTTTCAAGTTTTTTTTTAAAACTCAGCAAAGATCCACAGAATTTCAAATCATCAGTAAGTCTGTTCCATAATATAACTCCCAAATATGAAATACATCTATATTTAATATTGGTAATATTAATATGGTAATAATAATATTGGTAATACCTCTTTCAAAAACACCCAGCCCTCTTAAATCGTCATTTTTTTCTCTTCATTTGAAGAATATTTGAATACAAGGGGGAACACTTTTATTCTTTTCTCGATATAGTTTCTCTAAAGTTTTCAAATATACAATGTCTAAAAATGTTAAGGTACATGACTGTATAAATAATTTATTTGTAGGTTCACAATAGGAAGCTTTATTTATTATTCTGATCATTCAGGTCAAACAGGGCAACACATCCTCCACTTTTATTACCCCTGTTCTGCCAAAACATTTCATATCCCTCTAATCCATCCTGTAAATCTTCGTCATTCCTTAGCCAAGTCACTGAAATTGCTATTATGGTAAAGTTGTGCTGAAGCTATTGAAGATAATGCTTAATTTTGAAGAAGTTGCTGTAGAAATTTCTACTATTAAAATGAATCACTGAAAACTAGAATTAAAATGATCTTCAGAATAATATTCACAGTTTGTGTCAATACTTTGATAAAAGTGGATCTCTGGATCAATATCATTTTCTAACTCATATATCTTGTGATCTTTTAAGTAAAAAAAATCAAATCTGTGCATTAACCCATTTAACATGTCCCCTCTTATAACTCATAAGTCACTTTATGTTCCTGCCCCTTCTGAAAGAAAATGTTTATAACAGCCCCTTTTATCCTTTCACAAAGTCTACCACCATTTGTCCTTCTTGGTTCCTATCCTGGATACAAAACCTGCCCATCAATTCCTCATCACCTCTGCTTCCCTCTCTAACATATCTGTTAAAGTCGCACAGTCGTTTTTCACTGCCATGACTGTAAAATGAAACAAACTGAGGCTTAGGAAGGTGTTGATGAAAATGCCTCAAAATCAGAAAACTGTCTGCTTCACACTGCTTTTCTTACGGACAGAACAGCAGGAGGTCATCTACATATTGAAAAAGAACAAAACCTGAAGTGAGTTAGAGAGAATCCAAACATGCTTTCAAAGCCTCATCATAAATTAGGAGACTCTAACTCTAACCCTGGAGCAACCGTCTGAAAGTGTAAGGCTTTCCCTGAAACTCAAAAGCAAACCAGAGCTGACTGGCTTTATGTAAAGATACAGAGAATAATGCATTATACAAATCCACCACAGGAAAAAAAATAGCTTCAGTTTGAATTTTAGCCAACGTATTACTTGGAATTGCTATCAAAGGTCTTGTGCAAACATCATCTCCACTGGCTATGCTGGATTTCTGATCTTCTTAATGGGAAAAATGGGTGGGGGATCACGGGAGTACGGACATGGAATAATTACTCCCACCTTCAGCAATGATTCCAACATAGGTTTAATCCCTTGCACAGCCTCTTCCTTAAGACGGTACTGCTTTGACACAGTATGTATAAAGACTTAGTCTTAACAGCCACAGGCTTGCAATCTTTAATCAAACCTACATTCCACTTCTGACACCAAAAATGTCTTTGCAATCGTAAAAAAAAGTTCACTTTTACATAAAGACGATTGAGATAGTGTCTTTAGATTCTTTGTAGTTTATTTCCTCTTGCATGCAAGGAGAGACTACATCATGGTCAGTGTCAAAACACAAACATTCTTACAGCTCAGCTTTATACAAGTTGGGGGCAATTTTCCACAAATGAAATGGGCAGACTGCATTTCCCAGCAGGTTTAGCTGTGACCCAAAAAGCTTTCCCATCGGTCTGTAGCCACCCATGATGACATCAATCATGACATCAAGACCATAGGTTACAAGAATGGTGGGTGGCGGCCATTTCAATTTGTTCTCAGCAGATAATCTGCATGGAAAGAACATCCCATATTCACCGATGAAATGTCTCTTTAATTTTAGGCTGCTGGTCTGGAAGAACTCTTATTCTAAAAACCTGCAACGCACCACTGTGGATCCAAAAGCCGTTTACGTATCTAGCTTTGGGTGACAGTTTTGAATTGATCCAAGATAGTTCTTAAGAAGACATCAAATGGGTGTGTGTGGCCTGCAGCTGCTGACTCCGGCTGGACATACCTTTCCTTTTCATGCGCATTTAAAGTAGATGTTATAGGAATCTTAAGTGTGGTGGAGGATTTTTGTATTCCATCTGGATCATCTACAGTATTGGTCCTCCGAATTGTCCTGAGAGTCCACATGCTCACTGTCAGGTGTTTACTATATCTGTAGCACGCCACGCCTTCATAATTCATTCTACCTCTCAGTTCTCACCAAGTCTTTAGAAAATCGTTATGAGTTGCAAGACAAAAAGTGTTTTTGAAGTGTATGAATAGAAGAGAAAGGGTTCAGAAGAGAGAAACAAGACCAGAGTGTTTATAGGAGATTCTTTCTAATGATAGCGTTCGCTAAATGCTCAGGTTGGGCTCCAAACTGATGCCTCCATCTCCAAGTTTCTACTCGACAGGTAGGCTAAAGTTTGGCAAGCTATTTGGAGAAATGTATTTTAGATTACTGCTAGAAGAAGTTATCTATGTTTATATAGAAACTTTCCAGGGAAGATGTGTTGTTGTGCAGGTACATTTTTTTTTTTTATTCAGAAAAACTCTCTGCTATACCTTTAAGTGAATTTGTTAGAGAACCGCATGAGTGCGTTTACCTTCAAACATTAATACTTTATTAAGCTGATGCCTTTCTGAGGATCATTCTTGCTCAGCTTGTCAAAACGTCCTGAAATTCTTTCATTCATTTTTTAAAATGTTGAAGTGGATTCGTCAGCTCTCTACTTGTAGAGCTCTGTAATTTTTCTCCTGAAGTTTTTCCCAACGATAACATAGAGAATTGGGTTGAGAACGCAATTGAAAAAAGCTAAGTAGAGGAAGAGCTGTTGGCAGATGAACAGGATTTTGAAACTCTTGCACTCTGTCAGATAGTTCACTTTAAAGAGTAATAACCCTATTTTATTTAGGTGCAGTGGAAGCCAACAGATCAAAAATGCAATGAAGACTACCAGGATCAGGGTTGTGGCTTTTCTGTCTGTTTGCTGAACATTTAGACCTTCAGGTAGCCTGTGTCTCAGAGTCTTCACTATCATGACTGTGCAGAAGGAACTTATGGAAATCGGAAGGATGAAAGTCAGCACAAAGAAATTCGACTCAATTGTCAGTAATACCGTAAGAGATGGAATCATAAGAGCACAACTGGTAACGTTGTTGTTAGGTATGGTTTCACTATAGATGAAGGTGGTGATACTCAGAAGAAAGCCCAGAGTCCAAATCATAAAACATCCAAATTTGGCATGAAGCGGCTCACGTATTTTCTGACAGGAAAGTGGGTGCACCACAGCCAAATAACGATCTATGCTGACCATGACCAGGAAGTAGATGCTGCAAGGATAATTCATGTCAAAAACCTGATTGTAGACTTTACACAGAAAAGAACCAAAAGGCCAGTTGAAGTCAGAGAAAACAACAACAGCCTCAACAAGCAAACAGCACATGAGGATAAGGTCAGCTGCAGCCAGGTTGCTCAGGTAGATCTCAGGGACGGTGCAGGGCTTCTTGTTGATGCAGAGGATAATCAGCACAAATGCATTGAAGGTAATTCCAAGTACAGATATCAGGATGTAGACTTCACTTAGCATGAATCCCTCTTCATATTCTCCAAGAGTGCAGCTGTTGGTGTGTGTTTGGTTCGGCGCTCCATCCATGTAGGTAGTGTTGTTGGGGGGGCTTCAGAGACAGAGAAGACAGAGTAGAGTTTAGTTTTCCATCTACAAAGCTAAATCAACTCAAATCTAGTTGCTTCCATGTGGCAACATCATCGGGAAAACAAAGCGTTACAACATTAACCCCTGCTTTCCACCCGACACGTACGCAGCGTGTAATGTCCCCGAAGCATAATACATAGCTGACAGCCTCCATTACAGACCATTTTCACCAGGCGTGGAGCAGCGTGAATGGGACCTATGTCAAAATCCTTGTGTTGTTGCACTCTCCTAAATTTACCTGAGACTGTAGGTGGAAACTACCCAGAGGGAACCCACCAATCCACAGGGAGAACATACAACCTCCGAGCAGAAAAACCCCAGGCCAGGATTTGAACCCAAGACCTTCTTGCTGCAAGGCTACGGTGACACCAATTAATCCATTATGCGGCCTGGTGTCCAAACCACAAAAACATTTCATCTCAAAAGATTTTTCAGATTTAAAGTCTTTTCAATAAGATACCAGGTTAGCATGTTTATTATAAAAGCAGGAAGATTTTGACTATCATAAATAAATTCTTCCTGTAAAAAAATTCATAAAAAGTTGAATAAAAAGTAAATTGTCACATGATAGCGCAGATTCTCTTTTTGAAATCATTTTTCATTATTTCCTTCATCAATGCATCAAAACTAAAATAAAGTAAATAAATATTAAAGATAATAATGTGAAAGCTGAAATAATCAAGATATTTGTTTCCTTCGTATAAAAGTTCCTAAATTACGTTAGATAATATTGTGTTTTTACCCCGTGGCTTATCATAAGCAAGACCATGATTGTTTAAAGGACTCCCTATATCTACCATGATTCTTTGAATTATCAACACACTGACTTCAGTTTACTAAGATACACTCCAACAACTACAATGTGCTTAATAAAATATTTGCTTCAAGTTAAATTTTCAGTGGCATCACTTTTAAATTGGACAATTAAAAGTTTGATACTGATTTGTAAACATTTTAAACCAGTCCTAATGTCTCATATCTGGCCCGCTAGATGTTATTTTGCACATTTTTCTTTTTCTTAATCAGTGGTTCTCTAGGGTTCTTGAGGTTTTCTCCAGTTTATCTGTGGACCTTGACAGTTTTTGCATTCCTTTTCTATCCAGTGTTTGAGCTGGAGTGGAAGCGAAGGTAAATGAAGTTACATATCTCTATTTAGCAGAAGAAATGTATGTGAGATTCACATCATTAGACCTGAGAAAGTTAACAGGTCTTATTCAGTCACTGTTTGTTCTAAAGCACTTTAATGTGAATAACTGCTAGTTTTGGTTGTTTTCTTTAATTGATCCGAAGAAATTAGAAGAAAATACATGAAATATTTGTCAAGGATTATAAGATGGTTACAAGAATAAACAGGTTTCCTTGTTTATCGAAAACATTTTAAGGTACATTTAAATAAAGCATTTAAATACCTTGTAGGGAGAAGAGCCATTCCAGATGAGAAAAGAAAATCTCACTTCTTAGCTCCAAACTTTAGATTTTCTTTCTGCTGTTTGGCTTGTTCCTTTCTCATCTGTAGAAAATATTAATCTGTGAAACCATCATAATGTAATTCAGCAGGAGGATGCATGAAGAAGAACACTCCTCTGATCTTAAACTACGCCCACATTCATTAATGAAACTGCCTAGCAAATAACCACAAAATGTTTTAAGTCACCACAAATCTTCTGTTTCAGTTAAGTAGGAGGCAAGTTGCTTTCAGATACAGTCAGGCCCTACACCGTAAAGTCTAGGAAAGATAAATGGAGAGTTTTTAATCTGTTGCTATAGAAAACTACACGTTTGTGGATTAAATTATCACAGTTTTGACTGAATAGTCCTTTTTGCTGTCATAGCTGAGGGGGAAATCTAAACTGCTGCTGCTTCATCCTTCTTACAACACAAACATGAACGGACGTGAAAAGAGATTAAAAGATAGTAAAAATGCAAAACGGGCTGGTATAGAATGTGGGTGCTCAAAGAAATGATGATGATGATGATGATGATGATTTGGATTCTGCAGCAGTGACGCGGTGTCAGCTCATTCACTCTTGTCAACACAGAGCTGCTATAAGTCAGGATGTTCTGGACGGTTACATGAAGAACTCACCGTTCTTCCTTCTCAGCACTGTCTCTTTTGATGGCTTTCATGGCGCTAAGAGTTCAGAATAGTTCTCCAGATAGACTCCAATGACCTAAAGGCTGCATTTTGTCCACTGATGCACATTCGGGCAAAAAGATACAAAAATGTGCCGTTATAAATGCTGCTCAATCGCAGAAGAACAGTTTTGTCTGAGGGATGACAGGAAGGAGAGGTCTGAGGGGCTTTCCTAAGAGGATCTTACATGTTGGAATCAGGCTTAACGATGATGTAGCTACTGAGACTACTGGAGAGCTAACGCTTAGCATGACAAGACCACAAAGAGCTAAAGGTTACCCCATTGGTTCACACACTGTCAGGGAGCTCTTTATATCTACAGCTTGATTACTTACAGACAGGTGTTTTCCTCACTGTTCTGATGTTAACAAGCCCCATCTGAAGAGAAACAACCTTCTATACTTCATGCTTAATCATTACAGACAGGTTTGTATCCTGCTTTTTGAGTAAAGTTTTAGAGAAACTGGTTCCTAGCCACCTAAATACGTGCTTCAATAGTATCAAAGAAAGAAGAAACTTTTCATCAGAATCTCATAGTTTCTATTATGGTGTTCCACAATTCTCAATGTTAGGTACTATTCTATTTCATCTTTATGTGTTCTTTTTGGGTGTCCTCATTAGGATTAGAGTCTCCTGATAACATCAGACTCATTGATTAGCTTTTTAATTCGTTCCCCTATATGGGGCAACACTGGCGTTTTACTTATTTGCAAAGAAGCTCAAAGAGAGAACATATGAGAACCCAGCTTCAAACATTGGCAGTAAATCTATCCATCCATTTTCTAAACTGCTTAATCCTCAAGGGGTTGCTTGGGGCTGGTACCCATCTCCAGCTGTCAACGGGCGAGAGGCGGGTACACCCTGGACACGTCGCCAGTCCATCGCAGGGCGTGGCAGTGAATCAAAGAAAATCATTGATTTAAATAAAAGTTTTACAACAATTCGTCTTATCATCTTCTGTACCAGAGAAACAGCATTTTTACGCCAGTTCAATGCAGAGAATTGAGGTTAAGATACCTTAAGTAGCAGTGTAGATCACTATAACGCCTTCTGCTGCTCCTAAAGGAACTTCAGCGTCATTCACCACTTGAGATAACAGCTGCAGGACAGCTGATGAGGACCAGAGAGCAAGCTTACATTACACAGACTGTAAAGGCTCAGTGTTGGCAGACGTACTTTTTTTTCCTACAGGCCTTCCAGAACGCTCGGGTCTTGTGTTGGTACCCAAATAACGTATACGGTGAGACGACAGCATAGGTTGTTTTAGCAACACATCCTCACTCCCAACTGGTCACACATGGACGCATGATCAGACACCTGACCAAGGGTCCATATGTGACCAGTTGGGTACCCCCTGGTGTCATTTTTTGATGTGCTGGGTGATCCCTAGACGTCAGTTATTGACGACACGGGGGAGGACAGGGAATCCATTTAATTGCTTGCTTGTTTAAAATAATGTGTTTTTTCACCTTCTGTGACCTTAAGGTTAGAACATAAAACTTGTGTTTGGTTAAAATTGGTTAGATAACTCAGTACGGTATGTTATTCTGCTAGATCAAACGGCTCTGAAACAAAATATGCTTTAGATGTTTACAATAAATGACCACAACCATACAACCTGTTCTGAGCGCATCAAAAAATGACGCGAGGGGGGTACCCAGCCCGTCACATATTGAAGCATGGTCAGGAGTCTGATCGTGCGTCCTTATGTGACGGGTCGGGAGTGAGGATGCGTTGGTTTTACACAGGGGCCAACAGGGGCCAATGCTCCTGTACCAGAACCGGCCGTGGCTCCTTACAGGGTCCCTGTGCTGAACAGTGTTGGGTATCTTACATTATAAAAAGTAAAGGAGGGCGTGGAGGGGGGGCTAAACTCAACCTGGGTGTCTAGTGACATGTGTTTTGTTAGCAGTGTGAATGTTGGGAAGGATTTAGGTGTGCCCCTGGGGTGGGGGCCGGTGGATTGCCGGAGCCCCCATGGGGCTCGGGGGTGCCGCTGCCGTGGGCCCCGACTTGACGGGCTGGGGCCTCCCACCCCTGGTGGATCGGGCCGAACGGGGGTGCCTATTGGAGTCAGCAGGGGAGCTGGCTCCCTGGGGTTGGCAATGGTCACCCCAGTTGTTTTCTCCCCATCCCCATTGCCTCTGTCCACCTGCTCCTTTATTCTACCATTCAAAAGGCCTTGGGACGTAGGCACGTCACTGGGGTGCGGGATGGAGCTTCCGTCTTCGCTACCCGGTGGCGGCCTGGGTCCCGATTTTATTGAGCAACACCGACACTTACACTTGCAACATTTACATGGAACGCACATGTAGGGACCTGGCGGTGGGGCGCATTGGTGCTGGGGGCGGGACCCCTTATGGGGGGCACCTTATAGGGGGCCTGTTGTGGGGGGCCTCGCCTGTGGTGCCGGCACCCACTGTTTAAATGCATCTAGACACTGAGGGCCCGGGGGGGGGAGATGGGGGTACCCGGCAGTATTCCCATGTCCCACCCCTCTGTTTTAAGTTCACATTAGAACAACACACAACAACACCACATTGAGCTGGGGGAGAGAGGCTGGGGGGTCTTTCCAAAACCCTGTTCGTTGGACCATCAGGGGTCGGAGCCCGGGTAGAACATCAGGCCGTCTGGTCGGGGTCCTGGGCTGGTGGGCTGCTCTTGCCAGTGTGGGGGCCTTGGCGGTCTGCTTGGGCGTCTGTCCCTGGGCCTGGGAGTATGGAGTATAGTGTATGTATGGGGGGTATGAATGAGTGTATAGCGTTGTTTTTTCGTATGTCTTGTATTTGTAAGAATGTGTACGCATGAGAGGGAGGGTACGTATGAGTGTCTCTGTCTGTCTATGTCTACCTGTCAGGTTGGGTGTTTGGCTTCCCTCTGGCCTGATGCGTCTTCTTCTCCTCAGTTACTCCCCGTCGGTGATGGATGCTCCTGCCCGCTGGTTGATGATGGCTCTCGATGCCTGGGGCCGGGGGTCCCGGTTGCGGCCCGGCTCGGTCCTGGTGCATGTCTGGCGGGTCCTGGATGGTCCGATGTGTCGGGCGGCCGCTGTTTCAGGCCGACGTCCTCCTTGGATTGACTGGGGCACCTCTTATGGGGGTGCCGGGGTTCCAGATTAGGTTGGTGCCGTCCGGTGGATCGGTGGGGACCGTGCCTGGCGCCCAGGCCTCCTGCCGGCTCCAGGACAACTGCTGGCTGGTCCACCCCACGGCCCCGATCTTGGCGCCCCTGGGCGATCACCCAGGAGCTGGAAGATCGGATCCAGGCTGGGCGCGGCCTGGGGAGGGCGTACATCCACTGTGGCTCTTGCTGTGGCTCCCTGGCATGTGGGTGTGTGGGGGCGGGCCGGGTTGTTGGCGGTGGGAATTGGTCCGGGGTGGCAGCGGCGTGTGTTGTCCGTCGGTTGGCTGCGGATCCCCCTTGCCTGCGACGGCGGCGGGGGGCCCTTGTCGGCTGGTCCCTGGTTGGGGCCCCGCTGGGGGGCGGGGTGCCCCTGGTCCCCGTGGCCTCAGGGTCCTGATCCGGGCCCGCCCTGGCGTAGCCGGTTTCCGGCGGAGCCCGTGGGCTCGTCACTGCGATCTCTCGGGCCCCAGCATTGCGGCTGGTGGGTGTTCCCCTGGGGCTTCCATCTGTTCCTCTCTTGGTGGGTGATCGACCCTGCGCTAATCCCCCTGTGGCCTCTGTACTCTGTGGGACCCTGGATGCATGCATCTCTTGCCTCCTCCATGTCTGTGTCGATTCCTGTAGGACAGATTGACGGTTCCTTACACCAGCTATCAATCACTTGCATGGGGAAACCTTATTCAGACCTGCATGCTCGCACACACATAGGTGTGGGGACATTGGTGTGGACGACATATCCTAAGCTGAGGTTATCATCATTAGTTAGTTGTTCACAGGAGCTTACCAGAAACATTTGTATTATGTTCATTAATCCATGCTTTTGTGTAGTGAATGTGTAATTCTTAGTTTATTCTACTAGAGCCGAACTATTGGTTTGGTTCTGTACAGTTTGTTGTTTTTGTTTTTTATTACTGTTTCTCTGCCGTCCGGCAGAGGTGGAGGACTGGGATGTTTTCTTGTGTTCTTTGTTTGCCTCCCTGTCTTGTGTCGTCGGTTCGCGCCTCTGTTGGTCCGGTTTCTTTTCTTCACCTTCTTCCTTTCTCCCTTCTTGTCTCGGTTTAGTGTCCATGACGTCAGGAAATTGAACCCACAGTAATCACTAATAAAGATTTTTCATACATATACATCAAGTGGCGTACTACAGCGAAGCTGTAATACTCTGCTTGGGAAAGTAAAACTGTTGGGCTTGTACTGGGTACTCAGACACCGATTCTGAGTAGCATACTGCTAGACAGGACACGTTAAAAAAAAAAAAAAAAAAAAGTAATTAGATATAGTTACAGATAACTTTTTCCCAAAAGTAATTAAGTTAGTAACTCAGTTACAACGCTGTAAAAGTAATTCAAAGTAAGTAACTGTGACCTTGTGTTTCTATGTTGTATAACGCAGTTACGTTTCATATCTGTAACGTCAAATAAATCCCATTTTTATCACTGAATGATGAATAAAAAAAACACCAAATACTTTTAAAACATTTGGTATTTGAACTTTACTCCCTAAGATTGAAGCTGTATGTAGAAATATAAAAATATACAAAAAGTAAACATTAGACATGCATAATCACACACTTTTCATTAAGGAGCAAAACTAAGAGACAAATGTGAGTAAACAGAAAAATCTGTCATTAAATATTGAAAATCTCTATATCTGTAATATTGCAAAGTATACAGAGCTCTATCTAACTGGTTGTAGTGAAACATTTTAACTAATATGGGGTCGCCTGGTCACATGACCTGGAAGCTATTGAAGAAAAATCACATACATATTAAAGAAAAATTATATATGTTATCATTTCTTTTAATGAATCGATGCATCATGTTATTCGGGTGTCGAGTAAAAATGTATCATTATTTTGCGGTTATTTTGTCAGTAGATCTCACAGCTATTGATTTATTTTATGGAGATTTCTTGGAAACCAAACTCTCACCAAAACCACCTCATTCAGGAGCAAGGCTTCGGCTGTGATGTATCCGTTCTGTCAGAACTGTTCTTGGTGAGACATTGGAGGGAGTCTCCTCTTTAATTAAATGAATGTCTCCAGTACATTTGCATCTCCAGTAACAGTGTTGCAACGATAGGAAAAGCAAATAATTAGATTACACCGTCACCTAAAAAATAACTCAGTTAGTAACGTCGTTATACCTAAACGCTGTTACTCCCAACACTGGTGCTGAAGAGATAATTCATTTCATAATGTGATTTGCCCTGTTACACACAGAGTCTTTATACCGTTCCACATTACCTCAACTGAGGTGTTTGGCTCTAAACATGAAGAAAAAATAAAGTCTGGAAAAATTTGTCAAAGACGACAAAGAGGACAAGACACAAAGAGACGTGTTTGCCATACGAGGTTATGGACTGACTCAGTTATTCCCTTTATAATATTACTTTACCGGCAAATTAAAGAGGACATTGTTGCACTGAGCATTCACCATATTGATCACATCTTTCACCAACTAGAGAACTTGATTTCTTTCTTGCAGGCAGTGGTAAAGAAAATAACAAGGGACATTACATCTGCTGCTGTTATTATACAAGTGGAAAAATAAGAATATTGTATAAAAGTTCATTTATTTCAATAATTCAATTTAATATGTGAAAATAATATAAGATTTAAACTCATTACATGTGAATATATTGTTGTATGTTATATTTTTTGGGGGCTATTTTATATACAGTCTCGTATTAAATATGTTTTATATAATCTTTAGTTAGCATTCAGAAGGTAAAAGTCTGTTTTTCTATTATGCATGGTTGTAAAACATATCCTTGACCAGTATTTAACTGGGATAAGCTTTTAAGCAATAAAACTCTTGGGTAAGTTTATTGCAGGCTGTAAAAACAGGATGTGTATAGATAAGGGATGGAAAACAGAGCAGGGAGGACGGGCCATAAAAGTACTTCATGGTACGGCTATAAATCAGGAATCCTTGGGAATAACGTTTGGTCTGATAAGGTTTGGTGGGAGGAGAATAAGTCATGTGTATACGTTCTTTGTTCTTCTTTAATAAAAATGGTACAACCTTGTAGAGAGGTGGTTCAGTTCTTGCTGACCCCACCTGCAGGTGTGTCCAGTGTGAAACAGATATCTGTTGTGTGTGTCTTATTTGCTCCTTCTGTCTCTCAGTTCTGGGTTTTATTTTGGAAAACTTCCCGCCGGGGTTCTGAATGTTGGCGCCCCTTACCTTCCTGAAGCGAGTGGCCACCACATGGGGAATAGCAAAGCCAACAATATATTTTTCAAGCCTTTATTTGTTATAATTTGATGAGTATGGCTTACAGCTTTTGAAAACCCCAAAATCTGAATCTCAGAAAATTAAAATATTCTAAAAAGATTTAATATTTTAGGCTCAGTGTCCCTGTCTAATCAGCTAATTAACCCAAAACACCTGCAAAGGCTACCAAAGCCTTTAAATGGTCTGATTCAGTAAGAGTTCTAATCATCAAATGTGTTGGGGACGTTCACAAGGAGTAGAATAAGGCTGGTATTAATGCATCAAGACCTACTACACACAGAGTGATCCTGGACATGTGCTTCAAATGTCCTACTCCTCTGGTCCAGCTGCTGCTGGTTTGTTGTTCAATGGTCCACAGTCCTCTTTTCTGATGAGAACAAATTATGAATCTTATTTGGAAAACAAGGTCCCAGAGTTTGGAGGAAGAATGGAAAGGAACACAATCCAATATGCTTGAAGTCCAGAGGGAAGTTTTCACAGTCTGTGTTGATTTAGGGAGACATGTCATCTATTGGTGTTGGTCTACTTGGCTTTATTAAGTCCAGCCATATACTGGTGTTGGTCCACTGGGCTTTATTAAGTCCATAGTCATCTGCTGGTGTTGGTCCACTGGGCTTTATTAGGTCCAGAATCATCTACTGGTGTTGGTCTACTTGGCTTTATTAAGTCCATAGTCATCTATTGGTGTTGGTCCACTGGGCTTTATTAGGTCCAGAGTCATCTACTGGTGTTGGTCTACTTGGCTTTATTAAGTCCATAGTCATCTATTGGTGTTGGTTCACTGGGTTTTATTAAGTCCATAGTCATCTACTGGTGTTGGTCCACTGGGCTTTATTAGGTCCAGAGTCATCTACTGGTGTTGGTCTACTTGGCTTTATTAAGTCCATAGTCATCTATTGGTGTTGGCTCACTGGGTTTTATTAAGTCCAGCTATATACTGGGGTTGGTCCACAGGGCTTTATTAGGTCCAGAGTCATCTACTGGTGTTGGTCCACTGGGTTTTATTAAGTCCATAGTCATCTATTGGTGTTGGTCCACTGGGTTTTATTAAGTCCATAGTCATCTACTGGTGTTGGTCAACTGGGTTTTATTAAGTCCAGCCATATACTGGGGTTGGTCCATTGGGCTTTATTAGGTCCATAGTCATCTATTGGTGTTGGTCAACTGGGTTTTATTAAGTCCAGAGTCAAGACAACCATCAAACGTTGATGTTGCATTGGGAGCAATCCTTACCACAACAATCACTGAAACCAATGTGCTGTTATACAGTTCAGCAGGAGTGACGCAAGAGATGCTTGGCTATAAGAGCAACCATGCGTGCCACGCGTAAAAACGCCCACCAACGAAAAGGTGATTGAATAGAATAGAATAGAATAATCCTTTAATAGTTCCACCAGGGGAAATTCAATCGTAAACAGCAGCCAAAGAAACAACAAATATACAACATATGTAACAGAAGAGAAAAATATATACAAAAAAAAATACAAAAATACAAAGAATATGTACATCAACACAGAATATGTACATCAGGTGAAAATAATGTGCAAATTATATCGGTGTGGTTGTTTAGTGCAAACTGTAAGATACAGTGCAGGTGTAAAATATTTATATTTATTGGGAGCAGTTTTGGTTGTACAGTCTGACAGCTGCAGGGAGGAAAGACCTGCAGAAACGCTCCTTTGCGCATCTAGGATGCAGCAGTCTGTCACTGAAGGAGCTCTGCAGTTCAGCAACATTTCCATGCATGGGGTGGGAGACTCTGTCCGTCAGAGATGTTATTTTAGCCAGAGTCCTTCTGTCTCCCACCACCTGCACTGGATCCAGGCTGCATCCTAGAACAGAGCTAGCCTTCCTGATGAGTTTATCCAATCTCTTCCTCTCAGCTGTCGATAAACTGCTGCTCCAACATACAGTTCTGTAAAAAATGATGGAGGCCACCACAGAGTAATAGAAGGTCCTTAACAACGCTCCATGGACTCCAAATGACCTCAGCCTCCTCAGCAGGTAGAGTCTGCTCCTTACCCTTCCTGAAATAGAGAGCATCAGTGTTGTGGCTCCAGTCCAGTTTATTGTTTAGGTGAACACCAGGTTACCTATAAGAGTCCACTATCTCAATGTCCACTCCCTGGATGTTCACCGGTGTCAGTGTGGTGGGTCTGTGTCTCCGGAAGTCCACCACCAACTCCTTGGTGGTTTTTCCAGCGTTGATCAGCAGGTGGTTCTGCTGGCACCAGTCCACAAAGTCCAGAGTCCTCTGTCTGTACTCTGAGTCATCACCTGTAATGAGTCCAACTATGGCAGAGTCATCTGAGAACTTCTATAGGTGGCAGCTTGGGGAGTTGATGGAGAAGTCCGCAGTGTAGAGGGTGAAGAGGAACGGTGCCAACACGGTTCCCTGTGGGGCCCCCGTACTGCAGACCAGCGTGTCAGAGACACAGCCCTGTGTCCTCACATACTGTGGGCGTTCTGTGAGGTAGTCCAGTATCCACTGGGACATGTGGTGGTCCACTCCTGACAGCTCCAGCTTGTCCCTCAAGAGTCGTGGCTGGATGGTGTTGAAAGCACTGGAGAAATCAAACAACATGATCCTCACAGAGCTTCCAGGTTTCTCCAGGTGAGTCAGAGCTTGGTGCAGCAGGTAGATGATGGCGTCCTCCACCCCTATGCCGGGTTGGTAAGATAACTGCAGTGGATCCAATGAAGACCCCACCAGGGGGCGCAGATGGTTGATGGCTGATCAAACCTATTAAAGTATTTATTCAGGTCATTCACCCACCCCACGTCTCCGGTAGTCTGGGGAGTTGATGGTTTTTGTCCAGAGATGGTCCTCAGGCTGCCCCACACACCTCTGATGTTGTCCTGCTGCAGCTGATCCTCCATTGGATTGGAGGCTAACATCAAGGTAGCTCGGAGAGTAGTGAGTCAATTGACAAAGGCCCAGAGAGGTGCAATGAAACGACCAGTACCCAAGAATTGAAGCCCTTGAAAGTGCCAAACAAAGACTCTGTGGTGGAAGAATGTAGTTTTATGATTTATGTGTACTTTGTAATCAACTGTGATCCTGGTTTACTTAATGTTTTAGTCTTAGTTTGAAAGTTAGTCTTACGGAGTGACGCTTTTACCCAAGTCATGGTCAGAGTGTTTTAATAATTATAATGCACATCCTGCGTTACCATGGAGATGGCTCTTCTGACTGGGCATCCTTGAAGGTCTGCAAAGTTCACAACTTTCTAATCAGCGCCGTCAAGCCTCTTATTTTCACCCTGAGAGTAGTACTTTATCAGTAGGGTAGAGAGACGCAAGGTTAATAGAAATAATATAAACTTGTTGTTGTAAATTTGAGACAGGTCTGTATTCTGCATTTTCTGTGGTGTGATGCTATCCTCCTGTTTGATCAAGCCAAATTGTAATAAAACCTCCAAACTTTAATGGAATTCTCTCTCATCCTTTGGTCAGTGTTTCCTGCTATAACAACTCTAAGCCACGGCCACCCACCTACAGAGATACACGAAAGACAACAAAGCCAGATTAATAAACTGACTGTTCACAACTGTGGTGGTAATTACCAAGACTATTTTTATCTGGCTATTAAAAGTTAAAGGGACTGCTTATGGCAGTCAGTAAGATTAATAATTTATGGAAGAATTATTTTTATTCGGGGCACCACATTTATCAGAACTATTTTAATAGCCAAATGTCTATATCAGTCTCAGAATCTGAAGGAATGAATTCTTTACCATTTATTGACCATAAACTTTGCAATATGTGTGTGTTGAACAAGAAAGACAACAGTTACTTTCCAAAAATACGAGATTTATTTACAGGAAAAATAAGAAAAAAAATTTAATCACCAAGCTAGAAAAAGAACATACTAGAACACAAAAATATGGAACATGTAATAAGATAAGAAACCACGGATTCTGGTGTCACAGTTCTAGATGAATTTAGATGTTTTAAGAACCAAAGACTTGATCTGCAGATGCTGGATTGAAATGAATTAGTTTCACTAAATTTAATTAGCTTAACTAATTTAGCACAACTGGTTTACCTCTAAACCAATAAGCAATGTAAGAAAACAAAACATTCTTTGGAGTAAGGAGTTTTATGTTTCAGACTTATCTTGATAAGAGTAATAGACCTTAGGTGTATTACTTAATTCATGAATTGATCACAACAGTAAAACAATCTAATTCCCATATTTTGATCGAGTAAGGAGTGTTCAAACATGGCTAATAAGATTATTTTCCGTTCTTAAACAATCTATTTTTAAATCGGGTTCTGTTTGAACCGTTAATAACGATCTTTGTTTATGAAACACTGGCCTAATCTAACACGTGGGCTTCTTTAACTGTAGCTCTCTGCGACACACGTGGGGAGTTTAGAGTTGCTCAATTACCTTTATAAAACATAAAGAAAAAAGGAAAAACTCCTGTCAGATTGGGTAGCTCAAATTACAGGATTTAAACGACTCTTTGTCGGGAAGTCTTAAAAAAAAAAAAAACACAGAAAAAAACTCGAGGGCTGGTTTACCCAAAGATAGCAGATGAAATTTAAAAAGTTAACAATAAAAAAGGAAACCCCTCTAAAATTAGTTATCCTAACTAATTTGCCTCTGCCCAGGCTGACAAAGGGTTGCTAATCTGGCTAACAGTGCTGGGAAGCTCCTCCTGGCTGGCTGTGCGGCGATCAGCGTCCACCTTTTAACGTTACCTTTCTGGAGTTCTCAAGTTCGGCATTCACCTCATCTTGGCTTGGTGGCTAAATGCGGATTCTGGTTGGTTCGCCTCTCGGCACACGTGGCTCACAGCTCCCATTTCTCAGCAGTCAGCAGCCTGAAACTCAGAGGGGTTTTGTCGGGCTCTGGGGATAAACGTCTTTGTTTGTCAATGTTCAAGATTCATCTGGAATGGCAGTCTTTGGGTTTCTTCCTCCGCTGGCCAAAGACTAAGATTGGAGATTCTGTTTCTCTTCTGTTGCCCACCGCGGCTGGCAGCAGCAAGCAGAACGGTCTGCAGAGTTCATTGCAGAACAAGGGGGTTTGTATATCAATGAAAAACTGGACAGCACCAAGTCCTGAAACACTTCCAAAGGTGGTGAATGACCGAGCAAAGATCCTGAGGAAAGCCGTTGTGGTGGATGTGGTAATAGCAAGTGATGGGAACATCAAGAAGAAGAAACATGAGAAACTTGAGAAATAGCAAGGGCTCAGAGAGGAGCTAGAGAAGGCTTGGAAGGTGAAGGTGACAGTAGTACCTGTTGTAATCAGAGCACTTGGGGCAGTGACCCCCAAAGATACTGATCAGGACCCTCAAGCTTCCATGCCTCTGGTAGAGTACCCGAGCTTGGAATGGATGGGAAAAATTGCCCGCAGAGGGTGACAGGGGGAATTTTATATATATGTGTGTGTGCGTGTGTCTGTTTATATGTCTGTTTATTTAGTTTGGTCAATTTTTCTGAGTCCCTGTTGGTTTTAAATATGTCATTTTGAACCTCTATAGAACATTTGTAACAGCTAGCTGTAAGAAAAGTGATTAGAGTAAATCAGGTTTTTAATTATTAATAATAAATCTATATATACTGCAAAGCTCACCTTCAGAGTTTTTGTTGTATATAATTTTGACTAATGGGGTCCCAAAAAACCCCCGGTAATAATCCATTTTTACCTTTCAATTTATAAAAGTGGTATTTATTTATTTCCTTTAAATTTCATTCATTTTCAGTCTGAATAAACTGGACTGAATCCTCATCAAACTCAATCAGTTTTTATCATTTGGACACAAATAAATATATTAAAACAAGAAGATGGTACAGCTGAGCTTCGTTGTATGTTCATCAAACAAATAAATACAAAATCATTATAATAAGTATAAAGATGTAGTTTATTGACATGTTATATATCATAGATATATTGAAATGAGGATTGTTAAATCCCTTGAAAGATTCCCTTTAGAAAGACGTGAGTGATGAGAGGCGGAGCCTGCTTACATCATCTGACATATTCCTCTTGGTGAGTTGCCATCCTGCTGTAATTAATCCAAAAAAAAAGCGTTTACAGAAGGGTTGACCAAATGGATGGAAGTTATTACAACATTTACATTCTCTATTCAGCCTTCAATGAGCAAACAAGTTTAAAAACACAACAATAAATCCTAATTTAACAGTAACCACACTCTGATCTGCAAGAACATCAGTTTCTATGCATCAAAGTTTATGTCAATGAAGTTATCACCACATAGATACCACCATAGAGATAGTGTCTTCAGAGTAAATCAGGTGACTAGGATAAGAAAGCAGTCTGCAGAACAACCGGCGCATACTTATGTTCATTGCAGCCGGAAGCTGTTCACAATTTCTAAACGGAACATAAAGAAATGGTTTTGCGGTGGCGAGTGCAGCCATATCCCACAGAGCATTTCCATATATATTATTGATGGCTCTTACATTACATGTTAGTCATGTCATAATAAACTTGGATCCAAATTCATTCAACAGTCAAGCAGTACAGACACATGACGCAACCATTAAAAGCTCTATTAGGGAGTTTCAAACACTGTTACACTTACAGAGAACCTGTCTCATCTCTTTGATTGATTGCATCCATTATCTTCATTTGACTCCATTACTCCCAGAATTATATTATTAACGTGTGTGGTAATGGGGTTTAATTATGTAGCAAATGTTTTTCTGTGTGTTTGCCTAAAAGCATTTCTAATCAAAGAGCTCTGGCATTTGGTATGATTTCTGGACTCACATCCTGTCAGGATATCCAATCACAGAGCTGCTCTACAGGTGAATGGATCTCAGCCTTTAGTCCAGCTGATCTATAAGTTATGAAAAACATATAAAAAGTACATGCATATTGTTGGTTTTCATTTCACATCACATGCAACAAACCTCCATTTTAATCTTGCACTTTTATTCGTCAAATTCAAGGAAAATGGACTATGTACAACAAATGATGAGGCTGCTTACCAAGGGCGTAGAATTAGCATGGATGGAGGGGACATGTACCCACCAATATCCAGCAATTAGTGAACTGTCCCCACCAATCAACGGCGTCGCTACCACATATCCAACCGCTGTTTAGTCAATGATCATGGCACACAAAGGGTTAAATGTCCGTCTCTGCTAGAAATCCCGCCTCTAATCTAAATATCGCTTCCTGATTGGCTGCCGGGTTCTCGCTAACTTACATGTGATTGGCCGTCCCCGTTGTCATTCCATCTCCTCTTAAACCCAGCGCGGTCAGCTTATCAAACGTATAAACACGTATAAACATAGACATGTATATGTCTATAGTTGAACGTCTGATGTGAACATCTCAACGAGTGTAAGTTGTCTATACGTTTGGCATTTGTTCTGTCCGGGTCACGTCAGCTAGATGGATTTTACTGGTGTCATTTACACTTTGGTAAATGAACTGAACTTATATAGCTTACTTTGGGTCTGTGTAATTAAAGTAAAGGCCTTTTTTCTCAGGTAATAACCAGTAAACTCTATGATAATTTTGTCCCTAATCTGTCATGCATCAACATATTTTTGTAAGTTGATAGACAACAGAGAGGCTGGAGGAGATGGAGAAGGAGAGACCAGAGGAGGTAGAGGACGAGAAGCAGGTGAGGAGAGAGACAAAGGGGAGGTAGAAAAGGATAACCTGGACTAGATGAAATTAGAGAAGCTGGAGGAAGTTGAAGAGAAGGAGAAGCTGAAAAAGAGGCTACAATATCACAGTTGAGGTTAAATAATGCTGGATGCGCTAATGAGATTCAGCACTGTCACAGATCAAATCTATTTATATAGAGATTTTCATGCAAACAGAAAAACAAACTGCTTTACATGATAAAAACAGTTTAAACATTAAAATAAAACAAGCCTTCATACACAGAATATAACAGCAGTTAAAAAATGTTAGTATGATGATGATCCGAATAAAAATCCTACCATTTAGCTTTAAAATCAGTGCCTTAAATCTAAGAGGCCTCTACATGTATTACTAGTGTGTATTTGTTTACAGTAGTTGCACCTGGAGAGAGCAGCAGGGAGAGTGGCAGTAATCAGGAGGATATTCTGGACAAGCCCAACCAACCTGACACAACACTACAGCCCTGCACTAAAGAGTAAAGATTAGAGTTTTTCGGATTTGCCTTCTTGTCTTTCATTAGGTACTTTAACCTATAACATCTGCGTAATGTGAAATTATGATTGCTAATGCAAAAAACGTAAACTTTCAAGAGTGCTGCATTGGAGCACTTTTGTGTCCCCACCAATCTCAAAATCAAATCTACTCCCTTGCTGCTTACAGATTTATTCCCTGGTGAAAGGACTCCAAAAAAATGAGTATTTTAAGGTCTAGGTCAACTTTATATATATAGCACATTTCCAGCAGTCAAGCTGCCGACAATTTTTTAAAAAGGTAAAAAATATGAAAAAAATCACTGTTTAAGATGCTCAAGTCAACCTGTTTTGAAGACCAAGTGTGGGTGTGTCTTGAGTTTAAACTGTTCTAAACTCGGGCTGGCCTTGATGTGGAGTGGAAGAGCAATCCACAGCCTGGGAAGAGCCACTGAAAAACCTTGATCTTTTTTACCTAACCATCAACCTAACGGGTTCTTGGAAATGCTAAGAGAACCTGGGAACTAGTCCTCAAGTTTCTAGCAGGAATGCGAGCGGTCAAAAGTTCAGAAACAGGGAGCTAATGAGGAGAAGCCAGAGCTGGGTTTATGTGATCTCGCTTGCCAGTGTCAGTCAGCAAAAGTGCAGCTGCATTCTCAACCAAATGGAGGCGATGCAGAGTCACTAACTTCTTGCCTTTCCTAATAATTCACTGCATTTTTTTCCATGTCTCCAGCCAGTTAAATGTGAATGTGGCTGCAGCAACATCCAGCCATCCGTTGGTTTACTCCCACTTGTCCTCTCAGTGAATCGGACATGTCACATGGGCTGAACACCAAATATAACCTCAAAGCATCGTGTTCTGTATGTTTTGGGTTGGTTCCCAGTGGTCACCGTCTGGTAAACCCTTTTAAAACTTTCTGGAAACACAAGGGGCTTAGCTCAACACAGTTTGGTGAGCATTGTTTTCAGTGAAAATGAACGGATGATGGAGCTGTTATTTAACATTATTTAACAATGCTGTGAGGTTTTCACTCATTAGCTGTTTAGATTTTGTGGTTTTCCATCCATCTGACTTTCTTCCTTCTTACGGGGAAACTAAATATTATCAGATTTCATTTATAAATGATTCTCTTTCCTATGCATTTAAAAAGTATTTCTCCTTTTATTTTTCTTAACTGTTTAATCTCAATTTATTTTTTCTTTAAATCTTGTTTTCTAGTTTATCGGCTCTATTCTGTTCATCCCGATGACAAAGCTGGGGTGTCAGGTTTTACCTCTGTAATATAGAAAATCCTTCCAGAAGTGTCATTTCTGTATTTTTAGATTAGTTCGCATTACTATTCAGAAAAGACTTTAATAGCCACCAGTCAAGCAGCAATAAAATTTAATCATTTGGTTGTAATGATTGAAAAACAAAAAATGCAGCCAAAAACACTATGGGACTTATTTATCAAAGGTTTGCGCTTGTTAAAACAGAAGGCAAAAGCTTGCAGAGCCGCAAAAACATGTAGTAGATTTACTAACCGGGCACAGAGAGAACCTGGAGGGGCTACTTTAGGTGCATGTAATTATGCATAGCAGATGTTGACAGATGATAGATACCTCTGCTTCTGCTGATTTGACTTTTGCACATGCATATCGCTTTGATTTATCTCTAGCACTCACTGTGAAATGCGCTTCACACAGAACTTGAGGAAGATTTTTGGCAGGTGGATGACTATGGCTCAGCAGCAGACACACTCTTTTCTATTTGGTTCCCTAAATCAATGTAAACAGTTTCAGTTGAGTTAAAGGATGGAAGCCTTTTTTTTTTACCCTTTCAACTGAACATTAACATTACTCTGTAAATAGCATATTGTCTAAATTACCATGCAAACAGAGCAACGTAAACATAGCGAACGTGAGAGAAGTTGACTGCAGACGTTACTGCCGCGTATTGGAATAATCTCCCGATCAAATTATGCTTCCCGAAAGTTATAAACTGCCTGCAGAACCCAGTCAAGTTACAAAAATCATTCAACAAAAATAGTCATGCAGTTAAGTCTCTGTTGCTGTATGAAGGAGCTGGATCAGTCACGTCTTTTCCCCTCCCACCCATATATATATATATATATATATATATATATATATAAAAAATAGGGATGCACCAATCCCGATACTGGTATCAGGACCAATACTGTTCTTATGTACTGTATTGGAATGTATCCCATGTATCCTTTATTTTTTACTAAAATATTAATTTTTTGGGTCATTTATTTCTGCATTTTTTTTTTTATCTAATTCACCATCATTTGTTGTAACAAGCAGAAAATAAAATAAAAACTACGTTCCAGTTCATTGCATTTTTTTGTGTCGTAGAAGTATCCGTATTGGTACTCGGTATCAGCGAGTACTCAAATCCAAGTATCTGTAACAAAATTCATACATTTCAGATTACATACAAAGGCCAGATGTAAACATTTCCAACCATCAATAACATACCTGAAAAAAGCTAAAATTTGATTTTTTTGTTCTTTTAAAAGAATACATGTCCTGCAGTTCGCTAATAATTTTAGATAATGTATACCATTCCTGTAATGCTCTGTAAACAGCAAATTTCTGCAGGAAGTTTGTGTTAGCACATTTTACTATTGATTTAGTTTCACATGTATATCTAGTATAACGGGTTTGTTTCTAATCACAGTAAATGTGCCCTTTGTACATGTTAACCTGTTAAACTCATATTTAATGAATATGAGTAGGTTGTACTGTAACTTGACATTCAATAGAGGCCAATACATGGTGCATTTCAACCACATTGGTAGAATATGGATATCGTAGGACTAAGCCAGCAGCCTTGTTCTGGACAAGCTGCATCTTTAGGAAGTCTGACTCTGGAATGCTTGCAGCGCTGTATCTATACTGCACGCATTAAGATTATTCATGAACAAAAGAAAAATAGAATTCGGACTTTCTAGCCATAATAGTAGTTAACTCTCTAACAGCTATAGACTTCAGATGGATATCATTTTTTCCTTCTTTTTTGCCAAAGACACATCTGAATCTATTGTGCCTATTCTTCCTCTCTCTGGCTGTGGGAGACTGGCACACACACAGCAGCATACACAAAGTCTCTTTTTAATACCACTCTTTGGGCCTTTTCAGCCAATCTTAGTAGATTACTCGCAAACCAACAGGTGCAAACCTTTCCTGCTACAAATTTTGTGATCTTTATATTGAATTTTGATCAATTGGGTCATAAATCTTTAAGGTCGTACATTAAATATATCCCTGAAATAAAAAGTATACAAAATAAGTCGGCTGTAAACACATCATGTCAAAGGAAACTGGGATCTAACACTTCTTGAGACTTTTGTGCTTGTTGATTGAACACTGTTGGTATACCTCCGTTTGGGATCCCACTGGCCATAGAGTTCAATAACTTTTTTCTGGAAGTGTTTCCCGACAATCACATAGAGAATGGGATTGAGAACACTGTTGAAGACTGCCAAGTAGGTGAAGATCTGCATACAGGATACTATGATTTTCTCAGACATACAGCTTGTCAGAATGTTGGCTTTAAAGAAGACTGGTATCTTGATCAGATGAAATGGGACCCAACAGATAAGGAACATCAGCAGGACAGCCAGGACCAAAGTGGTGGCTTTATGATCGTTTTTCTTTGCATTTACTTCTGCCTCCAACCTGTTTCCCAGAACTCTGAGGATCTTGACAGTGCAGAACAAAATAACAAAAATTGGAATAAAAAAACCTAAAACCAAAATCATCACCTCATTTGTGAGAAATAAAGTTTTATCAGGTTCACCACATCTGGTAACATTTCCGTGAGTAATCAAATTCCTGTTGATAAACTTTGGGATGCTAAGAAGGAAGCCCAGAATCCAAACCAGAAGGCAACAGATTTTAGCACATTTAGGCCGACGCATTCTTTCATTGGACAACGGGTAGACCACAGCAAAATACCGATCAAGGCTGACCAAAACCAGGAAGTAGATGCTGCAGTAGGCATTCATCAGGAGGCTCACATTGACCATTTTGCACAAGGCAAGACCAAACATCCATTCAAACTTATTCCAAACATTGGCAGCCCAGAAGGGCAGGAAGGAGACCAGAAGCAGGTCCGCAGCAGCCAGGTTGCTCAGGTAGATCTCAGGTACGGAGCAGGGCTTCTTGTGGAGGATGAACACCATCAGCACAAAGATGTTCAATATGATTCCCAGCACAGAGATGGACATGATGTACGGTGGGACAAAAGCATAGATCCAGTGGTCGGGTGAGCAGTTACTGGTCATTCTTTGGTTTCCTCCTTCAGCCAACAAGGTCAAATTAGCAAAGATGCTGCAGAAAACAGAGAGAGAGAAATAAGAGCTTACAGCTTGGTTAAAAGAGGATTGAGACTTGCAGTAGACAGGTAAAGTATAAAAGTTGGGCAGAAAAGTATTTGGTAGCCACCGATTGTGGAAGTTGTCTCACATAGAAAGATGAGAGTGAGCTGTCATTTCATGAAAGACAGAATAATAAAGTAAATCCAGGAAATCAAATTATATTATTTTTAACAAATGTATTTGTATAATGGTTTTATTCTTCACTCATTGCCTGTATTTTAATGGTACCTGTTTGAACTAGTTATCTGTATAAAAGACACCTGACCACACTTTCAAACAGACTCCAACCTCCACCATGGCCAACACCAGAGAGCTGTCCAAAGACACCAGGGGGCAGATTATACACCTGCACCAGACGGGGGTGAGCCAATCTACATTAGGAAAGAAGCTTGGTTAAAAGAGACCAACGCCATTCCACACATTATCTATATCATCAGTGCCTCACAGGTTTGCAGGGAGTGTTGGTGCCCCGTTGTAACAGTCAGTGGTTGAGAGGCAGGTTACTCCCTGGACAGGTTGCCAGTCCATCGCAGGGCCACACAGAGACATGCAGGACGATTTCCCTGCAGGGAACCCAAAACATGCACAGGGAGAACAAGCAACAGTGCGACCAACTGTGCAGCCACAAAAAAAGGGCTGTGAGAGCAATTATTTAAAAATAATTCAAATTCAAGATCACTAACAATCTCCCTCGACCTGGGGCTCCATAATAGATCTCACCTCATGGGGTACACCTGATGTGGAGAATTGTGAGGAAGCAGCCAGAGCTACAAGGGGGGAACTGGTCAATGAAGAGAGCTGGGACAAAAGTAACAAAGGTTACTATTAGTAACACACTATGTGGTCATAGATTAAAATTCTGCAGCGCTCGAAAGGTCTCCCTGCTTAAGCCATAACATGTGCAGGCTGATATAATGTTTCCCAGAGACGATCTGGAGGATTCAGAAGAGGAATTGGAGAGTGAGATTTGGTCAGATGAGACCAAAATAGAACTGTTTGATATAAACGGCACTCGCCATGTTTGGAGTGGGAAGAATGGTGAGTTTCATCCCAAGAACAACATACCCACTGTGAAGCATAGGGGTGGAAGTATTATACTTTGGGGTTGCTTTTCTGCTTATGGGACAGAACAACTGTTCTACAGAAATGAAAGGATGAATTTGGCCATGTATTGTGAGATTTTGGGCAAAAAACATCCTTCCATTAGTGAGAGCATTAAAGATAAAACGTGATCGGATCTTCCAGCATGACAGTGATCCCGAACACACCGCCTGGCTAACAAAAAAGTGGCTTCATAAGAAGTATTTCAAGGTTCTGCAGAGGCCTAGCGAGTCTTCAGACCTCAATCTGATATAGAATCTGTGGAGGGAGTTGAAAGTCCCAAAACACCCCAGCCTTAGAGAATATCTGCATGGAGGAATGGGCCAAAATACCAGCAACAGTGAAAAAACAACCGGGTTAAGAACTACAGGAAACGCTTGACTTCTTACATTGACAACCAAGATTATGTTACAAAGCACTGACAGGAATTCTTGTTATTGACCAAATACTTATCTTCTGCACCATTATACAGATAAATTATTTCAAAGTGTGATTTACCAGATCTTTTTCACATTCTGTCTCTCACAGTTGAAGTTTAGCTATGATGAAAATGACAGATTTAATCTTTTAAATGCTGCTTTCTCATCTTTTTAAGTGAGATAACCTGCACAATTGGTGGCTGCCAAATACTGTTTTTCTGCCCAACTGTATATGAGGAAGTAATAACAAAGTATCCAACAGATTTGAAAGTATTCACAGCTAAATGGTACATGGCCTGTATTTGTATGAAGCTTTACTTAGACAATACGGACCCCAAAGCACTTTAAACTGCATTCAGTCTTCATCAGTTCACACACACACACACACACACACACACTGGTGATGGTAAGCTATGTTGTAGCCACAGCTGCCCTGGGGCGCACTGATAGAAGCGAGGCTCCCGGACACTGGCGCTACCGGGCCCTCAGACCACCAGCGGTAGGCAACGAGTGAAGAGTTTGCCCAAGGACAATACAACTGAGTCCCTCAGCGGTTGAATATGGAACATTTTCATAAAAATTATACAGTATGTTCTTTTAAATAATATGTCGATTGGGCGTTTAGAGGGGTACAGAATGAAAGTGCGTTTCCTTAAATTATTTTGAATTTAACTATAGCCATTAGCAGCCACAGCTTGTCGGTTGATAGATACGGTCTCTAAATTCCAGCATTATGGTCAGCACAGCTTGGCTAGCTTTGGGAAAAAAGGTGGACCCAGTAAGTCCAGCAGCTGCTTCAGTGCCCCAGAGATGTCATTATCCATCTCAGTAGAGGAGGGACCACGGAAGAAAAGAAACTACACTAGATGGACCCACATAAAATATTTACACAACATCAATAACACACAGAAACGGTGAGTTTCCTCCTGGATCGGTAAGCTAACTCACTTGCTAACTTGGCTAACGTTAGCGGTCAGTTAAACTCCTCTAGGATACATTCCTCACTGAATATGGTTCAGGCCGGTCACTGGGCGTATCGGCAGTGACCCAGGCAACCCAACGGCTGGAATAATATTTTTATTTTTTTTTACTGTTGAAACTACAACCTAAACCCACTAGATATCGCTACTGTGTTCATGTTCCATATCCAACCTTTATTGTTAAACCGTTTTAGAGCCCCTGCATAAGCTGATGATATGAATGGTTTTATGGCTCCATCTGATGAGATCGCCCTTACTCTTGTGCTTCACTAACCTGTGTAGAAGTGCAAGACTTCGCTTAAAACTTAGTGACTGATGGCCCCTCCATCCCACCCCTTCCCTGACAAACACAAACACACACATACCAATGGCCTAATCACGCGGTTTATCAATTATTAAGTCATGGATATCCTTTTTGAATAGCAAGGTCAATACATGAATAAAAGATTTAACTGTTAAGCAAGGGAAGAGCTGCCAACCAAATGTAGAGATTACCGTATCTAACCCCAAACAACCTATGAGGTTGTCAGTTAAACCAGAGATGTGGCCAAGCGTTTTACCATTTATGACAAAAGCAGATCTGCAGGCATTCAGAACAAATGAGTAAAACACACACACACACAGGGAGATAAATAATTTCACACAGACTACGTTACATATAGATCTGTTTTAGTTGATCATTTCCCATTCATAACCTTTATGATTCCTAAAAGTGAACTTTGTTCGCCCACTTATTGGAAGCTGAATGAATTTGAAATAATAATGGTAAATCATGAATGCTTTGCCTCTGTTTTACTCACTTCACCATTTAATTTTATTTTTTTTTACTCTTGACCACTGCAAGGTCTGCAGATTTAAAAGTAAACGTGATCCGTTTTTTCCATGTGGTGCTCTGTTTTTTCCCTCTGCTTAGACTCCACAGTATGTAGGACCCTCTTTTTAAAAAAAACATACATTTCCATAAACTTAAAAAACATTCCTTAATGACTCTTTGAGCAACTTCTGTTTGAACGTATCGACCATGTGACAGTTGGTTAGGTTTTAATATGAGGGGAATTTATTGGAAATATATTTCCACACCTGCCATCAGTCATTCATTCTTTAATTTTCTGCTTTTCACTTTCAACTTTCTCTGCATGTTGCATAAACAGGTTCAGACAAACCTGATCTGCAGTCAAAAAAAATGACATGTTGAGACAAATAAAAACCTGCTCTTTCACCTTAAACGTACAGCATAGAGTCAGTTCCTGCATTCAGCTGTGTTGCACACTGCATGAATTTCATACTGCACATTACTCTGCAGAACAGTACATTCTGTTAATCTGCAGATGACAGCTGCTGAGTTTTAGACATCTAAGCAGTAATACAAAGCAAAGCCTCTCCATACCTGGTGTTTAGAAGAGCCATTCTCCAGGAGAAAGCAGCAGACACCAAGTCCCCTCCAGTCTTCACTGCTTCTGTCCTTTGTGTGAGTGGGACTGACCGCTCTATGCAGAAGTAGGTATGCTGGTATGAAGCTAATGAGAGACGTATTTCATTGTTTGGTTCCCTCCCCCTGTCTTCAGGATGTCCCTCCCAAATTTTATTTCCTTATATTGGTGACTGTGTGTGATTCTTTAGAGGAGGAGAGTTTCTCTAAACTCTAATCTTTTAAAAGAGTGAGGTATAATTAAAATAATTTTTTCCTAATTTCTCTAATTGGACAACAAAAATGGACAACATTATTTGGTTCTGCATGAAGACAACCTTAAATATATATAACTATTATAAAGCACGGGTTCTTAAACTCACTTTTAGAAGCTCAGGAACAATCAGTGGTCGGAAAACATTTAGAAATAAGCCTGAGCCTTGAGGCTTTTGTGTTATTTAGTTCCCACCCTCAGTTTTCCTGCTTTCTCCTTCCAACAGCTGTGCCACATTTCCACTAATTTATGAATCTGCTTCTCCTGTCACTCTACAACCCGGCTTCAGTATTTAAGCTCCTGATCAATGTTCAGAGCTGGATTCTGTTTCAGCGTCTCATTTTCTTTCTGCTCCTGTGTATAATTTCATGTCCAATTAAACTACTTTGTTTTTTATTAAAGGGCCTATGTCATGCAAAATCTATTTTTTTGAGTTTTCAACCATCTGGTAAAGCAAGTTTCTCCTAAAAACCCCCACTAGTGTATGGGGGTTAGAAGTAGGTAGTATAGAGAGGGTTTTGGGAAGTCCGCCATGGGGTATAGAGGTCATAAACATAAACTGGCCTTTATTGGAGATTAAAAATTAACTGAAAGGGAAGGTAAATTGGGGCTGCACGGTGGCGCAGTGGTTAGCGCTGTTGCCTTGCAGCAAGAAGGTCGTGGGTTCGTATCCCAGCCCAGGGTCTTTCTGCATGGAGTTTGCATGTTCTCCCCGTGTATGCGTGGGTTCTCTCCGGGTACTCCGGCTTCCTCCCACAGTCCAAAAACATGCATGATAGGTGAATTGATCACTCTAAATTGTCCCTAGGAATGAATGTGAGTGTGAATGGTTGTCTGTCTCTCTGTGTTGGCCCTGCAACAGACTGGCATCCTGTTCAGAGTGTACCCTGCCTAACGCCTGATAATTGCTGGGATAGGCTCCAGCTGCCCCGTGACCCTGAATTGGATAAGCGGTTAAGAAGATAGATGGATGGATGGGAAGGTAAATTGGGAGATGGAGTTTTTAGATTATGTTAAGGAGGAGTATGGGTAGTATATAAGGGTGTACACAGATGGGTCTAAAGAACCTGAAAGTGGGGAATCTGGATTTGCGTTTGTGGTCCCGAAATATATATATATATATATAGGTATAGTGTTTTAGAGTTATAGGACAGATGGATTACTGTTAGTATACACAGTGGAAATGATGGTGGTGTTATATGCATTGGAGTGGGTGGGGAGGAATAGACATAGGAAAACATGAATATAAAAGAAAATGAAGAAGCTGATAAGAAGGCGAAGGAGGCAAGGAGAAGGGAAAGTGTTGAGGTGAAAGTGAAGTTGGGGAAGAAGGAGGGGAAGGCATTGGTTTGGGCTAGGGTAATGGAAGAGTGGCAGAGGAGGTGGAGAGAAGGATGAACTTTTCAGGCATCCGTCTGCACCAAATCAGACATTACACAACATTATTACTTTTCATGCCTTTTAAACTGAAATACTTTTCTGTAAAAACAACAAAAACAATATAAACTCAACTAACACAGATTGATGTAAAAACCAGAGGCTCGAGATATAGATCTGATTTTTTTCTCAAGTTTTTTTTTCTTTAAAAAAATCCTAGCTTTACAAAGTTAACACATTATTTAATGTTAGACATATCTAATCGAATGGAATAAAAATATAAACAGTTTAACAGAAAAATAACCCTCATGTGGACAGTTATGTGCAGAAGCACAGAGCTGCTGACCCAGCCAAAGAAAACTAGAGCTACATACAAAAACTTTAACTCTAAAAACAATACATTTTCCTGTTAGAACATTTCACGCTCAGAAACATCTACCAGTCGCTCCGTTTCTGCATACTCCAAACAGAAGCCAACATGCTGCTGTGATTTAGGTCGCTGCTACTTTTACTGAACCCTGATTGGGTCCAGATGGAACACAACCCGCCAGAATCCAGTTCAGGTGGTGGAGTTTGTTTCCATGGAGACTGGCTTTGGGTCTTCCTGCATGGAGTTTTTTTTTGCATGTTCTCCCTGCGCATGTCTGGGTTCTCTCCAAGTACTCCAGCTAAAACTCCAGCATAAAACTGTAGGCTAATTGATGTCTAGCAATGATGGATGGATGTATATGTAACTCAGCTCATATCAGGTTTTATTTGTTGTTCTGACTGTCTGAGTCAGTAGACAACTCAGAACGGGTTATTCTCCTGCCTCATAAATCATATATATTATGATTATAACAATCTACGGGTAAATACGAATGCTGATTGTGGTCAGGTTGCTCCCAGATGACTATTAGATGAGGGAGAGTGAAGCCCAGGCTGAACAGATCACATCAGAAAGGCCTTTTTTCTGATTATGGTCTGAAGTGATCTGCTGATTGGTCTAAATATGAACAAAGGATGTTACAGACAAAGAACAGATAAACTGATATCCTGAAAACAACAGCAGTGAAGTACCTGATTATCCTCTGGGCTTGTCTACAACGGTTCTGCTCCTAACGTAGAGCGCAGCAATAAAGGGCGCCTGCTGTACCTTTCCAGATGAGGTAATGAGACAAATATGTTTGGCAAAGCATTAAAATGCACTGCAGGAGGGTGTGGTTCTGCACGGCAAACACAAAAAACCTGAACTGAGTCAAAACATGACTTACAGCTGCAGCAATAAAAGATGATGCTTCAGATTCAGGATCCTAGTATTCGGCCTTGTGATTCCTGTTCAAGTTCCATAGAAAGTCTTACTTTTCACCTGAGGTTTTATCATAATAATTAAGAAGCTACAAATAAGGCAAATTTATGTGGGAGTTTTTTGATGCAGAGAATGGGTACCTGAGTCACACCTGGCTGCTTGAACAACCCTGCAGCGTTCCATGGAAAAACAGTGTTTACTAAAACACCTGAACAAGCGGCCCAGTCATGCTATCAGAACAAGGTGGGTGGTTTGGTGTGTATGAGCGAAGCCTTGATCCACATGTGTCAGCATCAAACAGCATCTATCGAACCACGGCTAGAGAAGAACCAGGACGACATGTTAATCCAGTCTCTAATCTTCCAATCATAAACAAGATTATTGAAAATCAGCGGAAGAACATTTCCAGGATTAAAGGACTAATTTCCCAAATGGACCTCTATAAACTCATCCATGCGTTCTGGATCTGCTGCTGGCGTCTTCACTAGAACCAGGAAAGTAGAACACATCAGCCCAGTTCTAAAGTCCTTCCACTGGCTCCCTGTAGCTCAGAGAATAGACTTCTAAATACTACTACTAGTTTATAAATCACTAAATGATTTAGTGCCAAAGTATGTTAGGGATCTGTTGTCACCATAGCAACCAAGCAGACCAATCAGGTCCTCCAAGTCTAGTTTACTGATCATCCCTAGAATCAGAACCAAACAGGGAGAAGAAGCTTTCAGTTTCCTCATATCTGGAAAAAACTTCCTGACGACTGCAAAGCTGCTGAAACACTGCTTTAAATCAATACTTAAAACTCATCTGATAGAGCTTCATTTTGAGTAAGTGATTAATAAGAACTTTGGCATCCTAACTGTATAATGTTTTTATGTAGTTTGTTTCAGATGTTGGGGTTTCTAGCGGCCTTTTTACGTTTTATTCCTGCTCGGATTTGATCCCTTAATCCCCCACCTCTCCTTGAATTGCCTTGTTGGTGAACACTTTCTGCACAAATAAACTTCCTATGTGTGTTTATTTTGATGATCCCCGTCTCCTCCTTCCTGTTGCAATGTCTTTTTTGCCCTTACCTGCCTGTTTCCTGGTCTTCGTTCTCACCTGTGGCTTGTTCTTTGTCTCCCCAGCTGTCATGTGCCCCTCTGGTCCTTTGCTGGTGTCTCGTCTGGACCTGCTGCCCCTTCGGTCTCGCCTCGTCATCAATGGTTCCACTTTGGATCCTGTAAATCCTCCAGATCGTTCTGTCCTGTTTCCCCCCTGATCAGGAATGGACAAGGACTTAAATAAGGGTGTGAACGAAAGCGTGGAACCGTGGTGCTGCGAACGGTGGATGCTGCGAAAGAAAGGGGGAGGGGTTAATAGGGACGGGTCGGCAGGACCCAGAGAGAGAGAGCGAGAGAGAGAGAGAGAGAGAGAAAGAGAGGGCGGGTCGGCAGGACCCAGAGAGAGAAAGAGAAGGCGGGTCGGCAGGACCCAGAGAGAGAAAGAAGGCGGGTCGGCAGGAACCGGAGAGAGAAAGAAGGCGGGTCGGCAGGACCCAGAAAGAGAAAGAGAAGGTGGGTCGGCAGGACCCGGAGAGAGAAAGAAGGCGGGTCGGCAGGACCCAGAAAGAGAAAGAGAAGGTGGGTCAGCAGGACCCAGAGAGAGAAAGAAAAGGCGGGTCAGCAGGACCCAGAGATAGAAAGAGAGGGCGGGTCGGCAGGACCCAGAGAGAGTGGGTCGGCAGGACCCAGAGAGAGAAAGAGAAGGCGGGTCGGCAGGACCCAGAGAGAGAAAGAGAAGGCGGGTTGGCAGGACCCAGAGAGAGAGGAGAAAGAGAGGGCGGGTCGGCAGGACCCAGAGACAGAGAGAAAGAGAGGGTGGGTCGGCAGGACCAGGCGACCAATAGGGATGGGAAGGGAGGGGCGAAAATGAACGAGACAGAAGAGAAATGAGTGGTAGGCAGGGTTTATATGTGTATCGCAGCGTGAATAGAAGCGCAAGGGAGGCCGGTGATGCCAGGTGCTGCAAGTTTAGGGCTGATTAGGACGAACGAAGCGAGTTTGAAGCGTGGCCTTGCTCCTGAACTTCAGTTAACTTTGTTAACTACATAATGTCTGCAGACTGTTTTTGTTATTAAATAAAAATCAGAACACATTTTATTGCTAGGTACACTGTGTACCAAATTATTATGCAAATCATATTTTTATCAGATTTACCAAATGACCTATATGAATTGCAGTCATTGTAATTTCCCAGACATCAACTATTAGAGTACAATTGAAAGGTTTTTTTAACAAACTGCCCAATGATAACAGTATATTTATTAAAAATAAAACGCTCAAAATGCACTCAAATGTATGTTCCAAATGTTTATGCACACAGACTTTTCATTTTTATTAAGAGCAAAAATGCTGATTTGTGAAATTATAAGCATTAGCAGGTTGTTACAAACTCAAAGGTAACTGAAATCAAACAGTATTCAAATCAAACACTTTATTATAGGTGATGTTACATTTGCACATACGACCCCTTGTTTGAAAGGAGCCTCTGAACTCTCCCATCCATTGAATTTGACAAGTTCTGGATGGTATCTGCTTCAATTGTTTTGCATGAGGACAGAATAGCCTCCCATAGCTTTTGCTTAGATGTGAACTGCCTCCCGCCATCTTAGACACTCCTTTTGATGATACTCCAGAGGTTCTCAATAGGGTTGAGGTCAGGGGAGAATGGGGGCCACACCATAAGTTTGTCCCCTTGTATTCCCATAGCAGCTAGAGATGCAGATGTGTTCTTCGCAGCATGAGACGATGCATTATCATGCATGAAAATGATCCTGCTGCGGAATACAAGGTTCTTCTTTTTGAACCATGGCAGGAAGTGCGCTTTGAGAAACTCCACATACTTTATGGATGTCATTTTTACCCCGTCAGCGTTCCTAAAGGGCCCGACAATCTCTCTCCACATGATTCCAGCCCAAAACATTACTCCACCTCCTCCTTGTTGGCACCGTAGCCTTGTTTGCTTGGGGTGGCCATCAACCAGCCATCCACCACTCCATCCATCTGGACCATCAAGGGTTGCACGGCACTCATCGGTGAACAAAACAGTTTTGAAGTCAGTCTTCATGTATTGTTTGGCCAACTGGAGCCGTTTTTGCTTGTTTGCAGTGGATATGGGAGGTCAAAAGGATGGCTTACGTACAGCAGCAAACCTCTGGAGGACCCTGCATCTTGTTGTTCGGGGCACGTTGGAGCCACCAGCAGCTTCAAAAACTTGTCTGCTGCTAAGACATGGCATTTTTGCAGCTGCTCTTTTAACCCGATGTAATTGCCTGTTGGAAAGAGTCCTCGGTTTTCCCTTGTCAGCACGCACACGTGTGTGCTCTGAATCAGCGACATACTTCTTGATTGTGCGATGATCGCGATGAATTGTCTAGGCAATGTTGATTGTTGTCATGCCTTGACCTAAACGCTCAACATTTTGTTGCTTCTCAGCGGCCGACAGGTCCTTTTTCTTTCCCATTTTGGTTGAAAATGTAGGCTGCTTAATAATGTGGGACAGCCTTCTTAAGTAGTTTTGCCTTTGATTGGACACACCTGCCAAACTAATCAGCACAGGTTTCTGCAATTGCTTTCAGTGATATAAAAAGCCCAGACACACATCACAATCAAAAAGTTCAACTGAAATACAAAAGGAATCTTACCTTATCACTCCTGAACACGTTTTGCATAATAATTTGGAACACAGTGTATGTGAACAGGGTTAACCATATTAGGAAATATTTTCTGTGCAATGGTGCACACATCCAAAATACAAGATGAGACAGTTGCATATCGATCAATAGCATGGACAAACAAACAAGTTAGAGTCTCTGGAAAAAATTTTAAAATAACACAAAAACGTATTAATGAAATGGCAAATAAAAGAGTAACTGAATAGCAAAAAGAAAACAAGGTCACAACATGAGTAGATGAAGTATGAAGAGGCTGTAGAGAGCAATAATATTCTGTCAGGAAAATTAGCGCTTTAGTGTTGAACTTAATCGTTTTCCAGAAACATTATGTGGATTATTTTCTATTTAGGCAAGTTAAATGTAGGTGGAGTCGACTCATAATGTCACTGCTTCCTGTCAGGCTGATGGGTTAACAAGGAAAAAGCTCTGAGTCATCAGACAGAAAAAGCTTCCGGGCACATTTATGTGTCAAAAAGAAAAAGAAAATCATGTCAGACAGAAATGCTAAAAAAAAAAACAGAACACAAAATCCTAACATGTAGATTTATTATATAAAATAAATTGCTTCTTAGCAACAAGAAGGTCCTGGGTTCAAATCCCACACTGGTGTCTTTCCGTACACATTCATCTTTCATGATGCCGTCTGCGCTTTTGGCTCTGCCAAACAAAACACTGCACAACTTCATTACCTTTTTATGGCTTTTCAATTAAAATGCTTTTCTGTAAAACAAAACAAAAAAAACGACAGAAACTTAACGCCAAATTTGGTGAAAAAAGCAGATTGACGTAAAAACGACTGCCTTGTAAAACTTATCTTATTTTTCCCCAAATCCTGTTTTATAAATCCAAGATTTACAATGTAAAAAATATTCTTCAATGTTAAATGTAACTAATAACATTTCTAATTTAAATAGTTTAAGAGAAAAAAAATGAATGGAGTATGCGTGTTCTCCTCATTCATGCCGTCTTCGGGTAATCAGGCTTTCTGCTATAGTTCAAAAACATGACTGTCAAGTTTATCCTTATCAAAGTTTATCAAAGTATGTTTATTTCCTAACAGCTCTCCCTCTAAGTCTAAATCAGGTGTAGAGACCTAGGATAACCACAAAAATAAAGGATGACGAGCATGACTCCATCATAACTAAAAGATAATAGTCTATCAAAGGTTTTCCTCCAAGCACTCCTTTATACTGTAAATGCGACATTGCACCTGCAAATATTGTTATATTTATGGTTAGATGTGCAGCTCTGGTCAAAACTGCTAATTTCTTAGTCTTTTAAAAAGTCTAACAAGATCTTAAAAATGAGTCCCTCTGAATACGAAAGACCATTTTTGCTTCAGATGTTCAGCTCTGATGCACGTAAAGCTATAAAACAAAAATAAGGAAACAGAAACAAAATGGAAATAAAAGTAATGTTCAGGGTTCAACACCAAGGTGTCAACATAATAGTTGGGTTATTCTCTGAATTATGTGCACCTTGGGGTCTTTGATTTCTGAAAAAGCCACCAATATGAAATTGCTTCTAAACATTCTAAACAAGCCAACTAAGCGGGTGTTAAGTGCCCCCCAGACCCATCTAGGGCCCACCCCCCATAAATGCTGAAATTGAACAGAGACTACATGTATTAAAATGTATGAAAATGTTACTATTACTCTATTTGATTTAGTTTTGTTTCAGTGTAGATTATTTAAAAAAAAAAAGTTTCCATTTTTTCTGTAGTAACTACGCACATTTCTTTATAACTAATCATTTTTAAAAATTAAAATCAATTTTATTTTAAAAATAAATGAAAAATTGCAAAAATATTTAAATCAAATATATTTAAAGGGATAAGATTGCATGTACCGTACCTGTTAAATTACAAGAATGTTTCTTATATTAAAAATAGGAATTAAATTAAAAACTAATTTAAAAAATCACTTTTTAATATGCATAGTTTGACTGTTGTGTTACCATTGTTATAATCTAAGCTTTCTATTTTGTTTGAGCTTCAGGTTGTTTCACCTAATATTAACAATTACCTCTGATTGATTTTTAGGATCAGCCAAATAAATGCTGTCTACTTTCCCAGAATAGACTAAGTCTATATGAAACACTGTAATTGTGGGTAGTGGTCCCGTAATCCTTTGGGCCAGCCCTGCAGGTGAACAATTTGTACCTTTGAGAAACTGTTTATTCACCTTAGGCAAAAAATAGCAAACATCATTTTTTATTTTTCTCTGTTTTTGTTGTTTGAAAGCTGTTTTTGTTATATTAATGAAGATTTGATCTAAAAGTAGCCATTAAGTTCACGCTAGCTGGTGTTTGGAGCAGCATAAACTATGAGGAAAAATAAGCAATTAACATATCTTCTCAAGAAAATCATAATCTTTTTCTAAAACAATCATAAATATAATTTTGCACGTAACATTACATTTGATAATAAGATTTGATTTAAAAAAATGATAAAATATAGGTCAGACAGTATGCTAATACTTACCGTCCTTTACTGTATGAGCAGGAAAAGACTTGAGTGATGTCATTTCCTGGGTGCTAAAAAAACAGTTTAATTAAACAGTTCTTTTCAAAAACGGGGTGATTTGTGCGTTGTTACAGGATTGAACAAAACTGAGGGACACTATATTGTGCTATTTCATGCGAAACCCGTCAAACTTTTAAAAATATGTTTGTGTGTGTTATAATTCTTATTTTAAAAGGTTTTTTGTGATTTACCTAAATGAAAATCTTTGTAGTAAAGCATTTGGCCACAAAGTGCACTGAATTCAGAGAATCAGCTTCTACTTTATTTCCAGTATTTCCTAGAACAAAGCATCCTCTCTCTGATCGCTGATCAGGTTATTGCATAGTTATTGTCTGAAGTGTTGTGCCGTCATGAGTATAGCTTTCATATGAAGGGAAGGAACTGCAGGGCAGGATGTCATTAGAGTCCTATTTGAACTTCAGGTTTGAAAATCACCACCGGCCTTATTTGCTCCGTTCGGTTGACAAACGTGGACACCACGGAACGCTGATACGTGGTCATGTCTGACCCTCTGCGCTGATGCCTAGCCCTCCTGTAGATGGCGCTCACCTTCCTTCTAAAGTACTGTCCAGAGAAGACGTACAGCAGAGGGTTCAGCACGCTGTTGAGAAAGGCCAGGTACGCAGAAACCTGGTCTCCCACGCTGACGGTGTGAGACCAGATCTGTCTGTCCAACACTTTCACGTCGCAGAGCGTGTCTAGGAAGGTGAAAACCTGGAAGGGACCCCAACAGAGTAAAAATAGCAGCGTGACGGCGTAGACGAGCACCGTCGCCTTTCTATCGTTGAAGTCGTGGAAAGCTGAACTTTCTGTCCTCCGAGCCAAAGCTTTGATTATATTCCAGCTGCTGAAAACAATGACGATGAGAGGAAGCACGAAGCCCAGCATGTTAATTAGAATCTGATGGGAAAGCTTCCAGGAACTTTCATGGGTGTAATCAAGAACACAGGACGTTGTATTGTACTCCTCAATGAACTTGACCTTCCTGTGAATGATGGTGGGCAGACTGAGAAGCAGGCCCAGCAGCCACAGAACGAAGCACATGACCTTAGCATACAGCGTCCGCCTCAGCCACCTCGCCTTCATGGTTTTCACAAGGGCCAAGTAGCGATCAATGCTAATCATGACTAGGGTGTATGTGCTGGTGTAGAAGTTGATGACCATGTTGGAGTTGATCAGTTTGCATAAAGCGTCTCCGTACGGCCAGTTGAACCCGTTCAGGATGTAAATGGCCCAGAAAGGTAGTCCCAGCAGCAGGAGGAAGTCCGCCAGAGCCAGGTTACTCAGATATACCTCCGCCACAGTCAGTCGCTCCTTGTGGGCTACGAACACTGCCAGGACGAAGCTGTTGAGGAGCAGTCCGGACAGCGACAGGACGAAGATGTAAGGTGGGATGATGGTGCGGATCATCTGCCATTCTGTGGAGTCTGGAGACTCTGAGGGGCCAAACAGGACGGGCAAGCTGCTGTTTTCAGACCACACCGGGGAGGTGGGTGCTGGCAGAAGCTGCTCCATGAGCTGGGAAACAGAACAATAATCAGTAAAATAACAGCGGTGTGTTTAAAATCAAGATTTTTATCTAACGACTGCACCACCATACAGCTTGCCTGAAAGTGAATTCCTCATTTTTTATAGCAGCAGAAATAAAAAATATATGAGTCCAACTCTTAATATGAGCACATTTATTCGATTGGTTTTACGTGGTCGCCGATACTTAGTTATAGTTTTCTCTTATGTTTTTCATGTGTTCATGTACTACAGGGTTTATTATCCTTGAAGGGTTGTGGGGGAGCTGGTGGCTATCTCTAGTGGTCATTGGACGAAAAGCGGGGTACACAAAACTGAATTTGTAGTCTTCGGTCCTGAGGCTCAGAGAGAGAAACTTTTACCAAAACTACAATCGTTGTCTTTTAATCCTTCTTTACAAGTGAAGAACCTTGGTGTGATTTTTGACTCTGAGCTGTCTTTGATCCCGCACATTAAAAACATAAATAAAATAGTTTTTTATCCTCTAAAGAACATTCCCAGAGTCCGCCCCATTCTCCCTCAGACCAACACAGAGACACTGATTCCTGCTTTTATCACCAGTAGAATTGATTATTGTAATTCTCTGCTTTCTGCTCTTCCCACACTGCAAAAACAGATGTTAAAAAATGTGATCATTCTATTTTCATATTCTACTAGATCCGAACTATTGGTTTGGTTCTGTACAGTTTGTTGTTTTTGTTTTGTATTACTGTTTCTCTGCCGTCCGGCAGAGGTGGAGGACTGGGATGTTTTCTTGTGTTCTTTGTTTGCCTCCCTGTCTTGTGTCGTCGGTTCGCGCCTCTGTTGGTCCGGTTTCTTTTCTTCACCTTCTTCCTTTCTCCCTTCTTGTCTCAGTTTAATGTCCATGACGTCAGGAAATTGAACCCACAGTAATCACTAATAAAGATTTTTCATACATATACATCAAGTGGCGTACTACAGCGAAGCTGTAATACTCTGCTTGGGAAAGTAAAACTGTTGGGCTTGTACTTGGTACTCAGACACAAATTCTGAGTAGGATACTGCTAGACAGGACACGTAAAAAAAAAATAAAAAATAAAAAAATAAAAATGTGATCATCGACTACACATGTTAATTTTAACACATTGTATGTGTTAGACATTTTAAATATTTACTCCCGTTAAAATGTTAATTTATTTGTATACATTTACTGATATGCATTTTTTGTCTTGCTTAGTATATATTTGTTGTGTTTTTTGTATATTTGGTATTGCAGTACAGAAAGAACATAGTATTTTGCAACTTTCTACAAAATTCTGCAGCACATGTCCTGATGAAGATCAATCTTAAATTATATTCAATTCAGTTTATTTATATCACAACAGATATCATCTCAAGGCACTTTACTAGAAACTTCATTCCAATGCAATCATACAAACATTCTGATTGGTTAAAAGTTTTCATTTTAAGGAATCCCAGCAGATTACAAGCATGTAGCAACAGTGGAGAGGAAAAAAATCCCCTTTAACAGGCAGAAACCTCCAGCAGAACCTGGCTCAGTACAAGCAGTAATCTGTGGTTCCCCTTGGCTCCCCCGTATGTTTTAGGAACAATTTTACTCGTTTTTAGCTGTCTTAATCATAAAGGGAGCTCGGCCCCCTGAAGGCCCACAATTGACGGACCAGGGAGCACTAAAAAGTAACGTTTTAATTTAGCTTAGATTTTTTTTCCCCACAAGAATCCTAACAGCTAGAAGGTCCTGAGTTCAATTCCCGCCGGGGAGCTGGGGGTGCTGAGGGTGTGTTTGTTCCTCCATATCATCCTAGGATCCACCATCACACGGGACCTGAAGTGGACCTCCCACATTGACTCTATAAGGAAGAAGGCCCAGCAAAGGCTGCACTTTCTTTTTTTTTTTTTTTTTTTTGCTTTCTGACGTCATGGACACTAAACCGAGACAAGAAGGGAGAAAGGAAGAAGGTGAAGAAAAGAAACCGGACCAGCAGAGGTTTCAGAAGAATTACATATTCACTACACACAAGCATGGATTAATGAACATAATACAAATGTTTCTGGTAAGCTCCTGTGAACAACTAACTAATGATGATAACCTCAGCTTAAGATATGTCCGTCCACACCAATGTCCCCACACCAATGTGTGTGTGCCAGCATGCAGGTCTGAATAAGGTTTCCCCATGCAAGTGATTGATAGCTGGTGTAAGGAACCGTCAATCCGTCCTACAGGAATCGGCACAGACATGGAGGAGGCAAGAGATGTATGCATCCAGGGTCCCACAGAGTACAGAGGCCACAGGCTGATCAGCGCAGGGTCGATCACCCACCAAGAGGGGAACAGATGGAAGCCCCAGGGGAACACCCACCAGCCGCAATAATGGGGCCCGAGAGATCGCAGGGACGAGCCCACAGGCTCCGCCGAAAACCGGCTACGCCAGGGCGGGCCCGGATCAGGACCCGGAGGCCACGGGGACCAGGGGCACCCCGCCCCCCAGCGGGGCCCCAATCACGGACCAGCCGACAAGGGCCCCCCGCCGCCGCCGCAGGCAAGGGGGATCCGCAGCCAACCGACGGAAAACACACGCCGCCGCCACCCCGGACCAATACCCACCGCCAACAACCCGGCCCGCCCCCACACACCCACACGCCAGGGAGCCACAGCAAGAGCCACAGCGGATATACGCCCTCCCCAGGCCGCGCCCAGCCAGCACGTGGACATCCAGATCTTCCAGCTCCTGAGTCCAGATCCTGCCCCATGCAGGGCGCCAAGATCAGGGGCCCAGCCAATGCCGGACAGCCCCCCCCCAGATGAACATACCAGCCAGCAGAAGTCCTGGAACCGGCAGGAGGCCTGGGCGCCAGGCACGGTCCCCACCGATCCACCGGACGGCACCAACCTACTCTACAACCCCGGCACCCCCATAAGAGGTGCCCCAGTCAATCCAAGGAGGACGTCGGCCCGAAACAGCGGCCGCCTGACACACCGGACCACCCAGGACCCGCCAGACATGCACCAGGACCGAGCCGGGCCGCAACCGGGACCCCTGGCCCGAGGCATCGAGAGCCATCATCAACCAGCGGGCAAGAGCATCCATCACCGACGGGGAGTTACTGAGGGGAAGAAGACGCATCAGGCCAGAGGGAAGCCAAACACCCAACCTGACAGGTAGACATAGACAGACAGAGACACTCACCTATTCCAGGCCAGGGTCAGGAAGCGGGCCAGAAAAATCACCACTGACCCCTCACACCCTGGCCACAACCTGTTTAGGCTCCTCCCCTCAGGCCGGCGTTACAGAGCGCTGTACGCCAAAACCACCCGACACAAGAACAGTTTCTTCCCCCAGGCTGTCGCTCTGATGAAGTCTGAATAGTCACAGATTGTGAGTCCATTCACATACCAATAAACTATAACTCTGCACTGCTGTATATACTCACTGCACAATAACCCTGGTTTGGTGTATATATTATCCTTTATTATTTATCTGTATTTATTTTATTTCCTTTTTTTATTTCTCTTATTTAAGTTATGTACTGGAGAGAAAAGTTGCCGGAGTCAAATTCCTTGTATGTGTCATACTTGGCCATTAAAGCTGATTCTAATTCTGATTCTGATCAGCACCCACACCCTGGGTGGGGTTTCTGTGTGAGGTTTACATGTTCTCCCCGTGTTCCCTTGAGTAGCTAATGTGAGCTACTCCCACAAAACATGCACCAGTTCTGGGCTGTACACTGCCCCCTCCTGGCTGACCAGGGTGCCTGAGGGATTGGAGAGGATCTGGCTGGAATAATCCTTCCACGCGCTATGTCTGGCTTGGGAATCCCCACCCCTTCAGGTGAAAAGAAGGGTTCTTCACTCCTCAAAACATGAAGGAGGCTTGAGCCCAGTTTAGGGCCCTCCTGTGGTTGGTGGAGGGAGAGCGCACTACTGATCCCAATGAGGCATATAATCTTTTAATTCATGAAATAACTGAATCTATTAATGAAACCATTCCAGAAATAACTATGAAACAAAATCAAACAAAAGTTATTGATAATATAATAACTAATGTACTAGGTACTGGGAGCAAATCAGGTGTTGTATATGCTGATATAGCAGATCATTACCCTATCATATTTTTTACTAACTGGCTAAAAAAAGATGCTGCTCCACGTTTAAGGAATAAAATAAAAATTCTCAATAACAAAACCCTTACAAACCTAACACAACATCTACTAACTAAAAACTGGGATGCAATTTATAGCACTACTGATCCCAATGAGGCATATAATCTTTTAATTCATGAAATAACTGAATCTATTAATGAAACCATTCCAGAAAGAACTATGAAACAAAATCAAACAAAAAACCCATGGATTACAAAAGGAATTCTGAAGTCTATTCTAAAGAAGAATAAACTTTACAAACAATATCAGAAAAACCCAAATAGCATAAATAAAGCCAAATACACAATATATAAAAATAAATTAACCAGTTTAATACGAGCAAGTAAACAAAACTACTACACGGACCGATTTAAAAAAGCTTCAGGGGATCAAAAAAAATCATGGAGTGTGTTAAATGAGATACTTGGCCGGAATGCAAAGTTGTCGGTTACACCAGACACCGCTATACAGACCCAGGTGAACAGTAAGACAGAGAGTGCCGAGCTTTCAGATAATTTCAATAGATTCTTTGCTTCTATTGGTAAAAATTTGTCTCAACAAATCTTTCCATCTGGAGATGAAAATTTTGGACTTTTTCTTAAAAATAGCTATCCTAGCTCATGCTATTTCAAACCTACCTGTAAAATAGAAGTAACCAACATAATAAATAAAATGAAATGCTCCTATACAGCCGGTGCTGATGGAATCTGCAGTAAGATTCTCAAAGCCATTGTTAATGTGATAGCTGAGCCACTTGCCTATATAATTAATCAATCTCTACAGTATGGTATTGTACCTAAATTAACTAAAGTGGCAAAAATAATACCAATATATAAGTCTGGGGATAAAAATGATATTCAAAATTACAGACCCATATCGATCTTACCAACTCTGTCTAAAGTCCTAGAAAGAGTGGTCTACTCAAGACTGATGGATTATTTGGATAAACACAATGTTTTAGTATCTTCACAATATGGCTTTAGGAAACACAGTAGTACATATATGGCCATTTTAGATCTGGTTGAAAAAATAAATGACGCTTTTGATAGAGGAGAATTTGGTATTGGAGTATTTCTTGATCTCTCAAAGGCATTTGATACAATCGATCATAAAATCTTACTTGGAAAATTGCATCATTACGCTATCAGGGGCATAGCACTCCACTGGTTCAAGGACTATGTTTATGGAAGACAACAATATGTGAATATAAATGGATCAAATTCAGGACTTAAAAAAATAGACTTCGGGGTCCCACAGGGATCAGTTCTGGGCCCTCTTTTGTTTCTTGTGTATATTAATGATTTTGTGAATTGTTCCAGCGACATTCATAAAATACTTTTTGCTGATGACACGAGTTTGTTTGTTTCACAGAAATATATGGATCAGCTTGAAAAGTATCTAAATGAACAACTATCAAAAGTCAATTCTTGGTTTAATTATTACAAATTATCTCTCAATATGCTATATTGTCTTCGGTACAAATAGACATATATGCAATAGCCGGAACATAAATATAACCATAGATGGCAGATCTATCAATAAAGTTGATTACACAAAATTTCTGGGAATCCACATTGATCAATCTATAAATTTTAGGAAGCATATTGATGAGTTGACAAAAAAATTATCTAAATTAGTGGGTTTATTTTTTAAAATAAGACATGTGCTTCCACTAGAAGCATTGATACCATTGTATAAATCACTGTTTGAGCCTCATCTGTGCTACTCTAACGTTGTCTGGAATAATACATACCCGACCTATACTGAAAAATTACTTGTATTACAAAAAAAAGCCATAAGAGCAATCTCCTGGTCCAAGCAAAGTTCTCCAACAAATCCTCTCTTCCATAGATTTGGTCTCCTAAAGCTTCCTGAATATAATCTCTATCATAATGCATGTATAATGTATCAAGTTGTTCATAGGTCTAATACTTACTTGTGTAAACTCATTCCACTACATTCATCCTCTCACCAACATAACACAAGGGAAAAATTGCTTTTAAAAGGAAAATACAGGAAACTGAAATGTACTCGTTTCAGTATAAGTTTTAGAGGACCACAAATATGGAATGAGTTGGATAACAACATAAAACAATCTGATACATATTCTACATTTAAAAAAAACTTAAAGCACTGTCTACTAGAGTATTATGCGCACGATGGGTTTGCAGCTTGACCCTCAAAGGGTTGAAACTTTCTCCTTATATGAGGGAGGTGACGAGAATATATAGTTGATACTGCAATTATTATTGTATTGTATTGTTGTACGGCAGTATTTACGAACCGTGAAAAGTTCTTTATTTTTGGGCATGCTTAACACAAAGTTTTCTCCTTGTATATGAAATAGAGGAAGGTGCATAGTACATAGTTTATTATTTGTAGAAACTGTCTAATTGAAGGATTTCTGGACTGTGATAGAGAGCCTGGATCTTTACTATTTACTTTTAAGCATGCGTTAACACAGTATTTTTTTAGGTCATGCTGTACATGTTGGGTGGTGGTGTCTAGGACCCCTGTTTTATAAGCTTGTAGCTTCAGAGGGAGTCCTTTTTCACAATGTCCCATGCTTTTGCAATTTGCATTTCAGTTTGTGTTTGAAATTGTGAAATAAATTGAAATTGAAATTGAAATTGAGAGCAATGCGCAGGACTGTACTTAGGGACACTGGGTGATAAATAATGGGGGAAAAAACTGTGGGAAAACTTTAAAAAAAGTTGAAATCATATTTTGTCCATCTTGTGTGATAAATTTCTCACATTTTCCAAATACTGACTTCTTCTTAAAATAACATTCACGTATTTCCTTCTGTGACCATAGCTGTGTTTTGGCGCTGTTTTATGCTGCTTTTTGCTAATCAAGCACATTTGGAACGACACTGCCAGGGATTAGATTGGACAAAGTTTTACTCAGGTTTTGGACATGATCTTTAAAAGTATACTAGATAATTTCGGTTTTATACACCCAAAATAAAATGAGTAGTCAAGAGGACAAATGTAGGGTAATTGGTCCTGCTGAATCATGTCATGCAGCATTTCCTTTTAACTGGACGCATAAACAGTGGAACAAGTGGAAAGGTAGGAATACCTGGCTCTTAGTGGAAAGTAGGGAGGCACAGTAGGCCCATGTACCAATGGAGTGTGCTGCTTGCAAAAAAAATAACTGGTATGCAATGGATGAATGAAGAAGTCAGCTGTGAATTACAGAATAAACAAAAAAGTTTAAAGAATTGAGAGTTTAGCTAAAAAAAAGAATAGTTAAAATGTCAGACAGAAGAGTAAACGAGAACTCATTTAATGCTAGAAATCAATACGTTTTTCAGAGATATTGCCAATTCAAAAGCCCCCAACCATAATTTAAAAAAAAAATGTAATAGCTCTATAATGTACGTAAATCATAGCACGCTTGTGCTGATATAATCGGGCAAATCGCCAATCAAATCACAGCTAGGAACTGAACCTTTGTGGTCTCTGCGCTCCTCTGGAAGCCTTCTCCTTGTCATGCCTAAGATCAGGACATGCACTCATGATGAGGTGTATTTCCAACACTGTGGTTTCTCTCCTGTGGAACAGGCTACCGGAGGACCTCACGGCTACAGAAAATGCCCATGTTTTTAAGCGCAGGCTCAAGACTCACTTTTTTAGCCTAGTTATTAACTTACTTCATAAATTTTAATCCGTATTTTACTATTTAATCTTATAATATTTATTCTTAAGATGTCTTTTTTATTGCTGCTCTTACGTACAGCATGTGTTTGCATGAGGGTTGGGTCTGGAGGAGGTAGAACTTTTTTTCTGCAAAGCACTTTGTTTTGCAGTTTCTCCATGAAAAGCGCTTCATAAATAAAGTTTGATTTGGTACATTCCTATTCTAGACCAGGAGTGAAGACGTGATGTCAGAAGTTAACTGGGGGAGAGACAAAGGTCTTTAAAGGTGCTGTATAAATAAACTTGACCTTGACTTCTGGGTCAAATCTGCCTTTTTCAGAGACACCCCTTCTATGTACTTAAGTATATTATACACCCTTGGAAAATTGGAGAGTCTGGAGATTCCAACGATGCATGCCAAGCAAGGCTAGCTTTAGACACAGTAAAACTAATCCGAAAGGAAAACAATGTGTGGCTAACCGTTCACAGCCACAGACCAGAGCCACCTTGAATAAAAACGGTCTTTCGTCCAATTTATGTCCTCCAATTAAATAGCTAGTCTACAACGAGTCTCAAGTCCACAATCCAGCATCATCTGCTGCTCAAAATGTTAAACTTCCCACAAAAAATCACCTCTTTGTGTGTATTTATTGCAAATTTTTCTTCATAACTACTATTAAGATGCTCATTGTAGCCTAAAGATAACACAGTGTCCTTCCTTTTTTTCTCTGTGATGTTAATTGGGGACTGGGGAACAACAAACAGGTGCATTACTGCCACCTACAGGTATAGAGTGTGGACCACAATGTCATTCAAGGTTTCACTTGAGAAAAACTTTAACATGTTTGCAGTTGGAATGGTAGAGCAGGAAGTCACCGAGCATCCTCCATGCTGTCTCTTTTCTGTCTTCTCAGACCCCCAGACGGTCGTGGCAGATGACGGCTTGTACTGAACCAGGTTCTGGTTCTGGTTCTGCCAGAGGTTTCTTCCTGTTAAAGGGGAGTTTTTTCCTCTCCACTGTCGCTACATGCTTGCTCAGTATGAGGGATTGCTGAGGAATTGCTGTGGTTGGAGTCTGTATGATCCGGGCACAACCTCACATTGATGACTCAGCACAATCTGCTGGGATTCCTCACATAGAAAACTTTTAACTGATTGGAATGTTTGGATAATTGTATTGAAATGACTTTTGTTGTAAAGTGCCTTGAGATGCCATTTGTTGTAAATTGGCGCTATATAAATAAAAGTGAATTCAATTGAAAAGGGGGCACTTTTCAACACTGCAACACTGAGCCTTTTTTATTCCATACCATCTTCTTTTTGAAGGATAAAAACTGATGAAAAATAAAATCAGAAATATGTTTTGTTTTTCCTTATCTAGGCATTTTGCGAAGAAAGTTTTTGTTTTTATGTTTCCTTATTACATGCATTTTCATCAAGAAAAATATATACTTTGTTTTGCCTTTTCCATATTATGTGCATTTTCGTCAGTAAAAATTCACGTTTTGTTTTTCCTTTTCCTTATACCTGGATTCCTTGTTTTTACATTCCCTCGTCTTCTCATTTTTTACTTTACCATATGAATTTCTGCCTCATTAATCAAATGAAGAGAACTGCTCTTCTTGGTCCAACTCCTCTACTATTGGTCAATAAACAGGAAGGAGCAGAATCCATGTGCAGATTGATTGTGCATGCCAGCAATGAACTACTTCCTCCAATATCTGGAAAACTAATGGGTGAGCTTCATGATTCATGTCTGCAGCTAAATGGAGTAGCCTCTCAGTCAAAATGTCTAAGTTAAACAATAAATAGTCATTACTGACTTCTTCGTAAAAATGCCTGTATAGGAAAAGGAAAAACAAAATTTACCTTTTTCTTGATAAAAATGCATGTGATATAGAAAAGGAAAAAACAAAACATTTACATTTCTACTAAAAAATGCTCATATAAAGAAAAAGAAGAACAAAATATATCTGTTTCTGCTTTTATTTTTAATTCTTTCAGTTTTGGTCCTCCATACTTATTGTTTGTGGTGAAGATAAATATAAGTCCGGCGAAGTGTAGAAAGTCATGAATTACTATTCATTATTCATTATATTAGATTTTTCCTCTAAATAAGAATAAAGTCAGATAAAAGGTTGCATGTTTTCACCCTGAGATGATCCTGCTCAGTGAAACAGGAATTTATTTTAGGTATGTTTACACATCTTTACAATGCAAGCCAATATCTAAGAGAGATTATTCTTAAATGTGCACGGTTTGAAAGGCAACTGTACCCAATACTAAGGTAAGTAACATAAACTTCTGATACTGAAGATGATAATTAAACCTGAGATGTTCTTACCTTTAGTTTTCCACCAGAACGCTCCTCATTTGGTAAACGGCATAATAAAATATAGACCCATCTGGAAGACGTCTCGGCTATGTACACCAAGCTTCACGGAAGAGTACACAGTAATGAAAAAGGGAGACCTGATGCGAGCAGTTCTGTATATAACTGAGCTCTTCCACACCCTTGGCCAAGGAGGTGAATTTATCTTTATGTTTGGGAAACTGTCAGTGTTTGTTCTGACCTCATGTAGGAAATAAGCTTCAACTGTAGACGGCAGTATGTGCTTAGAATGTGTAGGCGGGGTAGGGTGCAACAAGGTTTTAGGATCAAATATTGATGATAAATGTTGAGTAGGTGCTTAGATATACTATGTATATATTATGGCAAATGGTAAAAAACAGAAAAATAAAGGATTTGCTCGACAAACTATCAGTTTCTCCAGGACTACATCCGAGAATGCATTGTGATGCTATGTCAAAATCTTTATAGCCTAAAATTTGATGAAAAGTTTTAATCATCTAGTCCCCTGAAATGGATTCAGAATTGTCCATTTACCTTAAATTATAGGTCTCTTCTTTGTTGGTTTTTGTTAGACGTGAGCTTGTTTTATTGAATACAAATCACTTAAGTAATCCCCTTATTACAGTCAAAACAAAACTAGCTTTAGTCTTTCTTTCCATGGGCATTTATGTCAGTCTCAGCCTGGTATTTAGGGTTTTATTTTGTGGTTTTTTGCTCTTTTAGCTGTTTTTTACCGCATGTTTGTACAGTGGCATAGTTTGTAGCACTGATGTCTTGCAGCATGTTTATGGTTTTTCATCCTGTCTGTGTCTTTGTTGCCCTGCGATGGACTGCACCCTGTTTAGGGTGTACCCCAACTCTTGCCCAATGAGGGTTAGGGTTAGGGTTCAAGAATAAGCGGCATGGATGGATATGTAAATTCTGATTTTTGGCATTTATTAAACATTTTTGCCTAGGAGAGATTCTTTTTCTATCACCTGTTAATTTATTTCTGTGTTAATTAGACTCTTTCTTGTAGTTTGTCTGTGTGGTTCCTAACCAAGCTGCGCTGTATTCTTCTCATTAGTCTCATCTGGTCCTCATGTGACTTATTCACCTTCCCAGCAGTTAAAAGCCAGTCAGTTTTATTTCCTGCTTGGCAGATCCTTCAGTTTTCTGATACCTGTGGGTCCTTACCACTACATCTTGGGATTTCAAAAGTTTTAAACTGATGTTTCACTTGCCAGGACCACGCCACAGATTGACTCAACGATTCACAAGCAAGAATGAAGCTACGAGTTCAGAATTTATTGAAGGCATGGAGGAACGAATGGTCTGGGAGAGGCGTCGTCGGAGACCCGGAGGAAGGCCCTGTGGGGGTGCAGTCTTCAGGAAAAATTGTCTTTCCGAGCCTGCTCAGGACCCCCCCAGACAGGACCTAGAAGAAAGAATGTTAGAAGGGCTGGTACACCCCTAGAGGGATGGGAAGGGAGGGGTAAGATAAATGAACAAGACAGATGAGAAATAAGAGGCAGACGGGGTTTATATGTGTATCGCAGCGTGATTAGGAAGAGAGGCCAGGGGTACCAGGTGAGGCGAGTTCAGGGCTGATTAGGACGTGCGAAGCGGGTATGAGGCGTGCCCTTGCTCCTGAACTTAAGTCAACTTTTTTAACTGCATTTCACTAGCCCAGACCATGCCACAGATTGAATTAACGATTCACAGGCAAGACTGAAGCTACGAGTTCAGAATCTAAACAGTTAATTGAAGGCATGGAGGAACAAATGGTCTGGGAGAGGCGTCGTCTGAGACCCGGAGGAAGACTCAGTGTTTGGGTGCAGTCTTCAGGAAAAATCGTCTTTCCGAGCCTGCTCAGGACCCCCAAAAAGGTATTTGATGAATGATTAACACAATAGCGAGTGGGCGTGGGAGAATCAACTATGCGGTCTAAGTGGCCGGGGATGTGAGCTGCATGGAGGATGAACTGGGGTTGAGCTGATAAGGGGGTGAGCCTACGAATGAACTGCATGATGGGAGAGAGCAAGATCGACCTTTATTAATGATAACTATGAGGGCTGCGTTACCAGAATGGATGAAAATCGACTTCTGAGCCCATTCGTGTCCCAAAAGAGGGGCTGCAATTATGATGGGGTAAAGCTTGTGGAGAGCGGAGGGAGGGAAAGGGAACTGTGGCTGGAAGGAATCAAATTCCGGGGGGCCAGCGAGAAGTGAACCACCTCCCTTGGTAATAGCCTCCGAAACCGGTGGAAGGGGCAGCGTCAGTCTAAAGTTGGATGTCGTCAGGAAGGGATACGAAATCGTTATAGAAGAACGAAATGCAGTTCCAGGAAGAGAGGAATTTGTGCCAGAGCCGCAGCTCTGAGTGGCGAGAGTAAGGCGATCATGGAGGCGTGGCACCCTGGCGGCTGTAGACAGGAGGTAAGGTACGAAGGACCGACCCTGGGGGGTAATTCGGACTGCATAATAAAAGATGACCGTGAAGAGTCTACTAGAAGAAAGTTAGAGAGGATCAAGGAGATCCAGTGGACTTTCTCTAGTGGCAGAGAGGCCTTAAAAGAGACCGAATTGAGGGTACTGCCCAGGAACTCTAAGGAGGTGAAGGGCCCAACTGTTTTCTCTTCAGAGAGAGGGACGCCCAGGACTGAGAAGGCTTCAGCTAGGGAGCAAAAAATCGTCCAGAAGAGGAAGGACGAACGGCAGACGGTAGGTGTTTAGCAGTACCCAGCAGAGCGCTTCGGAGAGAGAATCGAAGATCTTTGGGCTACTCCGACAACCGAAGGGGAGCCTAAACGCTAAGTAAAAAGCCCCCTTCCAACAGACGCCGAAGAAGCGCCAGAAATCTGGGTAGAGGGGGAGGACTTTGAAAGCGCTGGTGATGTCCCCCATGGCGAGCCAGGAACCCCGGCCTGCCTGACGAACGAGGCAGATGGCGTGGTTGATAGTAGCATACTGCATTGAAAAGTCCGGGAAGGGGATGAGGCTGTTAATGCTGGGAACTGTGGAACCGTGAGGTGCCGACAGATCGATGATTAGGCGTTTCTTACCGGAGTACTTTCGAGTGGCGACGCCCAAGGGGCTCACCCGGTAGACTGGAAAAGGGGGGTGACTGAAGGGGCCAATCATGAACCCCTCCTCGACCTCCTTGCGTAGCATGGAATCGACCACGTCGGGCTCTTCTATTGGGGAGTATTTCTATGCTGGGATGAAAACCGTGGGTGAATCCCTGGACTAAAAACTCCACAAACTCTCGATCAGGGTGGCGGGCCAGGGCGGAGATGAGGGCCCTTACCTTAATGGGTGCGGCCAGGTGTTGGACTAGTCAGTCGGGCAGAGGGGTCGGATGTGGGGGCAGGACCGGAGAGGGGCGATGGTGGTGCAGGCGGATGCGGGATGAGAGGGAGCACCACAACGAGAGCAAAAACCTGGCAGTAGAGCTCGGTGTTGAGTGCCCCAGCAGGTGCCTTGATTAAACTGGGTGAGCCGGCCAGCGGCCTGGAAGGAGAAAAGGGTGTGGTAGGTGTAGAACCCCGTGCCTCCGAACCGGAGGGCCAGGTCCAGCACGATGGACAGATAGTCGTACAGCTCAGACCGCCGGTCTGGGAAAACGGAGCAAGTAGTGTCAAGGGAGAAGGCGAATTCAACCGGAGTGAGGTCTCTGGATCAGGGGGTGAGGGACGGGCCCAGCTGCATCAGCCCTTGACTGGTGAGGAGTTCCCAGGGCCGGCCAGAGAGGCCCAAAGAAGGACGAGAAGGAGGGCTAAGTCGATGTGGTTACCTGCGAGGATCTGCTGACGGAGTGTGGAGGGGACGGGGGAGGGGCGTGAATGTGTGTGTGTGTGGGGGGGTGGATGTGGAGAGAGAAAAGGAGTGTAGCCCCATAGGGGTAAGGGGGATACTGTACGTGGAAGGGGGGGTTGGTTGACGCCAGACTGAGCTTACTTTTTTGCTTGACATGGTGCTTGTTTTTATAATACCGGTATAAGCCTGGGGTCTGGCCGTACGTCATTGTGAAGAGTTTTTTATTTTATTTTTGCCTGTAAAAGTTCCCGCAAGACAACAATGCAGCACCTCTGAGAGGCTCTGAACTCACAGGGGAATAGTGCTAACGATTCATAACAAAACATTGGTGAAATGAAGGAATTTTATGGCAGATAATGCCTTACATAGAGGCTGCACTTTGGGTGGCACGAAAACTCCCATTGCATGGATATACGCTGATCGCAAACTTTTTGGACTGCAAGTGGCTCCAACCTTGTCTGGCTGAGTAGATTATTGTAATGCATGTGATAAATAAGTTCCAGCTTAAAAAACAAAGGTACTTTAATGTACAATACAAACGAACTGAACTGAGAATTCACACCGATCCATCATTTATTGAGCAGGATAATAGGCTACATGCATGGGTGCAGATGGAGTGGGGGGGACGGGGGAGATCTGAGCTATTTTTTTCATCATGTGTAAGTAAATAATCTTTTCAAATTATTACACCATGTTTCTGTGACCAGGAAGTTTGCACACTTCCTTAATTTATCTATAGTCAAGACACAATAGAGATTGTTTGTAGATATACTGTTGAAAAAAACATATTTGTTTATCTACTCTCCACATTTATACATTTTCTCTTCCTGTTTGCGAGTGTGAGTAGACAGGAGGAGAGCTTTCTATATTTGTTTTGTTTATTTGTTTTATTTAACACATAAAAAAAAAAATAAGGTATGTGAAAATACATTAGGATACATAAAATTCATGTGTACAGCAGTGGTAGAAGCCTGAATGGGCTTATATGGAAACATACATACTGTAAATAGAGGGTTCCACAAGGTCAATATTTGCATTCCAAAGCGCTGTAGCCTGAATCTGATTGAGAATTGTTCATGTGATGTCTTATATAGCAGAAGATGCATGTTTGAAGCTTGCCTGGTTGAGTAGCTATCAAAGCTTTAGTATGAAAATAACTCTTTACATAAGAGGCAAATTTGTGTTAAATAGAACTTTAAAAACAAAATAACAGCAGAGAAGTGTGTTAATATCCCAAATATTCAAAAGCTGTAAATCATAAAACAGAAGTGCACTTGGTGTGTCAGGTTTGAATTATTCTTAAAAACCTTTAATGTAAAATAAATAATTTGTGTAGGTGGGTTTTAAAGGTTCATCCCATAACTGTATTAAAATAAGTAATGTAAGGATAAATGAAATTATTGTATATCTTAAGACATGAATTATGAACAAAATGTCTTATTTTACTTAAACTTCCAACGTATTTTGTAATCTTTTTGCGTACATGTCTAATTTGATATTTCAAGCAAAGTTTTTCATCAATCAAGACTCCTAAAAAATGATGAACAAACTTCTTAGTTATTAATATGAATTTTAATATGATCAATTTTATGTTTTATTTCCAGCAAATACCATATAGTTCGATTTTTTTTCAGATGTACTGACAATTTTATTTGGTTTAAACCATTTAGAATAATTAAAACGTTTATCGGATGGATGGATGGATGGATGGGTATTTCTATTTGAAACAAAAAGATTTGTATCATCTGCAAAAAGCAATTGAATTGTAGACTTAGATACTGTAGCAAAATCATTTATATTGGAAACAATAATGGTTACAATTTTGAACCTTGTGTCCCCTTGTATCATCTCTTCACTCTGTTAGATCCACACATATGCTCACATTTGTCAACCGTGGTATTTTATTTAAAAAATTGCCTTTATTGTCACAATTGACCGGATTTTCACTTGTTTCTTGGTTTGACTTCCTGCCAGAACTGACGCGGATCGCTCACAGCTCTCGCAGAAAAAATAGACCAGATGCCAAAATGAAATTTTCACGGAACGAGCCGGCTGTGGAAGACCACGGTGTCTCCGATTCGCGCCGCTTCCATTGGCTGAAATTACAAACTGACTAATTTAACCCTAGTTAATGCTCATACAGTTGTGTGTATGTGTGTTGGGGGGGGGGGTATAACCTCCTGCATGTGAGTAATGGAGGCTGAACTCCACTGCCACACTGGAGACTGGAAATTAAGCACCACTTCAGCAAAACTTTTGAAATCAGGGAACATTTTTTCAAATAAAAGTCATCAGAAGTTGGCAAGACTCTTTGAAGATCTTTCCTGATCGCTTCAACGGGACGAAATTCCGGCAGCATGTACGCTTTTTACATGAGTTAGGCTGCAGCGATCTGTCACCTCCGGTCAGTGTGCAACACATGCCGGTGTCACTCTGAAACGTTCTGTCACCTCCATGTTAGAGAGATGCATACAGTTCATGATTATGCTCTGATGCTCTCATGGAAAACTCTGCTTTGATTGATTGAGTTATCATCACTCCATGCGAATAAAAAAGTCGGCACATTTGGACCAAGTAGTCAGGGGTGTGGATACTAATCTGTCAAAATGACTGATGACCTTCAGATTTTTACAGACATTTGGTTAATGCCACCCCTGGTTGGATCCAAATATGAGGAAGTAAGTCTGTGATGTCTTTAAAGCATGTGATGTTTCTTAATAGGGATGTCCCAATCTCAAGATCACATCAGGAGAATATTTTCATAATTTTTAGTGATCGGAGATCAGCTGTAATAGCTGACGAGTCGCGCCGATTTTTACCAAAGTACCTCCTAGACGATGCGTTTGAAAGTGATTGCGCAATAATTGGTGCAATTAGTAATTGTGGTGCATTTAAAAAACGTTGGTGAAACTATTCTAAGGTTAGAAGCATAGGGTATTTCATCTTATATTGGAAACACCATTACTAATACCGCAACTTACAAATTTAGAACAATGTGGGTTTTCTAATGCTGGTATTTACTCAAAAATATAGAGTGAATGTGATCCCATGAAATGTTTTAATTTTTACTTTTGTCTGAAATATTGAACTCAAACTGACCTTCTATTCTCTGTAAAATGTTGATATCACAAGATTAACAACAAAAATGGTCATGCTAAATGATGAAATTAGTCTCATAAAAAGTTTAATTGAGTTACTTGCTAAAAGTATATTTCAGTTTTATAAATTTCAATTCTAAAGGCAAAATATCAGACTGACACTCGAAATCAGATTGAACATTAGTTTAAAAGATCGGATTGGGATCAGAGGTGTAAAATGCTGATTGGGGCATCCCTACTTCTTACCACCAGTGTCTTAGAAACAGGGCGACATTCACAGTGTTCGGCTGCATCATGATCAGGAACTTTATTTTCAGTGATGTCATTAATCCTCATCTCATTCTTATGCATTCAAATATATTCTCATTAGTGTATGTAAATATGTTGTTTCAAGTGTAGTTGTGAAATGTACTTCAGATGTATGTCATGACTCTGAAAAAATATAGAGGGATTATCAAAAATGTTCTATGTCCTTTTACGGTCAGACAGAAACAGACTTGAGTCCAACAATGTTTAAACAATGATCTCATAAAAATAAAAGCCTTTACCTTCTCAATCCCAAATGAAGGCTTTAATCTTTACTTTTACATATTTATATCACCTTCTGTTATGGTGAAACAGCCTTATAAAATGTTAACAACACTGTCCTAAATATAAACTTGTACATTTTTACTTTGTTTTGATTATTATGGAGTTACTTTCATCTGGGAATGGAGGAATTTCTCCAATTCCCCCACAGCATGCAAGAGCCGCACCAAAGGCTAGCCAAGTCAATAAACCCGGAGCTGAAGAAAAAACATATCTGATTCCCCTGAAGCAGGGAGTGAATGGAAGAGTGGACAGCAGACTATTCTCACAAAAGTAATCAGATGCCTTTCTTTAATCATGCGACTAATATTAAAACTTGGAGGCAGAGTTTAACATTTGGAATAAATATCGGCTTTCTTGTCAAGTTTTATATGAACATCTTTCAGACATGTTGCTTCTTGACTTCAGATAGCTGCTAAAACACAAGCTTTGTTTTCAGAAAAGAGGCGAAAGAACCCGTTTTCTAATTGTTCAGCACCATAATATATCTTGTACCTTTAGAAGCTATGTACTTGGAAAAGCGCTTTATCAATAAAGTTTGATTGATTGATTAAATGTGAAAATGCTTACGCAGAAAACTGAAATGCTTCTAATCAAACTCACTGCAAGCGTCTGTCAGGTTAAGGGACATCACGAAGAGCAGATCTGAACCATCTCCAAGCGTCTCAGGCTGCAGCCTGTCTGACGGACGAGGTCCAGTTCTGTAACAGGGATTGGATTTAATCCGTGGAAGCTGGTTCAGATTCTCTCATATCCAGGACATCACAACCCTAAGGGAATACTAAAGAGGTGCAGCTGTGTTTTACTAGACTTCCTGTGACAGATCAGCCTGGTTCAGATATTCTGTTGTTCTTCTGCTGATAGCAGAAAAAAATTACACATCTTAAAGACCATTCCAAAACTTTTGCACATTAAAAACTGTGTTTTCGACTCGTTTAGGCAGCAACCCAGTATTTACTTTGTTAATTTTTCAGAGCTGTAACTGTCTGGGTTGGTTCAGCTGCTGAATACCGCACTATACAACTTTTCTCTCCGGGACGCCTCCTCGTATATTGGCTGAGTTTTGCTTTAAGGCAGTACGCTACACGCTACCAACTGATATAATCAATCCGTGGTTTTGAGACTTGAGTCGGAGCAGAACCATCAAAGAAACCAAAGAAAACGGCATCAGAAGAAGCAAGGAAAAGAAAAACAGGAAGTGACCGAGCACGAGCAGCCCAGTTCCAAAGCTGTAAGCTGCCGGATAAGGCTGTGTTAAGGAAAGTAGCAGGAGACCCAGCCGAGGAACTGGACACTGAAGCTTAGCAGCTTCTCAACTCATGACCAGGTTGTTCCCCTCATTAAAGTCTAAAGCGTTCAGCTCACCTCTTGTTGTTCCTCCTGCTGCTCAACAGTTCTTCCTTTCACCTCCGTCAGTTTTTTATTTTATTTTATGTAAAGGTATCGGAGCAAAGAGCGTCATTTTTGTCAAAAAATGCAAAACTCCTAAAATATTGGAAAAAGTTGTTTGTCCAGCAAGTAGATAACTAACTTGATAAATATAGTATATAAATGATCAACAGTATGGTTTTCACAGGAATAGGTCTACAACTTTAGCAGCAGTGGACTTTATAGAGAACATAAAAACAGCTGTTGAAAAGAACGAAAATGTTATTGGTATATTCACTGACCTGCAAAAAGCGTCACGATCAATCATTCTCTACTTTTTCAGAAGTGTGAGCACAACAAGATAAGGTGTTTGGTCAGAAGCTACTTAAAAGACAGTCTACAATATGTTCAAATTAATGACCAACTATATCTAATAAAAAAGAAAAAAAAGTGGCATTCCCCAAGGTTCTGTTTTGGGACCAAAATGATTTATTCTATATTTGAATGATATTTGTAATGTACCCAAGATGGTTGTTTCTGCAGATGACAGATTTATTTTGCTGGCAGAATGTTCATCAGTATATCCCCAATGTGGAACCTGAGTTGAATTATTTAAGACAATGGTTTGAAAAGAATAAGCTTTTTTTTTTTATGAAAAAGACATTTATCGCTTAATAATCTGGAGGTACACACATCTACCTCCATATAAGAATCCCATGGAAAAATTCTAAAATAAATTTGTATTTAAATGGAACAGAAATGGAACAAGTTTAGAAAACTACATTTCTGGGGATAATAATAGATAGATTATATTGTATTTTCCCTGCATGCCCCTGTGTTCCCGTAAGCTGCTAGAACTGTGAATTTCTCTTGGAGATGAATAAAGTATCTATCTATCTATCTATCTATCTACTCCTCTCTAGTGCTGCCCTATTTATGTTATTGTTCAGAAATCTGGGGAAATGCTTATAAAACATACTTAGATTCATTAATCAAGCTGCAAAAACATGCAATTAGAATAATAAATCATCCCGAATTCTGGGAATCAATGAATCACCATTTTTATTAAGTCGAAACAATTAAAATTCATGGTTTTAGTCAAGTTAAAACTGTTGGAAGTTATGTTTAGTGTTGTGAACAGAAGCCTCCCTGGAAACATCCAATCGTAGAAGAGCAAAAAAAAGTTTGCATAAGTTCGAACCGGAACTATTAAGAACTACTGTCAAACAAAGATGTGATTCTGTTGTTTGGGTGAAACTATGGAACAACTTTACTGATTAATTAAAAATGTAATAAATCATCTGTCAAATTTTTTAAAAGCCGTAAAAGTGATTAATTCATGTAAAGTACGTAAATATGTAAAATTGGGTTATTTTGGCTATTTTGAATAAGGTAGAGCATTTGTCAAACTGAGCATTGCATAGTAATTACATTGTTAAACAAACTGTTTGTAATTATTTGGATCTAATATGTGTTTTTATTGTAAGCAACCAAAACTAATAACGTTTCATTCATTCAAAACATTTCTCACATAAAGTTATGAAAAAAATCATTGTACAGTTGACAAAAGAGGACAGATTAGGGGCAACTGTGGCTCGGTGGGTGGAGTAGTTAAACTGCATTTATAGCTTTTAATTTAATAACAATTCCTGTTAAAGTTAGCGTTTAAAGGGTCAAACTGCTCCTCCTTTAACATAAACACTTGAACCATCTCCTCCGTCTTCTGCTGCCTTCCACTGTTACACACAGGAAGAATGAGTCGTCTGTTGCAGCCAAGGTAAACAGCCAAGCTGCTGCTCTTATTCAGCACGTCTCTAACATCCTGCCGTCATCTCTCAGAGATCCAGCATGGGAACTCAACGCAGCAGGGAAGGAAGACTGCAAAAACAACAAGCAAATCTTGTTTTCCACATTTCCTGCTCTACCTCTTCCTATTTCACCCATCTGATAATCACCTCAGTAACCTGGGAACGAGACAATGGATGCAGTAATTAAAGTTGTACTCCGGGCAGCATTAATCCATGCTCAGAAACAAAGAGTGAAAAAGCAGAAGGGATGGAAGGAATGTTCACAGAGGGCGTGTTTGTCTGGACTGAACACTGAAAAGAAACAGAACGCCTGAGGGAATTAACTCTGCTCAGGATTTGATGTCAGAGCAGTACGTAACTGTGGGTGTTTCTCAAATAAATATCTGAAAAGCATGGTGTGTGTGTTTCTAAAACCGCTCAAGTTCAAACAGACACCAAAACAATCATCTGTGAATATGAATTTTTAAGATTTGCCACAGAATTTTAGTTGGATTAAGTCCAGGCATTGACTATTACATTCTAACCCATGAATCTGCATTGATGTCTCTGGCTGCATGTTGAAGCCTGGTTTATACGACTACGTCTGAACGGACAGATGCAAAGGTCTATCCCTGACCTACCCACCGACGCATGATGTAAGGCCCAATTTTCTAAGTATCCATCAAATAAACTGGAGCGCGTATGCCTGTGATTGGTCAGCTCAAGAACAGCGCCAGATTATTTCACCAATACGGGGCTCTATAGTCGATGCAATCAGTAGTCAATGCAGCGTTTAGAACTAAATGCTTTGTATTGAAAGGTCAGTTTATCTAATCTGGTCTTTTGGCAATTTTGAACACAAGGAGGTGTAGAGAAACAACAGGACAAACTGTGTTTGTTTCCATTCGTTTTTAGAGGATTCTATGAGCTGCACTTCTAGTAAAAAGTTTTACGGCTTAACAGAAAATTACTTTCTGTTGTCCATGGCTCCATGAGGGGGAAATGCATTCACAACCTGAATAACATAAACTCTAGTTAACCAGAAACTACCACCAAGAAACAGTCAGCACCCCCTGCTGTCCTGTCGGAGAACTATAAAGGAAAAACGTCTCCATCGAAACGTCTGCATCTGGGTGTAGACGTATTGAGAAGTGTAAGCCAGGCTTTTGGGTGTTTCATACATCCTCCCATCAAGTCCAAATAGCTTCGATCCTCCAGATGAAGAAAAGCACCACCACAGCATGATGCTGCCACCACCGTGTTTCATCGTGGGAGCTTAATAAACAGTAGGATGATGTGCAGCTTAGGTTAGTCTTTTCTGACCAAAGCACCTTCTTTCTGTGTCTCCTTCATTTCATGACAGCAGTTTTCTTCGTACCACTTCTGGCCAATAAAAGCCAGGTTTTGATGTCTTTCTTTGACTCTTAAACTCTCAGGGCAGACCTCAGCTGATACATGATGTAAGCGGAGCCATAGCTCCAACCAGGACTGGGTGCTGTCCGCCATGCTGCACACTTTAAAGTGTCGCATTCACTGTCAAATAAAGGCCTCAAAGAATGACGTTTATGAACTGTGGCAGCTAAAGGTCAAATGCCTGTGTTGCTTTAATGGTCTCCCAGTTTGAGTTATATGTGTGAAGAGATAAACCACTGAGGGGATAATGGTGTTTTATCAATCAGCGCACACATAAAACACAGCTGCTGTTAACGAGGGGAGCCGTAGCAACAGATGAAGGCCAGCCAGCCTTGTGGATGCTAAATATATCTGTGGAAAGCTTTCTAGTTATGCTCAACATCTAGAAAGCCCTACGAGGCTGGACAGCAGGTGGCAGTAGCGACCAAGCATATATTCTTGTTTTCCTATGATAAAAATCAGTATGAAGATTAGAGAAGAATAGAAAAATTTTAAATCTGTATGGTCTTCCTCAGGTTTGAAGGTTAAACTTGATAAAGTAGAAAATAATCAAGCAAGAAGATTTTCTATTTGTTCTTTCTGTTGCCGAGACAACCTGAATGGTTTTGTCCCCATTTATACGACTGCCTGAAAACACCAACAGTTTCCAACTCCAGCAGTTTATTAAATTTTTCTCAGGCTCTGTAAAAGGTCACCACCTTGTCCTGTTAAGAAACCACAACAGATGACCTAAAAATGACGAAATGAACAGCCACAAACAGCTAGAGACACTCAGCACAACAAACAAACAATTAGCATGTCTTCTAATCTTCACAGAAGAAACAGTCCGTGCGTTTCTTTAGCTGTGGGAAGCATCACATTTCTTTTCATTTATCAGCCTAATCTGTTGGTTAAACTGGTTTCTGATGCTGGAAGTCAGAGTCACACGGGACAGGGTTTGTCCTCTCTTTTGGGCAGCACAGTGGCACAGGTGGTGGGACTGTTCTCTTGCAGCAAGAAGGTCCTGGGTTTTAATCCCAACCTGGCATCTTTCTGCACAGTTTGATTGTTGCCCCTGCAGCTGCACGGGTCTCTGATGGGTTCTGTGGCTTTGTAACAGCTGAAAAAAACAGCTCTTCCAAAATAAAGATAATAATGAGTCCTCAAGGACGTTTTATTCAATTCAATTTATTTATATAGCGCCGTTTCACAACAGATGTCATCTCAAGAGACTTAACAACAAGAGTTATCACAATACAAAGTTTAATGTAGAAATTAGAGATCCACAGAAGATTGCATCGGGACTTCTCAGCAATCCCTCACACTGAGCAAGCATGAAGCGACAGTGGAGAGGAAAAAACTCCCTTTTAACAGGAAGAAACCTCCAGCAGAACCAGGCTCAGCATAAGCGGTCATCTGCCGAGACCGTCTGGGGTTTGGAGAAGGCAGCAGAGACACAGAAAGAGCAATAGAACTGATTTAGAAGCAGAAGCTGGTAGCAAGCCTCGGACAATGTTCCTCCACTGGACTGCCACATATTTTACACATCAAAAAGTCAATTTGGCATAATACCCCCCCTTTAAGAAAGTTAGGCTCAAAAAGGAGTATTTAGTTTATGCATTCAAATTGCTATGAATCAGTATCAGGTGCTAAAATTAGGATGAAAACAGACTAAATATGTGACGTAGCAACTGTACTAGGCAGGACATAAGCTCCCGCTCCACTCTACCCTCTCAAGCTTTGACGAGAGTAGAAGATGATGACGGATTAACACCTAAGTGCTATCGCGGGTTAGCGTTATGATGACCTGTAACCCTGTCCAAACCAACTTCCACGTTTATATCCACTGATATTCTGACATCCTATAACTCCTATGAGCTTCTACATGTTTTATATCATTAGAAAGTTACAAGAGTCTTGTGAATATAACAATATATGACAATTACAGATACAATTATAACTGTAGACACAGCGAGCGCTTTTGGCAACAAAGACACACACACACACTTCCAAAGGAGATAAAATATGCAATTAACCCCTTCATATTTAAATAAACATGGCAAAAACCAATCCATCTCAAACAAAAATTGTATTTTTACATCTGTAAAGGTCTGATTAGAGTCTTCTAATAAGGTGGTTTGTCCACGACAATAATATAGCCCTTAAGAAAGAAAATGAACAGCGATAATAAACCTCTGAAATTTGTAGTATTCATTTTTACGCATCCTTCTACTTACAGATGACTAGATCTATGACCTGTTCCTGGAAGCTGGCATCTGGCACAAAACTGTAGCACTAGATAGCTCCAATATTGCCTTAAGCTAGGAGGAGAGCTCGTAGTAAGAGGGGCGGAAGGGTCTATGCGCCAGTGGTTCTGTCCGCAATGCAGAGGCAAATTGCTAATGAGCTAATGCCGCTTCACAGAAGCTAGGACCTAGAAAATGGCTAAGGTTTTTGATTTGGGCTAAAAACGCTATAATCATCATTTAAAGAGCGCTGAGAACATTTTACAAAAGGTGAAACGATGATCAGAGTGGGTTTTTAATGAAAAAACATGTTTTTCCAGACACTGAAGGACAGATCTTACTCTTGCATTCCTTACCCAGCCTTCTAACTAACAAAGTGATTCCCAAACTTTCCAGTCTCTGAGCCACAAAATAAAGATTTAAGATGCCCGTGACCCCAACTCTGGATGGAACATACAAGTTAGCTAGCACAATGGCAACATAACCAACACTCATTGTATCGACCACTATATGTTGCTTTATAAATTCAAGTTCTTTTTTTATCTTTCATTTGATTCATAAAATGGAGATGCCTGTCCATTGCCTCGTCTGGTATTGATATTGTTTTCTCAGGAGAATTTCAAGACCCTACACTTACCTGTTTGTGATCCCAACTCGGGTCCTGACCCCCACTTTGAGAACTGCTGGACAAACAGATTAAATAGTATTCAGCAATCATAGTCCATCCTTTTCAGTCTGATAGTAATTCACAAAGCAGTCCCTCATGGCCAGGACGACCTCTTGACCCAGATGCATTCACTAAGACAGAGAATGAAACATTAAATCCTCATTACTTTGGAATATTCGTGCAACTTCCCACATCTAATTGTCTGCATATTAAGGTAATAAGTTGCTCTAATTTGCTCCTAGGAGTGACAGTGTGTGATGTTGGTTGTATTGTGTGTTTCCTTGTAATGGACCGCTATGACCCTGCAGGGATGAGTAGTAGTAAGATATGAAATGAACGGATCTTTCTCTTTGCGCAGTGTGCCGCATTCACTTCCATCTTCCTATCTTTTTTGGTCCCATATTTTCAGCCACTCATGTGCTTGGTTTTGATTTGTTTGATTGCTGTTGCTTCCTGCAGCTTTCTTTATAAATATCCTCTCTCTCCACCCATCCAAGAAGGTGGGAACGGCAGGTTTAATTCAACAGCTAGTTTGACTGACTGCATTTAGTTCAACAAATCGGAACCGATATTTTTTTTCTGAACTGTCTTCTTTTAAATTCAGACAAGACAGAAGATGTTGTCTTTGGACCAGAACCTTTAAACAGGAAACTGTTAAATCAATCACTTCATCTGGGTGGCATTAATTTGGCCTCTGGTAATAATGTAAAGAACCTCGGTTTAATTTTTAACCAAGACATGACATTTAAATCCCATATTAAACAGGTTTCTAAGATTTCTTTCTTTCACCTTCAGAATATTGCTAAAATTAGAAACATCCTGACCAGGAGTGATGCAGAGAAACTAGTCCATGCGTTTGTTACTTCAAGGCTGGACTACTGTAATTCCTTATTATCAGCAAGTCCACAAAATGCAATTAAAAGCCTTCAGTTGATCCAAAATGCTGCGGCTTCTCTCCACTGCCTCCCTGTTTAATCCAGTTTAAGAGGAGGACAGACTGAGCCCTTTTCTTAACTCTTCTGCTTTTCTCTCCTACTACTCTCCAGATGTATTTTTTGCTGTTATTTCAGTTGTAAACTTTGTTTTCTCTCAGTGTTTTTCTCTCCATAGAAGCTCTGTCTGGTCTTGTATCCTGCTCAGCTACAACGACCCTTGCTGGATGAGGAACATCGGTTCAGATTATGTTCCCAGTGACCAAACAGCCTCCATGTCTGGTTGTCAACTTTTTACTTTCATCGTGGCAGATGACCGCTTGTACTGAGCCAGGTTCTGGTTCTGGTTCTGCTGAAGGTTTCTTCCTGTTAAAGGGGAGTTTTTCCTTTCCACTGTTGCTACATGCTTGCTCAGTATGAGGGATTGCTGAGGAATAGCTGTGGTTGGAGTCTGTATGATCCGGACACAACCTCACGTTGATGACTCAACATAAACTTTTAACTTTTAACTGATTGGAATGTTTGTATAATTGTATTGAAATGACTTTTTTGTAAAGTGCTTTTAGATTACATTTGTAGTGAGGTGGTGATATATAAATAAACTGAAGTGAATTAAATTTTCTACAAATCAGAACAGATTTTTTTTTTCTGTTCCAAAAACAGCACATTTATGAAAGTATAAGAAAACTTTAAACATCTGTAAAGTATTAATATATGTGTTTTTTAAATAAAAAACACTTTGTAATTTTTTTTGTTTGGAACACAAAATCAGAGTATAAAACCTTTAATTTAACAGTTATATTGGTGTCCTGAGAGAAACGTCTTCTTTCTTGCCAAATGATGAAGTAGTTTCTTAATGCCACTCTACATAAACAGTGGGAGGAAAATGGGAAGTGTTAGAAAAAAAATTCTACAACGTTTAATTGTTTGGTTATTGTTATCTTTATTTTGTAAAAAACAAAAATTCTCCAACGGTAAAACCACAGCTGGGTAGTGACGTGTGCATTTCCACTGCAGGATGCTGCGTTCTATCTAGCAAAATGACCAAACTGAGTAAAGGGGTAGATGACATGAGGAGAATACAACTGAACAGGAGGCACTGGAAAATATTTAAGCAGATGAGCAATTTTGGAAAGATTTTAAAGAATTTGAGTTGTTTAACCTTCCATGTTTGAGTCAGAGTTTGCCTCTAAAGACTCCCCCACCATGATGGATGACAAATCTGAAGGAAGCAGTGATAAAGACCATGATGATCTTCAGAAATATAACTAAACAAATGTGTATATGTGAATGATGCGGAAGCTCTGCAGTAAGCTCCTTTCAGTCTAATGACAGTAAACATGCACATAGTGCATATTACCAGCATAATCATATTTTTGTGCAAATATTACAAATATGTTCAGGAAAAATAGGAATGTACAAATTATTCAGACATTTTATTACATTTAAAAGATGTAGGGTGGGCCATCAGATAAAATGAGAACCCTTAAAGCTTGAGCCTCATAGCCTTTTAATTTTGTGCAGGAAGTGTCCGCAATCCCAAAAAAACAAAGCAACAATTGATTATTGGTCTATAGTGGCCAAAAAGTAGCAACAACACACTGTCTGTTGGGAGCAGCAATGGTTATGCTGGAAGGGAGCTTTAGACTAACCTAACCCTTAAGATACTTGATTTTAGTCTAAAGCTTCTCAAATTAAGTGAAGAAAATCTACCAAAGTAATACGACTATTTGTACTTGGTAAGAATTCTCAAAATAGGACATATAAATTCAAAACAAGATTAATAATCTAACACCTTTTGCTCTTGCTTAGTTAATAGGTCTCAACATTAAACATACTTTTTAGCTGGAAACAAGATTTTTTGACCTGGTTAGATTGACAGTTTTTGCAGCGTCGGATGCAGCCGTCATGGGGTGAGACACACTGTCCATCAGTGATGGGATTTTTTTGGTCAGAGTCTTTCTGTGCCTCACCACCTGCTCTGGGCTGGGAGCTGGTCTTCTTGATACGCTTATCGAACCTCTACCTCTGTAGGAGAGCTGCTGCTCCAACAGACAACACCAATGCAGTTAATTCTGCTTGGTTGTTGCCAGATTTTCCTGAAATTCCTGATATGATTTAAATGTTTGGCTGTGGCTGTACAGAATACATAGAAGCATATTTACAAGCAGGACTTCAACCTCTTAAGCCCGCTAGCCCCCATTTTTGTCAAATTTAAACTATCATAAATCAAATAATTTCTGAAAAACTACTTTTTTATGACCAAATATATAATAAGATCCCAAATTTTTAATTTCATTGAGATATTCTATATTTGAATTTTTGAGCCAAACTGTGCCAAATTTGGCACAGCTGGATTCCGCCTAGACTTTTGTCAATCAAAAACACAACAGCTGGTCTAAAGTCAATAACAGTGATTAGTTACTATTTATATTTATTTGCTTCTTTACAATGAAAACAAGCTGTTTTTTTCAGGTGGTGATCATATTTTCTTTCTTTCAACCTCAATTACTCATTCACACTATGATTTTCTTTAGAATTTTCACATTCACAGTATCACCAAAGACTTATATGAGAGCAATTTGAACATATTAGACATTTTACAAGTTGGAAAAAGCCCTCCAGAGTGTAGATATGGCAATTTCGGAAGAAAAAAAATGGCTTTGAGCTTAAGAGGTTAAAACCTTTGAATGACGTCAGGTTTACATCCTCTGTTTATTGGTGGTTTTAATGTCACAGAGACGCTAAGTTAAACCGAAACACATTGAGCTATTGTGTATGCAAATCAGCAAACTTGGATGTAGCTGTTTTCTGACTGATAGACGACAGCAAATCCCTTCCAGGTTTGTGTCGAATATGCACCAACAGGCTTTAGTGGGATACATACACAAAAACAATATATATATATATATATATATGCTTGAAAAAGCTATAAAAAAAATTCTGCCAATGGAAAATTTGCTTTTTTCTTGAGAAAATAAGACTTTTTTTTTTTTAAAAAGAAGAAAAAAATGTCCCTAAAAAGAGATTTGTACTTTCTTGACAATATTTTTTTTTTCCCCTAAGCAGTTTAAGAACCTTCTGTACAACCTGGGTTAACTGTTGATTGCTAAAGTTGTGTGTTTTTAAATAGGTTTCCACTAAATCTGCATTTGGGATTGAAGCTGTTTGATAGTTATGTTTTATTTATCTCGTAGTTTCCAGCTGCTTAGTTTATCACTGCCGTCAGTGAAGCTCTTCATCATGTCATGTTTGTAAAACCAGAACAACATTTTTCTAAGTGGTATTCATGCTGAATCACCTCCAGATGGGTCATAGGTAGAACTCAGTGCTTCGATTGTGAAATTTAGGAAGATTTTCAGAATGCAACCAACAGACTGAGACTGTGTTTCATCTCATCTCTGCTTCGCTTTGAGTCACAAGGTAATGAAGACCATCAACAAAGAAGGAAAATCTTACGTTTACTCTTCGTTATAAATATCATGCCGTTTGGACCAGGAAGGAATTCAAGTTCAAACATCAGAGTTAAAATATTAATATATCGATAGAAACCATTTATTATTACCCTAAAACAGAAGCATTAGAGTTTTAAGTACAGAAGAGATGTAAAAATATGGCTACACATTCAGGAAAGGTAAATAAAATGGATGTGAAAAGAGGCCCAGCCCTGCTTTTTATGCAAATTCTTTCCCATTTGAGGTTCTTTGTCTGCATTGGTTTTTTTCCCCCAACTTCTTCTATGCCTGGCACGTGTGGTAAGCCTTGCTTCGCTGTTTGTCTCCATTATTCAGGTCAGCTAGGGTTGTACCCTCGCCCACAACCCACAATGAGTCGACGCTGCGCCGTTAGATGGCTGTGTGGGCAGCAATGTAAAATGAGACGGTCGATGTCTGCTCTGACCACAAACTGGCAGAAAGAGTGAGTCAGAGACACCAGAAACACCATTAGAAATGAGTTGGGACTTCAGAAAATCAGTGCCCGTACCTCTTTCAGCTGTTTAAAGCTAGGAATTATTTTTTAATTGTTTTAGATTATAATGCGTATTGCATTTAATGCTTTGTCAATGAAAAACAACTTTATTTAGTTTTACTTATTAGCTCTCTAAAACTGAGGGGAAAAAAGCATGTCTACAGATATTATTTCACAGAAACCATTCACATTATGTACACATCTTCCATATTTCCAACACATGATCCACAAGCTTATGCGTTATATTTCATATTCGTGATTTGACTTTAAAATGGAACAATTTCATGCAAGTAACATTCAAACCAGATGCAGTGTAATCACTATTATTAGGGGTGTAACGGTTCGGTACGTACCATTGGTTCTAATTGCACAGTACGGTTGCTTTTCCTTTCAGTCACAGAACAAAATGAAAAAAAGTTTTTGCATAATGACATTTAAAATCAAACGGTACTCAGAGTACATCTTACAATAAATTGTTTTTGGGAAATATAAAAATTTATATAATAAAATAAACATAATAAAACTATTTAGATTTTTTGTTTTGAATCAACTACAACAGCTATAGTAAAGACAGTCTGGAGTATATTTTAGATGAGATGAAATGATACATTTTTTTCAAACCGATACTTGGATCTGAGTACTTGCAGACAAAGAGTACCAATGCCAATACTTCAACCGCACAATAAAATGCAATAAATTCAAAGACAGGTTTTTTTTTCTTTTCCACTTTATACAACAAATGATGGTGAATTAAATGAAAAGTAAAATATTAATAAAAATGAAAACAAAACTATGATGTTCAGTGAAAAATAAATGTTTTCTGTGAAATTATTGAAGAGTTTCCAAAGTTTTAAGTATGGGTTCATGGTATCAGTTAACTAACCAACATGAGTGGATTACAACAGTATCAGCATCCCATTTTAGACTCTCCTACTGTCCGTGTCAACACTGGTAATGAGACAATCGGGGGTTAAGCTGTAACCTGGCCGATGACAGGATGTTGCATCAGTTCTATAGGTGAGGTGGGAGGGGTTACAGCTCACTGCTATGCTAATGGTAAATAGACTGAACTTATATAGTACTTTTCTGCTCATACTGACCACTCAAAGCGCTTTGCATTGAAGCCACTTTCACCCATTCACACTCACATTCATACACCAATAGCCATTTCTGTAGGACAATGTAGAGTTTTTGGGGTTAAATGCCTTGCCTACATCGGTACATCTACATGTGACTGGAGGAAGCTGGAATCGAACCTACGACCCTCCATTGCAAGCCAACTACTCTAACACTGAGACACAGTCGCCCAGAGAATGGTTGAATCGCTGCTGCACAGGAGCCGCAGTTTCATGCGTTCTATTTTCATTTGACAATTTATATTCATTTGTATGCATGAAAACAAAATATAGTAGATAAATCAATTTATTTTAGAATTTACGTGTTTGTTCAGCTTCCAGCTGCTGCTACAAAACTGCTACGAATATCACTGACTAATTCCTCGTCAGACGTCCAATCTGTTGATCTTTTGGTACTACTTAAAGAGACTCCGTTTCTTTTTGGGTATTTGCCCTCTATCGCCCTCTCAAGGCTTCACTGTCGTAACTAACATCACTGTCGTAAAAACACATTTATTTGGAGCGCATCTGAAGACGTGTACTTTTACAAGCTTACTAGCCAAAACAACAAAACTTCAAACTAACTGTGTGTCTTTTAGTAAACACCAAACACTTTTTTACTGGGACTGTACTACATCATCATGCCCAAATGACCCCTTAACAAGCATTTATTACTTACATTTAGGAGCAAAACGACTAGTTCAACATCTGTAGTACATCTTGTTGTATCTCTTCTCTTGCAGCTTAGTTTCTTTTCCCATTCAGCTTCTTCTGATAGTGTCTTCTTTGGTGGATCTGCCATGTCTTGTTTGTATTATTAGATAGCGTGTAGCGTACTGCCGTAAAGTGAAACTCGATCAATACGTCTGAGTAGGCAGATCGCAGGTGGGAAGTTGTATAGTGCGGCTTTCAGGAGCAGGACACTCCCATGTAGTGACAGCTCCAACAATCAACACCATACATGGTGTTTTGTTCCCAAAACATTCAGAAAAAACATGTTTTTTATGGTGTAAAAGTTATGGAATGTGTTTTTAAAGACAAAACGCAATAATCATAGATTAGATTCAGCTGTGAAATAAACTTTTAAGCGTTTCTACTTGTGTGCAAACTTATGGTTCCATTAACATGAGATGGGCAGTTATGAATACTGATTAACGTGGGGTCCAGTTTGGGTTTAATAAATATCTTGTGTACCCGTTTCCCTACTCTAGAGTTAAGGTTATTGAAAAAATATAGAATCCACTGTGAGATCTGGGGTGTGACCTACCTGGGGATAAAACCAGTGGCAGTCCTTCCTACAGGCGACATAGGCGCTTGCCTAGGGCACCATCTGGTGAGGGGCGCCAAATACGCGGCGAGAAAAAAAATTATGTCTATTTTTTTCTATAGTTTTTGTCATCTCTATCTATAACAATACTTTGACATAAATATTGCGTACATAAATATTTTGTGTATGTAGTGTATTTATGTGAATCCAATTTTACAGTATATATATTTGCACACGATGTTTTATTGTTAATTTATTTTTTGTTTGGTTTCTTTAGTGTGTACTTTTTGTTCCAGATGTTGCACTACTGTTCAAGTTAAAAGTTTATTTTTGGTATATTTATTGTTGAACAGCTTTATTATTTTGCAAACGTTATGTTGTTATTGTTATACTATCAATAATTTACATAAATGTGCAATTCTTTGGACATGACTTCTTTTTTCGTGGACAAGGGGCGCCATCAGTCAAGCTCGCCTTATTAGACATAGAGGCTGTGGTAGCTAACATCAATGACTCTAACTGAAGAGACTAACCAGTTCTCATGAAAATGTACTGTTTTGTAAATTTTCCCTACCGTAAAATCAGAATACCGAAATATGTACCGTTACACCCCCAACTATTACCATAATAATACCTATTTACATCTTTGGTCAGGCGTTTTCCCATAAATTTAATCTGTTTTAGATGTTTTAGACTAAAGTCTTGAGTGTAGAGGATAAATTTGAGCGAGTAGACTCAGTTGCCATCGTTCTCTTGATCCGCCACTGTTTCATGAGTTCCCGAACCTTTTTTCTGAAGTTTTTTCCGACAATGACGTACAGGACTGGGTTGAGGACGCTGTTGAAGAAGCCTAAGTAGGTAAAGATCTGGTTGCCGATATCCAGAGCGTTTGAGAGGTGGCACCCCTCCAGGACATGGGTTCGCATCAGGGTGTGCAACAGGGTGACGATGTGGAACGGCACCCAGCAAATGAGGAAGGCCAGCAGGACCACCAGCACCAAGATGGTGGCCTTCTGCTCCGTCTTCTCAGCGTTGTTCCTCTCTATTGATTGCTTTTTCAGAGCCCGGATGATCCTCAAGGTGCAGAACAAGATGATTAAAAAAGGAATGATGAAGCTAAGTATCATAAGCATCCAATCACTAAGTATCTCCACAATGAAGTTTGGGTACTCCAGGTAGCAGGCATTAACTCCATACTCAGGGAAATATGTCACTTCCCTGAAGATGAATGTGGGAATGCTGAGCAACAAGCCAAATCCCCAGGTCAGCAGGCAGCCTAGCTTAGCATACTTTGGCCTTCGCATTCTTCCATGCGACAAAGTATGAACCAGGGCGATATATCGATCTATACTAACCAGAGCCAGGAAATAGATGCTGCAGTAGATGTTTATTTTGATGCCCGCATTGACAATCTTGCACATGAAGTTTCCAAAAGGCCATTCGAAGTTGTTGTAAATGTTCACGGCCCAGAAAGGCAAAGAGCACATCAGCACCAGATCGGCAGCAGCCAGATTGCTGAGGTAGATCTCAGCCACGGTGCAGGGCTTCTTGTGGAGGCAGAAAACAATCAGGACAAAGAGGTTGAAGAGGATGCCCAGGCCGCTGAGGATCAGAATGTATAATGGGGCACCCATGTAGATCCAGTCCCAGGCAACCGGATCAGGACAGGTCGAAGCGTTGCTGCTTTCATGGTCTTTATACGGAGCTGTGGTGCTGAAGTCAGGGATGCTGTAAAGAACAACAATACACAACACATAATGTTAAGAATATATGGCTCGTCAAGGCAATTTTACTTTTGTAGCACAATTTCAACAACAGCGTAATAATCCAAGGTGCTTCACATCATTCATCAGTTCTCTGTCTTAGTTAAAGCTGCTATGCTGAATCTGCAAAATAAGCTCACTTAATATATATTGTTACATGTGTCTTCACAAATTTTAACAGTGCAAACTACGGAATAAAGAATGAAGCCAAAAACAAAACTCGTCCGAATCCAATGATTGGACCCTCTGGTTGTCTGACTGATGGGACAAACTCATTCCTGCATTTACATTCTTTCTGCACTTATTACACACTGCTGCATTCTGCAAAAGAACACTACTGGGGTAGAAGTTCTCCACTCAATAATGTCAGCGACAGTGTTGGGTATTGGCGAGTACTTCTGTTTTAAAACGATCTGATTCCATACTTTTTTCCCTTTCTTTCCAACACTACCAAACACTTACACAGGCAGTGACAAAATCTTGCTCAATGGGTGTTTGACGTTGCTAAATTGCAACTCCTATTGCATAATATGCAGCTAAATTTAAAACCAGCAAGCTTATAAATCATTTGGCTTAGCATTATGTGAAATAATACAAGTTGGTTGTTTCCTTAAAGGATACAAGCAGCAACCAACACAGTCGGATCAATACTCTGTGTCCTATACTAGGTATCGAAATCGGTATTAGACAAAGGAAAATGCCATCAGAACACCTCAAATCAGTTTTTAACTGATTAACTGCGTTTTTAACAAATTATGACCGTGATTTATCTATATTTTTGCGCAGAGTGTTGCAAAAACAGGCTGTAGTGTATTTAGTCACATGCGGCAGAGAGCATTGCGTCTGTTAAACCCGAAGCAAGACGCATGCAATCCGTTTAGCGCTTTTCCCTATGCCAATACGCAATATGGGCATTTTTGTCAGTGGACGCAAAGTATCGGGAGGAGAAAATGCAAATAAGTAGGCGTTCCAGAAGCAGTGGGATTTACTAAACACACAAATGTTTGTGCCCCTTATTTTAGCGCCTATTTTTTACCGCTTCTGAAAGGTCTTAACTTTGCGCGTCCACATTCAACATAAGTTTATCATTGATAAACAAAAAATGTCATTGACACACAATATAAGCTAATAGTAATTCACACTCTAATGGCTATAAACCTGACAGTTGATCCTCATATTTGACATTTAAAAAACAACATTTATAAATTTCAGATAACATATTTTCAAGATAAAACATTTTTCAACTTTTTTTAATGGAGGCAATGACAATGTGCAGTATGTTTCAACAAAATCAGTTTATTTCAGTAACATCAGACTTTGGAATACATGCATGGAGCAGAGAGCGGCGCACGCACTTTAAGTTTATCATCGACAAACGAGAAATATAACCCAAAACATTCTAGCCTGATAATACTTAACTCTGCAAAGGCCATTGATTTGATATGTGTTTTATATCTTCTGCTTTATTTTGCCAAAGACACATCATGACTCAATGTACATAATCCTGGATGTGCAGCTCACAATAGCGGCCGCAAAGCCCTCATTTGACTTTTGCTCCTTGCGCAATTTTAGTAAATCACCCGCAAATGAAGGAAAACCCGCTATTGTAATTTTGTAGCATAACAATGAATTTATGAGGTCGTTATTAGGATTCTCAATAAATCAGACCCTAAATCTTGATTTCAGCCCATTTACTCAGATAATTGAATAACATCCGAAAAGTTCTGTCCAATCCATCATCTGAACACGGAAAGAGGATGAAGCTTGGATCAAAGAAGCAACAAAGAGGCTCGTGGTTACTGTGGAGGAGCTGCAGAGATCCACAGCTCAGGTAGGAGAATCACTCAACAGGAGAACGATTCATCGTTCTCTCTGCAAATCTGGTCTCATTGTGAGATAAAAGCCCTTTTAAAGTCTGCCACAACAGAGAGCAAACATACAGAGGCACGTGATTCCGGATGTTAAAGAAGGCTGAAGGGAGAAAAAAATTAGCTTTAAAAACCTGTATAATTTACCTCCGCTCACCCGTTGTGAAGAACTTAACGTTGTCCTTGTCTATCACATCCCTTCTCACTAAAACTACCCTAAAGACAGTTCAAGTAGTCTAAATATGTAAGGGGTTTTATCTCACTTTTCCTATTTTCAGCAATGGTCTGGCTTTAATATGTGTGAGCTGAGATGGTGCCACAGCTTTCCAAACAAACTGCAGATATTCTTACAGTCCTGAGACCTGCTGTGGTGACTTTCTATGAGGACATCTGCCCACTCTGGAAATATACATGACAGGGTAAAGTCATGCTTTTGAGTGTGCAGAGCTGCAGTTTTATATAGATCTAAAACAACACAGAGACCTTTTCAATGGGTAAAAACTACAGAACTTCTTGCTGCTGCTTCCTCTGGTGAACAAAGAAATTACAACCGTGTCAGTCGGATGCTATAATTAATTATGTTACCTGATTCTGATTGATTTCCATATTAGAGTAATGAGCAGCAGGCTGAGCTCAGGACCAAAAGGACAACCTAATGTCTCAGTTTGTTTTCTGTTGTCTTGTTTAAAGCATGACTTTAAAGCTTCGCTAAATGGAAATCATTTTTTTATTTTTATTTATCTACTTCATCCATTTCTTAAAATGTTTTAAAAGCTGTAAAGTTGTTTTTTAAAATTGTACTTTTAAAATTGTAACTCAAATAAAACCGCAATTTACATACAAAAACAGAGCAAACCCTCAAAAACCTAAAAACACAACTTCAACTTGTAGTTGAGGAGAGATTGTACTTCATCTTATCCTGTCTTAATTTTAACCTGAATATCAGCACATTTTTATCAAGCTGAAGATATCCCCCCTCATTTCCTCTTTCCTCAAAGAAACAACCAGCTTAGATAAAATGTTTGAAAGCATTAAGATGTTGTACCTTGTTGCCAGAAGATTCATCTCTCCTGAGTCCAGATGCTCTGCTTCCCAGTAACACTCTGCTGTGTGTGTCGGTGACTTGCTCTCTTAGAGTAAACTGCAATTACTGTGATGTCAGCCAAAAAGGCAAACTGAGTTTACGGGGAGCCTAAGTCTCCTCCCCTTCCTGTCCACCCGTGGGTCCCCTGCTTAAATAAAACCAATGAATGGAAGCAATAAAAGTTATTTTCTGGTGCTGAATCTCATCATCATGTACCTCAATTTAAATTATAACAAGTCATGTGCGTTCCGACTTTTTGTGAAGTGATTTAGGATTAATTTGATGCTAAAAATTCACAATTGAAATCAGAAGTCGCATGTGTGGCGTGTTATGAAATTTTACTGTTAATAACAGAGTGAGACTATATTCATTAAATGATCAGAGACGACGACCCAGAGAAAACGTTTGTTTTTCTTCAAAAGAAACAAGCGTTGGAAGCCCCTGTGTCGTTAACAAAGTCAAGTGCGAAGATTTGAAGTTTCACATGTATTTTGTTCAACCTGGACCTTATTTTTAGCAACTGTAACTCTTATTTACTCACCGAGACAAGTTTGGTGCCACTTGGAGACCTTCAGGAGATGTTTATATCCAGTCATGATAAGCGTATATCTGTATAATCAGGTGATGATTGACTCATGATTTGCAGCCTGTAATACCCCATTATCATCCCCAAAAACTCCTTCATTTAACCATGTTTTGTTATGAATATGATGTTCCCCTGTGAGTTAAGAAGGTCTTGGAGGTGCTAAGCTATTAGCTTCTGGGTGTTTTACAGGCTTTTAATTCAACCGATTGCAGAAAGGGAGCCTGTAGAAGCTGAACTTAGTCCAATTAGTGCAATTTGGGAACACACAAACCATGATGATGTGTGCAGTAGTTCTGTCTAAACGACCTCCGTAGAGCACAGAGAGAAAGTCCTGCTCAGGCTACAGATAGGATGGAGCACAGCAGAGACGTCATTGTAATGCGCCGTTAGTGTAGTTGTCTTATGGCCTCTAAAGCACCCCAAAACAGAACTAATAAGCACTAATAAGCACATTCTTAACTCTGAGGAAAGTAGTGCTAACGATTAATAACAAAACTTGTTTAAAAAAAATTCTTTTTTACTTTTGGGCTTTTAGTTCTGTATAATCTTGGACTTGAACCCGGTTTCTTATTAATTTTATATTCTATTTTACTACTTGCTTTTTTTATATATGTTTTATTTTTTTAGCAGTATTTACTTACTTGTTATTTGTATAGGACTCTGTTCAGCTCTCATGCTGTGTCTTAAATGTGCTATAGAAATTAACTTGGTATGGTATGCTCATCAGACTGGATCTAAACTTCTCCTAAAGGACTCCAAGTAGCTCAAACTTTAGCTGACTGAGTAACTGAACATAATACATCTTTAAAAACTCTTAACATAGATGAAGTGGTTAGATACATTTCCTGTTTTCCGCTCTAACCCACCCTCCTTTATCTCTCAGCTCACGGCCTCGAACATTTTCATGGTTCTTTTTTTCTGATGATGGAACAAACTCTGTGGTTTCTTTATTTTGTGGACATCTGTGGTTGCAATTACCCTGCACCACAACTAAACTTTCTACACTTGAAACCTTTGCTCGTCAAAAGCAAGCAAACACATTTTAGTAGTGTCAGTCAATAAGTTAGGACTAGAACAGTTACAGAGACCTTGCAGAACTTCTCCTCCATGCTGGCTCTCACTCCACTAACTGTTTCTCCTCCAGCATAGCTGCTACTTTCCACATGAGCAGATTCATAGAGGTTCTCTACACGTTTAATGCTCCTTCCTTGGTAGGTATGCAGGTGGTTCATGGCGTCTCCATGTCCAGATGATGGATTAAACGAATCTCTGGGAGACGTTGAAAGCTTGGGGTTTTGTAGTAGAACCTCACTGTGCTTTGAGCTAATCCACAACGTTCTCCCTGACCTATCTGCTGGTTGTTTCTCTGAGGTCAGAAACAGAGCAACTCGTCTTCCACTCGGGTATAAAAACATTTCTGAAGGGAGTTAATAGTAATGAATTTAACAATAAATTGCGTTAGAACTTAAAATGTCAACCATTAAAACTATTTTACATAAGAAACCATAAAACAGTTTATACATGAATCAAAATCATAATTATCAGGCTTTTGACTGATTTTATTTGGAGGTATCTGAGTTAGGGTTAAGCCCAAATGCATTCCAAACCAAAAGCCAATTTTTGTTTCTACTTCTATGACATAAAATCTAAATAAAAAATGATGTGTTCATGGGTACAAAGGTCGAAGGTGAAAAAAGCTGAATTGGTCTGGAAACCTTTGCAGCTACAGAATAGGACTGCATCAGTGAGTTCTGATCTCTGTCAGGGTAACAAACACCAACAGCAGGCATTTATTGGACAGCTAATAAATCATCTTCCAGTGAAGTGTTTGTGGTTTTATTGGGACAGACGCAGACAGTTCTCGCCTTTTATTTTAACAAGCAAAGTGTTCTGGTTTGCAGCAGGCTCCTTCTGCAGACAGGAGTGGGCGGCATGTACGTGAAGAGTAGTGAAGATCCCGGATTTGTTGACTGGACGATTGTTTCCAGACGGTAACTGGAGTAAAACAGCAGAATAAAACCATGCAAGCCTATAGCATTATATATGGTAAAACAATGGATCCTCTGCTGTATATACCTGTAGTATTGCAGTATTAACCTTTACTGAGACATATCCAGCTTTTTGGTTAGAAAAAACAAGGCAGAGTTTAGAAAAATAGTCCAAACCACAGTGTGAAACCTTTAGCTCTACATCAATGACTGTGAAGCTGCTGAAAAACTGGGCTGCTTTAAATCAAAACTAAAGACTCATCTGTTTAATCTCATATGTATCATATGTTTTCATGCTTTACTGTTTTATTTTCTTTCTTTGTCTAATTATGCATCATGTATTTTGCTTTTTTTAATCATCAAATCATGTAAAAGATCTTGAATTATGAATATGGGGATGATTGGGTGACAGAACCAACCATCGGTTCCATCTTTTCACACCACCCTGCAGCAGCCCTAGCATGTGTCAATCAGATCAGATAATTGGTTTCTGAGAAACTTGGCCAACAGCTTCAACTAATTAGCAACAGCGATCAGTTTGCTGCAGCATGTTCCATGCTTTACTTTTAGGGGTTTGGTTACATCCTGAGATGCAGCACTAAGTGCAACCTGTAATGATTTTGAGAGTGCATTGAGCACCACGCAATTAGGCAGAAAACCGATTGGGAGGCAACATGAAACCATCTGATGTGATCGCAGCGTTATCTGTTTATCTGTTCTAGATGTATGGAGGATGTCAGCAGATTTCTCTTAGCACTCCTTTCAGCTAAAATTATAATTTGTTCCAAAGGTCTGTTGTTTTGTTTTGTCTTATCCTTTTTTTTCTTCTGTCTCAAATCACATTCTGTACTTTTTAGACCGTGGAATCAAGGCTAAAAAGGGAGAATCTTCTGTTTAAAATGAAGGTTTCTCATTGTTGCGGTTGAATTTGTACCATTTATTCTCCAGAAGTGTTCCTCCACCAAACAGTTTTATGTGTTCAGCATGATCTGTCTAATATCTCTGTCGCCATGGCTGGGTCTCACCTCTGGCAGTTTCTAAACCATGGAGCTTCTTGCGCATCTCTGATAAGAAATGTAACCCTTCTCCTTATGGGGAATTATAAAGTTGGTTTCAACATGTTTTTTTTTCGGGACAGACCTGAAGTTTAAACACAGATCACAAATGTGAAGCTCAATGTTAGGTCATGGCATCCACTGCTGACCAGATAGGATGGGCATTTATTAGAGGTGTAACAAAAAATATTACAAATTGATACATACATTTATCCATTTCATTACAGAGATGTGTTTTTGTCTGTCTGGTTACACGTAAAATGTTCTGTTTTGCAACGTTACATTCATCCAAAACAAAAATGCCAGAAAAATAATTACATTGGAAAAAGTATTTGCTTATTTTAACATCTGCAAGTAGCCCCACTTTTGAGAATCTGGATTCTCTACCGAAGCCATCTTTAACCCAACCCATCACATGATGGAGAAATAGTGAATAAAGACATTTTTTTCACATTTTTTGTTGAAAACATTGCAAAATAAATATGTTTTAGCTTTATTTTCCACTGGATTTGGAAATGTCTCATGATAAAAAGATAACACTGTAAAATGAGTCAATAGAAGAATCAATGAAGAAACAAAATGAAAAAACATTCTAAAACAGAAATGAACACTCCACAGGAAGCTGTTTGACAAAGGCAGTGTTACATTTCTCTCGTAGAACATCTTGTAGACGGTCACAGACATGAATCACTAATGAACCGTGCCAACAAACACGTTTCATTACCAAAGATAAAAGTTCCAGCCTACACTGCTGGAAGACTGAGGGGCTGTTCCAGCAGCGGAGGCCTTCTTTCTGCAGAATGCAGAAACTAAATGAGCAGGGACTGATGCTAAACAACTTTTGAGCAACGTTCAGGTTTTTTAGTTAAATGTGTTGTTTAAAGCATTTGAAATGTGAACAAATGAAAATCTAAGACCTTATGATCAACCTCAACCAATGCTGCACAATACAACTTTAAATTAATTTAATTTGATGATTATTCTGTTGTATATTGGCTGTGGATAAGATTTTATATTACTTAGAGGTCACATTTATTAGTTAATAAGCAAGTATGTTAGTAAGTAAATTTTATTTTTCAAACAAATTTTAACAACATACCTTTTACAAAACCTAAAAGGGATTTAGGTTAAAACCAAGCATAATGTGCATAAAATATTCTTTATGGCTCTTTAACTCGGAGTGGAATATTTGGTTTGGTAATATTAATAGCAAAATATTTAGAGCACAGTTTGAACCTAAATATTAGTTTGCTCAATAAATATGTATCTTGTTACCTAAATGTTTAGTTAAGAACTTAATATTTAGCTTGTCGACTAAATTTAGCAAGCTAGATAAAATGTAGTTTGAAACTTTGACATTTATACATGAAAAATAATTTTCAAAAAATGCAGTTTTTTTATTCTATGACAGGCTAAATAGGTCAAATAATTTCTGGTCATTTTTGAAAATTGCATCCACATAATAACTCTGCTTTTTCAACGTATTTGCTGTATTTATTGTTGAATCAGGTGAAGGGATTGCAAACGACGGCATGCGTCAGTGGTGAGTGGATGAGGGAAGGCTGCCGCTTGATTCCTCCGCTCACTGAGTCATATCAGGTGACAGACTGATCTAATTTAATATCAGCGTTTGGGAAAACATTTAGAAGATTTTTATTATCAGAAATGCTGTGTTTACCAGCAATCCAAAAATATTATGGTCTAGGAAGACATTTGGCTGATTCATGCATGCATGACTGTGTGTGTGTATTACTCAAGATATGCAGAAAGATAAGATAGAAAGATGTGCTATTTTTGCCTCACACTAAATACAGAATTAGGACTTTACATGATGTTGAACATCTTCTCATTAGCAGGAAGAGTAGCTGGAGACTCATTCTCTTAGACTTTATGATCATCTTTTTTTTTTGCTGCTTGGTTTGGAACGGAATGGCATCAAATTCCCAGCCTGAATTATTGTCCCAGTGCACCACTAACTATACATATGGACCACAACCAAGTGACTTAGATGTAAATAGGGAGCATTTAAAACCATAGCATGTCCACTCTGAGACTCCCACATACCCCACTGCTGTGGATCCCATTGTGCAGCGCCACCACAATGAGGCAAGGAGGCAAACATGTTGCTCAAAAGCTTTGGTTCGTTCGTCTACCAGAAAACACATTTAAAGAGGAATTCCATTTTTTTTAAACCTGGACCTTATTCTTTTTAGCTAATTTTATGTCTTTTCACTCCATCTGAGAAGTTCTGAGCCAGTTTGAGCCGTTCAGCAGTATTTATACATCCAGTCTTGATCACTGTACATCTGTAAAACAGCAGTGATCAGGGCAGGATAAATTCTGCTTTTAATAATTCTGTATCTACGCGCTGCGGCACTGGAGACTGTAATTACGCGTTGCTTCAGCCAAAGTTTTAAAGTGAGGAAACAGTTCTCCAATTAAACCGATCATAAGTCTACAAGGACTCTGAACAAACAGTTTCCGGAACCGTAAACTACGCTTCAACTGAAGGAAAACCCGCAGTATGAAAGAAGCATCAGCAGCAGGTGTTTGGCACATCGTAGCGCGTCTGACCAACCGGAAAGGCTGCATTCACGCTCCGAAGTGTCTCACAGAAACTTGCAGTAAGCTCCCAGTCAGCCATATGCCTTGTTTAAAGTGTCCAGGAATCTTTGGTTTAGTTGATTTATTTACCAGGAATCTGTGCGTAAAGTTGAAAATATCTGCGCATTTGCAGCACGTGATCTGTAAAAATGTCGGACAACCTTCAGATTTTTCTGTCACCGCTCTAATAAACTGGTCAAATCCAGAAAATATTCAGTTAGCATGACCCCTGATAGAAAAAAGAACCTGCTAACAGCATGTTTGCTGAAGCAGGGAAACATCTAAAACAAGCTCTGCTGCGGTAGAGGAAGCTTTGACTAGCAGAGTTACATCCAGCAGCAGGCTCCTCCGTGGGGCCTCTAACTATTGCACAACACAAAACAATAAATCAAAATTATTGCCTAATAATGCTGCAGATGTAATCATATAAGACCCTCAGCCTGATATCAGTTCTAACCCTTCAGTGTGTTTCTGTACCAGATTTAATGTCCCGGTATAATCAGATTTCATGTTCTGTGTAGAACAGCTTCATCACCGAGCCTCCAGTTCAGAACGCTCGTCTGAAGACTTCGATCATATGAAGACATGAAAATATTATATATGTGTAAGTGAGGTTTAAAGTTTACAATAAAGGGGATTGAACAGTCCTGTGACTGATGAGTGTTGCATGCATGAGCATGAGGAAGTTGATGATTAAACTGGCACTTTGCTGTTTTCTGTTACAATGAAATGTTTCACTTCCCTATATCACACTGGGTATAGCCACAGGCTGGTGGTGCTGGATGTTTGCACAACATCAACATAATCTTCTCAGAATGTAATCAGATTAGTGAGCGGTGGCTTCAGAGTGACCTCGCTCAGGTGGGACTCCTGAGGCACTGATTGGTTTTATCTGCAGCTGGTTCCATTGTCTCCCCCACCATCAACGGAAAGGTGCCCTGATGGAAGTAAATCGTCTAATCAGGCTGAAGGAGGAACACTTCCTGGTTTTTCCCTCCTGTTCTTTGTCGACCTTTCTATGTTTTCCTGAAAAAAATCAAGCGGAAAGCATGCAAACAGTTCCAGATATTAATGTAAATGTAGTCAAATTATTTTGGCCTCATTTATCACCATTTAAACCACAATTTGTATTTATTATAAAAACAAAGAATTCATGAACCAACAAACCAACCTGTTGTGGACTAATAGAGGATGATATCATCACGTTTACAGCATCGTCTGTGCTAAGCAGAAATCCATGCAGCTCCTTCTGTGTTGCTGTCGGCTCTTTGGAGGCTTGATGACCCAATTCAGTCTCACCAATCGATTCTGGAGAAGCCTCCAGTTTTTATAAATATCACAGCTGTTCCATAGCTTCAGAGGGAAGTAACATTTTTATCTCATTTGGAAAAAAGTCACAGAGTGAGGGAGAGGGCCACAATCCGTTTGGCTTTAAGTCTAAGTGTGAAGTTTCCAGTCATTGATGATCTGGGTACCCATGTGTTAGTGGATTTTTGAGATGCTATCGCTGTCTGGTTAATAATAATTTAGAACTATAGAAAAAATTTGATTTATAAACTCTGGAATTTTGAACAAATGGGAAGAAACCTGGAATCCTTTGATGAAATATATAGACACATTATTTATAGATCAGCTCTTCTGTTATCCTTTTTTGTATGGTGGAAACATTGTTATTGTTATTACTACATTTATTACCATTAACCATTTTTGAAGGAGTGTGTGGTGTTCCAAATCCAATAAAATAAAATAAACATACTTTTGTTGACAATTATGCTGCCTTTTTTAAACAGACCACATCTTTTTAAACGTGACGGCCTTCATCCGAACCAGGAGGGGTCTCGCCTTTTATCTGTCAACATCGACCTGACTACTCGCTTGTGCACTTCATCCGCCTGACTCACACACGGACACTCTGCCCCTCCCTCTCACTCACACTCACCTTCATGGGGTACCATACATATCTCTCCTTCACCACATCTGACATCTGAATCACTGGACATTCACTCCATTAAAACAATCATCACGCATAGACAGAAACCCAGGACTTTTTTTAGACGAAATTGTAATTTTAACGTTTCTTTTAGAAAACATGGGGAGCGCACGTTCAGTGCGGGCATTGGGATGGCCGTGCTGAACGTGCGCTCTCTTTCAAACAAATCTTTTATTATAAATGACTTGATTTTAGAAAAACAACTAGACTGTTTTCTCCTTACTGAGACATGGCTTGGCGCTGATGCATGTGCTGTTCTCATGGAGGCCTCCCCTCCAGATTTAAATTTTTTATTTTCTACAAGGGGGGGCAGGAAAGGAGGTGGAACTGCCTCTATAACAAGGACCACGATTTTATTAAATGAAGTTTCTTTTAATAAATATACATCGTTTGAACATCATGCCTTTGTTTTTAGCAGCCCTCCTATTTTATGCATAACGATATACAGACCACCCCAGTATTCTACTGTTTTTATCACTGAGTTTTCAGAACTTTTAACAACTGTTTATACTAAATATAACAGGATTTTAATAACTGGTGATTTTAATCTACACCTCAACAACACCTCAGACTCAGTGTCTTTTTAAACCTCCTCCACTGCTTGGATTTTAAACAACATGTCACGCAGCCGACCCACGACAGGGGGGGCACTCTGGACTTATTAATAACACATGGCCTGTCCGTGGGTGCGCTCTCTGTCGTGGATCTGGCTGTGTCTGACCACTTTTGTGTGTTTTTTAACATCACCAGTTTTAACCAGCGGGAGGCCCCTGTGAGAACGGTGAGGAAACGCTACCTAACTTCTGAAGTGGCTGCAAATTTTATCCAGATTTTGCAGAGCACTCCTGCAGAAGTTTTACCAGCCTCGTGTGATTTTATCGTTGACGATTTTAACAAGAAACTGAAGTCAACTCTGGACTCAGTGGCTCCACTTTTAACTAAAACAGTAAAAACAAAACCCATACCACCGTGGAGAAATAAAGAAATGAAAAAAAACTAAAAAGAACCTGCAGGAGTGCTGAGAGGAGGTGGAGGAAATCACAGTTGACAGTTCACTACGATATCTTACGTCAACACCTCAAATCATACAATAAAACAGTCGAACAGGAAAGAATTTCCCACTTCAAAAAACTAATCTCTGACAATAAAAATAACCCCAGATTTCTGTTCTCCACAATTGACTTTTTAACCAATGGTAATTTTAACAGGTCTCCAATTATACCATCAGAAACTCATTGTGAGGATTTTGCAGACCACTTCAGGAGTAAGATTGAAAACATTAGATCCAGTCTTTTACCCCATCAGATTTTAACCACAAATACTTCTGGATCTTTGTTTTCATCTGAGGAGACACTGGACTGTTTTACCCTGGTTGATGCCAGGACACTTGGTTGAGTTTTCTCCCAAGTAAAGCCCACAACCTGCCTTTTAGACCCAATTCCCACACCGTTTTTTAAAACGTTTTACGAATTCTTTGAGGAACGCCTTTTATACATGGTAAATTGCTCTCTATAGTTAGGTGTTTTCCCCCCCGCTTTTAAAACGGCGGTGGTGAAGCCCCTTCTGAAGAAGAGCAACCTAGACCCCACCATTTTTAATAATTATCGGCCTGTATCCAACTTACCATTTTTAAGTAAAATTTTAGAAAAACTGGTTTTAACCCAATTAAATTATTTCTTAAGTTCAAAAAGTACGTTGGAGAAGTATCAGTCTGGTTTTAGGACGAACCATAGCACAGAGACTGCCCTTTTAAAGATTTTAAATGATACCAGGTTCAATTTAGATAATCATAAACTCACAGTCTTGGTTCTACTGGATCTTACCTCCGCTTTTGACACAGTAGACCATCACATTTTAATTAACAGACTGAGGAACCTGGTCGGACTCTCTGGCACCGTTTTAAACTGGTTCTCCTCCTACCTCACAGACCGAAGCTTCTTTGTAAGTATGGATACCTGTTCCTCAAAAACACACGAGACAACGTGTGGGGTGCCCCAGGGGTCAATTTTAGGCCCAACTCTTTTTAATCTGTATATGCTTCCCCTGGGTGATGTCATCAGGAGGCATGGCATCAGCTTCCACAGCTATGCTGATGATACGCAACTGTATATCGCCGTGTCTCCTGATGACACAGGGCCAATTGATGCCCTTTTTAACTGTCTTTTAAATATACAAACATGGATGGCAGAAAATTTCCTGCAGCTCAATCAGGATAAAACAGAGGTTTTAGTTATTGGTCCTTAAGGCCAAAGAGAGAAACTTTTACCTAAATTGAGAAATCTCAAACCATCACAATCTGTGAGAAATCTGGCCGTGATTTTTGACTCTGACCTCAGTTTTATTCCTCATATTAAAAACATAGCAAAGGTAGGTTTTTACCACCTGAAGAACATCGCCAGAGTCCGCCCGTTTCTCTCTCAGGCCAGCACGGAGGTGCTGATGCATGCTTTTATTTCCAGCCGGTTAGATTATTGCAATGCCCTGCTCTCTGGTCTTCCCAAAAAGAGTATATACAATCTACAGTTATTACAAAACTCAGCAGCACGAGCGCTGACGAGGACCAGAGGGCGGGAACATATTACACCAGTTTTATGTTCGCTGCATTGGCTCCCCGTCCATTTCAGGATCGATTTTAAGATTATTTTACTAGTTTTTAAATGTCTTAATGGTCTTGGGCCTTTTTATCTATCTGACCTGCTTTTATTATATCAACCCTCACGGACCCTGAGGTCGTCCGGCGCCGGCCTTTTAACCATTCCACGGATTAGATCTAGAACACACGGGGAAGCGGCTTTTAGTTACTATGGTCCACGCCTGTGGAACAGCCTGCCGCGGGACCTCAGGGCCGCAGAGAATGTTGATGTTTTTTTAAAAGCGGCTCAAGACTCACCTTTTTAGTCTAGCTTTTAAATGATGATCTGCTATTTTAGTTGCTTCTATTTTAGTCTATTTTAGCAAGTTTGTAATTATTCTCTTTTATTTTATTCATCTTTTTATCATTTACTATTTATTTATTACTTCTTATTTATTTTAGTGATTCAGTTTACTTCTTCCCTTATTTTACCAAAGTTTTGTTGTATTTTAAGTTATGTTCTGTTTTATGATTTTGTTTTATGATTTTCACCCAGAGTTAGCTCCAGTTTCTCCTCTTGGGGGACGGCCACACAGGGTGCGATGTCTGGCTGGCCGGCGGGGGAGCTGTATCGCGGAGGGCTCTGGCCTGGGTGACTGGTGGGCCCCTGCCACTTGGTGTGGGGCCTTCGGTCTGCCGTGGCCGGATTGGCCCTCAGCGGCGATGCTCCCGGTGGTCAGGGTCTCCCTGGGTGTGGTCGGCCCCCAAACGTGGCCTTCTCTCACCAATATGTCGGTGCCCAGCCACGTCTCTCTAGTGTCAGCTAGTATAAGTGGGGTTGAGCATGTGTGTGTGTGTGAGTACTGATGTTCCGGCGTGTTGGTGTGAGTGTATGTTGGTGTGAGTGTGTGTTGGTTTGAATGTGGGCTTGTTTTGGGGTGTGGATATGTGCGGGAGGGGTGGGTCTTTTCTTTCCCTTGTTCTTAATGTTGTTGTTGCTTTTGTTTTTTAGCCTGTGTAAGGCACTTTGTGTTACTGTTTATGTATGAAAAGTGCCTTATAAATAAATAAATTTGATTTGATTTGATACTTCACTTTTTTAAAGCAAATGTAATTATTAATTCTGGCTATTTGGCCATTGACCAAACTTATTCTTAATAGTTACTAAATTAAACGTTATGTGACTTTGGACATGTACTGGCATTTATTTAAAAAATATATAATAAAGGTTTGGTTATGTAAATAAATAAATAAATATTCTAGTAACCTAATACTGGGATAATTATAAATGAAACTTGACTAATCAGTGATAAATGAGCAAAATGGGGCACCAGCTTCTCAATCTATATAAGAAAAAAATTTAATCATACCAAGCAATCAGTCTTTATCTGAAGGATGAATTGTCTTAACTACACAACACGTCAAGTTTAAGGTATTTATTAACAAATTTCTCACATAATCACAAAATAAATTAAATCTAGTCTAAGATGAGCTATACGGCTTATTCTAAATGATAGGTCTAGTCTACATGAAAGGAATAAAGGAATGCGGAAAGACCAGGATCATACAAACCGACGTCACAGGAAGTGCTTATAGAGCAGAGTGGGTGGAACGAGATGGTGGGGGAAGAGCGGTCGGACGGCTTTTATCAGCCCGGTGTGATTATCAAAACGTGTGCAGTGAACTCATGAGAACAAAGGGACAACGTGGCCTTAACCAACTAGCCTTGTATTAGCCACACAGCTGGACAAAGAAGCTACCAGACCAATGGCTGACACTCTTTGTTCTCCTTCTGGAGAGACCACGTTACACAAAGCCCAAGCTTATGAAATCAACACATCAAAATGTAAAACAAACGACACACACTCTACTTCTGCTTACAAATAAAAGAACAATGAGTAACTAATATTAAACATAATTAGTATGCTTCTAGCAGAAAGCACAATAAACAAACGATCTGCTAGACTAAACTTTTGCTCCACCCAGGAAGTAAAACAATTGGAAACTTCCTACTTTGGGAATCCTTCAGTCCACGATCGGAGGATGAGGCCGTGAAGAAAACGTTGTCCTGAGTCAGAAATGAGGCTCAATTCATCCACCTCAACTGCACTGAAAGAGGGAAGCTGGAGAAGGCATTCTGTGGAAGAGCAGCGGCTTCGGGGAGCTTCTTCACTTGGAGCGGTCGGTGTACAGAAAATGTGAAATCCTGGCGCAGCTTAAGATCGCTCTTCAGACAAGTCGTTAGAATTGGAGAGAGAGAGGGAACGAGGGTCGCTAGCGACTTGGGGTTCCCTCCTTGTACGGAATTGTCAGATGGAGATGAAGACTCGTCTTCAGGGTCTTTTATACCGGTGACCGTGGTGTCAATCAAGACGGCCGATGAAGTAGCCAATGAAAGACTGAGTCAATTAACTAGTAATCAGCTGGCTCCGGTCCATTGGGTATTCTGAAGTCCAAATTCAACAAAGCCATCTACCAGGACATTTCAGAGTTCCTTAAGCCTCCGTCAGCTGACAAGGTTTATAGAGTAGGTGATTTCATTTTCCAGTAGGGCTTGGTATGAGAAGCTGGTCCAGTTACCAATCTATGGTGATTCTGTCCTTGAATGGCTGGCAAACTGGTGTGACCCAAACACCAACGTGTTGTTAGGAGTCAAAAGGAAGAGGAGAGCCACCAGAAGCAACAATCCAGACAACCCGAGGGTTCTATCAAAGATATCTGGCCTTTCAGAACCTCAGCAGAACTGCAGACTGATCTCCTCCATGTCACACATCACTTATGCAGTGATTCATGCAAAAGGAGGCCAGACCAATTACTGGATACATACAAATTAACCAACTTTCTGCTAGAAATATTTGTTGGTGATCTGTGTAAAATGCAAATTTTCGGAGAGAATTTGGGACTTTCAATTTTCATTAGGCGGAATCATCAAAACCAAAAGAAGTAAGAGCAATAAATATTATTAAACCTGGAGCCTGCAAACTGCAGCCTGCCTTATATGTATAAGTCGTTTCATGAAATTATTGTGGAAATTTTATCCAAGGATTAATCAGCCTGTTTAAGGTCCACCATCCTCTTCTTGGCTTAATTACTTTGATTTTCCCATGAAGTCCCACCAGGGAGCAGTTTTAAAACTGTTGATAGTCACAAAGTATCACTATCTGTTCTTCCCAGCATTTACAACAGTAATCTCAGCGTGTAAACCTCCAAATTTAGAGGAAAATTCTAAATAACTTATCTAGAAAAACTCCTTAATTTTTCTGGCATTAAAAGTTTAGTCTGATGTGGTGTCAGACGGAGATAAATCAGGTTCTGTCTCCCTTTACAGATTAGAAGTATGTTTTTATTTGTGTGGTGGATAAGGATAATAGTTGAAAATATTTTCATAAACATCATTCAGAATTTGAGATTTATGTCAACGGGTTAAAACATCCATTCGTTCTACTGCTTAGAAAACAGTTAAAGGGACAAGCTAAGTGATACAACTTGTTTTAAATGTTCTAAACAGCAAACACTGCCTAGGAAAATGTTTCTTAAAGGAGTTAGTGTTTGTGGTCTGAATTCCACAGCCAAACGTTGTAAGATAGTGTAAAATTGGATTTGTATGGTTGTGATTAGGAACCAAAACAAGATTTATAGGATGTGTTTGTGAATGTTGAGGGTCCTTTTCACCATGTGGGTTACAGTGCTGCTCATAGGAAACAGTAGTCCTTGAATGTTTTAACATTTCAATTCAAACCACTGGGATACAAGGTGTGGTTTGTAACGTTACAGTCAAAAATTAACAGCTCGATTTTTGGTTATTTTGCCGATCATAAGAGAAATGTTGTATCCATGTTGTTTATTTGAAAAAATCTCACAGTTTCAGACTAAATATTTAGTGTTCAAATTAAACATTTAAAATTAAAATGTGTATCTTTGAAGCAAATATTTAACTCAGAGCTCAATATTTAGTTAATATTCTTTCTTAAACTTTCCGTTAAGCTTAAGTTGAATATCATAATAAAAGTTGGACCTTGCTAACCTATAATCTGCTGCTGCTGTAAATCCATCAGGATCAATCTACGCTTTTAGCTGAAATGTTGGACATTTTGGGTGGAAAGTAAGGAATGAGCAAGTGGAGAAATCTAGTCGCTCCGGCAGTTATTATAGAGACCCAGCTTTTATTTTGGTCGTGAACTTCTGCATACCAGCAAGTGCATTTGCATAATAACTAAATATTTAACTCTAAGCTAAATGTTAAGTTCAAAGCTAAATATTTAGCTAGCCGGTTGAGGTTAATAGCTACGTATTTGGCTTCAATCTAAATATTTCAATATCTAAGTATTTGGTTTGAAGTTAAATATTTAGTTTGTTGACTAAATATTCAGTTGAGAAACTAAGTATTTAATTTGTAACCTAAATATTTAGTTTGAAAATGTGACATTTATGAATAAAAATTAAATATTGGCAAGACACCCTTGAAACTTTTGTATATTGTTTATTTTATTCCAAACATTTTAAGAGGCAACAGACTACTCAAGCGTTGTCTCCATATGTCACTTTGGGTAGAAGTTATTTTCTGGTCCGCTTTGTCTAACGTCCTGAATCACAAATATGTTGTACCTCAATTTAAATGATAACTAATTATGTACATTTTGACTGTGTTTGTCAAGTGATTTGGAATTTATTTGATTGTAAACATTTGCATTTAAAATGCCTACAAATCAGAAGTCGCATATACGACGCCATTTGGCTAACAGGAGCTAGCACTAGCTATAGCACGTAAAACCTTCACCTAGAGCTTGTAGAGCTTCTCCTCCATGCTGGCTCTCACTCCACCGACTGCTTTATCCCCGACATAGCTGCTACTTTCCACATGGTCAGATTTATAGAGGTTTTCTCCGTGTTTAATGCTCCTTTATTCATCATTGAGGCTACGACCATCACTCTCCTTCTTCTTCTGCAGTTGTAGTCTGCTAAACGTTTTTACAAAACACCTAAAATAACTTTTTCCACCGGTCGAGTTACAGCAAAGGTGATGCACCAACAGCAGTGGTTTATTTAGAGGTTAGCAAGATGCAGCTTTTATTCTTAAAATCCACTTCTGCTTCAGTGTTGGACATGTTGGGCCGAAAATAAGAAATGAGGAAGAGGAGAAATTCAGCCTCACCAGCAGTCAGAATAGACATCAAGCTTTAATTTTGGTTGTAAAACTTCTGCTGCTAAATATTTAGCTTAAAACTAAATATTTCAATATTTAAGTATTTAGTGTGAAGTTAAATATTTAGTTTGTAACCTAACTATTTAGTTTTTTGACTAAATATTCAGTTTCTAACCTAAATATGTAATTTTTAACCTAAATATTTAGTTTGAAACTGAATTTATGAATGAATATTTATGGGTGGAGTTACAGCAAATGTGTTGCACCAGTAGCAGGAGTTTATTTAGAGGTTAGCTAGATGCAGCTTTTATTTTTAAAGTCCAGTTCCGTTTCTCGGCAAGTTAAATATTTAGCCCTGATTTAAATATTTAGCTAAATATTTAGATTATCTATTTAGTTTGGAGCTTGATATTTAAATTTGTAAACTAAATATTTAGCTTGCTATTTTAATATTTAGTTTGAAACTATGACAACTATAAATGAATAACATGGACACAAATAAGACTGAAAAAAATCCCTCCCATTTATTTAACTTATGACAGGTTAAAAAAAAACCCAAATTATTTTGACTTTGTAAATTATAAAAAAACGGCGCCCCATTTTGGAAACACATTAAAATTCCTGGTTCTAACTCACAGCGGTGCACAAGAGTAAAGTGTTCCTTTCATATGGTTTTTAGATAACATTAGATATCAACCAGCTTAATGAAGAACACTAGCAGGAAAGAACAATTTTAGCATATAATAAACTCTTTGTCGCTTTATTACAAAAACATAATAAATGTGAACATTTTGACTGTCTGAAAACGTTTTTCAAGCTCAGTTCTTGACAAGTTTATTGACACAACCTCAGTGTTAAACTTGCCGGCTGAAATATCCCCAAACAGACAAAAACCAGGCTGTAAATGTAATTGCTGCTGTTATGTTCGTCTCAGTGGTGTGCAGCGAAGAACATGACCAGCGTCCGGACGTCTGGAAATATTCCTCTCATTTCCTGTCTCCTCCTGTAATGTCTTTCATCTGCGGCGTAGGGTCCATTAGTCTGCCCTGACTCCGCCCCTTCGTTCAGCGCTCCTGGCTGCTTTCAGACACCAGGGTACAGCTCTCCCTCACCAGATGATTTATCGTTTTAACAGCTGGTTCCAACAGCAGGGCCTGTGAATGGAGAATAAGTGAAAGTTTACAGATGCAGGGGAGACTGTGGAGTTTGATCTAATGTCTGACCTCTGACCCAGCTGCTCCCCCAATAAACCACCAAGGTTCTGCTCTGCTCGTGTCATCAGATAAAAGATTTTCAGGCCTCATGTTTAAACCCAGACCAGTGTTTTCTGCATTTCCCCGTAGGGTTTTGAAAGTAGTCCAGGAAAGTTTGAAGTTTTGGGGGAAAAAAATGTTTTCCAAGCGTTTGCATCAACAGTTGCATTTCTGGCTCCAAATGTTTACGGCTGAGAGGGGAAAAAATGTGTGGAAGAGTGTAACATCATTTGGAAAGAACTTTTTGTCCTCAAACCGATCACGGTGTATTTTTATTTTTAAAAATGCAGTCTAGCAGGAATAAAAGCTGGAAAGTTGAAGAAAAAAAGTCTCTGAATTGCTGGAATAAATATGAACTTCTCGTTTTGTTTTTGGTATCATCGGCTTCTCCTTCACTGGGTCCATCAAGCTTTTCCCTCGTTCTTAACATCTCCATCATCAGCATCCGGTTTTCGTTGTATCAACTAATCCTCCTCTGCACACATCCAAACCTTCTCAGTATCACCTCTCTAACTTTCCGATGAACGTCTGACTTTCTTCCTACTCCCTAAAACAAGACCTGAAATTCAACAAAAAGCTCTGATTATATAAATGTATATGTATGTATATTAATAAGGCTTTGTTGGTTCTGGTGTAATTTTTTCATCTTGAACATGTTGACAGATTCTAGCTGTAGTAACTGAAGCTGTGTGCTGAATATTGATTTTTCCTCTTTAGATCCAAAAATAATTTCCTCAGTTTGGTTTGTTGAGGAAAAAATCTAATCAAAAAAATATTTTCCTCAATCTAAAGTTGTTTTTTTGTAATAATTTGACACTTATTCTATTACCTTTCATATTACATCATTAGGTAATTTTGAACAAATGAAATCAGATGTTATATCAGTTGTTGCTCAGCGCTTTAGTATATTTTTTTATGACTTCTTTCTACTTCCACTTGAGTCACAATATTTTGAAATAGTGCCATTAATACATGATCGGTCGCCTGTATGCAACATTCCTATAACGTTTAAAAACACTTCATGAAGCAGATCAAAAATCAAAGTTATATTCGAAGGAATTCTGTCCAAATAACCAATGTTTGGTTATATTCGGTTATTCGGTTTTGGTTATTTTTCTCCCCGTTGAGAATTCAGATTAATTCGATTGCTACGATGCTGCGGTTGCTACAAGATTCTGCTGTTTTACCTTGATTACCAAAGTATTTGCTGGAAGCTGGAAGGCTCTACGATATGGAATGCCGCTTTATTCAAATGTAAGTAACCACTGAAATAAATCCATAAACAAAATAAATTCAAACAAATATACAAAATAAATGTTTCTGTTATGATGTGAAGTTTTTGTGTAGGGGTTGTTTTCCTTATTTAGTTGATAATATCTTTTTAGTCACTTCTTTGTGTTTATGTTTTACTTTTTTGGTTTTGGCACTTCTTTGTTTCCATATTTTCCCCTTCCTGCCTTTAGATGTTTTTACCTTTTCTGTTCTGTTTGGTTTTGTTGAACCTTTTAGTCATGTGTCCCTAGTTTATCAGTCTTTGTTAGATTCTTTGATATTTCCTCTTAGATTAGAAATCTTTCGTTTCGAGTTTTTCGGATAGTTTTCTGTTTTCTTCCAGTTTCCCTCCATGCCATTCCACTCCACCCCAGCTAATTTTCTTCACCTGTTCTCTCTCCCTCTCCTGCATCTGTTTGACAGTAACCGGTTCTCAGGTTTTCTCGGTCCATTCCTCGCTCCTCCTCAGCATATTTAAGCTCCACTTTCAGTCATCTCCTTCTTAGTTTGGCATCGTTTCTCCCTGTTCTCTGCTCCTGCTGTTTTTTTGCCTCCTATTGTTTGTTTCTTTTTGTATTTTCTCATTTCATTTTTGCTGCTGTTGGGTCCTATATTTACTAAAAATTATGACTGTTTCCCATGTGAAATTTTTATTTCATAGATTTTTTTCCATTGTATGCTCTTACATCTCTCACTCACTAATTTATTCTCCTCTGTGTTTAAAGTCTGTAATGTGGTTTATTGATAGAAATAGGTTTAAAGTATATAAAATGATTTATACTTCACATATACTTTAAACATGTGCTGTTCTGGAATAAACAAACATGTACCTCCCTCTGCTGGACAAAGGTTATATCGCAGCTTGTGTACACTAACTTTCAGTCCCTGCTGTAAAGGAAAGCCAGCCAGACACTGATCACATTTTTCCCCGTTGCCTTGTTCGCCATCATCCTGTCATTTTCTCCTCCCTCCGTTTGCTCCAGACATGCCTCACCCTCCTTTAGTCCCTGGATTGGTGTCTCTTTTTGAGGCCAGCAGCTGAGACAAGCAGACAACAGGAGCTAAACACCTCTGTCTCCATGGCAACAGCCTGGCTACACTCTGAATCCCAGACATTATGATCGTGCTGACTGAGGCAGCGGTTACTTAGGATCTATCTACTATCTTCACATTCCTATTTAGATCACGCAGAGGTTATTTGCTGTTATAACTGTTCTAGTTGGCCGTCATTCCCTATGAACCCATTGCTCCCCCTACTGTCCCAAAGTGGAACGTCACCGTACTGAAAATAAAGTCTCCATCTGAGCCAGCAGCCAATTAAGTCTCAGCAAACGCAGCGGCAAAAAGTCCACTAAAGGCCAGCAGGTTATCACAGGGGTGGGGAGAGAAACCAAAAGTTGTACTCAAGTAAGATTATAAAATATCTTTACTCAAGTAAAAGTCAAAAGTAGTCAAATAAGAGTAAAAAAAAGTATCTGGTAAAAAGGCTACTTGAGTACAGAGGACCTGTAATTATTGATTTATTATTTTCAAAATGTTGTCATCAGACACTGAAAAAAAATACAAGTAATGAGCCAATTCTTACATTTTTAATACAAAATAACACAGAAGAAACCCTTTTCTAAGTTTATTTTTAATATTATACCAATACTCCAAGTTGATCGTGTCCTTCTCAAAAAATGTGCATATTGTGATAAAGTTCATTATTTTCTGTGATGTACTGATAAACATTAGACTTTCATACTTTTTAGATTCATTACACACAACTGAAGTAGTTCAAGCCTTTTATTGTTTTAACACTGATGATTTTGGCAAAAAAAGTAAAGATCCATCCATCCATCCATCCATCCATCATCTTCCGCTTATCCGGGGTCGGGTCGCGGGGGCAGTAGCCTAAGCAAAGAGGCCCAGACTTCCCTCTCCTCGGCCACTTGGGCCAGCTCCTCGGGAGGAATCCCGAGGCGTTCCCAGGCCAACTGGGAGACATAATCCCTCGAGCGGGTCCTGGGTCTTCCCCTTGGTCTCCTCCCGGTGGGACGTGCCCAGAACACCTCACCAGGGAGGCGTCCAGGAGGCATCCTGACCAGATGCCCGAGCCACCTCAACTGGCTCCTCTCGATGTGGAGGAGCAGCGGCTCTACTCTGAGCCCCCTCCGGATGACCGAGCTTCTCACCCTATCTCTAAGGGAGAGCCCAGCCACCCTACGGAGGAAACTCATTTCAGCCGCCTGTATCCGCGATCTCGTTCTTTCGGTCACCACCCAGCGTTCGTGACCATAGATGAGGGTAGGAACGTAGATCGACCGGTAAATTGAGAGCTTTGCCTTTCGGCTCAGCTCTCTCTTCACCACGACAGACCGGTACAGCGCCCGCATAACTGCAGACGCCTTACCAATCCGTCCATCGATCTCCCGCTCCATTTTTCCCTCATTCGTGAACAAGACCCCCAGATACCTAAACTCCCCCACTTGAGGAAGGACCTCATCCCCGACCCGGAGAAGGCACTCTACCCTTTTCCGGCTCAAGACCATGGTCTCGGATTTGGAGGTGCTGATCCTCATCCCAGCCGCTTCACACTCGGCTGCGAACCGCTCCAACGAGAGCTGTAGATCACGTTCAGATGAAGCCAACAAGACCACATCATCTGCGAAAAGCAGAGACCCGATCCTGAGGTCACCAAAACGGATCGCCTCAACACCTTGGCTGCGCCTAGAAATCCTGTCCATAAACATTATGAACAGGACCGGTGACAAAGGGCAACCTTGGCGGAGTCCAGCTCTCACCGGAAATGAGTCCGACTTACTGCCGGCAATGCGGACCAAACTCTGACACCGTTCATATAGGGACCTAACAGCCCGTATCAAAGGGTCTGGTACCCCATACTCCCGGAGTACCCCCCACAGGACACCCCGAGGGACACGGTCGAATGCCTTCTCCAAGTCCACAAAGCACATGTAGACCGGTTGGGCGAACTCCCACGCACCCTCCAGGACCCTGCCGAGGGTGTAGAGCTGGTCCAGTGTTCCACGGCCAGGACGAAAACCGCATTGTTCCTCCTGAATCCGAGGTTCGACTATCCGTCGGACCCTCCTCTCCAGAACCCCCGAATAGACCTTACCAGGGAGGCTCAGAAGTGTGATCCCCCTATAGTTGGAACACACTCTGTGGTCCCCCTTTTTAAAGACCGGGACCGGGCCTCTCACCGGGGGAAACGCCAGAGTGGAAGAGAGTCCAACCCCTCTCGAGGAGACGGGTTCCAGAGCCCGAGCCATGCGTCGAGGCAAGGCCGACGATGTCCAGTCGGAACCTTTCAACCTCGCACACCAGCTCCGGCTCCTTCCCCACCAGAGAGGCGACGTTCCACGTCCCAATAGCCAGCTTCTGCAGTCGAGGATCGGACCGCCAAGGTCCCCGCCTTCGGCCACCGCCCATCTTGCATTGCACCCGACCCCTATGGCCCCTCCCACAGGTGGTGAGCTCATGGGAAGGGGGGCCCATGTTTCCTCTTCGGGCTAAGCCCGGCCGGGCCCCATAGGTAAAGGCCCGGCCACCAGGCGCTCGCCAACGTGCCCCACCTCCAGGCCTGGCTCCAGAGTGGGGCCCCGGTGACCCGCGTCCGGGCGAGGGAACACTTGGTCCAACGCTGTCATTCATCATAGGGGTTTTTGGGCTGCACTTTGATCCCTCACCTAGGACCAGTTTGCCATGGGTGACCCTACCAGGGGCATAAAGCCCCAGACAACATAGCTCCTAGGGTCATTGGGACACTCAAACCCCTCCACCGCGGTAAGGTGGCAGCCCACGGAGGGGAAAAAGTAAAAAGTAAAGAAACACCAAAAATTCCTATCTAAAAAAATTAGCATATTTCATCCGACAAATAAAAGAAAAGTGTTTTTAACCCGCCCACGGAGTTTCACGTCCTGAGAGGTAAAACTTGAACGAATAGGCTATAAACTGTACTTCTCTGCTTGTAGTGTTGTTTTAGACACTGTAATTTTAACACAACTTGTTTTTCATATTATGGTGTGAATGTCGTTATTATCTGTTAGCATGCGTCTTCATAAACAAAGCGACTATCTGTTTAGCGCGGCGGTCGTCCATGTTTTCTGTTTCCATTCCAGTTCAATTGCCTCGATCGCTTAGAAGTGGGAGCTGGTACTTTTCAGGTAGGAGAAGTCCCACGTCCCACTCGTTTGGATGGGCTCTCGAACGCAGCATTAGGTCAAAAGTACTCCTAGTGGCAGTTTATGCTCTTTACTGTATATTCACTTCATCTAAAATTTAACAATCAGCTCAACAAACAGAAAATTACATTAAAAAAAACGTTTTTACAAACAGGTGGTCTCCTTTAATAAACTCTAGGTGTCTGGTTTATTATAGGGGTGCACGGATCCGACTTTATCTGTCGATACCGACCTAATACTATTGCTGAATTAATCAACTTTATACCTTCCACCTTATACCTTTCTTGAAGAGACTAAAGGCACCAGAATTTACTATCTAAACATAAATAAGAGAAATAAACAGATGCGAAACATAAAATCACCATAAAACTAACATTTTAAGTGAAAAATGAAAATTTTGTTGTGAATTTATTTCAGATTTACCACATTTTAAGTATCGGTTCACTTTAATATCCCTAGTTTATTATGTATTATTTTGTTACAGTTTTTGTTATTCATTCTGTGACTTCACTGCGGGTAGATAATCTAGAAATGTCACTCAAGTAAGAGTCCCGATACTTCCGAATAACATTACTCAAGTAAAAGTAAAAGGTACAGTGCAGTAAAAGTACTCTCAATCATTTTCCCCTAAAGTTACAAGAGTAAATGTAACAGAGTAAATGTAACTAGTTACTACCTCCCTCTGGGTTATTAATATGGTTATATTGTATGGCCTAGAGAGGGAGTAAGTGAAAGAAACTAAACATGTTTTTATTAGTATTTGAAATGAAGAAACTTTGAAGTGTAAAATTTCACAGTAAAAAATGAACACCTATATTTTGGAATTATTTGTCCTGTCGCAAACGGAAGAAAAAATATGGGTTCATTTTTCGGAATCTTACATTTACCAAAATATTTAGTTGGCAAGTTGAATACGTAATTATTTATTTTACAGCTAAATATTTATATCACAAATGAAATATTTGAAAACATACAGTTTTAGTTTTGGAGCTAAATATTTTGTTTGCAAACACAATAAACTTATTTGTGTCATGTTTTTTTAACACTTTGTGAGTCCAAAAGCCCTTCCATAAATATGCTGCTGTGGTGCAGACTAATGCAAACAATATTTAGATGCTGCTGGAAAATGATCAAAAGGGACAACCCAGTGTCATCGAATCTACCTTTTATTTGCTCAACAAACTAAAGCAAAAATAAGGTGTTTAAGTGGCCTAGTCAAAGGTACGATTGAGATGCTTTGGCACAACCCCGGACCAGCTATTAGTGGTGAAAATATCCCTCTAGCTGAAATAAAAGAATCCAGCAAAGCAGAGTGGGTGGAAATTCCTCCAGTGAATTATAAAAAAAAATTAAAATTCGCTACAAATAAGGGTTAACTGCTTCATAAAGTAGATTTTTATTTCAGCATGCGTTCACATTTACGTTATTTGTTACAACACATCCAATAACTATATCAGAATCTGTTTTACTAATTCGTTTGCTTCACCTGTATCGCAGTGAAAATAATATTCTGTAATTTGATATGGAAAACATATCTAACCTAACCAATTAAGACATACAGGCTTAATTCATATTACTCTCATTCTATTCTCTTTCAACTGTGAGCTTTGTGTATTTATTGTCTGAAAAATAAAATATAGAACATTTCATGCTGTCATTTGGACATAGAAAGTGGTTTTATTGGAACTAAAGCCTGTTTTTTTTCACTTCAATACTTCTGACACTTTATCACATTTAAAAATTGTCATAATTGTCAGCACAAATCTCCCAATTTTACAAAACCTCTGATTAATCGAGGTCAGTTTTGTTATTGCAGTGATGAATCAGCTAGCATGGCAGGGTACATTTCATACAAATAATTAAACATTTTCTCCTACTAGTTCGAATTTTTGCCAAACTGGCTCGGATATGGTTTTACTAGCAGGGGCGCAGATAAGATTTTTAAACTGTGGGGGGACAAAGTTGATACCATTTCCACTTTACACGAGCGATCCGCGTTCTGGCAGGAACACCAAGAGACACGGGAAAATCCGGTCAATTGTGACAACAAAAATTTCAAAATAAAATACAGCAGTTGACAAATGCGATCATATTTGTGGATCAACCCTAACCCTAACCCTACAAGGTTCAATATTGGGACCAGTTTTCTTTCTAATTTAAATGATTTTGCCGCAGTAACTAAGTCTACAGCTCAATTGGTTTATGCGCATTTCAAATAGAAATATGACCACTCATAAATTAAATATATTTTAATTATTCTAAATGACTTAAAACAAAAAGCTTGGCACCAAATGTCAAAATCAAATTATATGGCATTTTCTGGTTATAAAATGTAATGTAATGGCCTGCATTTGTATAGCGCTTTACTCAGTCCCTACAGACCCCAAAGCACTTTACACTACATTCAGTCAGTGATCAGTAATCAAATGAACATTTAAGTTTGGTGGACATGTTTTAGGAGCCATGATAGATGAAAAACTTCAAAAAACATCAAATTAGACGTGTTTGCAAAAAGATGAAAAAAATCAATTAGAATTTAAAGTAAAAAAGAAATTTGTAATCCTGTCTTGTAATATTACACAATAGTTTGATTTATCCTTTTCTTACTTATTGTAATACTGTTTGGGGATCTACCTTTAAAACCCACCCAAAGAAATATTAATTTTACAACAAAGGTTTTTAAAGATAAGTACTACCACTTGGCTTGCCATAGAACCGGCCCTTGTATCCTAAATATGAGACCGGTCCACCAGGAAATGTCCCGATGCTCCCGATTAGCCACTCCAGGCCTGGACTCACTGCTGCCAAAGGTGGCACAACCAGTTCTTTAGGCCAGAGTGTCATTTTTCATTGTTAAAATTGATTTAGTTCACGTTTTTTTGCCTTGATAAATGATTTTGTTTTTACTTATCAACAGATTTGTGCTCCACAAATCTGGAACAAACTTCCAGAAGAATGCAAAAATGCTGAATTGTTAAGGCTCTTTCAAATCAAAGATTAAAACTATACAGAGCTGCCTTTGAGTCCTAAATTGCTTTTTTTATCACTCTTAGATTCTCATGGTTTGATTTTTATTCCCATTTTTTAACTGATTCTGTTTTTATGTTTTTAATCTATATTCTTTTGTATGAATTTGTCCTTTATACCTTCTCTTTTTATAGATGGATTATTGTGTTTGATTTGTTTTAAATGTCATACTCTCACATAAATTTCATTTTATTTTATCCTTCAGTTACTAAATGCATTTCTTTTGGTGATGATCTGTTTTGATTTTCATATTTTTGTCCTGTATTTTGGTTTCTTTACCACTGAATCATGTAAAGCACATTGAATTGCTTTGTGTTGAAAGTGTGCTATAGAAATAAAATTGCCTTGCCTTTCTCTGATTCTCTGTGTGAAAAATGCCTGGAAATATTCTCGAGGTGACAGAAGGCTGACCTTGTGATTCGCCGTATGTGATGCTGGAGGAGCCCCAGGGTAGGACCTTGGGGTACTCCACATAGGATTTTTTTTTTTTTCGCATCTCCAATAGAAATATGACAAAAAGAAGTTCCTGTTCTGTAGGTAGGACTTTAAGTATTTGGATGTAGTTTCCAGTAGATGTTGCTTTGCAACACGTGTGAGTTGATGATAAAACCGACATGTAGCAACAGGACTAGCATTTAACCTACAAGATGTCTCTGCTTCACCTCCATGAGACCAAGGTGAATGTGAAGCATGTAAGGATTTCATCTTTGAAATATTCGAAGTCTCAGCTGCCACCTAAACTCTTTTTTTTCTTCTATATGAGAAGACGTAGAGCGAAAAATTCAGCTTCAGCCTGTTCTTTTCTGTTATACCTTCTAGAGGACAGAGAACGAGACACAAAGTCAGTCTTTCCCCTCAACAATAACCAAAAAGAGCAGTGTCTGGCCTTTCAAATCCTGAACTTCCATTATGGAGAAAGAGTAATGAAGCGTATTGAGAGAGGCAGCAGCGTCGGGGGTGGTGGAGCCCTCGGGATTGCACTAATGCTCTCCATTCCCTGTCACACTAGGCACAGTATTCACCGAGCCAGACTTGAGGAGGCAGAAACAAAACCTCTGTGTGGAGATGGATGTTGCTTTTTTTCACTTTTCTGTATTGGATGTTTATGAACAGTTATTAATGCTGTCTGGCCCTCTACGAAGGCTGAATCTCATTAGCAAAGTGCAGTTGTTATCTTGATGTAGATGGGTGGTTAAATAAGATGATACCGTCGTGGTGCTACATTAGCTTAATGGACAAGAATCTGTTGGCGAATTTTTAAAACAACAACTAATTAGAGGAAAGAGAAGAAGCCTGCAAAAGAAGTAGAGACAACGAAGTTACATAAAAAAGGTGATGTCGAAATCCTCTTGCAGCCTAATATCACCATGGCAGCAGCTCACTGAAATCTCCTCATGAAGGCGGCATCAGCTGGTGAAATGTCTGCAGTATCTGGTGATGATGGCAGCTGCCAGTCAGACTGCTCATCATGGAGTCAGGGAATGAAAACCCCACAACTGTAACATATAAAAGCTCTACCATCTTATATAAAGCATTCCATTATTACCAGTTAATCTATGACGATTGTTAACATCTTGAGAAAGAGCTCATAATCTGAGAGGATGAGGACACTTCTACATTCCTAAAGTTCAAACTATTTTAAAAGTTTTTGTCCGTACTCAATGCCAAAATATTTAAACTGTTATACAAACTTCAGGTCATGTCGGTGTGTATATATATATATATGTCCTAAATATACATCTGTATATATATATACATCAGTGCTGCCTTTGACACTGTTGATCACAATATTCTCATAGAAAGGCTTCAACGTGTCGGTATAATAGGAACAGCCCTAGGCTGGTTTAAATCTTATTTGTCTAACAGATTTCAGTTTGTTCAAGTAAATGATAAACCCTCCTCAACCTCAAAAGTTACTTGCGGAGTACCACAGGGTTCAGTGCTTGGGCCGATTCTTTTTACTATATATATGCTTCCTATTGGTAAAATAATTAGGCAGCATGGGATAAATTTCCATAGTTACGCAGATGATACACAGCTATATCTATCCATAAATCCTGATGAATCCAATCAGTTAGGTAGACTACAGGCATGTCTGGAAGACATAAAAACTTGGATGACTCTAAACTTCTTGCTTCTAAATTCTGATAAAACAGAAGTTGTCGTCTTTGGACCAGAAGCTCTGAAAAATAAACTACTTAGTCAGCCCCTTCACCTGGACGGCATTAAATTAGCCTCCAGTAATAAAGCAAAAAACCTCGGTGTCATTTTTGACCAAGATTTGTCATTTAGATCTCACATTAAAGAAGTCTGTAGGATTTCCTTTTTCACCTTAGGAATATTACAAAAATTAGAACCATCCTGTCCAGGAATGATGCTGAAAAACTAGTCCATGCCTTTGTTACTTCAAGGCTGGATTACTGTAACTGTCTATTATCAGGTAGTCCACAGAATACAATTAAAAGTCTTCAGTTAGTTCAAAATGCTGCTGCTAGGATTCTGATGAATATTAAAAGAAGAGATCACATTTCCCCTGTTTTAGCTTCTCTTCACTGGCTCCCAGTAAAATCTAGAATAGAATTCAAGATCCTCCTTCTGACATATAAAGCCCTTAATAATCTAGCTCCATCATACATAAGAGACCTGATTGTTCCATATGTTCCCAACAGAGACCTTCGCTCTCAGACTGCAGGTTTACTGGTAGTTCCTAGGATTTCTAAAAGTAGAATGGGTGGCAGATCTTTCAGCTATCAGGCTCCCCTCCTATGGAACCAGCTCCCAGGGTTGGTTCGTGAAGCAGACAATTTGTCTATCTTTAAAACTAGGCTAAAAACTTTCCTCTTTGACAAAGCTTACAGTTAGAGATATGTTTATAGGTAGTTAGAGTCAGGTCAGACAGGTAGATAGGAAGAGACAGGTTAATGTTAGTAGTCAGGTAGAGTGTCAAAAGCTAGGAAGAGATAGGAAGAGGTAGAGTAGCTAGGTAGAGATAGATTAATGTAAGACAGGTAAAGATCCGGAGCCGGTCGTGGCTTACCGCCGCGGAAGAAATGCGCCCCACGGGGGCCAGCCAGCGCCGGAGAGAGGTCCCTCAAGGGGATCCTCCCGCACAGTGCGGCCGCCCATTACCTGCCGGGTTGAATCCCCCGGGCAGACTGTGCGGACCCCACCCGTTTATCTCTTAAACGTTTCTCGCCCTCTTCAACTCTGTCCTCTCAGTTCTGTCTATTTTTCCTTAAGATAGTTGTCGACTATCGGTCTCGTGCCGGTATTTAGCCTTAGATGGAGTATACCACCCACTTTGGGCTGCATTCTCAAACAACCCGACTCCGAGAAGACCCCGGCATGACGGGGGCCGTTACCGGCCCTACACCGTCCACGGGTCAGGAGGACTCAGACAGAGTGTTGGTAGCCAGGTCTCCTAGTAGCTAGGAGACAGGTTAATGTTAGTAGCTATGCTGCTTTAGGCTAGGCTGTTGGAGGACATTATTAGGGTCTGTTCCTACTTTCTCTCCTACTTCTCCCCAACTGCATGATGTGCTGTTAATTCAAGCACTAACCTGTTTTCTATTATAGTAGGTGCTCCGGATTAGCCCTGCTTGACGACCCTGACTGGCATTGCAGTGACGGAAAATTCTCCACGTCCTGCAACAAACTTCTGCATCAGTTCTATTGCTCTTTCTGTGTCTCTGTTATGTATTCTCCAAGCCACAGACAGTCGCGGCAGATAACCGCTTGTGCTGAGCCTGGTTCTGCCGGAGGTTTCTTCCTGTTAAAAGGGAGTTTTTCCTTCCCACTGTCGCTTCATGCTTGCTCAGTATGAGGGATTGCTGAGAATTACACGACGCGATCTTCTGTGGTTCTCTAATTTCTACATTAAACATTGTATTGTAATAACTCTTCTTGTAAAGTGCCTTGAGATGACATCTGTTGTGAAACGGCGCTATATAAATAAACTGAATTGAATTGAATTGAATACAATTCAATTGGTTTACTTGTGTTAAGCATCGGCATTTCCTTACTGTTGTTAATAATTATCCATTACCATTATTGGTGTGTTCTGGCATTTACAGATTATTATTATTATGACATACATTGTTACTAGTGGTAACTGTCATGAGACACTTCAATAACTCAGTTAACCCTTTGATGAACAACATGGGTCAAAAGTAACCCGGCTGAGTTTTTATGTCTCATATCTCTGCAATGAATTATTCTCATCATTCAGTAGTCAATGTATTCCTCAATTAACTTGTTTTAGACCATTAAATATAATTATTTTATGTTTTCCTTGCTTACTTTTTGAATAAAAAACGTTTTTGTTTCAGTACCCCTCTAATGTGCTACATGGGTCCAAAATGACCTTTATCCATTTTCTGTGTTATTTTTTGTGTAGCTCAGTGTTTCTATAACACATTTTTGAAACAAATTAATTTGATCGCTTACTCTTCCCAGTATGTGGTAAATATCATGTTTTTGTTCACCACAAATAATCATTTTCATTTTTTCCTTTCCACTGTATGGACAAGCACAGTTTTTGAATTTCTACCTCAGCTTTACACGCATCTATGTAAGCATTGTTTTTTAATCATTCTAACATTACATTAAATTCATATCAATATATCAAATTTGATGGCAGTTGTGAACTGAGCATAATATTTGATTAGGTATAGCTTACTTTGATAGTGAGAACATTATTTTAGAAAGTTACAAGTAGTTATAACTAGTGTTTCTTCCTAGTAGTGGTGATGGGGGGGGGTGCTGACAGATTTATCTAATAAGATGACAAAAACTTAACTAAGTAGTTTTCTGGGCTTCTTAACAAAGTAGTTAGCTAAATAATTAGTAGTAGTTACTCAGCCAAGTCAGCAGAATAAAGGTGTGTATATTTATGCATATGTGCATCTGAAAATATTTTGCTTTTTATTTTCCTTATCTAGAGTAGCAGCAGATTTACTGCTGAGAGGTTTGCAGAACTCATGCACCAAGAGCCAGATGAAGATGAGGAGGCCATTTTTACAGATTCAAAGTTTTACATTTCTGATGATGATGATGATGACCCAGAATATTTGCCACAGGATCAAGTTGTGGGCGTGTCTGGAAATCCATCTTTCCTGCATGAAGAAGAGTCCTCTCAGGATTCAGAAGACGCATCTGGCGAATCCTTGGAAGAGGAAACTCAGTCCAGTAGTCTGAGTAAAAAAAGATCGTAGCAGGCAAGGCCACCATACTGATGCAGTTAAACACAACAGCCATGTTATGTTATGTGCGACAAAATGAAAATAAACATGTTGCATGTATTAAATATATAAATGTTTGGCCCCACTCACTGCTAAAATAATTACTTTAAACAAATTATAATTAGGTATTAAGTCCCTTAATTTTAAATTACACTTGCATGGCTGTGAATGTGTGTAACTTTGTTGAAGCTAATATAAAAACTATTTTCATTCATAAAGTATGAGCAGAAAAATGGAAATAATAATCTGTGATAATCAAAAACAAGACATTTAATGAATATTTGGAGAACTCAATCATGGAAAAAAATGATTTCAAAACACAAGAAAAATGTTTTTACCCAGGTTGTGCATTAGAAGGGGTGTGGATGCGTTACGCATCAAAGGGCTAAAATTTATTAGTTACTAATTATATAGACATATCCTAATCTATTGAGCTCAGTTTTGGATAGATATTATATTTTTAAGAAGTAGCAGAGAAGTAAATTGATTTTTTTTTCTAAGTAAATTGGGGGTAGGATTAAATATGTTTTTTTCTTCCTACTCCCTCTTCAGGCAAACTGGATTATTCATTAATTCCTTTTTGCATGTAAAATTGTATTTATTGTTTTAAAAGCATGAAAGACTGGAGGTGATTTCTCACCTGTATGCTTTTTGCAAAATGCCTGAAATTAAATGAACAAAACCAAACCCTGCTGGACTCACTGCAGATTTCCATGGAGGTTCACCGACTCTTATATAATCAAAGCTATTATATCATGACAACCTGGACCTTAGTTTTTCCACTCACCCTGAGAAGTTTGGAGCCAGTTTGAGCCGTTCAGCAGTATTTAAACAACCAGTCTTGATCTGCGGACATCCGTAGAACGGGAGTGCTTGGAGCAGTCCAAATGGTGCTTGTAATAAGGTTTAATCTCCACCAATCACCTCAATTTTACCATGTTTATTTCCTCCTTGGATTTACGAACGCCTCATACGTGCTTCTTGATTGTCTTCCGGGCCAATTTGTGGGCTGAACAATAAAACAACAACAAAGCTGATGAATCTGCTGCACGACTGCACGACTGCAGTTGGTAATAATAAATTAAATCAGATTGTTTGTATGTAACTTCAAAACCAGGAATATTATCCCTCAAAAACAAAAAAATCTGGAAAATTTTTGGTATATGGAAGGCTCTGCTCTGAATCCTTTCTCTACCACAAGCTTGAGACAAATGTCAGTGGCTGTGCTTGTTGGCTTGTTATCTAAATAGTTACTAATAATTAAATCTCACATGAAACATAAACCCTCCAAGAAAAAAAAAGTCTACCTGTACGTACCTGAAAGCAGTAACATTTATTCTATGATTAACAGAAACATGAAGATTTTAGGCTCCCTCTAAATGGTCCCAGGAATAAACATAAATTTAGCACTGAGCTTGATTGATTGCAGTAGTTTTATCTCTATGGTCTTGGATGCAGTTTGATGTTTATTCATTTATAAGCAGCCGTCAAAACAAAGCATGGAGGCAGACGAAGAATCTGGAGAAAAACTAGGTGGCATTTGATTAGATGAGTAGCTGCTGTGTTAGAAACGCTGCCAGGAACCAGAGATCAGGTGACTGAAAAACATTGTTAAACAAACCCCGTTCTTCTGACTGAACTCTGCAGACCGTGTGCATTCTGCTGCCGGCCATGGTGGGCAACAGAAGAAACAGAATCTCCAACCTTATTCCTTGGCTAGCAGAGGAGAAACTCGCTTCAAGGAACCCAAAGACTGCCAACACCAGGTGAACCCTAAATATTGATATATTGAATGAATATCCCCAGAACCCGACAAAACCCCTCTGAGTTTCAGGCTGCCGATTGCTGAGAAACAGGAGCTGTGAGCCACGTGTGCCGAGAGCCGAACCAACCAGAATCCGCATTTAGCCACCGAGCCGACAAGAGGTGAATGCCGAACTGGAGAGCTCAAAAAAGGTACCGTTAAAAAGGTGGATGCCGATCGCCGTGCAGCCAGCCAGGAGGAAGCCAAAGCCAGGAGCTTCCCACCGCTGCTAGCCAGATTAGCGATCCTTTGTTAACCTGCTTGCTAACACTCCCTGGAGAATCCCCCTTTCCTCATCGACGAGCAGCAACGGTTGGAGGACTTTAATCGTTCATAAGGTCTGTTTGGGCAGAGGCAAATAAGTTAGGATAACTAATTTTAAAGGTGTTTTTTTATTGTTAACTTTTTAAGTTTCATCTGCTATCTTTGGGTAAACCAGGCCTCGGCCTGAAGATTTAATCTGTGTTTTTAAAAGACTTTTCCAGAAAAAGAGTCATTTTAAGTCCTGTAATTTGAGCTACCCAATCAGACAGGAGTTTTCCCTTTTTCTTTATGTTTAATAAAGGTAACTGAGCAACTCTAAATGCCCCACGTGTGTCGCAGAGAGCTAAAGCTAACCAGGCCCACGTGTTGGATTAAGCCAGCGTTTCATAAACAAAGATCGCTATTAATGGTTCAAACAGAACTCTGTTTAAAATAGATTGCTTAAGAATGGAAAATAATCTTATTAGCCGTGTTTGAACTCTCCTTATTTGATCAAAATACGGGAATTACATTGTTTTACTGTCATAATCAAGCCATAAATTAAGTAATTCTCCAAATGTTAACTACTCTACTCCAGATCATTTTTGAACATAACACTTCTTAATCCAAATAATGTTTTGTTTTCTTACATTGCTTATTGGTTTAGAGGTAAACCATTGGTGCTAAATTGTTTAAACTAATTACAATTAGTGAAACTGATTCAGTTTTATTCCAGCAGCTGCAGATCAATTTCCTGAAGGACCCAGATTCCTCCAGAATCGTCTCAGAATTAATGGTTTCTCGTCTTCTTACATGTTCATCTTTTTTTGTGTTCTTTCATTTTAACTATTTCTTTTTTTATCAGTACTGTATTCTTTTCTAGCTTGGTGAGTTAAAATGTTTTTCTCTTTCTTTTTATAAATAAATCTTGTATTTTTGGTTAGTAACTGTTGTCTTTCTTGTTCGCACACACATATTGCAAAGTTTATGGTCAATAAACGGTAAATAATTCATTCCTTCAGATGATGAGAGTGATATAGATATTTCAGCTATTAAAATAGTTCCTGATAAAAGTGGTACCCCGAATAATAAGAATTTTCCATAAATTATTAATCTTATTGACTGCCATAGGAAGTCCTTTGACTATGAATAGCCAAATGACTACTTTCTTGATAATTTGCCCAACGTGGGTAAGTAAATTAACTCATAAAATCGTTACGCAATGTTTCTGAGTGGTGTTGACAGTAGAAGTTGAAATACACATATTTTCCAGTACGAGTACACCAAAGGACTGCTGTTTATTTGTGTTTATTTTCATCTCTATCTGTTTAGATACGCAAATATCATCGCATTTGTCAATTGCCATATTTTATTTTGAAAAATTGCTTTTATTTTCACAATTGACCGGACTATCTTGTTTGGTTTGGTGTGACCAGAAGCCGAAGTGATCTTTTAACGGCGTGAGCCGGCCACAGAGGAGCCTGGCACTTCACTCCTGGTGTGAGCTACACCACAGGTTAATGAATGGAAGCGGCCTCCATTCCGCACCGCTTCCGCAGCCAGAGTGAACCAGGCCTTAGGTCCTCACATAAGCTGCTGGTGAAACTGAAACCACCACTTTATTGGTGTTTATCTCCTTCCCATCATGTCTAACGGTGCTTAACACACCGAACGCGATAGACGCGACCAGAGAGTCCGGTTTTCATGGAAAGTCAATGGAGGAGTGCGATGAAGCGCGACTTGGGATCCTGCGACTATCAGAAGCAGATTTGTGTTGTGAAAAAACCTTTCTGCCTGATTTGCGCGACCAAGTAGCGCGGCTGGTGCATTTCAAGCACGACCGAAAATACGCGCTGCATTTTATGTCTGCCACAAAAGTTGGAGAAATCTCAACTCCAGCTTCAAGCGCAGGAAAATGGCATGCTTTAAAGCGTGACCAGTTCGCTTTGGATACGCTTCAAGGTGCGAATGTGCAAGCGACCAGCTAGGGGCGTGTGGCACTTATTGGTCGCGTCTATCGCGTTCGGTGTGAGAGCACTACATGACATGAACAAATAGGATGAGCTGCTTTAACATCAACAGAAACGGGGATGCATCTGGAGCAGGTTTTAAAGAGGTTCATGGGATCCTGCAATTATTTTGAAAAACCAATCTGCTTCTCAGCAAGTGCATTCAGATTTTATCTCACTATTTCCTAAATCTGCAGCTTTGACTTAAATATCTGGCTAAATATCTACCTTGTGATCTATTTAGTTTGGAACTAAAATGTTAATTTGCAAACTAAATATTTAGCTTTCTATCTAAAAACCTAGTTTGAAACTGTGAAATTTATAAATTAATACCATGGACACTTGAAAACTTTGAAAAATGAACCCTCATTTATGTATCTTACTAGAGGTTAAATAAACCAAATTCTAGCTGTAAATGTTTGAATGGGTAGCTTTGCAAACACCGCCACATAGTCCTCTGGGGTAGAGCAGGGCAGCACTGCATAAAGGAGGAGATGTGTCTGATCCCCGAGTGACCAAGTCCGATGTCAAAATGACAGATGGCACCATTTGACCTTAACAATATCGTCTCAGCAGCAGCGGGTGAAACTTAGCCGAGATATTTCTTCCCAAAGAGCAGAAATGAAAAAAATTAAACAGAAAACATCTCAGTGCAACATCAGCTACTGAATTCAAAGCTTTCATCTGTACCAGTGACCAACCTGACATCTAAATATCTAAAAGTGTTTGATTAATCAACCATTATAACCATTTAACATTAATAAAGAAAGTTTATTAGTAGCGTTATGTCTTTACAAAAAGAGCATTGTGTATGTGGTTTACAAGACTAAATACTTCTATCTCAACCATTTATTAAAAATAACCAGATTTAAAAGTCCTTTGAAACATGTAAAAGTATGCGCATATTTAACACGTTAATATACAGTATATATGTTCTTTGATAGAATGACAAACACAGGGTTTTTTTCCCTCTAAATGAATATTCTGAACAAGTACAGTGTTTCCACAATGATTTATAACCCCTACAGGATAAAGAGACTAGTTAACAAACAGCTAACACATGTATTTTTCTCTAATTCTCAGCCCAGAAAGCAGAATCAGTTCATGACGTGAGAAAACCTTACGATAAACAGCTAGCTAAATTTAAGCATTTCAGGAGAAGGAGAAGTTTCCCTGTTATTGGAACATCCAGTTTAAGCTAAGCACATATTTATCTAAGCGAAGATTAGAGCCTCGAATCTATGTGGTGTCATTTGTTAAAAATGAACAGAAATAGCGTTGGGTTATTTAGCCTCTCAGATGATAAATAGTCATATTTGGATCAGTGTTTTCTATTTATAAATGTCAGCTAACAAAATATTTAGTAGTAAGTTACATATTTGGTTTGCAATCTAAATATTTAGCATGTCAACCAGTTTGCAACTAAATATTTAACTTTGAGTTAAATACTTAGGTAATTTAAATATTTAGTTTGAAGCTAAAGATGTATCTAGCAAGCTAAAGTAGTTAGCTAGATATTTAGCTTCGAAGTAGACTTTTAGTTCAGATAATATAATGAAAATGAAAGTGGACTAAAGTCTATATAAGCTGCTGATGAGACTAAATATTGCCTCTCCATTATGGTTTATTTTCCTCCCAACATGTCCAACATTTATCCCATGCAGCTTATATTTTGAAAGTCCACTTCCTGGCAAAGAAGTTTGCACGTAAGCTAAACATTTAGCTGTGATCTAAACGTTGAAGCTTTATATTTAGCTTGGTGGTTTAGCTGAATATATTTAGCTTGGGGATGATTATTCAATTTGAAAACTAAATATTTATCTTGCCAACTTAATATTTAGTTAGAAACTGGAGCTTTATAAATTAATAAATAACATGGATGCAAATATGTCTTTAAAAAAAATTACCCCCATTTATTTATCTTATGAAAGGCTAAATAACCCCGTATTATTGCTGGTCATGTAACATTACAAACAACACCCCATACGCAGCTCTTATATTTATGTGACTATAGAATATTAAACCCCAACAATTATGTCTTTGGTAGCAGATTGATTGTCAGGGTGAAGCCGATATGGATCAGCTGCCGTCATTATACAGAGACAGGTGGGGACTCACTTCTCACTTCACACTTTGTTTCCAATAATCATTCACATGATGGGTGATGCTCTGCACACATTCTGCTGACTTATTTTTCTAAAAATGTCTAAACTTTTCTGCTCATTAAGGGGGACAGCAGGAGCTGTTGGAGGTCCGTGCAAACTTGATTTTACTCTGTCGCACAGAAGTGAAGAAGTGAATCCAGAATCTCATAACCAACAAATATTTCATATGAAACAGTTCAGAACCAACACCCTGACCTTCAGGTAGGCTTTCCTTAGACATCTGATATTACTTTATTTTACATTAAATAGGCTGTAATTTATTTCCCTTGTCACCCATATTGCTCCTGGACATTATTCCGGTTCTTCAGACTGACATCAACAAATTTCTTAGACTTTTGTTCTTCAGACATTTTATAAAATTCTAAAGCAAAAATTAAGGCTTCAAAGATTTTACTTGTGCTTCTAATAATATTTAGCCTAAAGCTACGAATCTTAACTGAACTGTAAATAATATAGACAGATACTACTGGAGCCATTCATTAATAAATGGTCATGAATTTAAAGTGACAGCTGCTAAAGTAACTCATTTGGCAGTGCAGAAACAGTTACTGTTGGATTTGATGTTTTAAGATATGCTTGTTTTAGTCCTTGATGCCCAAATATTACCTTCTTCCTGCCCTGCTTGGCTGACATCCCTTCACCCCTCCACCCAGCATGTGTGTCCAGCTAATTCGTTCGACATTTCCAGGCCTCATAAGGGAAGACAAAGGTCAAACAATAGACCTTCTATACTTCAGAGGACCCAGAAAAGCTAAAAAAAATGAACTAACAATCAAAGAAAGGTAAATTCAGACATAGAGAGTGTGTTGGTTCTGCAGATCCTCCTTTGTTTCCAGAAATAAATGAAAAAAGACCAAAACAGAAAGCTGGTTATGCTTTTGTAAAGTTAGTCTTTTTCAGCATGTTTATCAGAAGGTGCAGGCGTACACCACGCCCACCACCACTATGTTCCCTATCGTCGCAATTATTGCGATCCACAGCCAGATGGCGTCGCTCGACATGGACTGCTGCTCGTCCGGCTGTCCGTGCACCGCCGCCGCCGAGGCAGCGGCGTTGACGCTCGCCGAAGAGTTGAAGAGCGAGTGTTCACCGCTGTAGTCGTCATTGGGTGAGGAGTCCATAAACGCCCCAGTCATGACTGGGATCTGGAAGAGGAGGAGAAACGAAAGAAAGATTCGAAGAGTTTAGATAATAGGCAGTCTTTGGGAAACGCACAACAAATCTATCATGTTGCGTTTTACTTTTCCACTTGGCTTTGTTTGAAGATGCATCGTCTTGCAATGATAGTCAAGATTTGGCTGCTGTTTCTAATTGCTAATGTTTTTTTGTTTAAAAAAAATTGTTCAACTGGTACTCAGTTTACAAAAGCCACTTTCAGACAGAGAAGTTCTCAGAACTGTCTTCTTAAAACAATCTTCTTAGAATTTGGTTCTTATAAAAAACGTTCAGTAACATTTTTCTAGAACAATTTTTTTTCTAATTTGAGTTTTTTCTTAAATGACGGGGCATTAAGAAGCAGCAATCTAGCAAGCTTATGAGTTCACCAAACACCTAGACCATATGAGTTCAAATAGAACCACGAAAGACCCTACCTCAGAGTTGGAGCAAAAATGGTTATAGGAACTGAAGGCTGTGGTTTCTACCTCTTATCTGTCTGAATGCGCAAAAAACAGCCTGATTATTGAAAAGGTTACCATAGAAATAAATCCAGAAATGGTCCAGTAAACAGAATCAGATTATTTTATCCCCAACAATCTTTAATCAGTGGATAACTTTCACTGCCCTCTTTGTCCCTATTGAGGCACATTTTTGTGAGTGAAGATGCTAAATGTTTAACTGAGTGGTGGGAGATCATGATAAAACGAACTAAGGAAAAAAATCAGAAAATTCATGTTTTCAAGAAAATTTTTGTGAAATGCAAATACTTCCACGGCAGCATTACCTCGCCTTCTCTCTCTATGTTCTTGACACAAAATGGAAACAAAAACCCAGTAAAAGTTAAACAGTCTCTTTGACAAGAATCATAAAAGGTGAATGGATAGGACAATGAGGAAGAAATCGTTTACCAGGTTTGAAGGGTAGTTTCGTTTACTGGGGATTGTTTCACCCACAGGATCATACAGAGAAGGGAGTCTATACAATGCAAACTAGGAGGGGTGAAGCTTTGAAGATCCATTAATGGGTTCTCTCCAGTAGCCAGGTAAACGCGTGTCCACTAATCACTACAACGTCCTGCTTTCACCACTGGAAAATGAAATATCACTTTCTTATCCTTAGATCAGTGGTTCAGAGATGAACCTAAACACAGGAAAAAATACCCTTTTTCTGGATGTCTCCATTTGTAACATAATCCCAACTCTGAGTTTATACTCCAACATTTTCTTTGCTAAGATATTTCCAAATATTTTACATGTAGCATATAGAAGAGACAACTTTAATATCCGAATCAGAATGGACTTTATTGCCGGACATTGAGCAATTGACAAAAACAACAGGAAATTGTTTTGGTACTTTTGCGGGATATATAGCGAGAAATTCAAAGAACATCAAACGAGCAGAATAAGTTGAACGAGACGGGAATGTTATATATACCCAAGTTCAGACAGTAGGCATGTCAACAGTACAACACGGTTCTTGTATGTGTATTTTTACGTGACTCAGTAAGCAGTGTGAGAGCATGGCTTTTTCCCAAGGATCCCACGGTCACTGTGGAACAGTCTGAAAGACAGTGAGCCTGATTCCTTTCACCAGGAATGATGGCACACACTTTAATTAATCACTTGCAAATAAAAATGCTGTATGCGAAGCAAGCACTGAAGTGTGGAAGGAAAACAGAATCATCAACAGAGGGATAATGCTATATGTTCCCCAAGTATTTGGTGATCTTCATTCAGAATTCAAAACAGCAGAAACTGCAAAGTATAATGCTTTACTTTATGCTCATAATGAGACATGTGCTATGGGGGGGGGGGGGTGTTTAGCTTGAACAAACCATAAGAGTCTCATAGATTTCTATGTATGCTATTGTAGCTCTGATGAAATGATAGAGGACTAATACATATTTCATGCTCCACGCAAACGGTGTGACAGAATGAGGAGGGATTTAAGGAAAAACTCCAACAAATCCCAGGACGGCAGGGTGAAAAGAAGCACAGCATGTAATGTTACGGCCTCTCTAGAATGAAGCTTTCATCATTTTGTATAATTCAAGTATTTGTCGTGTGTGTTAAGAATAAGCAGAGTTGGATGTTCTTTTTACTCAGTGTCTCCTAAAACATCCGTGTCTTTAACCTCTCCTGTTTTTATCTGGTTGAATAATTTCTCTCTCTTCTTTGTTTTTCGCTCTCCTCCTGTGATAAAGATTTTTACAATTCATTCTGTCTTTAAGGGGCAAGTCCAGGTCAAGTCTCTAAGGAGCTAAATAAACATTTTCTCATCAAATCCACAACATCCAGGTCTCCTCTAACTCTGCATCACTCTAGGTTAAGACTCCAAACCTGGACTCTGTCCTTAAATTATTACATTTTTATTTTTATTTTTACCTTTATTCAACCCGTACATAACACACTGAGTTTAACATTTCTTTTTCAAGATTGTCCAAGGCCAGAAGCAGGGCAACATGTGATACACTCCATACACTCAAAGCAATTCATGAACATTAAAAAAAAAAAATTGAAGTCTGAAATATTTATAAACATTTATTTTTGATTCTTTTAGCATTTCATTTACCATCCAAAAATCGACTAATGACTGATTTACATTAATTGTAAAATATTTCACATGTAATATTTACTCCTTTAGAAATATAAATAGGTTGTTATAGAAAATTTTGTTTTAACATGTTCAGTTCAACTCAGACAAACAGATCCTGGCAAGTGTTAAAGAAAATTGATCACATCATCCACCTTGAGCTATGACATTTCAGTTGCTTGCAAATAATTTGAGTATCTAATTTAAACAATCCTTACTGCTGAAAAGAGAAATCTCCACCGCCTGTTTTCCCTGTTTCACTTCTAACATCAGGTTAGTGGAAAACACTGAAAAGGCTGGTGTCTGATTTGTATTTTCTTTCAATGCTAAATACATTTTCCCAATTTTATAAAAACTGTAAGAAATGTGGTTTGATCCTCTGCTTTAAAAACCTACTCAAAATTAGATTAAAATATAACTGGATTGCTCTGGATGAAAATTAGACTTTTTGTACACTGTTCGAAATTCATGAAGCTTTTTGGCTATTCTGCTACTAGCCAAACATAAAATATGGAATCTAAAGTTTCACATAGTCTATAAAACACAGTTTTGTAACTTTACTAAAACAATGGAGCAGAGCCAGCACAAGGTACAAGCGAACTGAGTCGTAACCTAGGGGCCCTAAATCCATTCGGGGCCCCCCATGAATTCTGAAATTGAACAAAGACTAAAGATGTTAAAATGTATGGAAATGTGAATATTACTCCATTTTGTTTCAGTGTAGATTAAAAAAAATATATATAATTTTTGTGTAGTAACTAGTCAAGTTTCTTTGTAAATATTTTATCATTTTTTTAAGTAAAAAAATGTATGTCCAATTTTTAGGTCCTCTCCAGGTTGATTTAACGTAATGATGATTTTAAAGGGAAAAAATAAGTATACTGATTATAATTGAATGGTGGGACGCATGCAATACGACACCCTTTCTCTTTTGTGAAGTCCTCCCTGAGCCGCTGCCTAGTTGATGGTTCTGATGAGTTCATAGACAGAAGAGAAAGCGGGATGTGATGTGATGCGCTGTGTGCATGCCGCTACGACTGATTACAAGATATCAATGCGCCGGTGTAGCTTTACAGACGCACACAAACAATAAAGCTTATGGGAACATTTCTTTCTCTAGCAGAGACTTTAACAATTCCTGGTAATGAGTTTATCTAGAAATGAACTGAGGAATGGAGTAGGCAATCTTGTGTTTTTAAGTATGCTGCTTATTACTTTTATTATATTAAAAAAGAAATTACCTGCTTTCCTTTTTTAGAATATTTTTGTTCCAGGTAAATTTTCTCAGTCGGAAAGGTCATCTGATTTTATGTTATAATTCTAACCACATGAAGAATGCATGCTTTAAATATGTCAGTCTGGGCCAATTCCTGAAAATGTTTCAGGACGAGCCAAATGGTCGCCATAGTTGAAAATACACTTTTGAGAGTAAGTGAGAAAACCAATCCTATAAATACCTGAGAGAGAAACAGAGGACTAGTTTCTTACTCGCTTGTTTGCTCTGACAGTCCAGGAACGTACGGACTGATGCTCACGCTCTTCCCTCTCTCAGGGGAAAACAGCGTTTAGAAAGCGTTCTGCTGCTCCATTCATCCGCCTCTGGAGGTGAATAATAACATGACACACACTGGGGAGAGCCTGCTGCTCGCATGAAGATGATGGAGGCAGACAGGCATGCTACAAGTCCAGCAAGCTGGGTCTCCCCCGACTCAGTCACTGGAACTGCTGATTTGTCCACAATGTCACAACATTTCTTCTTCTTACACACACACATGCAACCTTGAAGGTCACTGGATATCAGCAGCCGACAGAAAATATTGTTCAGCGTACTGATAATAAAAGGAAATGTTCCTGATGCTTCGTATCATGTTGCAGCTATTAATTTAATTCACGTAATTTCACTCTGAGGTGATTAAAATACTTTTAATTTGAATTAATTAAATATAAAGAAAAGTTTTTGCCTATGAGAATTTAACCACATAATGACCTTTTGGAAAATTACCAAGGTCCATCCCCTTAAGCCAGCTGACTGACAGTGCACAGCATAATATGAGAGGGGGACTCGGCTGGAAAATAGCTCCCGTTTGGAAACCCTTGCTTATGATAATTGAACCATGCATGGCTGCAATGTATTAGTTTTGTTCTCTCAAATTCAACAGTCTGCATGCAAAGAATTTCTTATTTTTTAACTATTTGGATATATAAAAGTTCACAAGACAATATATAACCATAACTGACTCACGGTTGAAAATTGATGCTGATACAGATTTGGTTGTAAAGAGAGGTCAGCGAAGAGTTTATTTAATGAGGAAGCTGAACTTGGAGAATCAAAAATAATTTTATGTAATTTTCACTATCTTTTTATTGAGTCTTTTGACTTTTTCTTTTATTTGTTGGTTCAACTGTGATGGACTGGCGACCTGTCCACGGTGTACCCTGCCTCTCGCCCGTTGACAGCTGGAGATAGGCACCAGCCCCCCCGCGACCCCTTAAGGATTAAGCAGTTCAGAAAATGGATGGATGTTGGTTCAAAAGCATAACAGTCAAAGATAGAAACAATCTGAACAATATCATCAATATTTGTTCAAGGAGTTCACTGGGTTCAGGTTAAAAGACCTGAACTCACAGTGGAAGAAAAGGGTGATCCAAAAGGCAAAATGTCTGGGGCTGGGAAACCGGTTGCGGTCCGGCTCAGCCCTGGTACATGCCTAGCTGGTTCTGGGTGGACCGGTGTGTCGGGTGGGCGATGTTTCAGACCAATGTCCTCCTTGGGTTGGCTGGCACCTCTTATGGGAGTGCCAGTGTTGAATAGTAGGTTGGTGCCGTTCGGTGGATTGGCGGGGGTCGCATCAGATCGGATTGGTGTGGTCTGTGTCTCTGCTGCCTTCTCCAAACCACAGTCGGTCTCTGCAGATGACCGCTTATGCTGAGCCTGGTTCTGCTGGACGTTTCTTCCTGTTAAAAGGGAGTTTTTCTTCTCCACTGTCGCTTCATGCTTGCTCAGTGTGAGGGATTGCTGAAAATTCACGACGCAATCTTCTGTGGTTCTCTAATTCCTAAATTAAACATTGTATTGTAATAAATCTTCTTGTAAAGTGCCTTGAGATAACATCTGTTGTGAAACGGCGCTATATAAATAAACTGAATTGAATTGTACGGACACAATCTTAATCGTCAACAGATAGTTGGTACCAGGAGCTTACCAGATGTTCATTAATCCATGTTTGTGTGTAGTGAATGTGTAGTTCTTAGTTCATATTACTGGATCCGTTTTGTTAATGTTGTTCTGTTCTATTGGTGGTTTTTATTTGTTTGTTTTTTCCCACTTCTCTGCTGAGGTGGAGGACTGGGATGTTTTCTTGTGTTCTTTGTTTGTCTCCCTATATTTCATCATCAGTTCACACTTCTACCGGTCCTGTTTCTCTTCATCTTCCTTCTTCCTTCCTTTTTGATTTCTAATTTTCGAGTCCATAACTTCAAGAAATTAAACCCACAGTAATCATTAATAAAGACTTCTCATGCATTTATGTCAAGTGGAGTACTATAGCAAAGCTGTAATGTTCTGCTTGGGAAAGTAAATCTGTTGGGCTTGTACTTGGTACTCAGACTACAATTCTGAGTAGCAAACTGCTAGAGAGGAGATATTAAAAATAAGGCAAAATTAATTATGAATGTCTGGTAGATGTAAACATAACGTCATTGTTGTGCCCGTTAAAAATTACATATTATTATATTTTAATTCAAATATGATTTTTTAAAGAAATGTACTTTTATTCTGCACCCCTATTATTGCTTTAAATATAGCTTTTTATGAAAATGTTCCATATATACCCTTTAAAACATTTACTTCGAAGCTACATGTTTAGCTAGCCAGTTTGGCTAGTAAGCTAAATCGTTAGCTTGCTAGTTAACTATTTTTCCTCTCATGACTCATGTCATGTCAGGCTAAAAACCCAAAAATATTGCTGTAAATCTGTGACTCTGTAACTTTACAAACGGCACGCCGTAGAAAGATAAAATGAGACAATTTCTGAATTTTAAGAAAATAAAAGACTGTTTCTTTCACGTCAGTTGAGAACTTTTAACATTCTGTGGAAAAAACGAAAGAGACTAAAATCCAATCTGAAGCTTCGGTAACATAATAACTCAGCTTCAACTGTTGATCAGAACATGAAATCTTTGGAACTGAGTCACCAGATAACAGGCTACAGGTCATCAAAACGTTACGGATCTTCAAAACTTTTTCTAACAACACATTCATTTGCTCCAGTGTAAATCGATCTGTCCGAATATATTTTATTAAGATAACATGAACTGTGTGACAGATCCATCTGTCTGAGTCGTAGGGGAGAGGGGCCGATGGTGCGATATGGATGCTTCGCTTCTGTCAGTCTTCCCCAAGGCAGCTGTGGTTACATTTCTAGCTTGTTTCCACCAGTGTGTGAATGTAAGAGTTAATGAATAATGGAATTATAAAGCACTTTGAGTGTCTTGAAAAGCGCTTTATAGATGAAATCCATTATTATTATAATTATTATTATAAACCTCTCCTTGAATTGACGACTGCCTCCTACCCGATCTAACAGCCGACTGTTAGATCGGGTAGGACTGTTAACACGACTGCTGATGCTTTCAGCCGTGTCTGCATTCTTTATATTTATGTTTTATTTAACAGGGACTCATTTTCCTCAGAGTGAGCTTTCTGCAAATGGGGAAGCGTTCTGAATAAAATAGAGGAGAATCTCGGAATAGGTGCAACAATGTTCCAGCAGTTAGAACAAAGGTAGATGTTTGATTATCCAGGTTTGCTGTTTTTGGAGGGCAGATTGTGTGAAAATGAATCTACTGGATGTTTGGTGAAATCAAGGTGGGAAATATTTACCTGGATCCACAGACCACATTTTGTTGAGGCAACAAGTGCCCAAGCTCTGATTAAAGACAGAAAAGATGGACAGATTGTTGCATCTTGGGTGCATGAAGGAACGTTATCGCAGGTCTTTCCTCCCAGAAGCTGTTAGACTCTAGAACCATCACTTTCAGTAAAAAACTCAATTAATGTTTACATCTTTGCTTTGATTTCCATTGTTTTTCTCAGTTCAAACCATAGACTGTAAAAAAGAATAGACAGCCCTCCTCACTCCTCCCCGTTTACCAGAATGACTTTCATGGGGGAATTCATGGCGGATCCACAGACTCCTCCTCCCCAGCTCTGACAAAGCATGTTCCTAAAAAGGGCATAGGGGCGGGATCTTTAATGTAGACTCTTGCCCTCGCGGGGCGTGTATGGGCGTGTAGTTCAGTCGTAGTCACGCCCATTCTGCTCCCGTGTCTTTAGCTCTGATGCTAAACTTGACTCGGCCCCCTCATTAATTATGCAAGATTTCAAAAAATTATCTTAGGAAAACCAGCCTGGTGCCCAGGCTTTTTTATGAGCCCAGCGTTATCTCAGGAAGAATATGTAGCCATAGAAAGTTTAAAACAATGGGGCACCAGGCATTAAAGTTGTTTTTAACGTGTCTAAAGTCCAATGCTTTCCAATAGGGGCCTAGCGGCCAAATGGAGATACTACAGCAATGGAGGAGCAATGGCGGCCTCCATGATACGCGGTCAAAAAGCAGAGCAGCCAGCGGCCATTGGTTCAAACCCAATTTCTCTCCCTGTTTTGATCCACGCATCTCTGTTTGCAGTTTCTAGTCAGGCCAGTTTGCTGGCCAGTCAAACCCAGTAATCCCATCGTGGTCATTGAAGCACGTTTTGGCTCTTGATGCACTAACTCCAGCCTCGATCCACTCCTTTTGAAGGTCACAAACACTTTAGAACAGACTTTTCCTGACAATCCTCTCCAGGCTGCGCTCATCCCTTCTACTTCCACACCTTTTTCTTCCTTCTACATAACTTTCTATTAATGCGCTTTGATAAAACCCTTGGGGAACATCCACCTTCTTTTTCAGTGACCTTTTGAGCTTTCCCTCCTTATGGAGGGGTTCAATGAGGGTTTTATTCATTCTTCCCCATGATTGGGATCCCTACTGAACCAGACAGAGAGAACATTTAAAGACTCGGGAACCTTTTGCAGGAGTTTAGGATTAATTATCTGATTAGAGTGAGACACTTTAAGCCTAAAATATGGAACATTTTCAAAAATTTTCAATATTGTAACATTTTCTATTGGGGGTTTTCATAAACTGTATGCCATAATCATTAAAAATTTCAACAGATACATGCTTTAAATATCTCACTGCATGTAATTAGTCTAAATTAGTTTCACCTTTTAAGTTGAATTACTGAAATAAATCAACTTTTCCTCAAAATTTCAAATTTTTCAAGTTTCACCTTTATAGTTATCATTTTGTTTACAAATAAATAACCTTAATTCTGTTTTTTTACATTTTCTTAGTAAAATATTTCTTTATAATCTGCACCATTCGTGCTTTTAGAGCTGAATTTCCTTCCTGTGGGAAAATAAAAGATTATTTTATTCTTCGATTCTAATCTCGACATTCAAGAATTTGGAAAAATAACCCAAACATAACCATTTCCACTTGTTCCATTTACTTATAGAAAAAAATACTTTTTACTTTATGTAAATCCAGCATGAAAACTAACTCAAATTGATTTGAATCAACATAATAATTTGAAGATTATAAGCATCAAAGGAGCAACAGTGACCTACTTCAAACTTATATTATCTTATTATGATCAGCAATGTTAGGACTGAAAAAAGAGAGATGGAAATTGACTGAGATTGCATGTTCCACACCGTCATGGGTTCGTGTGACGGCACACACAATGCAGCAACAACCTCCAACCGACAGGAACGTGGAGATGTAGAAATCCCACCTGCTCCACTCTCACAGCTTTGATTTATTCACCGGCAGCTGCTTCAGGAGCCGTCCAATCTTACACAAAACAACCTCAGTGTGTGAAGCGGGATGGGCTGGGATTGACTCATGTGTGATGTCCCCACCAGCAATCGGTGGTTGGAGGTGTTTTAAGCCGCAGAACAAACGAATGAGCCTGAGCAGAGGTGGACATTTAAGTCTTTGTTTTCAGAAAAACACGTGTCTGCTTTCTTTACTCACTGATGGAGATACACACACACAGATTTTCCTCCAGAAATGAAGGAAAACTAAATATTAGGTCTGAGTTTAATATTTAGTTTGAAATTGTGACATGGACACAACTATGGCTTTAAAGAACGACGCCCCAAAATAACCCAAATTGTTGCTCTTAATACGGTTGCTCCACATGTTTGCATCACAACACAAGAAAAAAAGAGAAAAACTCAAGTTCGGTGCAGAAATTTGGGAACAAACTGTTGGATTAAGCAATAAACCTGAGACGTGACTCTGAGTCTCATTCCTGAGAGCATTAAGTGTTTAAACAACACTTTGAGAGTGTCAGTGTGATCCTAATGAGCGCCGTGATGAGCAGCAGGTTTCAACGCTAATGAGAAGATCATTTCAGCCGTGAATCAGCCAACCGTCAGAGAGCAGGTTGCTAAGTGCTGGTGCCGCTACAAGCTCGTCTTCTGCAAAACACAGAGTGACGCTTTGTTTGTTCGGTTAATGCAATGGAAAATACAGCAAAGCAAAAAAGTCTCACATCATTAGAACATATATATTTCCATCGAATTAGAGTTGCATAATTTCCGCAACTCTAAGCTCACAGAGACCGTTAGTCTCTGTGAGCTGTCTGAGCTCAAATATTCAAGCGACCAATCAAAACGCGGTCTCCGATCACATGATTCCAAGATGGCGGCCCACGGAGAAGATTACATTGTAGAAGATAAAGACTTGTGGAGATTTTGCCAGACTATAACTGTTTATTTGATGCGAAACGCTTCATCAACAAAATGAGAAGCATTCCCTCCATATCCATCTCAGTCTCCGTGTCATTCATTTTTCTGAGGTAAGGGGCGGGGACGGGGGCTGCCATCTTGGAATCATGTGATCACAGCGAGCTATCCGCTGAGCAAACGGCCTCGAATGACTCTCAGCTTGGCAAATTGTTCTTTTAAAATCTGATGCATCAACGTTGTAAGTCTGCTATGGCTCTAGGTAATGATTATGGGTTAATTTCTCCACATAAAATGTTACAAATGTGAATAATAAAAATATTTTTAATGCACTCTGTCTGTAAATTGTCCCAAGATGGTAGTATGCATTTTGAAGCAATCTCACCAGCCTTTTAAAAACACCTTTTCAAAGGCAATAAAATGGCTGTGTGCACAAAAACACAAGTGTGAGACTATAGAATTTGGACTACAGTAATTTGTACTTTTCCTAATATTCCATGGGTCTTTTCAGCCTGCTAATATTTGCCTCCTTATTCTCATGCAAAGCATTGTAATGAATTAGCCAGATGAGGTGTTTTCTATTGTATGCCAACTCTTTGGAACACAATAAACATTTAGCCTTTGAATAAAATAAGAAACAGTAAAAAAGACATTTCTTGATTAGCAAATCTAACTTGTGTGATATAATGCTGGATTGAGGTTACCTTGCTAGGAGTTATCAGGTCAAAATGTTCCCACGCAGGAGAAACCCTCCTCTTCCTAGCCGATCTCTTTCTCCTCACTCTCCTAAATCTTCAGACTGTTTCTCTCTGTACTCTCAAAATTATCTCCAAACTATATCAACTCTAACCAAACTCCCCTATCCAAACTATAAAAACTTTGTCCAAACTCCAAACTGACTGCAACTCTACTACACAAACCAACAATTTGAATGGAGCCTGAGGGGGTTTATTTTGCTGTCAAACCTCTCAAAAAAATGCTGAACCACTTCCTGAAGCGGTCAAGTGGTAAAGCCGGGCAGCGGGGCTCCGGACGCCACCGTTTTCGGCCCCTCCCCTGAATAAAGCAGGCCACGATACGAACTTTGTGGAGCCGGCCCCTCCACTCCTCGACGTCGTAGCCTCGGCATATATCGTTACATCACTACCTCACATCATAACATCAGGAAGTGGCGTACAAACTAGGAACTTAAGCATGATTAACATCCGCCCTTATTAGATTCAAGTTCTAAACTGGGAGGTAAAGCAGAGTAAACCAGCATTTATTACTAGTTCAATACTTAAGAAATCTGAGGATTTTTGCTTTTAACCTAAGCTGATCAGTAAGAGGTTTCAGCTCTTCCTTTTTACCAGCCAGGAGGTCTTAGTCATTTTCCGTGTCAAGGAGGTGTTTAACATTTAATTAGAGGAATAGAAAAACAGCTTAAAGCTTCTAAAAAAGGGAAATATTTTCCATGGAAGCTTGTTAGCTCTGCATGAAGGAGAGAGGGAGACAAGCAGATAATAGGAAGGCTGGACCCATTCAACCAAGTTGACTTCTGCTTGTCATGCAAAATGTGCTAAATGCTAGTTGAAATGTTGGCAGGCTTTTGGGAACGAGTTTGTACACACACATATATATATATATATATATATATATATATATATATATGTATATATTTAAATTTATTGCGATCAATTAATTACAGAAGAATTACTGCACTGGCTAAAAAAATTAACAGATGTCATTTCAGTTTGCGTTCCCACCAATGTGGAACATTTGTTTGAGCATGAATTCCTGATACGCAATTACCCCGATGCACACGTGAGAGCAAGGCAGCTAGGGTGAAGTCAAAGCACAAGCTTTACGTACAAACCGTATAAGATAAACCGTCTGGATGCAACAAACGAGTGGCGGAGGCCATCATTCCCGTAGGTTTGACTGGGTGTTTCTGTGTGCAACAAAAAGTTGAACAGATCCCACAGGTTACATGGACAGGAACTTTATTAATGCTGCGTAAAGTGAGAGTTCATGTATAAACTGACTGAGGAGGATGAATTTGAAAATGAAATAGTGAAATTACACAGTTTTTATCGTCTTTTTTTAGTCTGCTGCTTTTTTAATTTTATCGTACTGAATAAAAAAAAAATCACAATATTTTTTCTGTTTTTTGTTCAATTTTTGTAAAATTAAGGAGTAAACTACCATTGGTCCGGATAAAATTTCTAATTCAGGAGAGTAATTATTTCTCTCATAATTTTAACGTCATTTTTGTACTCATGAAAGCCTTTTAGAAGTTTATTATTAAACTATTATTTCTAACCACAGAAAATGCAGCTTTAAAATGATAAAACCAAAAGTTCAGGCTGGGCAAAGTGTCCACTGAAAAAGCAACGTTTCCTTTAAAAATCCAAATATGGTCACCCTAAATTAAGGATATCTTTTGATATTATTTTTTTAAAGACAACATTCTGAAAATATACCTAAAATGACACTTTTTTTCTTTTACTGCTCTTCTCAATGGACTTGCATTTAACAGCATTTTTCAAATATTAAAAGACCTTAAAATAACAGTATTCACATCCTATGATGCTTATTTGATTGTTGTCCTCCGAAAGCCTTTCATGTTTAAATAACTGCTTTCTTGGACAAAAATTGTTGTACTTTTAGATTGCGATTAATTTATTACAATTAGATTTTTTTGTTGTCGAGTCTCACCTTTAATATATATATAAATATTAGTAAGATCATGTTTAATGTGTCGTCACCTCTTGCTCTAATATAAACTTTGCCAGAAAGGCTCATTAAAAAATTATTTTTGATAAATGATCATAGAAGGCAGCCAATGGTAGATGAGAGCTGAAGCTTTAATAGACTGTCAGAATGAACTAGTAGATAGGATATAGCAGCTGCACATTTATGATATAGACCTTCATCTACACGCTTCAGTAGAGAAAATGTGCAGTTTATGACAGCAAAAACCAACAATGTGAGTAAGACGATGTTGAACCATTATAAAAAGGTTTAAGGAATAATCTCCCATCTGGAGAAAACTTCCAGAAAACAACAGTTTCCCTGTCAGCCAGCAGCTGGTTGCAGATTGAACCGGTCATGTCATAAATCTGGAGGATTTGAGAGAGCCTTGTTCACCGTCTCTGTGGTGTTGAAACGTCCGGCTGCTTCTTACGAGTCAGATTTACGGCTCTGCTCTCATTGATTTTCTTCCGTCTCAGCGGCCTGGCAGCATTTTTAAATAAATCTTATAACTCAACAGAACAAAAGTAGACCAAGTGATTCTCTCCTGACACCTCGATCAATCTATCAGAGCAACAGAAGTTTGGTGTGACAGGAAAAAAGTTTATTATACTTCTCTAATAACATGAATGAACAATAAATCACCTTCATGTTTTCCTCTGGACCAAACCTGGATCTGAAATTACTTCCTGCCCCATTACTGTGACTCATGGATGCAGTGTAGAGAAATGAGTTGGAATTATGATTGTTCTCATCTTCATTTATATTTTATCCTCTAACCATTTTAAAGGATTGATAATTTGGCTCATAATACGTTCTCTTTTTCTTCTATTAAATTACGTGTGGAGAATATAAAGAGTTGCTTTAAGAAGTTGCATTCTGCTCCTATAATCACGTCCGAGCTGAGCCTGAATGGGTCAGAAAACAACAAGAGAACGCAACGGATAAAACTCTGTTATGCTCATCGTTTTTATGGGCTGTTTTTTGTAAAGTCTGGCCATCAAACATAATTTAGGTTATTTAGCCAGCCATAAGAGAAAAAAATAGGGCTTCAACTCATAGTGGAATCCGTGATATTTATTAATTCATAAATGTCACTGTTTCAATCTAAATATTTAGTAAGCAAGCTATTTTTAGCTCCAAAGTAAACATGTAGCTTTTACATTAAGTATTCAACTTCGAACTACATATTTAACTTCAAACTAAATACTAAGCAAACTAATGTTTTTTAGTTTGAAACTAATTATTTAGCTACCAAGCTAAACATTTAGTTCAGAGCCAAAGCATTTAGCTAGCAAGTTAAACATTTAGCTAGAAAGTTATACATTTAGTTAGCAAGTAAAACATTTAGCTCAGAGCTAAACATTTAGCTAGGGAGTTAAACATTTACCTCGCAAGTTAAACATTTAGCAAGAGAGTTAAACTTTTAGTTAGCAAGTAAAACATTTAGCTCATAGCCAAACATATAGCTAGCAAGTTAAACATTTAGCTAGAAAGTTAAACATTTAGCTCAGAGCCAAACATTTAGCTAGGAAGTTAAACATTTAGCTCAGACTTGAATATATAGCTTGTAAGTAAAATGTATAGCTAGTAAGCTAAAACTGTAATCTCAGAGCTAAATATTTCGCTCAGAGTTTTTGCACATTCCTACTAAATATTTAGTTTGAAAGCTAAATTTTAGTTTCTTATCTAAATATTTTATTTGTAAATTATAAATTGAGCTTGTTATCTAAATATTAAGTAGCTAAATGTTAAATTTGTCAACTACATATTTAGCTTTCAAGCTAAATATGAAATGTATAAACGAATAAATAACCCCCATTTATTTATTTTACGACCAGCTAAACAACCCAAGCATTACCGTAAACCTGTGACTGTCTAACTTAATATTCTCATCCCATTCTCTTCTAGTGTGAATGTCAGTATAAGAGAAGGCACCATGGATGCAACAAAAACACTTTTTAAAACCGATTTGATACCAATACTTGGATCTTGCCGATACCAAATATGAATGCCGATATTTCTACCACACAAAAATGCAATAAGTTTTAAGACAAGTTTTTTTTTTATATATTAATAAAAAATGACAACAAAAGTAAAATTTCGAGTGAAAAAGAAACATTTTCTGTGAAATTATTGCAGTTTCCACATTTTAAGTATCGGTTAATGGTATCGGTTAACTTTAACCAATACAGTACATAAGAATGGTATCGGCCCCAATACCAGTATCTGCATAGGTGCATCCCTAGTCCATACTTTGGGAAAATCCACTGCTGTTGGCGTCATGCTAAATGTTAACACAATATGCTAAAAACATAATCATAATGTCTGATTTAAACTAACAGTAAAACGGAGGTTAGCAACCTGCGCTTCTGGAGCCACTTTGGATGAAACAATATTTTGAAAAGCATAGCTTCAGCAGCTTTTCCTTTGCCTTTTTATGCAATATTTCCTCCAAAACAAAAAGGGTAGGAAGAAGGTAAACGTTTACAAGCTATATGCTTCTCTATCCTACACCAGATTTTGCTAATTATCCCATAGAGGAAAATATATAAACACAAAAAACAAAAATAAAATTGTTGTTCACATGATTTAAAAATCTAAACTAATTTCCAGTGGCAGGTATCACCAACCACCAACCAGGACTTGAATAAGTCTAAGGTCAGGGAAAGGATGTGAGTAACGTTAGAAGAATGTGTCCTGCTAAAAAGGTAGATCAGGCTTTTAATCAGGCTTTTATTCAGGCTTTTAGAGGACTTCCATGAATAGATTTTTATCTTGGAGATAGAGAGTAGAGCCGGTGATCATTAGAAGGCCCAGACTCACATACACTGATTACATTTTGGTTTAGCGGTGCTTTTCATTATGCAAATGAAGCTCCTCGCTTTCGTTGCTGCCTTTTCCTTAACGCGTGTTGCGTGTTAGAATGATGCGGGCGAGGAATGACACAGATGTACTTCCTCTTCATGCCCCCTCCTCCTTCCTTATTCACATCTCCACTTAGGAGATGGGAATATCCACGATGGAACACACAGTGGGAATCATTTTCAGGTCAAAGGAGGAGAGTAAAAGCAACGAGGCAGTACTTAGCATGATGAGGAGAGCCATAAACAAGCTGGTGGAAATCCGTCTGTCCATGTTGGTCTCCTTCCTACCATCTGCTTTGTTTGGACTTGTGTAGCGCCTACATTGATTTATGACTCACAGCTCATTGTTCAACCTTGAGCTAATCCAACTTGAGTTGCCTTGCATAAACCAGCCGACGGGCTGCTCACTCCTTCCCTTCTGTTTCCACCGTCGGATGGGGATACAAAGTATGCAGCAAGCGGACCTGAATTTCTGCTGCTATGAATGATCACAAAGACTTGAATAGTGCTCAACAAACTGCCACACAAACACAGTTGAATGCACCTTGAGAGATGACAGTGCAGGGACGCACACACACACGTTAGGAAAAGCATCGTAGGTTATAGGAATAAGATGGGAACAGTAACAAGGCTCCTCCTAACACAGGAACCAATGGGACCACCACTCTGGCACAGATTTTTATTATTTTTTAGGATTTCTGTCTGGGGTAAAATTTTGCTTTTCAATTTCCCTTATCATCCAAAGTGAAATGAAAAGCTGTAGTTTTAGCAAACAGCTAAGATTCTCCAAGCCAGAGCAGCATCAACACGCCTCACAGATGAAAAGATGCGTTTAACCTCCTTAACTGTTTAACACGAGCGTGCTCTCACACAATACGCCTCTGCATTTCACACCACATGGTTACAAAGGTAATTACCAATCTTGGGTCATATTTTAAGAGGACTGACAAGTTCTCAAAAATGGCTTTATCATGCTAACATTGCACTGTTATGTCTGGGGTGCTATTTATGAAGTTACACAATCAACTAGAAAAGCACACAGACAGTGCAGGGCTCCGCCAAGGTAACTCAGCCCCCCCCCCCTTAAATGCTGATCCCGATCATTCCCAAAATCAAATCACATGTTTCTGGTCCCACTGCAGAAATTTCCTGAAAATTTCATCAAAATCCGTCAATAACTTTTTAAAGTTTGTTGCAGAATAACAGATGGAAAGAAACCCTGATAAAAACATAACAGACATAAAAATTAACAGCAATAATTTGGGTTATTTAACCTGTCATAGGATAAACAAATTGGATTTCATTTTTTAAAGTCATATTGTTATATATGTTATTAATTTATTAATTCATAAATGTGACAGTTTCCAACTAAAAATGTAGTTATCAAACTAAATATGTAGATTACAAGCTACTATTTAGGTTAATAGTAATACTTCATTTTGAACTAAATATTTAGTTTACAAGCTAAATATTGAGCGGGTAAATTATTTAGTTTGAAGCTAAACATTTAGCTAGCAAGATAAGCTGGCAAGCTAAATATATAGCTTTGAAATAAGTATTTAAAGAGGTATTCCACCCCAAAGTACAATCTGTCTGTTGCCATTATCTCTAGGGAATATGCCAACAGACAATTTTTTACTTATGGGTGAAATATCCCTTTAAGTCAGAGCTACATATTTGTTATATGAAGATGTATTTGCTGAGAAGCGAACTACAAAAAGAAACTCTGAGTCTTGCTAACCTGCTGCTGGTGCATCGCTGCGCTGTAAGTCTATCGGTATATATCACATTTGAATATTGATGTTGTACTGGGTGCAAACAAAAAGCAATTCAAAGCATGCAATAAATCAAATAAAAATAGCATAGGGTGAACTCAATAATGTAGAATCTACAACTTGGAGAGGACTGAGATGTGTTATAAGCACATCTATACAGTTTATAACCAGCAGGGTGTGCTAAAGTAACGGTAAAGTGACTAGAGATATCGCCTCAAGAACATTTCTAGGATTAAAGGACTAACATCCCAGCAGGACCGTCATAAACTCCTCCACCTGATTACTGCAACAGTGTCCTCACAGGTCTGCCTAAAAAGTCTGCTGCTCGTGTTCTCACTAGAACCAGAACACATAAACCCCAGTTCTAAAGTCCTTCCTCTAGCTCCCTGTAGCTCAGAGAATAGACTTTAAAATACTCCTACTAGTTTATAAATCATTGAACGGTTTAGCACTGAAGTATGTTGAACACCTGTTGTAACTATAGCAACCCCACCAGACCAATCAGATCCTCCATCTCTAGTTTACTAAACATCCCTAGAATCGGAACCAAACGTGGAGAAGCAGCTTTTAGTTTCTATGCTCCACAAATCTGGAAAAAAAACTCCTGATGACTGCATAACTGCTGAAACATTGGGCTCTTATAAATCAAAGATTGAAACTCTACTGTTTAGAGATGCTTTTGACATACATCTTCTTTTAATGCTATTCATAAATTGTTTTTGATCAAATGCCAAATGTTGTATTTTATTGAGTTGTGTTTTATCTGTTTTTAATCCTCACACTTTTACGTATATTTTATTATTTTTATTTTTTTGCTTTTCCAAAACTGGTGTTTTTAATCAAATGCTATATTTGGTTTCTTTACCACAGAATCATGTAAATACATTGAATTGCTTTGTGTTAAAAGTGTGTTATACAAACAAATGTGCTTACCCTTGGATTGAGATAAATTAATTGCAGATAATATGCTGAATTAAAAAGATTAATATATAGATGACAGTGCAAACTTTGATTTAGAGCTAAATATTTAATTTGTAACTTGAAAGGGTGTTACTTTCTCACATTCACCATAAAACAACTGGATATCATAACACTGTTAAACTTGTTGGTTGAGGAGGATTCAAATGCAAACAGGAAAGAGGTGGACAAGCAGGTGGTGGATGGATGGTTAAAGAAACTCAGAGTGAGGAACAAAGGCAGCTAGGAAAGAGAGAAAGATTAAATACAGAGCTGGATGATTAGTGGAACGAGGAACCATTGAGTCGTTGTTAACAGAATGAACGGCAGCTGATCAGAATATTGACTAACAATCAACACCTGGACGCCAGGAGAAATACCTAAAACACAGCAGTACCTTGAAACAAAGCAGACACAATGCAGAACTCCGTGTGAGTCTCTGCTTTCATTAATGTCTCATTAATTATTGCGTTTCTCAGCAAGACAGACTGTATTAATATTTACACGACTAATTATACATTTTCACAACCACAGCAACTTAACTTGCACATGTATACAATATGCACACATGACTGCTGGCAAAAGTCCTTCATAAGGACTTTATCTAATGAGCACAAGGTTTCATCTGGGAAAACTATCCGTGCAACCTTCTCCATGCATGTCTTAATAGCTGAATGAGCCTGAAAATGAATGAAAAATCTATATTATTTATGAAAGAAATGTGGTGTTTCTGGTTAGGTGCAGTCAGAAACATCGGCAGGACAAAGCAAACTTTGACTTTTATGGTTGAGCTGCAGTAGAAAGCAAATCGTTTTGAAGTTGTCTTTTTAAGGGTCTGACTTTTTCGGTCCCGATACCGAAGCCTGGGCTTTGTGTATCTGTCGATCCCGATCCGATACTATTGCTGTCTACAGCTCTGGCTGTGACTAGCCAAATAAGGTCGTTTTTTATGTGTGTTTTTTTTTAAACCATACTGTTTAATGAAGAGTTAATAGAGACAATCACATTGATTGGTTGGATAAAATTTTTATTCCAAACAAAGAAAATAATCTTTGTGGGATTTTGTGATTATTCAGGTGACCTAAATTCTTGGATTATCTGACGCATTTAAGCGTAACAAAAAGAAAATAAATCTGTAAAGGAGCACATACTTTTTCGCTGTACTGTGTTTGCATCACCTGGATATACTTCATTTCATGCAACGCTTCAAACAGCAAGCTTCCTGCTAGGTATGAATTACAGACATGCTCCCGTGTTTAAATTCCTGTCGTCCCTTTTCAGCATAATAGGAGCCTTCCATTTATTTTTGCCTTGATCTCTTCCTCTCGGCTGCTGTCGCTGTAACTCTCCTGGGCGAAGGTGATTCATTATCTCCCCTGGAAGATGTGAGGAGTCCTGGAGAGGCTGCATCTCACTTTCATTTGGTTACACTAATCCTGGGGCTTTTCAATTTACGGCCGCCTCAGTTTTTCCTTCATTTCCCAGTGAAGGAAAGGCAAGCGAGGTAGAGGGAAGCGTTTGTCCCGTAAACTCAGGAGGCAGGGCAGGAATCAATAACCATGATGTGAAAATCAATGGGTTTCATTAGCAACATGTCATGAATAAATAAAAGGACCTTGGATGGCTGTTTTTGTGTTCATAACAAAAGTTGGAGCATAGAAATGCACCGAGATGAAAATGAATCAGTGAAACAGCTGTAATTCAATTTATCATGTTTTACCGTAAACATATTAACGCATTCGTTCACGTTTTAACCAAACTTGTTTTACTTCGGCTGGGATTCCTTACATAGAAAACTTCTAACTGATTAAAATGTTTGTTTGATTGTGTTGGAATGAGTTTTGGTGTAAAGTGCGACATGACATCTGTTGTGAATTGGTGCTATAGAAATAAAATAAAACTGGACGGAAGAGAGTTGAATCTTATGTGATTGTCCAACTCAAACAGATGCATATTCATAGAGTAGTACATCTAGATTCACCCCCCCCCCCCCCCCCCCCCCCCCCCCCCGAGGTCTGCTGGCGTATGTTTCCACCAGCTACTCAAATTTTCTATTATTTTTCTTTAAAGATGTAATTAAGTTGCAATAATTAATTGTAAATAATTGTAATTAAGATGCATGAACAGTCGTCTTATTTAACCCTATAAATGTCCTATATCATGCAAAATCAACTTTTGGAGCTTTTAACCATGTTGTTATGCCATTTCCATTTATTTATATAAATATATATATATATATCTACAAAACAGAGTGGTTTTTGTCTTTATTCACTTATTTCTCAGTAATCCATCTGAATCCTGCCATCTAAGAAGCTGCTCTGCCCTCTCCTCTGGACGGCGTTACGTGTTTTTCGTTAAGTTTGTCCAACCAGGAAGTGCCTGATGTGTCCGCCCCACCCCTGCACAGTAAACAAACACCAGTCTTTGTCAGGGTTGCGAGAGGCGGAAGCAACAACCCTAGGCACCACCTTTTTTTTTTATTATTTTATCTTCAAAAAACGCTGCATAAAAATGTGCGTTTGGCTGCGACAGTTAGAACCCTGCACTGGAGCCCTAGGCCCAAGGGTCCCGACACCCGAGGGCCGGGCTTCGGGCCGACGACTGTATAATTTCCTCTGACATTTTTATTTTTAAATTGGATTCTTTATTTTTAAACCTGCTGATTAAAGAACTGTGTTGTGTTTAAATGAAAACACGGCTCTGTCCCGCACCGGCACCTCCCTTCTTTACGCCCACCTCGCTTACACACCCGACTTGCGCAACTTCACACGACTCCCACCATAAAGAAAAAGATTGAAAATGGCGAATTGAAAAGCGTGAACAAAACCAGTAGGTTTAATCTTATTACAACCCTTCAAGTTGAGCCAACTGGGTTTGTTCAGTGTTGTATGCAAAGCTGCCATATGACAGCAAAATTGAAAACTGAGAATTCTGAAAACCTGTTGGACCAGGCCGAGCTCGGGCCCAGATAATAATAATGTGATGAACCTCTGATTTAAATGGCTGGAATTTCTCTCCAGGATCCTGGCCATAACATGTTTGTCTGTGATCGTCACTTCACCGATGGCTGCTTCGTGAACCTTGGCCAGTACCGAAGTGGATTTTCTGAGGGATTAACTCTTGTAACCGACACAATTCTCCTTATAGAAACACCTGACGGAGCAGCCAGAGCAGTAAGTAAATCTAAACTCTAGCTAAATACTAATGCTAATGTGCGTTAGCCATTTATGAAGCTATCCCACCTATGTAATTGTGAAGTAACTTACCTGATTTTCTGCTACAATAATCATATTTCTATGACTGTTAATATTGCTTCTCTGAATTATTCTTCAGTTTGAAGAAAAAGGATCTAGGTTGTGTGATTAAATTATCACAGAGGTGTGTGTGTGTGTGGGGGGGGGTTAGTCACTGTGAGACACAAACTTTGTGTCTGTCTTATATAGCAGTTCTTCACCATCCTTCTTTACTGATACTGAGGTTAAATTTACACAGGCTACATCATGAAATGGGCATTACTCACAGAGGGAGAGGCGAGATTACAATCCAACATATTCCACGGCTGAAAACTCTGATAATTACCTTTCATATGTGTACTTCTCAAAAGTTTTCATCATGATTACTGTTAGCATGCACACTAGCATAAAAATAAAACCGTTTAGAGATTTATTTTCTTTGTCGTTTTGTTTATTGGTGAGTGGCAAACAAAAAATTGGTCCATTACCGCCACCAACTGGTATGAAGTGTGGATCTGAATGTCACTCTAGGTTGTACTTGTCAAATTATCTTCCTTGCTACCTCAAAATAACCCAATTTATAGCCTGTAGCACCCTCTGCTGATTGTCCTGGGTCAGTACATTGCATGATTGCATTTTAATTTACATGGGTGTTGTAACCTGTTTGGGTCGGTTTTTTCTCACTAGTTTTCCATAAAAAACAGATTTGTCTTTTTTCTATGTATCCGTCAACCTGAGCTGTAGCTCTCTGCAGCTCCTCCAGAGTTGGTGAAGCGCTTTTATTATGGAGACGATTTATGAAGATAAAACTTTTACTGGATTTTACTTTTTGATAGCAGAGTAAAAACTTTTCCCTTCTCAAATGTTAATTTGTAGAAATACGTATTATTTTCTTTCCCTTTACTGTCATATGTTATTTCATTAAAGCACATTGAAGTTTGTTGTTTTATTGTGACAAAATATGGAGAGGTTCAAGAAATATATAAAAACTTTCTAAAGCGTGAACTGTTCAGATATACATATTCTACTGTAAGTCAGTGTCCTGTATCAGGAGGCACTCTAAGCATTAGTTTAAGAAAAACTGCAAGGCAGCGACACAGAGAAGGACCTTCAGCTTGTCATCCACCACCGGCAGAAAAACACAACTGCTGTGAGAGTAAATCAGTCGGCCAACGTCTCCAGTGTGTTAGCAGCTAGCGGTGGAGCGCGCGTGCCCCACTGCAGGTTGGTATCAGCGTCTTTAGCCTGGTTAGTGGACGGATTTTCCCTGCAGGACGAGGGCGGTCGTGAATTTGTCACACGTGTGTCATGTTGGCCTAGTTAGGGCACAGTTCTCAGGAAGCGTACAGTATCTACAGTAGTCTGTCTCACTGCATGCCCTCATACTGTATGTTAACCGGTGCTTGTACGATAAAGTCACTGTGATTGTGACAAAATGCAAAACCAGCCCATTTCTGTACGAATTATTTCAAAGGAAAACACGTGGCTCATGTTTTTTACGCTGAGCCTTCTGTTCATCAGTCAGTGTTAGAAATAAATGGATTGGAGAAATTGTCAAGCTTTGACATGGATGCATATTAAGGCAAGCAGTTTTAATCAGGAGATAGAATCTGTTTCTGCAGATGGTTCAACAAAACAAGACTCCAGTTTAATTATGAGAAATTATCTCAAAATTAGAATAAAGTGTGAATATATTGGCATTACTTTCCTGGTTAAACAGTAATTCTGTTATGTTGTGCTTCCAAACATGCCAGAGAATATGCAAGCAGCATAATGATTTCTGATGCAACATGTTTAATCACAGATAATCCTTTCACTGACTCGATCTGCGGCAAAAAAAAAAGCAAAACGTCCAGAAAAAATCTTCAAAAAGCTGCTTCTTCTGTGGTTATAGATCCTTTACTCAGAGGCTGGCTCCAGCTAACCTCAGTGGAACATCTGCAACGAGAAGTTCAAAACCCGACCTGTGAACGGATTTACAGCTCCAAGAGCACGTCATGAAACATTAAAGACGTAGGAAAAGAAATCAAAGTTGGTGTACTCCTCTTCCACTCAAGCATAACAGCAGGCATGCCCAATGATTTCCATATGTAATGTAACTGACTCAACAGTAAGTGCCTTATTCATCAGATGGGCATTAAAGTTGCATGCACCCAAAAATGAGAGGAACACATTCAGATTTTTTGCTACAGCTGGAAGTCTGTACGATTATTTCTTTACCGGCTTTAGTTGTGTAGAAATGGGGATGTTTGCTACGTTCTAACTCATGAAACTGCTTTGATCTAACCCATCCCATAATAATATCTCTGGCTGTATGCTCAGAGTGGTCATCCTGCTGCAGGGTGGATTTATCTCCAGCCATCTCCAAATCAACTCTGATTGGCTTCTCTCTCCCTGCTGAAAGACAAAACGGTGAGTGAGAGAAATGAAAGGGTTTCTCTGTTTTAGTTCATTAAAGCCGTTAACACAGAAGAGTCAGGATTCAGAATGAAGCTTGCTAGCAAGGAGAGCCCCATACAATCTACTTTTATACACAGCAAACTTATCAGTTTACATTTTAACAGAGGAAACGCCTTTTGGCCCCATTATCTGTCTCCTTTTTAGAGCACACATGATTATGAGTAATGGTTAAGTAAAGTCAGTGGGTTAAAACGCTAAACTAACCTAAACATTGCCGACAAATAAAATGCAAATCAACCCAGACAACTTATTCAATTTTATCAACGTATTAAGTATTACTTAACTGATAAAACAACTTATAAATAATAACTTCCCTATCACGGTCACAAACTGGATTCCTTATGGTTTTCTTCTCGCTGATTGGTTTTCTTAAATCCAAACTGGTGCAATCCATGGCCATGTACACATTTAGTTGGGTTTTAATAAAACAAACACCCTCCCCATCCACACCTAACTGCATAATCACATTCATGGACATGCCAAACCTGCAGGGGGCGGTAGTTCCCCAAAATGTTCAATCAACTCAGAGTACCTTCTACTTTATAACTTCTGCATAAAGCAGTAATAGAGCTTGTATAAACGGGTCTGTGAACACGGCTCACATAAGTGATGTTGGAGCATTTTTGTTGCAACGGTGACGTTGTAACTTTTAAAACTCTGGTTATCCACATTTAACTATTACAACATTGGTCGGAGTTCTTTGAAAGAATAATTTTTGGTTCCGAAAATCTGCGTTCTTGTGTGGATGACGGACCATACCGTAGGGGAAAAAAATCTGTTTTGTGAGCTACCCGGCTAGGTGTGGACAAGCTTTGCAAAACAGTTTCTTTTTTTAAGTAATCGCGATTAGTTTTCAAATTGTACTTATTCAAATGAAACAAAGCTTTTGAGCAAAATGTTTACCTCCCCGCCTGTGGTGGCGCTGCACCAAGACGCAGTAATGGACATTTCCTATACTGTGAAACCTAGACTAACGTGGAGCATCGTTAGATTTTAGCGGTTTTTAGGATTGCTCTGATGTCTTTGGTAAATGTTCCAGACAAATATGTTGCAGAAATAGACTCAGAATGTGCAGAATTGTTGCAGAACGCCCTGCGTTATAGTCCGCTTCCTGCTTTACAGAACCAAACAGGGCTGCTGTGAATCCATTCATACCCTCCCACCTGAGCTGTGGATCTCCAGAGCAACTCCAGAGCTTTTCTTACTAAAGCTGTCCTTCTCTGTCAAGGTGGACGCCATGTCTTGTTAGGTCTGGTCCATCCTCTCTCCGCGTCCAGATGATGGATTGAACAGAACTCTGGGAGACGTTGAAAGCTTGGGATGTTGTTGTAGAATCTAACTGCTTTAGAACCTGCTGCTGGGTTCCTTGGTCTTTATGATGCTGGTTGTTTTCTGAGGTCAGAACCAGAACATCTGCATTAATGCGCGCATTTAAATTACAAAGGTGACCTTCAGGTGGTTAACTTTTGAAGACTTTGGATTTTTTTTGGGCCTACCAGGGTAAAAAAGTGAGGTGAATAAAAATACCTGCTTCACTTTTTAAAAGTTTATCAGTAAAAAGCTCAGAAAACTGTGTCTACCAGAGAGACTCGGCGGAGTCTGGCACATCCATCACCATAACAGCTAATTATCTGATGTGCTATTGAGTTCAGCCTCACAGTAAATCGGTGCCACCTGTATTCACCTGTAAAATGCATTGAATTGTGTTCTATATTTTATATTTCCAACTAAAATCATGCCAGTTCTCCACCCTGGAAACTCCCTCCTAAATACCGTTCCCAGCATCTCCTAATGTTCCTCTGAAAGGTCTCGTTTACTGAGAAAGCTTGTAATGTTTTTCTCTTTTTGAAATACGATCGGTCTCTCTGAGCTGCATGTGAACATTTTCTCCAACCCCTCAATGCCTGCATTAGCAGGAATTAGAAGGCAGAAGCAAGCGAGTCAGAAACAAAAAAACAGTCTCTTCTACATCACAGGGGAAATTACAATTCATGGCCCCGCCCTCCTTGGTTTGGCACCACCCACAGGAAGGCCCAATAGAGAGGTAGCATTTAGTTGTTAGCGACGCCCCAACATGGTGGCACATGTTCAGCCTGGTTTTATTTACAGACATAACATCATCAGCATCTTATTTTTTTACCCAAGAAAGAGGAGTTGAGGAAGACAACGCTGACAACCACCAGCGATTTAAGCTAAGTTAGTTATTAGTTTGAAGTAGTCCTGGGCGGTGTTTATTTTCGTTATTAAATGAATTTTTTAAAATACCGCTATACCAGTGAATAGCTCAGACAACTTCCGGAACATTTAATGTGGGAACAATTTTCAGCGGGGACCGATTTCACTGTTACACGCTCTTCACCACACCATGAAAAGTTACGTATTTAACTAAGTACAGCTGCTAGCAGGAGCTGCCAGAGCGAAGCACACGATGCTGAGGAAGTAATCCCAAAAAGAGGAGTCAGGTCTGTAGTTTAGAAGTTTGTTGGCTTTAAAAAGTCAGACGAGAACCGAACAGCATTTCTTTTACAAGCGCTATTGTTAGTAACCAGTAGGGGGAAGTGTTGAGCATTATTTCCCCTTCTGTAGGTAAACGCAGTCAACGCCGGCAAAACCAGTAGGAAAGAAATCAAAAATAGAGATAAATATGTTTTACATACCATCCACGATACTTCTGAATATTACCCAGATAATAATCTACAGTCGCCAAATTTATTTTACTTCTTCTTCGGTGAAATCCAGTGTGAGTCTGTATTCTGCCCCCTAGCAGGATTATTCAGTGCTACATGCAAAGCCAGTACAAGATGCAATTTGCTGCTTACGTCAAAGTTAGGTTAAAAAACAAGTTTACTTTCAGCCTTATAACATCAAGAATGTTTACTACAATCATAATCATTTTAATTCTTTTCATGCCATTTACCTGTGTGTGGAAAAAAAACAACATGAAGTAGTCCATGTGACAGAAATATTGGCTATTTAAAGCACATTTTTATGTTATTCATTCTTATAAGATAATGTGGATATGTACGGTCTTGTATGGAAAAAAATACGGTTTAATAGCGTAATACCAATGTTTATTAAAAATACAGTGATATGAAAATGTTTCCACACCGCCCAGCCCTAGTTCGAAGGCAGCCAATCAACTCAATTCAATTCAGTTTATCTATATAGCGCCGTTTCACAACAGATGTCATCTCAAGGCACTTTACAAGAAAAGTTATTACAATACAATGTTTAATTTAGGAATTAGAGAACCACAGAAGATTGTGTCGGGACTTCTCAGCAATCCCTCACACTGAGAAAGCATGAAGCGACAGTGGAGAGGAAAAACTCCCTTTTAACAGGAAGAAACCTCCAGCAGAACCAGGCTCAACATAAGCGGTCATCTGCCGAGACCGTATGTGGTTTGGAGAATACAGAACAGAGACACAGAAAGAGCAACAGAACTGATGCAGAAGCAGAAGTTGGTAGCAGGACGTGGAGAATCAGAGGCGAGACGTTTCGTTATTAATGAAACAAGACCTTTAAAGGTAAATCTCTCCAGCTGCCTGATATTTTACACCAAGAGAGTTATTAAAGTGGTATTTTTTCCTCAACAGTCTACAATTTTTTATGTTAACACAAGAGAAATCTGAATGTGTTCCTCTCATTTTTGGGTGCATGCAAAAATCTGATCTGATGAATAAGGCACTTACTGTTGAGTCAGTTACATTACATATGGAAATCATTGGGCATGCCTGCTGTTATGCTTGAGTGGAAGAGGAGTACACCAACTTTGATTTCTTTTCCTACGTCTTTAATGTTTCATGACGTGCTCTTGGAGCTGTAAATCCGTTCACAGGTCGGGTTTTGAACTTCTCGTTGCAGATGTTCCACTGAGGTTAGCTGGAGCCAGCCTCTGAGTAAAGGATCTATAACCACAGAAGAAGCAGCTTTTTGAAGATTTTTTCTGGACGTTTTGCTTTTTTTTTTTGCCGCAGATCGAGTCAGTGAAAGGATTATCTGTGATTAAACATGTTGCATCAGAAATCATTATGCTGCTTGCATATTCTCTGGCATGTTTGGAAGCACAACATAACAGAATTACTGTTTAACCAGGAAAGTAATGCCAATATATTCACACTTTATTCTAATTTTGAGATAATTTCTCATAATTAAACTGGAGTCTTGTTTTGTTGAACCATCTGCAGAAACAGATTCTATCTCCTGATTAAAACTGCTTGCCTTAATATGCATCCATGTCAAAGCTTGACAATTTCTCCAATCCATTTATTTCTAACACTGACTGATGAACAGAAGGCTCAGCGTAAAAAACATGAGCCACGTGTTTTCCTTTGAAATAATTCGTACAGAAATGGGCTGGTTTTGCATTTTGTCACAATCACAGTGACTTTATCGTACAAGCACCGGTTAACATACAGTAAGAGGGCATGCAGTGAGACAGACTACTGTAGATACTGTACACTTCCTGAGAACTGTGCCCTAACTAGGCCAACATGACACACGTGTGACAAATTCACGACCGCCCTCGTCCTGCAGGGAAAATCCGTCCACTAACCAGGCTAAAGACGCTGATACCAACCTGCAGTGGGGCACGCGCGCTCCACCGCTAGCTGCTAACACACTGGAGACGTTGGCCGACTGATTTACTCTCACAGCAGTTGTGTTTTTCTGCCGGTGGTGGATGACAAGCTGAAGGTCCTTCTCTGTGTCGCTGCCTTGCAGTTTTTCTTAAACTAATGCTTAGAGTGCCTCCTGATACAGGACACTGACTTACAGTAGGAGAACATGTATCAGTGCTTTAGAAAGTGTTCTTACCTCTTGAATCTTCCTTCCTGCCAAACTTCCTGATGACTGCAAAGCTGCTTTTCTTTCAAATCAAAGATTTAAACTATCCTGCTAAGAGATGCTTTTGAGTAATATTCTAATATTTTTTTAAATCAAATGCTTAATGTTTTTTACTTTATCGTTTCTCTGTTTTTAATTTTCATACTTTTATCAAATATTGGGTTTCTTTACCACCAAATCATGTAAAGCACCTTAATTTTCTTTCTGTTGAAAGTGTGCTATACAAATACAATTAGTCTTGCCTTCCATATTTTGTCACAATAAAACCACAAACTTCCATGTGCTTTAATGAAATAACATATGACATTAAAGTGAAAGAAAATTATACATATTTTTACAAATTAACGTTTGAAAAGTGTTTCGTCCTCATATATCTTGAGCCCCCTTTACTCCGCTACCACCAAGTAAAATCTAGTACAACATTTTGTCTTCATTAATTATCTAATTATTAATTAACTAATTATTATAGTCTAACTAAACCAGTCCAGTCTTTCGGCTGAATTAGTTGGAAGGAAATCATTAAAGTTGGTGAAGCAGGTCAGAGTTGACATGGAGCTGAATCCAGGAGAACCCTGGAGGAAAACCTGTGGGAAGCTGAAGAAGACCTGGTTAGTAGTCACCTTCCAGCACCACCCTGAATATAAAGTCAGAGACAAGCCTTGGAGGTATCAGGCCCGCTCACGATGGATGACAACACAATGTAAATGAAGTTCAAACCATGCAATGTAATGAACCAAGACAACCAGCAGAGGGTGTTTTAGGCTATTCATCTGGACTTTCGGATAAAGAACAGAGGATACTACAAGATTAGAGGTTTGCTCTTGTCTGTAGGGCGGGAACAACGAATTCTACTGTCAAAATGTGAAGCCAAACCAGAATTAACAAAACCTGCAGTTTCCCCCCTCATCCACTAGGGGCCGGCTCCGGAAAGGAGCAACTTCTCATTTGCTCCCATGTTTAAAAGGCCAACTCAAATCTCACATCAACTGGGGGGGGGCTTTTTCCCCCTCCGTCACTACCTGCTGGTGACTGGGGCCCCTGCCCGGTGGTGCATTGGTGGCACTCGATGTCTGGGGGCCCGGATGCAGTCCATCTCTGCCCTGGCTGCATGCCTGACTGGTTCTGGGTGGACCGGAGTGTCGGGCGGCCGATGTCCTCCTTGGGGTCGTTGGGGCACCGCTTATGGGGTCGGATCTGGTTCTGTGGGTTCTGTTGCCTTGTCGGTTCATTTGGGGGTTTGTCTCGCCTTGGTTGTGTTCCTGGTAGAGCTGAAACAACTAATCGTTTAATCGATTATAATCGATTTTTTAAATGGTTGACAACTAATTAAGTCATCGATTAGTTGCTTTATAATCACCTTTTACCTTAAGCGGTCTATTTTTAACACAATCTGTTACATTGGTTACGATCTGTTATATTTGCAGCCAGCGTGTGGCAGTAATGAGCCACCGATCTACCAGTGGAGAGGTAGTAGAAGAAATCAGCCAATAGGTACCCTTCTTTTTCATGAAGTACCACGCACATGGCAGACGCGCACGCTCACACTGAGCAAGATGGCGGAGCAAGAAACGGTACAAAGAGAAGAAGAAAAGGGCAGGATGAAAAAAACCAAACGCTGCATTATAAAACTTTTATGAAGGTTTTAACCTGGAGAGTATTTTAACTAATTAAAATGAGAAACTTTTAATTTTGTCTAAGAAACATCCTGAGACCCTGCATCCTCATATGAGGACATTACATTTTTGCCTTTCTGCACCATGCTATTTTACTTTTCACAACTTTGACCTATTGGCCTCATTCAGCGGCACATGTAGCACCTTCTAGTGGTCACAGAACAACACTGCCCCCATTTAACTGAAAATAAAATGGAGGGAATGCCAGCAAAAAACTTCTATGGTCACTCTCGACAGAAAAAAGAGCCAGGTAAGAAGTAAATACAGTTTTAATATAAGAATATAAATTATTTATGCAAAATAAGGTCTGTAACTTAATATAGCTTGCAATTTTGTCATATATTGAAAATATTAGGAAATTAAAACATAGCTAAAGATGAAGTACTGGTTTGAGACTTTGGGACTTTGGGTTCTTAAATGTGCCATGTGGTCAGGTACACTTACAAACTTTTTGCATAAGTTACAAGTGTAAATAAATATTTTAGGTTATACATTTTTACAGCTATGTTTTCAGATTAGTTTGGGAATACTTTGAGCTTGCAAGAGTAATGATTTCTTGCACCTGACACTTTAATTCAGCTTTTGAAATAATTAGCTAGCTAGCTAGCTAGTAGACTTGTCAGACAGGATGATTAGCTACTACTGAATGAGTGTCAGGACAAAAAAATGGACCATTTGCATGATGATGCACTTCACTGATCTTGCCCTAGTGAACATCTGGCTGTTATATCGCCAAGATAACCAAGAAAGTAGCACCCCAAGAAAGGCAATGCAACTGCTTTGCTGCATTTCACAAAGGTTAATATGGCATTTCCTTCCAGGCTGGAAAACTGGTTTGTTGAAAAAATAGCTTGTTAGAGGAAGCTATTTAGAGAAGGCTAAACTCAGAAGCCTGTTCATTGTTCACGTTTCTTTTTTGTGTTCTTTTATTTGTATGGATCTGTATTAATTTTTTACACATAATACCATAAACAATTTAGTTCGTATGGGAAAACCGATGGCAATAGAACTGTGTAAAAAGATTTACCCATAATTTGAACTTTTCTTTTTGAACAGCCGAGTTCATGGCTTGAAAAGAGATTGTATATGTAAATGCTGGATTCACATTTTAGACTAATTTAGATCTTCTGATCTAAAAAAAAACTAAGACAATTTTAAAATGCAAAGATAAAACTACTGTCCCCATATGGGGACATATTTTTTTCAAAAAACTACTTCCTGTACAAAGGCAAAGTTTTGGTATTATTCTTATAATTTCTAAGTAAACTCAAACAGCTAAGAAAAAATAAAAATGCACAACAAAACAATGATCAGGTCTCAGGAGGTTGTTGTTGAGGTGTTTTACAACCTTAAAAGATTTAATTGCAAAAATAAATCCTTCAGGATTTCTTCCATTGCGGGTTATTTTAATTAAAGTGAACCGCACAATTATTGTTAGTAAATACTTCTTTTATAAGAACAGATTTCTCATTCGAATGTATCAACAGCAGCTAAATTGCTAGCTTTAGAAGACGATGGTGAAAATCTCTAAACTGATTTTCTGAATGTGGAGAGGGAAATGGTCCCTTCTTGTTTATTTCAAGTCATTTCTGTGAAATGTTTGAGTTCATTTAATAAAAGTAGAAGATCTAAATGTAAAAAGCCACATTTGCTCCGACACCCCACAGACCATGTAAATATTGTGTTTAGTGACGGTAGGTTAATTCATTCTTAGAGCCCCAATGTTACCCCATAAAATACTGCCCAACTAAGTCAGCCTCCTTCATTATGGGCTGATATATTTTTCTTAATTATGAATTTATTAATTTGTATGGAATTCTACCTCATTTTGTATTTAGATTCCTAAAAATGATTCTAGACAAACATCTTGCAGTGTTACGCTCATCTTACCCTGTTGACTGTGTTCAGGTCCAATAAAATAGTTTGCAGTGAAATGCACAATTGTCTTGTTTTTTACTTGTTCTTAATGACAATTTGATCGTAATGATTTATAAAGGGTGAAAGTAGTAGCCAAATATAATTATTAAAAGTGATTAATCGATTGATCCTAAAAATTAATTGACAGATGAATCTATTATATAAAAAATTGTTAGTTGCAGCCCTAGTCAGTTCGTACTCCTAACCTGTTTCTCTTCTTCATCTTCTCTCTTTCTTCTATTGTTTTCTTGTCCATAACTTCAAGACATTAAACCCACAGTAAAGAAAAGAAAAAGCAGCTTCACAGCAGAAATAAACGTACCGGATACAAAAAAAACATTTTAGTTTTACCATCAAGATAACTCTGAGCCGAGTTAGTTTTTTAACAACTCATCCGTCTATATGTAATTTAATCTTAAAATAATGAGTAATTAGGGTTGTGTTCTTTAGACTGACTGAGCCGTCAGCGCTAGCGCTGGTGGCTAACAGCTTCCTCCATTGAAGGCTTCAGCATCACGCTAACAGTCTGAGGCCATTTTGTTTCTCTGAACTTGTCCATCAGTTGTGTCCACAATGTCTAATCATGTTGGGATATTAATCTTGGATTTACTGGTCAAAGATGGCATGCTGTGATTCCGATTGCACACAAAAAACGTCCAAGAAGTTTTTTGTGGGTTTTTTGTAAGTAAAATTACGTTTCTCATGTGCATTTAAGATAATGCTGCTTTGTTAAAAAGGGGCTAAAATAATCACATTTCTTCTTCACATATTGATTATTAAAACTTGTTTTAATTAAAATTCACATAGTTTTAGTCAAAAATATGGGCCAATAACGGATTTACTTGACAGAATTATTGAATCTACCGAGAAAGCAGATAGGTAGCAAAGTCACTCAATCGTGGTTTTCTGTCTAAAAGTACCCAAGATCAAGGTATAAAAACTGTATTTTCTCTGGGAATCACTGCAGACAATTTTTACTATTAAAAAAAACTGATCAAGTGTATAAATATATGGCCAACAACAAATAATTTCTGTCATCCTGTCTGCAGGTCCCAGAAAGCAGTTGAAGATTAAACTATGATGGAGATTAACGTCAGCGTCAACCTGCTGCCACTTCCTCCATCCTACCAGCGTTCACTTCAGTAAAACATCCACTTTTAACATCAAGAATCTTTTCCTGATCCAAGATGTTAACGCTACTAGAACTGGTCCCAGTAGGAAGCAACAGCTCCTTCCAGATGATCCGGTTCATAAAACAGCCACATCTGAAAGGAACAGAGCGCTTTAAAATGATATCTCAAAGAGTCGATAATAAATTATGCACATCAGAGTGCATAATTTAGAATATTAATGTTACAGATATACAGGGAACATGGTCCATACCACTATACAAGGAGGAGATACATATACCCTCCCTTTTAATCTTTGCAGAACTTTCTGCAACACGCAAACACTGAGGTGCAAAAAACTGTAAGATATATCTGTCTGAAGCCCCAAATGTGATTTAAAATTCAAAAGGAAAAGAAATGCTGAGAAACTCTAAGGTGTCTGTTCTCAGTTAACCTGCATTAAAGACACAAAATGGAACTTGTGGCAAATTTTGAGCTTCTAAGGACTGTAGGAAAACATCCTGCAACCTTTTCACTTAGAAAGTTTCACAAACTGCGTTTCAGAGAAGCTACAATAAGTTGAGACTATCTCGGTCCGGGTTTGATGAGGCGTTGTGGTGCATTTTTTATGTTTGCCAACAACACTGTTTTCTACTAGCAGCACGGCTCGACTCTGTCAGAAAGCACTGGTGCATGCTTTGGGTTAAGCTTCCAGAAAGCTTCCTGGACACGAGAGTAAACCCATCCAGCACGAAGATGCTGAAGATTATTTTGTTAAAAACAAAATTCCTGCAACTTAAAGCTTGACATCCATGACCAGTGGTTCCTCAGATGTCACTATGGGGCTAAGTTTGGTCTTGGTTCTTTATAATATGCTTACTAGATATAAATACAGTTATAACACTAAAAATACCTAAAGACGGGCCTCATAACCAGCCGAAGCCTTCTCTGCCTTTTCTCTAACACTAAAGAGGCCGTCAACGTGTGAAAAGGGGAGTAAAGAAAGGACGCCTTAAGCCTAGTTCATGCTTCTACGACCGCCAATTTGCACTCACACGTATTGACGGAGACGTTTTTCGTTTATGGTTCTCGGTTTTTTTCTCTCCTATTGTTTTTTCAGCGTTGCTCGACCAGGACAGCAGGGGGCGCTAACTTTTCATGGCGTCTCTGCCTACTATCGCACCGTCATTTCAGTTTTTTTTTCTAGGCTTGTGAATTTATTTCTACCTCGAGCAGCAATGAACGACAGAAAGCAAGTTCTGATTAAGCTATAAAGCTTTTTCCTAGAAGTGCGGATCATAGAATCCTCTAGAAACACATGGAAACAAACACAGCAGCCGTTTTGGTTGTTTTCCTACACCTCCTTGTGTTCAAAATCACCAAAAGAACAGATTAGACAAGTTATTCTTTCAATATAAAGCATATAGTGGCTAAACGCTGCATTAACTACTGAGTACAGCGACAATAGAGCCCCGTTCTGGTGAAGCGATCTCTGCCTGTAGCTGAAACTGACCAATCAGATGCAGACGCTCTCTGTTGATGAGACGGATAGTTAGAAAATGGGCCTCTACTCCGTGCGACCTTGCGTAGGTGACAGAGAGCCCTTGCATCGACGGATAATGGCGTTGCGTAAATGGCCGTCACGCTAACCTTTCCTACAGCCAGTGACAACTTCTTCTAGCTGCAAGGCGTTGTGATCCGGATCAACACGCAGTGGAAAAATGTACCGTGACATTTCAGCATTCCAGACCTTTTTCAGTAGAAACATATTCTTTGTTACCCAGCTGGGATTCAATAATCCAAACATGAACCAGCTTTCCTTTTATTCACCATCGGTCAATAGTTTTTCTGCGACCAAAGGGATTTTTTTGACACACATTTGGATTCAGGAATCCCACATAAGGCTTTGTTGCTGCCGAAGGAGAGAGTGTTTGTCTGTGTGTATTAGGGGTGGACGACATAGAAAACGAGCATATCGATAAAGGGAATAGTCATATTGATCAATATAGATAAATATGGATAACTATAGCAAACTGTAGAAAAGGTATTTTAAGCGCCTCCCTGGTCATTTTGTTGTTCTTCAATGAACTAATTTTAACAAGGAAATAAATTAAGTCATTTTTTTAAAATCATAACTAAGTTCGTCAGACTCAGAAGCAAATCACTGGACCTCTGAAACATCAGCAGGGGTGATAGTAAAAAAAAAATTCTCAGGGAGGCTCCTAAGCTAAGATAAATGCTTTGATCAACGTGTTAAGTGAGATCCAGGAGTGTGCTCCCCTGGGAGAATATTTTGATAAATAATCAATTGCATTAAAGATTCTGATGACTTAAATGGAAATAAATGGAAATTATTAAGACATGAGATGAACAAACCCAATACAAGCCTATTTTACAGAAGCATATATGTGTGTAGAGCAGCAGATACTGGTAGGGCTGTTCAGGAATACATCCCTGCTAACTAGTCACTTACCTGCACAGGTATTGCTTGTATATCATACTGAGACTATGGATACTACAGCCATACCAAGACTGGTCAGTAGGTGACAGTTATAATACTCAAAAGTAAATAGGAATTAATTTGTCTAACCATTGACTTAATGGCATGAATGAGACATTCATTTTTCTGAAAATTATGCACCATTTATTTTAAATTGTGATCACGTATTTGTTATTTAGAGAATGTTTATGTAAAATACATGAGGTTTGCGTATTTTAAAATCCTCTGCGTTATATTGTTTTCGCGTTCTGATACAGACGTCCCAAACCGCTATGAGCACCTGATCATTCACGCTGTAGCGGCAGCTGTGAATCCTATTCTGACACCTGCTTCTAATTTAATCATTAAAGCTGCTACATTAGTGCATGTTTCTCCAAGATTGGATAAAATAAAAGAACTGTGTAAGCGTTGATATTCAGTTTTTGGCCGGAAAATTAGACGCCACTGAAATTAGTAAAGTCACAGAACAACTTAACTTGTACAACAGTCACTATATTTCCATAAATCATCTATCATCCTTATTTATTAATGCATTTAAAATAAAAAAATAAGGACGATGATCAATAAGGACGTACCAGCTTTGCAGTCGCTTTGAGAATTTTATCATTCTCCTTTACAATCCCCCACAGGTGATGATGTGAATAACGCTGTTTCTGCTTGTCTGACCTACTCTTTTAGCACAAGCACGGCTTTCTGCTTTGCAGAAATCGGCCCAACTCTCCTTGAATCACCATAATCTCAGGTGTCTTGACATTTGAAAGCTCTAAACTTTTTGTGAGTGAAGGGTCGGCTTTAGGAATAGGAATAAATGTCTCCCCAGCAGATTTGGGGCCAGGACACCGGCGAATCAAACTTCGCCGTCAACAGAGATTTTATGCTTACTTTTAGAAGGAGTAATTAGATGACTGTTTCAAAGTAACTGTGACAACACTGTTCATAGGTTACTCTGATCGTATTTCACATTCGGAGTATTTTTCCTTATTAAACAATCTCAGGTAAAAGATCAGGCGTCTTATTGCTAATGTGGGGAGCCCAAGTCACGCCCTTCTGTTTCCTGTCCTTGGGTCCCATACTGCCCAAAAACAAATGAATAAGAGTCAATGGAGCGTTAAGTTATTTTCTGATCCCACTTGACATGCAACATGGATCAAACATGTGATGTCTGTGAGTTTTAAAGACACATTTTGATGCAGAGAAAACGCTGATTTTCGACCGGTGGCAAAAGTTACTTTATGTTTTGTGTGAAAACACTTATCGGACCAGAGTTAAGAAGGAAAAAGGAGAAAAATGTTTCGGCTCCTTCCACCAGTATGAAGGAAGACGCATTAAAAGTAGAGAGAAAAAGTTTCAACCTGGTCATGTGGAAAGTAGCAGCTATGCCCGCGCAGAAATGGTTTGTCAGTGAGAACCAGCATGGAGGAGACGCTCTACAAGGTCCCTGTGAGTGCTTCATGTGCTAGCTAGTGCTAGTTAGCGTTAGCCCTGGATGTCACATATGTATGCATTTTAATTGCGAATTTTCGAAATCAAATAAGTCCCAAATCATTGACAAACACAGTCGAAATGCACGTCATTAGTTATCATTTAACTTAAAGTACAATATCTACAATAACTTTTATCGCTTCTTTGACTTCCATTGATTTATTTTCTGGTCAGGGGACCCACGGGCCGACAGGAAGGGGAGGAGCTTAGCCTCCCCATTGTCTGTCTTTTCTCTCAGAACTTTTTCACACATGCATTCAACCAGTCTCTTCTTCAGCCCTAAAAACCATCCCATAATGGACATCTATCAAGCAGCAGGGGGAGGAATGCTGGGATTGTTTCCTCATTAGTCACTACTCAGGGTTGATCTCTGTCCTTTTCGCTGTGGACAAAACACATTTTCAACCTTCCCTTTTTATTCACAGAACAATCTGTCTTTTTTTAGACGGATGCACTTTGAGCTAAACGTTGTTTTCTCAGTCTGCAGCATTTGGGGTCATAAAAGTGGATGAAGACTTGAAAATCAGGAGATGACGTTAAGTTTCCGAAGACAGCATCTTTCATAAAGAGAACACAGACCTGAGGGGAAATGAACTCCTAAAGATGAAAAGGCAGAAGGTCCATTATTGCTCTCTTCAAATAACCTCCGATTACAAAGACCGGGAAGTCTTTAAAAGGGTCAGGCGAGGCATAAAGATATTGTGAAAAGATAACTTGATTATGTAATTCAATATTTCTCTGCAGCTGAGAACAAAGATGGTCATGATTTCGGTTTTACCCCGGATGCTCTTTCAGAAAGAATGTTTAGCTAGAAAATAATCTCATTTCTGAACTACTGAACTTGCTTTTCTGTATTCTGGCCTCTTATGAGGAGGAAGTGGCGCACAAACAAATCTTCTTATTGTGCCTCCAGCTTGTCTTCTTGTCTCACTACCTTTAATCATCTACTCAGCTGGCACTGGCCCTGAAGGACTTTCTCTACTTCTGAGATGAAACTTGGCACCACAGTGAAGGAAAAAAAACAACTAAAAGGTGGCGTTGCCAGTTCTCCCTGAGGTTCCTCAGGAGCTCCTAAACTTAGCTGGAAGTCATATTTCTGTTTATTCCTGTCTTCCCTCCTGATTCCCAGAAAAAAATGGACAATCCTAACAGTGACAGAGAGTCACAGGCAAAGATGTAGGGATTAAAAGTCTCTGTTCTGCTAACTTTAATCAAGAATGATAAATATTAATATGCATATGATTTGGTTTTCTTTGATCAGAATTAAATAAATAACTTTTTTACTTAATTGCTTCCTTTCAAGTCCTGAAATGAATTTGATTTTATTATGTTTCACATCTTTAAACTGTATAAAGTATAGAACTTACTGCACAGCAAAAACTGTCCATCTAACCAAGTAAAATAAATCTTCTTTCCAGCAAAAAAGTATTTTTGATCTTATGAGACTTATATAATAAGACAGAGCAGAAGGCGTTAGATTATTTTGCTTATTTAGAGTATATATGTCATATTTTGAGAATTCTTACCAAGTGCGAATTATCTTATTTCATTGACAGATTATTTCAGGAAATTTAACGAGCGTACTAGATTCTAGTCTAAAGCTTCTTAAATTAATCTTTGTGTATTCTCTGACTTTTTTTCTACATTCTGTACATCACTTTATTCAGCTTTTATGCTTATTTTTGATGTGCTTTATAAATAAACTTGGTATTGTAGTACAATTAGACATAGCCAGAGTAGAAATTAGAAATGATTAAACAATACTCTGTCCATATTTGAGAATAAAACATGCTTAAATCCCTTTGGAGTTGTGTTTTATCCAGAATCAGGAGTCTGCTCGGATTGGATGCAACTGGTAGCCATATGGACATCAGCTGGGTTTTGTCCGGTATCAGTGAGGTTTCCATTCAGCATGACATTGTATTGTATTATGGACCTTATTGTTGCTGAAAGATGCGTTCACTGACAAGGTTCTGTTTTTTATCTTTCATTTTCTACTGTAGTTACAGGAGTAAACATTTATGGAGGGGAAAAAAACATTGCTCTCCAAGAAAAAACATAAAGGTCTGATGGAAGTTTGCCAAACAAAGACCAGGAGAAACTGAGCAACATTTGGCACAAACTGAAGAATCTTTATTAAAGAAAGGAAGTGGAAGTGTCATGGTTAGGGTCTGCTTTGATGCAACAGGACCTGACCATGTGAGAACTGGACCCTGCAGCATCCCACTGATCCAAAATATGGTAGGATCAAATGGAAACGTTGTCTTGGTAACCTACACAAATGCTGGTATTTTGTGGAATGAGTGATATTAATAATTTTTCCCGAAATAAAAATTGTCTTTAGAAAGAATTTAATATTTAATGGGGTGTCCTGATTTCTTCTGATAAGATAGGCTGATGGATTCTTATGCCATAGCTAAATATATTGCTGCTTTATTTGCTAGTTGAGTCTGAAAATCCTAGACTTAGGGACAAAAAAGATTTTTAGTTCGTTCTTTTCTCAGGATATGGGAGTGACTTTTGTTTATTGTAACGACTGCCGTGTCGGAAACCACAATGTGTCCAGAACCCGCCGTGTCACCATGAGCTGGATAGAAAATACCCCCAGGCTTCTGCTGCCGAAGAAAGACAGAGTCTGTCCAAAAGCCCAGAATGGAAATGAAGCATTAAAAGTTAACCTGAAACACACAGCTCAGATTTTTATTCCTAGACACAATCTAGTTGAATATTCTGAGAGCACAGCTTGACACAAAGAAAACAGAAGCTCACAGAATAATTTATCCTAAACGGTGTTAAAAATTGATTAAGAGTTCTTCCTTTCAATTTGGGCGAGCTGCTGAGGAGCTAATGCTAACCTGTGATGAAACTGAAAGACACACTCCTGCTCCAGCACGTCTTAACTGGAGCATCGCCCTGCAGGAAGCAGCCATCAGAGGACGGGTGCTCTGCTTATAAAAGGATGGAGACGTTCAGCAACAAACCTCAGGCAGCCTGTGGTGCTTCAGTAAATTTAAGGTTTTAAGGGGTCCAACGTGTGCCAATATCGTCCCATCCTCTAGCCTCCTGCTGCAGGATGGGACTATGAAAAGTAAAAGAGCTCTGCATGTTCAAAATGACAATAAACGCTGTAAAAACTATGCAGCTTAACATGTTTCTGTCGACAATGGAAGGATGAGTTGAGCAGGACTAAAAAAAATGTGTTAGACTTTCATTTTTGGCTCATTTTTCTGTTGCTTCATATTGTTTATTTTTTTATTCAACATCGCTGCAGCTGTCCGAGAGTTCAAGCTGTTTTGAAAAAAGAAGGCAGACCGAACAAAAACATTAAAGAGGCTTCGTCCCCTGAGGACGAAGTCTAATTGAAAAGATAACGAATAAATTGCCTCATTGCACTCAACTTAGAATTACAAAGCTTCACAGTGATTGTCACCCTTCAGCCCTCGTCTTGCTGTGCTTGACAGTGACAGATTTCAGCCTATGAGCGATGGCCTTTCTGCATTTTTAAACTACTGGGGCATTACGACCAGATGAAAATTATTCAACAAACACGTTATGCGAACAGCTTTTTGCTATGTTTCTGTGATTTCAGAGCAGGGGAGACAAATGTAGCCAAACAATAGTCAGCATTGGTGGTCTGCGGCGGGACGCACAGCGATGAATGGTTTAGAGCTGATATTGCACAGAAGCTGATTTTCGTTTTAAATGGGTTTCAATAAAATGAACGTATTAAAAGCTGAAGTATTCGTTCTTTATCATCCAGAAGAAGGAAATTATTTAGAAGAAGTTAAGGCAGTTCGATAGGCCATTTGTAAAGTTATTCAGTCAAATGTTAACAGTAATAAGTGGGGTAATTTAATAACTCATAAGAGAAGGGGGGGGTTAATGTCTCAAACTCATAATTTCAAAATGTCATTTATTTATTTATAAATGCTTAAAATTTAGTTTTAACATTAAATATTCAGTTACAAAACTAATATTTCATTTGAAGCTATATATCAAGCTAACAAGTTTTACTGGCTAGCTAAATAGCTTCAAAGTAAATAAAAAGGAGAACAATCAATGATAGAGAGGTGACATTAATTCTCACCATCGGTTTATATAGAGGCTTGCAAGACAGCTGTTATTTTAGTATTCCCCTTACAATTATCAACAAGTACATTAGCATATATGCTAAATATGGAGTTTAAAGCTAAATATAAACCAAGCCAGTTTAGCTTACTAGTTAAATATTTAGCTGACTAAATATTTAACTCTCAGGCTAAATGTTTAGTTGGAAGCAAAATTTTTAGCTAACCAGTTAAGTTTGCTAGCTAAACACTTGCTTCAAACTAAATATTTAGCTTGTTAGCTAAGTATATTTAGTTAAAGAGTAACTCAGATTTTATTTTCAATTCACTGATGTCAAGTTATCCTTTATCATTACGTTTATCATAGGTAATGAGCAAATGTCAGTAAGTAGGGGTAACCATCTGCATAAGGGAGCACTCAAGTTTTGTGCTGCAAGCAGTTCATAGCACCTCGCTACGGAGGTGTGGCCAAGTTCCCCTCTCTTATACAGAGCCGTAGTAAAAACAAAGTTACTACACTAGAAACGCTACGCTAAAGAAATAACTAAATATTACGCTAATGATAACTTGCTAACCTGAAATTCGATGTAAAACGCTCGCTCACCATTCCAACTCCAACGCGCTACGGGGGCGAGCCTTGACTGCTTTTATACCCCAAGCGGCAGAGCGACGGACGTCACACACCACCAAATCACGTCACACAAACTTCTGAGCAAATGGGGAGGACAGAAATGAAATTCAAATGTAGTGCAACCGAAAATGCACAGATGGCGCCAGACAGACGGTTTTAGGCTCAAAAGTGAGATTTTATCTAATTTGCACTAAACTGTCAAAAAAGGGAGCAGGACATGTAGAGAGAACTATAAGAAGCATATTTAAGCAGTTTATGAGCTACAAAAAGTTGATTTGGTGCTTAGTTGCCCTTTAAATATTAAGCTTTTACATTAAATATGTAGTTTACAAATTGTGTATTTCATTACAAAACTAATGTTTAAGCTAAATAGAAAGAAAACAAGCCAGTCTGGATAGCTAAAAAATAGCTTTGAAGTAAATAAAAAGGAGAATAAGTAATGATAAAGATGTGACATTAAATCTCAGCAGCAGTTTATATAGAGGTTTGCAAAACACAGCTTTTATTTTAGAATCCGTCTTTTGATTATCAGGAAGTAGCCTACAATTGGGTATTAGCTAAATATTGAGTTTGAAGCTAAATATTTAGCAAGCTAAATTAGCTTACTAGCTAAATATTTAGCAAGCCAGTTTAGTTTACTAACTAAATATTAATGAAACCAGTTTAGCTTACTAGCTAAATATTTGGTTAAATGTTTAGTTTTCAGCTAAATGTTTAGCTAACCAGTTAAGCTTGCCAGCTAAAGACTTGCTTCAAACTAAATATCTGGTATGTTAGCTAAGTATATTTAGTTAAATATTACGTTTGTACACTAAATATTTAGTTGAAAAGCTAAATATGTAATTTACACAAACAACTTTTAATTTCTAAACTAAATATCTAGCTTGTGTGACAGCGTGACGGTCCTGTCACTATGTCTCCAATTGATCATGCACCCCGGCTGCTTGGCCACAGGGATGCGCGTTGTGGGATTGAGTCTCCCCCGGACCCTCGATGTGCGCCTTTATCACACTTATAAACCAAATATTTAGTTCACAACCTACATGTTTGGTTTCTAAACTAAATTTCTAGCTTGAAACTGTGACTTTTATAAATGAATAAATTACATGGACTCAAATATGACATGAACGGCCATTTTAACTTAACTCGTTTCTTTTAAAGTGATAACATAGTTTTTGGGGACTTCTGGGCATAAACCCCACACTTCCAATGGTTGGCCAAATAAATCATCTATTTAAACTTCAGAGAGATTGAACTGACTTTTCTTCGCCACCATTGCAAGGAGCTTTAATACAGTAAAATTAGCAATTTTCCATCATAGAAGGTTGTTTTATTTGCAAGGAAGATAGAGAACGATGAACTGAAAAGCCAACAAGGATTCAGCTCAGTTGAACATCTGCTACAACCCAATTTAGCCTCCAATGAAGCCATTGCACACAAAAAACAGCATAAAAAGACAGATATTAGTTTAAAGAATTGTCCTCTGGTCTGATGAAACTACATTTGAAGTGTCTGGCTATCATGAGCATTGAGGAAAAAATAGTAGTGGCATCATGTTGTCGAAAAGACTGATTGGCTCAGATGGGTTTATGAAAAAAAAAACTTATTTAGAGATACTGAAGCAACATCTGAAGACATCTTAGAACGTTAAAGCCTGGGCACGAAGACCCTTTGCAAATCTAATTTAGTCTATTTCATATCAAATGAGGAGCAAAAACTGCCTCTTTTATGTACTAAATATAAATATCTAGTTAGGGTTGTAAAGGGATATAAAGTTTAGATCGGGTCGACTATTGGGTAATATTCAGAAGAAACACATAAAATCGTGCAGCAACAGTCTGACAACTGAAACCAAAATCATTTTTTAGAAGAGGGCGATAAAAGAGGGTGGAGGACAGAGAGTGAAGCTACGCCAGGTCAGCTGAGTCTTTAAGATTTCATTGATGACTGCGTAGCAGAAAACCAAAAAAGTGAACCTTCAAGACAAGGTGAACTGAACTTTTGTGCTTTTGGCTGCTGTGGTTTCATGCTTAATGAGCCAAAGCAGCAATGACCAGCAGGAGAAACAGTTTAGACCTGAAATAAATCTGTTGTCTCATCTGGATTTATGGAAGGAAAATAATGTTTCTTCAGGTGTTAAAATTCACACTGGCAAAGAAAAAGAAAGAATAGCCATACAGCTTGCAGCCTTCTCTGTATGATAACCCTACCCTTTAGATTATAATAAAGCATTTGAATTAAAATTAAATATATTTAGAAAGCTAAATATGTAGTTTCGAGCTGAATATTCAGCTAGAACGCTTGACTGACTCACTAAAAACCTTGAATCTTCAAACTAAATGTTTAGCTCAGAGCCAAATATTAAGTTAATATGACAAAAAAAATAATAGCTGGTTCTTCTGAACTTCTTTATAAATTATTTATGTTTTATAAATTATTGCTGGCTAAATATTTAATTTGGAAATGAAATATTCATCTTATCTAAATATTTTTTTGAAACTGTGACATTTATTAGTATTATTATTATTATTACTATTATTATTATGACTGAAAAATAAACCCCAATTTATTTATCTGGGGGTTAATAACCCAAATTACAGCTGTTACTTTTTAAAACTTTAACTTTTTTCCACATCTCTGCTACCAGCTGCAGTTATGGTCCATGATCAAAATTTAATTCATTTATGTTGCATTATTCGCTACAGTTTGTAGAACCACCAATAAGATTTTACAAAATGTTAACAGCAAAATACAAACTACTAGTAGTTTGTATTGGCTTTAAATTATTTCTGCATAAAATTGGTAAAGACATTATTATCATTATGAGATAATTTGTAAAACACTTTTAAATTTTCAGTCGCTTTAACTAGTAGGTTGAAAACTAAAATTCTACTTCCTGGAGGCATTTGAAACGAGACACAGGTTCCTACTGTAATGAGGACGTCTAAATTTAGAGGCACCACTGGAGTTTTTTAAAGCTTTGGTGATGATTTGATCTGATTTCTCTTTGAGAACTGTAAAATAACAAGATATAAGCTAGGAATTACATTTATTTTTGTAGCCTTTCTGCCGGTGAGTTTTTGTCAGTAATTAAACTGGGACCAAAGGCATGGGTTACCCGGCTGTATGAGACATGGTTTTACTATTTTTAAAATAATGTCAAAATGATTTAAGTGAACATTTTAAACAGTCTTTAGCAATTTTATATGTACAATTAGTCTAATTTTCAAGACAGAGATTGAAATTCCAAGGGGATAAAACAGACTAGTTTTGCTTTAAAATTTCGTTTGTGCTTGAAACATTTCTGTGTTGTTTATTTATGTCCAAAAGGCCTTATCATATTCAGTTCTTATCTCTATGTTTGTATTTGTTGGAATTGTCGTATTAGTTCATTCCTTTGTGTTTAGCTTCTTAGTTTATTCATGTGTTCTGTTCTTTGAGCATTTCTATTTATTTCTCTTAGCTCTGTGTTTGTCTTCCCCCTCTTGACATGCGTTTCCCCTTGTTCATTTTATCCCGGACGAGCCCCCATTTTTTACCAACTCAACTCAAAATTGGTAACAAAAGGGAAGACTACACAACCAGAGCTTAGCTTGTTCGAATACTTTATTTAAACAAACAACTTTAACATAATACCCAATTGGAAAGGTGCCTTCCGGAGAGAGATAGATTAAGAGTTTACAGGAGCTGCTTTCATTAATAGTCACTCCCCCGTCAGGTGCAGCAGATCTTTAAAGATCTAACCAAGAGTGGCAGAAAGGAGGGAACAGTGGCAACAACACCAACCAGACCATCATTTTAGTTCTGCTCTCTTTGTCTTAATTTGTTTCCCTCCACCAGTTTCCTCCTGCCATAGCTGTTTCACATCTCCTCTGATTAGTTCATCTAGTTCCTTTGTCATTTTCCTTTAATGCCTCAGTATTTAACCTCCTGTTTTTTTGGGGACTTTTTTTCTTGTTGTTTTGCTTACTGAATTATGCGTTCTACTCACACCAGTTCTATATCCTATGACCTTCCTGACTGCTCTGTAAGCCTTTCTTATTGATTGTCAAAAACTCTTCACTTCACCTTTCCGCCTGCGGTTCTTGCATTTGGATCCAACTTGAAATCAAACAAGTTTTGTCTTCATGATTTAATAAATTAGAATGCTTGTGTTGATATCTGCAGAAAAAAATATTTGTTTGCTTTAATTAATTCGCTGTGGTTGCTTTACTTCCTTAATTTAATTAATTAACAAATGGAGCCAGTTTACACCAAAAAAAACAGGTGCTCCCCCAGGGATGCCTGCAGAGATTGTTTTCAGGGGGGGCCATAGGGTGACAAGGGGAAATAGCAGGGTGAACATGTGTTATTGAGTCAACTATGGATAACCACAAACATCTACTAATTCAGGGTAGAGATTATCATGAAACATCGAAAAACGTTCCGAAATATTAAAAAATCAATTGCCTAAAAACTACATTATTGACTACCTCAGAGAGTTTAAAGCTTTAGATTTTAAATATATACATATTTTAACGCCGATACACTTGCAACGCTAGAGGATTAGCAAAATGGAGGCCGATTTGCGGTTTCATGACCATTATAAAATACAAAATTAATGTCCAATGTGTTTTTCGACAACATTGCAAGTTAGAAATTAGAAAAAACATTGCAACTTCCTACCTAACAACATAAATAGTGACCTTAGGTTAGATGTATCAAACACATCTCTACGTGAGGACTTGCAATGATAATAATGCGTTGGTAGGAGTCAAGAATTTTGCCACTGGGGGTTTGCTGCATTTTTTTTATTTTTAAAATAAAATGTTTAAACCAAGTGCTGTATGGAGTTTTTATTTCACTAGAGTGTTAAAAAAAAAACAGAAAGGCCTAAAGTTAAATAAATAAATAGAAAAGGTCAATGAGATTGTGTTTAGGTACACCCCCCAAAATGGGCTAAAACACTGATTGAATCTTCTCTCCAAGGACCCCTTAGGAGGACCCAATCATGCCTTATCAAAAAAATGTATTATAGTAAACAGATAGTAAAGTTAATCTTAAACAAATGTTGGCATTAATAATAGAAAAAAATTATATATCAGTCATAAATTGGGCTGACACGGACAGGTTACACATACAGCAGTTTTGAGAAGTTTCAGATTTATTTAACACTGACACTAGACATTTGTTAATTGTGTTTTCCTTAGCTTCCATCTGTTAGACTTTATCCTTCATACAAGAAACATCTAGCCTTCCTGTGGCTTCCTACACTTCCATAAGCCAGATCTTAGTAAACAACTCCATTCTCAGATGAGCCCATGCCCCAATGCATTTCCATTTAGACGGGCTTGATTTAAAAAAAGATTTGGGAGCGTGTGGCCTAGCATGAAAAAGAAAATAATGCAATGAGCTCCTTAATAGCTGCACGGAGAGCTGGCTAAGTATGGAGCCAAACAAAGTGCTTGCTGCCAGGCAGCAGGAGAAAAGAGGAATCACATCAGGTCCCAATGGAAACAAACTTCCACACAGAACCAACCATGTAGGGGATTGGCACGATATGATAACCTTGAGGCAAAATGCCACAGCTTCCAGTATACTGTAAGCGCTACTAAAAAAATATTGATTGTGACTGTTTTTCCTGTGAAATGTATCTGTGGTTTTGATTTTAGTACAAAAACTTGACCAAAAAGTTAAATTCTTAAAAACTATTGCAGTAGTTGTACCAAATATTGCAGTTTTTTATCTTCTCATCTTCATTGAGCAACACAAGCTACCATTAACATTAATCAGTCAAGCTATCTGGTCTTGTGGCCAGCCTGTGGTTAGGTACTGAACAAAGCGTCTAACAGCTGCCCTGCAACGTTTACCCATAACTTAAGCTGCAACTGCTTTTGTTTCTCAGTAGCTGCGTTTCCATTACAAATATGTGCAAAACTTTGTCGATATTGTCTAAGTGTCGAAAAAACATAATTTCGCAACCGCTGTGTTTACATTAATTAACAAATGTACTTTAAATCACAAGTAAGAAAAGTGGCGATGGATGTGAACACTTACAGTAGATATAGTCATATTGCAGCACAGCAGTAGTACTCATTATCAGCTATCAGAGGAGACGTAGACGGTTGGTAGAGCGACACGCCCTTTTACATGGGAGCAGTCTTGGTAAATGCTCGCGTTTCTTTGCTGTTTTTAAACTAATATATTATATATATTATATATTATACTTCTTCATCTTTTTTGCTTGTAGCAACATCCAGTTGCTGCTCATGTAACTCATGTGCTGCGAAAAAGTTGTTTCTATTGCTGTTTTGCGAAATATATTAATTTCAATACGCTCGAAAAACCACCTCATCCAAGCGCAAAAAAAGGCGAGTTTTTTCTAAATTTGTGTGTTTTCATGAGGCGAATAAATTTTCGCAACTTCAATTTGCGCAATTTCGTGGGTAATGGAAACGGGGCTATATTCTGAGCTAAATGAATAAGAGAGTAACTGTGCTTTCAATCACATGCCTAGCATGAAAAAGGAAGAACAAAACCAGAGACAAACTGCAGGAGGGAAAAAATGATGTTACGCCTTATGTTACACCATTTATAACGGGTCTATTATCTCAACAAAACATGGTAAGGAAGTTCTTTGCACAAAATCACACACCAGATTAATTCTCGGCCTTTAAACTCCCTTTGAGAATGATGCAAATTAGTGGCTGCAGACCGCGCCCACCCGTCTTTTTACTGGGATGTTGGTTTGCCATAATTGAGAACGGCATTGGAATTGGTGGGTGCTTGGACAGTTGAGGTGCGGTTTAATGCTAATTATGCTGGATGTTTGGTTTTTGATCATAATTAGAGTGTTTATGGAGGCAGCAGAGACCAAATGGCTACACAAGAGGATGAAAAAAGTGACATATGCAGAATATGTCCACCTTAAGGTTGCAAAGCAAAAAGTGTGAATCAATTATCCGTCCAAAAGTTAGATGTGGAAAACCATTGCTTGTAAGATAAGGAAGGTTATCCCAGTGACACAGTTTCTGGTAGAAACAAAAAAGAAATGCGGTCTTCTTCTAGCCAGCTACCTGGAGTATGCAGCAACAAGTGGGGAAGGGGCATCACAACTTCAAAAGTTCTGTTTACTCAGAAACTTTATGAGGGGCATCAAGGAAGCGAACAGTATGAGGGAAAACTAAGTGGGTTGAATCTGTAAGAATGTCACCATAGCTTGATGGCTTTTTTTCAGCTCTCTGTTTTCTTCTGAAAATCATGCTCTCGCTCTATCATACTTTCACAACTTGAATGAACTGTAACTTTCCTAAGCCAGCGGACTGGCAGTTTGCAGCAACTGGTAGTGGAGGATAAGCACAGCATTGTTCTATGCTTTAAAAACTGAAATATAATAAAACGATGACGAGGCAGAGCAGTGTGGTGGAAGATAGTAGTGGTTGAAACCATAAAAAAACAACAGCTTGATAGCAGAAGGGCTGGTTCTATGCCAAGCTGGGTTGTAGTAGTGTGTCAAATGTGGAACTAGGCATAAAGGGGTTGCTAATAACAGTAGCTTGGCAAAAGTTCAAACTTGTAGGGGAAAATGTTTAACTACTTCTGTGCAGTCGCATACATATATATATATATATATATATAGCATAAACAACAGTGGGTATCAAGGATGTAGTTTTTACCGAAACGGCTTGCCATACCGAGCCGAAGTGATGAGGGGATTTCTGTTTTCAGCACACAAGCAATATGTGTGTTAACAAGATGGCATTAGTTCCGATAAAACCACGTTCTCTCCCCAAATGATAGGGTGCTGTTATATTTTTTTCTTTCCTTATTGTGGCAGGCGCAGCAGATGAGTTTAGGGAAACTGAAAGAAGTGTGAAAGGGAGAGCAGAGTCTACTCAGGTACAGTTTACAGAGATACCAGCTCAAAATATAGATTCTGATATTGTTAATGGATGTGTTGTCAAGAAATATGTAGATTTGAAGACATTCTGAAATAAATTCACCTCTGCAGCAATTAACACTTATTTAAACTGAATTGGATTTTTGTTTTGAGAAGAAAAACTCTCAATAACAATTTTTTTACGAAACATTCTGCTGTTGTAGCTTTAACATGCAAGGTTATAATTACCTTATTGTGATTAGGGATGCAACGTTATCACTTTTTTCAAGCCGATACAATCCCGATACCTCTATCTGAGTACTTGCTGATACCGAGTACCAATTCTGATACTTCTACCACACAAAAAATATTAATGAATTGTTCTTTTCTGCTTGTTACAATAAATGATGGAGAATTGGATAAAAATAAAATATTAATAAAAATGACCACAAAATTAAAATTAAAATTTTCTGGGAAATTATTGCAATTATAATTTAAAAGTTATAGAGGAGGATTTTTATGAATTTCAGAAAAGAACCGCCCTCTCCCCTTTGAGAAGTAAAAATAAAGCAACGTCAGTCAAAACAACAAATCTTCCCGCGAAAGTCACCGTAAACCCGTAGATAACTTATTCTAGCTGTAATCTGAAATGCATTTCTCCAACTAACATGCCAAACTTACTGCAATGATTTTACTTTGATATTCGACACACATCCGTTTCATTACAGCTGAGACTCCCTCCAACACCTCACCAAGAGTTGCGCTCATGAAGCGGATACAACGGCGCCTGATACAACGGCTCATGGCGCTAGTTTTGGTTAGGGACTGTTGCTAAATTTCCACACTAGTGCAGAAAGATATGGCCAAATTTTTATATCCCAATAACGATATACTTCATGATGTACCGATTTTTCTCTTATTTTATGAATAGTTAATAAAAATGTACAATGTGGAAATGCAGTTTTAAATGATAGATGACAATAACACCACCCAGACTCATCATGCAGTGATCTCCTTCCATCTGTGAGAGCTTTGGATATCAGTGATCTTTTAGGAGAGCGGCTCAGCATCCAAATTTTACCGCGATACCTGCTGTCGCTCATTTTCTTAACTTTACAGCAGGTTTGGCAGCAGCGTTTTTTTCTCTCTCCTCATGCACCCTCTCGTTTTCATTTGTTTCACTATCTGTGTGTCTCCTATGTAACAGAGGGGTGTTCCGTCGATATATGTTCCCCCCTCGACATGTGTTCCAACTCCACCCAGAGGCGGCTGCTACTGCTCGTAAATGTTGGATCAGATGGATCAGGTTAGCTTTAGGCTCTGGTTCCCGAATTGTAGGATTAGGAAAATAGTCAAGTTATGGCTATTGACGCCGTTTGGATATAAGAAGACCGACGCAGATCAGACAACAGTTGTTTGTAAAGTTTACCAGTCTGACCAAAAGGCTCCAACACCACACATTTATTTTGTTAGAACCCCGAATACAGAGAGCTAATGAGAAACAGCAGCGTGGAGTCGTGGCGTAAGCTCTGATAAACTCCAGATACCGACACTGTCTTACACCAGTGATGTGTTGCTAGCGAATGAAACGGCTTTTAGAGCCGGTATCGTTCTGTCTGAGAGACACTTGTTTTTCTGTTCAAACTGCGCGTCGGGAGGGGAGTGCAGACACGCAGAGAGACCAACTTTGGATTGATAATCTTGTTTAGATCCCTGGTCTGAAACGTTTTGGTTACCGTCTTCCTCCCTGTTTGTTCATGTATTGCAGCAAAGGAATGCAATAAGGTGCATCTTGATGTAATTTACTGCCTTAAAACGCTATCGTGGCTTAAACGATAGAAATTCACATAAAACGATTTTCTATCCTGGTGATATATTTCATCATATCGCCCAGCCCTATTCCACACATCACGGAAAATAAAGCCATACCTGTGTGATCTGCTGACAAAGTAACCCCAAACTTTAGCCTCCCCGCCGGGTAGATACTTTGCATCAGAGGAACCAGTTAGGAGCCCAACCTGGGCTTTCATCACACGCTATCATTGAACAGAATCTCCTAAAAACACTCTGGTCTTGTTTCTCTCTTCTGAGCCCTTTCTCTTCCTCCCGTTCGCCTCAAAGACTCTTTTTCTCTAGTGACTCACAGCCATTTTAAAACAATCCAGAGAGAACTGTGAGGTAGAATGAAAGGATAATGGCGTAGCTCAAGGGTGCCAAAACTTTTTCACTCAGAGGGCAAAAAAATGAAATCCTACTATAGCGTCTAATATTTTTCACAAAATAAAAATTGTATAGTAAAGTGCTTTTATTTATTATACAGTCATTTAACATTATTCTCTATCTAAATAACATTAAACAAATACAAATATGACAAACAATTTCTACATAGGTATTTAGAACACATATTTAACCATCAGTATTTTATAGATTTTTGATTTAGTTTTTATTCCAGTTAAAAATCTTCTTCCTCTTAACATTTTTGTTAAATATCTTGTCCCTGTGCCACTGATGATGCTGCTCCATGTTGGTAACAGATGCTTAAACGAGCAGCCTGCATGGTGACCCATGAACCTGGAGGCAGTTTGATCCAGTCTGTTATTGCAGCAAAGGCTCAAAGAGCATTGCATAAACTGATCTAATATTACTATTTATGGTCTTTTAAAGTGAATAAATGTAAATTGATTGGAATGTAAATGTGAACATTTGCACAAATCTACTCTACATGTCCCTCATAGTTGCTTGTATTTCATTTTTAAACCTAATTCTTGATAATTTTATATGCAATTTAAATGTATATTCATTGGGCCTATTTATAAAAAAGTGATAAGAGAAGTGGAAGCATAATCTTTGTTCATACTAGCTTAATGGTCTGATCAATGCAAGTATTGGTTCATGCCGGTTAACTTTAGCCGGTCAACTTTAGCCAATACAGCTGTGAATAAAACGCTGGATTTAATTGATAAAGTTAAAGCAATCTTTTCCACAAAACTCTGTCAATTAAGCGTAAAACAATATGGGTGTGAAATTGATTAAATCAAATGAAACATTATTAATTACACCCCTAAAATGAAAAAAATTAAGTATATTTAAAATAAAACAATGAATTAAATAAAAAAAAAAACTATTTTTCATATCGACCCGATACCCGATGCTGGTATCAGTATTGGGGCATCCCTAATTTTAAGAAAAAAAGGTTGTGATATAAAATGAAAGCCCCGAGTAGAACTATTATCTAATATTAATAGCCGTATTATATAAAGTAGGAATTGTCCAATTTGGATAAATGACTGTAATGTGTTGTATCCTAATGAAACCAGCAGAAGATTAAACTTGCACATTAAAAAAGTATTAAAACGCTGTTGCTCCTCATGAAACACAGAAATACAGCTTGTCCAAAGCACGCTTGACAAAATGAACAACAGAAGCCTAATAAACCGAGAATATAAATATTATATTAAAAACACAGCACCATTCGCCAATACTGGTGCTATTAATAGATGAAGTGTTTCTGTCTGAGCAGAAGGCTCTGATAAAGTGACCTGTGGGTTTAATCAGAGAACGGATTAATGGAAAGTTCAGAGAACAGTTTGAAGGGAAGCAGCCTCACCTGCGCGGCCATGAAGGAGAGATCCATAATGTTGCTGCGCTCAAACAAAGGCGCTCACTGAACGATGCAAAAGCGTCTTCCTCTGTTTTCTCTTCCTTTCTTATTCCTCCTCAGAGAATCTCCGCTTCAGTCGCTCCCCAAAAAAACACACAAGACTGTTTAAGTTGACGGAGTTCATGTCAGAAACATGACGCCGAATCTGAAGCAAAGAGCGGAGGAAGCGGCAGGAGGAGAAGATGCGAAGCAGACGGAGTGATGGAGAGATGTGGGAGAGACACGGAGGAGGAGGAGGAGGAGGAGGAAGGTTGTCACAGCAAGTCCTCCCCGACAATCCTATCTCTCCTCTTTTGTTTCTGCTCTAATCTACATTTTTTTTCTCCCCATGATCTCCTCTAATTCCTCGTATGATTCCTCATCTATATATATCTATATCTATCTGATCAACATGTGTAAAATATTGGATTATTTTTCAGCAGCAGCTTTTTCTCTAATTACAAAATATCAAACCTTTAATATCACACTTATTTACTCAACTGGAAAAAGTCCTCCATTAATTCATCCATCCATCCATCCAGGCATTCATCCATCCTTTCCCCCATCCATCCATCCATCAGTCCATCCATCCATTAAATCATCCATCCATCAATCCATCCATCCATTAATTCATCCATCCATCCATTAATTCATCCATCCATCAATCAATCCATCCCTTCATCCATCCATCCATCAATCCATCCATCCATTAATTCATCCATCCATCCATACAGGCATCGATCCATCCTTTCCTTCATCCATCCATCCATCCCTCAATCAATCCATCCATCCATCCATCCCTTCATCCATCCATCCATCCCTTCATCCATCCCTTATAGGGTGACAGTCAAAAATTAGCACCAATAATTTGAGTTTTTCCATCTATTATAACAAAAAATAGCCGTTCATTTTTTACAGTGACATTTGTTTCCACCTGTTATATTCATTTATAAATGTCACACTTTTAAACTAAACGTTTTGGAATTTGCCCCAGTCTCAACTCTTCTGCAGCTTGTTACATGTATCATCTTCCCTAATGACATTCAGAGAAATTTTTATTTTTCTAAATATTTCTGACAAAAACAAACAAAAACATCAGGATAATGCTGCCACCACCATTTTTCAGAGTGAGGAGGCAAAGTTCAGTTTAATGTTCAGTAATGGTTTTATGTTGGCCAAAAAGGTTCGACTTTGATATCATCTCATGACTTCTTATGGCTGTTTTCTTAGCATTACTCCATAGTTGGCCCGTTGACAGATTCTCCACCTGGGCTGCAGATTTCTGCAGATTGTCCAGAATGTAGAGCCTCATGTGAGCTCCTCTGATTATTGTTCTTCTTGGTAATTACTGAGGCATATCAACACAGAAATTGTTCCTGAAAAACAATCCACCTTCATCCGTCAGCATCGCAGCTCCCAGCTCTAAACCCTGTATAGCCTGTGGGGCTGAGAGAAAATCAGAGAGTGCTCTGGTAAAAATCAAAATTCATCCATTTCATGCATATTTAGAAGCTCATATTCATGCGACATATTCCACAATATTCAGAACTGGGAAAGGATCTAGTAAGCCCATCTTCATGGAGGCGGTCTGGCAGTAACTAGAAACAAGAATGTATGTCCTTCCACATTTTTCATATTCTAAACAATGATTTAAGACATAACAGGGTTAAAAATATATAAAATAATACATATAAAACACTGCCATTAACAGATGAAAAAGCTGTAGAAAATAAAATAGTGTATATTTTATTCATCTCCAAGAATGAAACCCAACTATTTAAACCAGGCCAGGCAATTGTATCTGTATAGCACACTTTCAACACAAGGCAATTCAAGGTGCTTTACATGATTTGGTGGCAAAGAACCAAAATATATGACGAGAGTGTTGATAATTGCAGAGAGACAATAAAAAAAATTAAAGAGAACATTTAGCATTCGATTAAAATAACAATTTAGGATGAAAATTTAAAAACAGCCAAAAATGAAACCCAATCAATTTAGCGATTGATTAAAAGCAATAATAGTATCGGTTACTCATAAGCAAGACTAAATAGATATCTTTTTATTTTTAGTTCAGCGTCTCTGCAGCTTTGCGTTCTCCTGGTAGTTTATTCCAGATATGAGGAGCATAGAAACTAAAAGCTGCTTCTCCATGTTTGGTTCTAGTTCTAGGGACGATCAGTAAACTAGAGCTGGAGGACCTGAGTGATCTGGATGGTTTGTACCATGATAGCAGATCTCTAATGTACTCTGGTGCTAAACCATTAAATGATTTATAAACTAGTAGGAGTATTTAGAAGTCTATTCTCTGAGCTACAGGGAGCCAGAGGAAGGACTTAAGAACTGGGGTGATGTGTTCTACTTTCTTGGTTCTAGTGAGAACACAAGCAGCAGCGTTCTGGATCAGCTGCAGCTGTCTGATTGACTTTTTAGGCAGACCTGTGAAGATACTGCTACAGTAATCAAGGCGGCTAAAGATACATGCATGGATGAGTTTTTCTAGGTCTCCTTGTGTCATCAGTCCTTTAATCCTAGAAATGTTCTTCAGCTGATAGAAAGCTGACCTTGTTATTGCCTTTATGTGACCCTGGAGGTTCAGGTCTGAGTCCATTATTACACCTAGATTTCTGGCCCGGTTGGTAGCCTGAAGCTAATTACATATATTTAATCGATCGAAGGTTTGGATGGTTCAACATCACCTGGTGACTTTGAGATATAAAGCTGAGTGTCGTCGGCATAGTTGTGATAGTTGATATTATTTCTTGTCATTATCAGGCTTAGTGGGAGCATATAGATGCTAAATAAGAGGGGCCCTAGGATGGAGCCCTGGGGGACCCCGTATGTGATTTCTGCATTTTGTGATGAGAATTGGGTAATCGACACAAATAAATTCCTGTTCTTGAGGTAGGATTTGAACCAGTCGAGTTCTGTACAAGAGAGTCCGACCTGGCTCTCTAGATGTTCTAATAATCATGATCAAACGCCGCTAATAGTACCAGTACTGTGGTTTTAACACGGTCAGTATTTGTGCAGATGTGACTGAAGACTTTGTGCAGGGCTGTCTCGGTGCTGTGGTGACTGATAAATATCAAAGTTGTTGTTCATTGTTAGGAATAGCGTATGATTTTGTTAAAAATTTGGCCGAACCCCCCCCCCCGGAATGTTAAGGGTTCTGCATGTAAACTTTTGGTCTTGAGTACATTAATAGTAAATCTCTGACATATTCTGTTTCTCATGCCATTTAAAAAAATAGAAATACTTTTGATGATTCTAACCTAAAACAAGAAACTTCTGGTCTAATTTAACTTCAGATAATGAGAAGCTTCATTAAATGCATTTCACTCACTAACTGCATTTAAAGGAAAACTGATGGGTTTTTGCCTGCAGACCCGGTGACTGCTGAAGTGTAGCAGAAGACGTACAGGTCCTTATGCTAAACCTCTGCTGTGTTTTTTATCGTTCACCATAACCCCTGACACAGGAGGATGAAGAGGTTTTCCCAGATGAGCAGTTTGGGGTCCCCCCACCCCCACCCCCATATCTGCTGAGCATTCACATGCAAGATCCAGCCCAAACCCCAGAGTAAAACCGATTTTCCATCATTTGACTATTTCCCCTTTCTCCTGACGGATCCAGAATTTACTTTCTGTCTGAGTTAGCTGAGAATACTTTGTCCTGCTAATATATGCTGTCAAAACAAAACGTTGTTTCTGTTCTCATGGAGATTAAACCCTCTTCAACAGCAAAATCAGCGAGACTGTCAGGAGCCAGGATTAACCTTCTACAGGCGGATGGAGTGAAAGCAGAAAGGCCTGTTTCACTTGAAATCTTTTCTTTATTAAATTATCATGCACATTTAGAATTAATTATGCCATATCAGCAGAAGTATCGGGTATTAGAACAAAGTGGAGGCTACTGGGTTTAACAACACGGCAGCTCAGAAGTGGTAGGCCATATAAAATCCCAGGCTCTGCAGTCAGTAGCTACAGACCTTCAGCTTAGCTCAAAGAGCTTCAGGAAATGGATTCCCATGACTGAGTAGCTGGAGTGGGGTAAAACACGACGGCACTTATTTGAAGGGAGCCCTTGCCGTTTCCCAACAACTCCCATCATGGATATGAACTCCGAATGTTTCTGGTTGAGTAAATGAACGTAACGCATGCTAGAACTGAGTTCCGGGTTAAAAAATAAACAAAAAAACTTCTCCTTTAGCTGCCAGTCAGTTTGGACCCTGATTATACAGAACTTGTGGATGTTAGATCTGCACTGTTAAAAAAAAAACATTAGGTTATGAAATGTGTCCCTAAAATGACTCATATGTCTACATACCAAGACAATTTGGAGAATTTCCAGGTCCAAAGTTTGTGGGAAGAGTTTAAGGACAATGAGTTCCCGTCGATGAGGACATGGATGAAGGATTTTAGAGGAGAAGAACTCTGTTAGCCTTCGTAATGCTGAAAAAAAACCACTTTTCGAACAGATTTCGGATTAAACAGAGCAGAGACTGAGAGCGAGGCTGTGTCGTCCAACGTCAGTGTCTGACCTCGAAGATGTGCTTCTGGAAAAATTCCCATAATCACTCGTTAAAACCTTTAAAAGCGTTCCAGAGGTGCTGAAGCTGAAACACCAAAGCTCTATGTGAGCTAGAGGTGGGGATACTTTTGGCCACATATTGAACCACTAAATAAAAAGAAGGTGTTTTTAATTCAAGAAGCATTATTAGTGTCAGCAAGTCAAGTGTTTTCACTTGAAAAGTGGACTTCTCAGTGTAGTTTTGATGACTGCATGTGATCCACTTAGCAAAGAAGGACATAATTATTTGTTGTCGGGAGCATTGACTTACTGACGGTATTAAAAATTAAACTGATTAATGATGAAATTGGAGTGAAATGGAATAATTGCAGATGGAACGTTTGGCAGCAATGGAGTACATGAATTAAAACATCGTCACAGCAGAATTCAGTCAGTCTGGAGTGTACCTCCAGTTATCTTGTGATGCTTCAAACCAGAGCAGCTCTGTAAGTTTATTACTTCATGTAGAATCCAGCTGGAATACGCTGGCCCCAATTCACGGCAGCATAGGTTGGTAAAAAATAGACCGTTAACAAGCGTCAAAGGGCTGTGGTTATGCAGCAGCTGTCAGGTTCGTCGTAAGGAGTCACACCACGGACAACGGCGGCCAGCTCAACACTTGGACGTGTCTGTGATGTGGCGGTTGCGTTCTGTCACTCCAGGGCTTCCTTACCCAGAACACACTGGCCTAAATTAATATGATGCTGCTACACTACAAGGAGAAATCATTGACTTTAGTTGTTTTAATCAATATGTTGGGGAAATTACAAAGAATGTATTCATTTGGCTATTCATAGTCAAAGGACTGCTTATGGCAGTCAATAAGATTAATAATTTATGGAAAATTATTATTATTCGGGGCACCACCTTTATCAGGAACTATTTAATAACCAAAATATATATATATGAGTCTCATAATCTGAAGGAATGAATTATTTACCGTTTATTGACAATAAACTTATGTGTGTGTTGAACAAGAAAGACAAGGGTTACTTTCCAAAATGCACAATTTATTTAAAAAAAAGAAAAATAAGAAAAACATTTTAATCGCAAAGATAGAACAAAAAAAACACACTTCTAATTAGAATAATGTGAATAGTTAAAATGAAAGAACACAAAAAGATGAACATGTAATAAGATGAGAAACCACGGATTCTGGTGTCACAGTTCTAGATGAATGTGGATGTTTTAAGAACCAAAGACTTGTTGCTGGAATGACACTGAATTATTTTCACCAAATTTATTTAGTTTAACTAACGTAGCACCAGTGGTTTACCTTTTAAACCAATAAGCAATGTAAGAAAACACAAAACATTCTTTGGATTAAGAAGGGTTATGTTTAAAATTATCTTGATAAAAGTAATTAACCTTTGGAGAATTACTTAATTCATGGATTGATCATGACAGTAAAACAATCTAATTCCCATATTTTGATCAAATAAGGAGAGTTCAAACACGGCTAATAAGATTATTTTCCATTCTTAAGCAATCTATTTTAAACAGAGTTCTGTTTGAACCGTTAATAGCGATCTTTGTTTATGAAACGCTGGCTTAATCCAACACGTGGGCCTGGTTAGCTTTAGCTCTCTGCGACACACGTGGGGCATTTAGAGTTACTCAGTTACCTTTATTAAACATAAAGAAAAAGGGAAAAACTCCTGTCTGATTGGGTAGCTCAAATTACAGGATTTAAAATTACTCTTTTTCTGGAAAAGTCTTTTGAAAACACTGATTAAATCTTCAGGCCGAGGCCTGGTTTACCCAAAGATAGCAGATGAGACTTAAAAAGTTAACAATAAAAAAAACACCTTTAAAATTAGTTATCCTAATTAATTTGCCTCTGCCCAAACAGACCTTATGAACGATTAAAGTCATCCAAGCGTTGCTGCTCGTCAATGAGGAAAGGGGGATTCTCCAGGGGGTGTTAAAGAAGGTGGCTAGCCTTAGAAGATTAGCTCCCTGGTTTAATTCAGAGCTACGTACCCTAAAGAAGAACGTTAGAAAACTAGAGAGAAAATGGCGCTCCACGCATTTACAGGATTCCTATTTAGTGTGGAAAAATAGTCTATTGCTATATAAAAAGAGCCTTTGAACAGCTAGAACAGCATATTATTCATCTTTAATCAAGGAGGATAAAAATAATCCTAGGTTTCTTTTTAATACAGTTGCTAAACTCAGACAGGATCATAGCTCTATCGAGCCAACCATTCCCCAAGCTCTAAGTAGTGACGACTTCATGCAATTCTTTATAAATAAAATAGACTCTATAAAAAATAAAATAATTGGGAACCTTCCCAATATGCTTGCTTCCTCCTTAGTTAATGAGGCAGCATCAAAAATGGTTGAACCTAATATATGCTTAAACTGCTTTAATGCAGCCGAACTTTGTGATGTACTAAAATTATTAGCTTCATCTAAACCTTCAACTTGCGTTTTAGACCCAATCCCAACTAAACTCTTAAAAGAAGTTTTCCCTCTGATCGCTGCTCCAATTTTAGATATAATGAATCTATCCTTAGTCAATGGATATGTACCACAGGAGTTTAAGATTGCTGTAATTAAACCTCTACTTAAGAAACCCTCTCTTGATCAAAACGACTTAATTAACTATAGACCGATATCTAATCTTCCCTTCTTATCTAAAATTCTTGAGAAAATAGTTGCACACCAGATATGTGAGCATTTAAACAATAATGAGCTGTTTGAGACGTTTCAGTCAGGCTTTAGAGCTCATCATAGCACTGAAACAGCTCTGGTGAAGGTTACTAATGATATTCTCATAGCCTCAGACAATGGACTGGTGACCATTCTGGTCCTGTTAGATCTCAGTGCTGCCTTTGACACTGTTGATCACAATATTCTCATAGAAAGGCTTCAAAGTGTCGGTATAATAGGAACAGCACTAGGTTGGTTTAAATCTTATTTGTCTAACAGATTTCAGTTTGTTCAGGTAAACAATAGATCTTCCTCAACCTCAATAGTTACTTGCGGAGTACCACAGGGTTCAGTGCTTGGGCCGATTCTTTTTACTATATATATGCTTCCTATTGGTAAAATAATTAGGCAGCATGGGATAAAATTCCATAGTTACGCAGATGATACACAGCTATATCTATCCATAAATCCTGATGAATCCAATCAGTTAGGTAGACTACAGGCATGTCTGGAAGACATAAAAACTTGGATGACTCTAAACTTCTTGCTTCTGAATTCTGATAAAACAGAAGTTGTCGTCTTTGGACCAGAAGCTCTGAAAAAGAAACTACTTAGTCAGCCCCTTCACCTGGACGGCATTAAATTAGCCTCCAGTAATAAAGCAAAGAACCTCAGTGTTATTTTTGACCAAGATATGTCATTTAGATCTCACATTAAAGAAGTCTGTAGGATTTCCTTTTTTCACCTTAGGAATATTGCAAAAATTAGAACCATCCTGTCCAGGAATGATGCTGAAAAACTAGTCCATGCCTTTATTACTTCAAGACTGGATTACTGTAACTCTTTATTATCAGGTAGTCCACAGAATACAATTAAAAGTCTTCAGTTAGTCCAAAATGCTGCTGCTAGGATTCTGATGAATATTAAAAGAAGAGATCACATTTCTCCTGTTCGCCTGGTTCTGCCGGAGGTTTCTTCCTGTTAAAAGGGAGTTTTTCCTCTCCACTGTCGCTTCATGCTTGCTCAGTATGAGGGATTGCTGAGAATTACATGACGCAATCTTCTGTGGTTCTCTAATTTCTACATTAAACATTGTATTGTAATAACTCTTCTTGTAAAGTGCCTTGAGATGACATCTGTTGTGAAATGGCGCTATATAAATAATATGAATTGAATTGAATTGTTAGCCACCAGGCTAACAAAGGATCGCCTCAGTAACTCTTCAACCTACTGTGAGCTCCCAGACTGATGGATGAATTGAGTATGATGTTCATATCTGAGATGGGTTAGGGTTAGCTCAGATGCTGTCACGGTAATTATGAAAATGTCTGTGTGTAAACGCAATTAATTAAAGCTGTCGTTGAGAGAATTGGAAATAGGTCATGAAACTTGAGCAGAAAGCAAAAAAGAAAAACAGGATTAAATCAGTACGAATGAAGAACAGAGCAGGAAAAACATCAGAGGCCAGGTTCCTGTCTAAGATGATAAGATTTCAGTGGCCCTGTTGCTTTATATTATCTGCTCTTAATAGATGTGAGATGTATTCCCTGGACCAGTGATTTGAGGCGACTTCAGTCAGCAGCTGATAGATGTTGATAGTTAATTTGGTTTGAGTCTTGTTTTGCTTGATTCAAGCATAATATCTTTATTCCAGCGTCTTTTATCAGCTTAAAGGCAAATGCAAAAGTTGAGATGCCTAATACTTTAAAGCAGAAATGTTTTGCCATCAGTCATCTGGGCCCTGATCATCTTCAAACCTAAATCCACCAAAATGGAATAAATGTCTCACCTGGTGGGGAACACCTGAGCTAGAGAACGGTGAGGAAACAGCCCAGAACTGCATGGGCCTCAAACTAAATATTTCATTTGAAACTGACATTTATGAGTGATTAAATAACATGGATGCAAATATGACTCCCATTTTTACTGTATGACAGGCTAAATAACCTTAATTATTGCTGTCAACTTTTGCCTGTGTAGCTTCACAAACATCACCTCTAATCCACATATCTGTTTCATAATGTTGATTATTCCTAAATATCTTTAATCTTCTGAGACCGTTTGGTAGTTTGAGTTGTAGCAGCTGGACATCTTTGCTCCTGACAGCAATGTTTCAAGATTCAGTTTTTTGATGACAAGATTTCACAAAATGAAATACCTAATTGTAGGAGCTGGGCTGTTTTTGACTAACAGAAGTAATGAACATGAATTCCTGCTGTTCCTTTAACACTTCTGCTGACAAAGACTCATGCATAGTACATGCATTCACACTTGAGAGTGTTTTCTAGGTCATTTCTCAGTTTTAAGCACTCAACATACAATAAAGTCTTTGTTTGCTTTCTCTCAACCGATGCAAAGTCAAGACGGCAGGTGATTCATAATTGATGCTCGGCTGACTACACTGAAATAAATCGGGCATTTGTTTTTCTCTCCACATTTATTGTGTCTGACGGATACTTCTGTCTCGTTTTTAAAAGTGAGCGACTCTAAACTGGCTCTTGCCTGACTTGTCAGTCCTTCCAGTTTTCTGCCGATTTTTCCTTTTTTTGGTCCATCAACAAAAAGCACAGAGGGAGGAAATTCAATGAAGCGCCAGTCTGCTGCTAGCGCCAAACCTCCAGGTTAAACTAATCCATTTCAGCTCTGTCAGAAGCAACACTCCGATCCTTGTCTGTGTTTCTGCAGCTGTTGATTATTTATTTAGTCTGTATATGGGTAGAAAGCTTCCATTGAGATATAATATCTCCTCCACCATGGGAGGCCTCTTTAATCCCAGGAGCCTATCTGGCAACAGATTCCTATTATTCATCCGTATAAAACCAAATCTGTCAGAAACAACTGGTGGGTGGATGTTTGTGTGGCAGTAAATGTACTTATAGGTCAGTAAAATGCCAACAGAGGCATATTTCTGTGTAACATTGAGTTTTTATGGTACATTACCTTCATCAAATGCAAATGTAAGTTAAACTGTGTAGTTTACCTTCCTTTTTTTTATAATTTTACTTGTTTCAAATATATTTTGGGGGTGTCGGGTTACACACACAGCCATCAGGTGGCGCTACTCTGCTCTAGTTTCACAGGAAGTGGGGGCGTAAGTCTTTAAATACAGCCCGCTTCCATCGGCTTGTTTCTTCTGCGTTCTGCCGGCCTGGGAGCAACAGAAGATCATCTCCAACCATCTTCCTTCGCTGGCGGAGGGAGGCACGAGTTTCTGGCAGAAACTTGCTCCAAAGGAACCCAAAGACTGCCGACACCAGGTGAACCCTAAACATTGATAAACAAAGACGTTGTTTATCCACAGAGCCCGACAAACCCCCCCTCTGAGTTTCAGACCGCTGAGAAACAGACCCATACGTGGTGGAGGACCTAACTCCGCCGGACTGTATGCCTGAACCGGACGGAGGCCGCATCCCTTCGTGTCAGAAGCCGCATCGAGCCGCCGACACATAACTGATAACAGTGGGCGAGTCCAGAATCCAGAGGTTCTGTTCGTGAGTTTCGGGGCCAGCCGCCATACAGCTGAACCCAGAAAGGAGGGAAACTACATCCCGATCGGAAGCTCCAGGATATACTAGCCTGCTAACTAGCTTAGCAACCCTTTGTTAGCCTGCTGGGCTAACGTCGTCTGAGCCCCCTCACCCATCCACAACAGAGAACGCTTGGAGAGCTTTAAACGTTCATATGGTCTGTTTGGGCAGAGGCAAATTAGTTAGGATAGCTAATTTTAGAGGGGTTTCCTTTTTTTATTATTAACTTTTTAAGTTTCATGTGCTATCTTTGGGTAAACCAGGCCTTGGCCTGAAGTTTTAATGCTTTAAAAGACTTTTCCCGACGAAGGGTTATTTTAAACCCTGTAATTTGATTGTAATTTAATTCTACTCAATCATACAGGAGTTTCCCCTTTTCTGTTTAATGTTTAATAAATGTATTGGAGCCACTTACAGGTCGCGCTGCTAACAACACCTGTGGCTTTTAAAATCTCCTTAAAATCTCCTTTTAAAACCTCCAGGTCCTCAGAAGTGAAAAGCGCTTTAAAAACACAGCAGGGTGGGAAAGATCAGCCAGCTTCACCTCTCAGTGACTGAGCTGCAGAGTTCTGTCTACACTCTGATGACTAGCTAGTTAGCTTTAGCTTTAGCCAACAGCTGAACCAGAGCTGAAGTGAATTTGAATAAGCTTTATTGACAAACTAAACCAAAGGTTTCAGCCATTATTATTATAAAGTGTCATAAAATGTTTAAAACATTCATAAGCATCAAGATAACCCTTTAATTTAAATTACTTATATAATTAAAAAATATGCATAATATAATGGTTAATAATATTACTTACTTTTTATTTACTGATGTTACTCAGGTCTCTATTTGTTCCTGTCTTACAAATTTAGTTATGATAAAAAGAAGTGTTTGAAAAATGTATTAATTTAATTCTTAGTTAAAATTAGTTCATTGGAGAACAACAAAATCACTGGGGAGGCACTTAATATTATATATATTTTACATTTTGTGATATTTATAGATAATTATCGATATCGATCAATATGGCTAATATATCGTCAGACCCTATTTATACCCCATTTATTTGATAAAACCAAACAACATTTTTAGTTACAAACAGTGCAAAATTCCAAAGTCCAAAAGAGTTAAGACTCTGTGGTTTCCAGAGCACAATTAGCACCACACTGATTAAGTAAGTCTAGCCAAAAAACATGGCCTATATGGCGCTTTACGGCTGTCCTTCACAGTTTTATGGAGGGCTCGGTTTGCACAGCCACTTTGATGACAACGATTAACTTTGCTTGGGTTTAAGGTGCGATAAACGTTCCTTTTAATGCAGTCCAAAGACAACAACAGAGCCAGCTACAGGCACGCCCAGCTTGCCTGGAAGATTTCTTCCACCTGGTTCACCCCACTGATTGAAGGCAAGGAGGAGCTCCCCGGAAGTTTGTCAGCACACCCTTCCCCTGTACTGGCTATGTCCTGTTGCGCTTGTTTTAAATTGCCTGATCAGAAACCATCTCGACAGGGATCCCTTAGCTTTTTTGGGGGGGTGGACAGTGCAAAGTCTGATGAAGATGGTCTCCACCAACAGTCAGGCCAATGAGCAGGAGTGCCGCTTTCACCCAGCAAAAATCTGGTGGTGCTCTCTACTCCAGGGTGAGTGAACCTCTTTGGTACTTTGAAGCGTCCACTCAGCAGTCGCTCTCTGATCATCGACTGTCATTAGGGCTGCAACAAACGATTATTTGGATAATCGATGAGGTCTCGACTCGACCAATCGCATTAGCTGGAAAAACTTTAAAACCTGCTATGGAAATGTTTTTTCTCTCCTCCTTCACTTTATTTAACAACTAAATATTATTTAAAAAAAAATTAAATAGCTCGCAAAATAACATGCAATCACCTCAAATGTAATACAGCTGTTGAAATATTAAATAACCATTACATTAAAAGTTTTAAATGGCTATGCTTCATCAAAGTGCTATAAGGACAAATGTGCCTTATTACCAACATAAAAAGAGGTATTATTGTTGCTTAAAAGTGACCTGAGCTATTAGAAACTTAACAAAATAAGATTAAAATCCAAATCGAAAAATCACAATATGCTCCCACCTCAGATATCGTACAGCTGGTGAAATATATCGAATAATAAAGAATAAAAAATAGTTTTAAATGGCTTTGCTTTATCAAAGTTCTTTAAGGCTAAATTTGGAATAAATCAACATAAAAACAAGCAGCACAATAGAGCTGATCACATTCTCCACCGTCATGCATAACCAAATACATGATAACGCATTCATAGCTTAGTGTAAGCCACTTTTATGAGACCTTTAATTTTAATAAGTGCAGTTGGCCAGAATGTGGCGCGTAATGCTTTTATTTTGAAGACAGGAAGCTGATTTATGCGAGTGAGAAAACTTGACTGCTGTAAGTGAAGTGTGGGAGAGAGAAATATAAATCGCCTCTAGAGTTTTGTCCTTTTGTCATGTTAAGCTTTTATAATGTCAGGGATCATCCTCACCATACGCTCAGTTGCTGTTCTGTACTGTCGATCAATGTAGTTGATGCGACGTTGTTGCTCAATGTTTGTCTATGCATGATGAGCTGGATGGCAGTAGAACGCACCAAACTCTTAGAGATTTCTCTTGCTGAGACGCTATGATTCATTACTTTAAAAGTAACAGTTTTTCCCAGCTTACGCAGAAACTGAGCTCTCCTCTTCCTCACTGATGACTCCAACATGCTAGCGTTTATGACGCTGCATAATCGCCGTCGTACTCCCGTGTCATGCAAGCCCGGACTAACAAATGTTGCAGGTAACAAACGTTTTTGCATTGTTTAAGATAAAGCACTCCCAAACATTTTAATTGTCTTAGGTCTACCTGCAACGCTCAGCTGCTGCCTACAGCCTTTGTGACGAGTTGCTCGCGTTGACCGTTTAATAAAGGTTACGCGCAAAAAAAAAAAAAATTGCCAAGCCGTCCCCTGCATCCGAAACCACTGAATGTTAGCCTCTAAGCACTAACACTAGCAACTAATCCTTAACCTTTCATGGGGTCAACAGTGAGAACACTATGGCTAGTAGTCTAGGGAGCCGTTCCCGAATGCGCCCGTTTGGAACAGCCTTTCTACCCGACGTCATTACGCGACGTAAACGCACATGAATGACGCATATCAAAATAAACCGTCGGCGTGTGGGTGTGTGGGGGGCGGGCCGGGTTGTTGGCGGTGGGTATTGGTCCGGGGTGGCGGCGGCGTGTGTTGTCCATCGGTTGGCTGCGGATCCCCCTTGCCTGCGGCGGCGGTGGGGGGCCCTTGTCGGCTGGTCCCTGGTTGGGGCCCCGCTGGGAGGCGGGGTGCCCCTGGTCCCCGTGGCCTCCGGGTCCTGATCCGGGCCCGCCCTGGCGTAGCCGGTTACCGGCGGAGCCCGTGGGCTCGTCACTGCGATCTCTCGGGCCCCATTATTGCGGCTGGTGGGTGCTCCCCTGGGGCTTCTATCTGTTCCTCTCTTGGTGGGTGATCGACCCTGCGCTGATCAGCCTGTGGCCTCTGTACTCTGTGGGACCCTGGATGCATACATCTCTTGCCTCCTCCATGTCTGTGTCGATTCCTGTAGGACGGATTGACGGTTCCTTACACCAGCTATCAATCACTTGCATGGGGAAACCTTATTCAGACCTGCATGCTCGCACACACACATAGGTGTGGGGACATTGGTGTGGACGGACATATCTTAAGCTGAGGTTATCATCATTAGTTAGTTGTTCACAGGAGCTTACCAGAAACATTTGTATTATGTTTATTAATCCATGCTTGTGTGTAGTGAATGTGTAATTCTTAGTTTATTCTACTAGATCCGAACTATTGGTTTGGTTCTGTACAGTTTGTTGTTTTTGTTTTGTATTACTGTTTCTCTGCCGTCCGGCAGAGGTGGAGGACTGGGATGTTTTCTTGTGTTCTTTGTTTGCCTCCCTGTCTTGTGTCGTCGGTTCGCCCCTCTGCTGGTCCGGTTTCTTTTCTTCACCTTCTTCCTTTCTCCCTTCTTGTCTCAGTTTAATGTCCATGACGTCAGGAAATTGAACCCACAGTAATCACTAATAAAGATTTTTCATACATATACATCAAGTGGCGTACTACAGCGAAGCTGTAATACTCTGCTTGGGAAAGTAAAACTGTTGGGCTTGTACTTGGTACTCAGACACCAATTCTGAGTAGCATACTGCTAGACAGGACACGTTAATAAAAAAAATAATAAAATAAATAAATAATAAAAAATAAAAAATAAACCGTCTGAAGAGGTTGTTGTACCCACATGCGCGCGTCTTTTTCCTTTCGGCCATTTTCGTTATTTTGCGTGAGGTGCGCCGGGCGACTTGTATTGATGGGGTCTTTTGGCGCAAGGGATTGTGGGATGGCACATAGCTCCTAATCGCCAGTTAGTTGGCATCATAGGTCCCTATGCTAAAGTGGCTATGATAGTTAGCATACAGGCCACTTTCCCTAACTCCTTCGTAACTGGAAACCCAATTCGGATGCATCTTATCATGGCGGACGCTGACGCACATCCAATTTGGCGCAAGACCTCTTACCAATTTAGTGGTTTGGGATGCAGCCCGTCATCTTCATCTTGCTCCTCCACACTGAGGTCCTCAATGCCAGGGCGCCAGTTCCCGACCAGAACAGAACAGATACCGCACTCCAAGGGGCTCACCTGCAATAAAAATAAACAAATTAAACACAATCTTATGTATCATATTTATACGTACATATATTAGCTTTTATTGTGTGAGAATATAGAGCTCATTGTCGAAGAGAAAAAAAATTATTCAGAGGCCCAAAACCTTTAATTATGGGGGCAAAACGTGAAATTAAATGCAATCGAGAGAAAAGTCTGATCATTTTGATATTTAAATGATTTTTATAATCAACAACATTGCCTCAGTCTAGTGACTAATCAGTAAATATTACTAACAATATAAATGTTATTTTTTAGAAATGCTTAAAAAAATCTGTAAAGGTTTCTGTTGGGAAAATTATTTAAGTTATCATTGATTCATATATGAACTAGAGGCCGACCAATATATCGGCCAGACAATTTATTTCATTTTTTCTATATCGGCTATTTAACATTTTTTTATTTGTTTAAGCAGATATAAAAAAATTAAATAAACACATCAGGCATCTGTGTGGCCAGTTGCAGCCACTGCTTGACTGAAGGAAGGGCCCCCAGTCAGCGCACACATGTTTTACACGTAAGTTTGGTGTTTAATTGCACAATTACATATTAGATTTTATTATTTACCACCATGTGATAGTGTGCTTTACTTTGTGGTGATTTTTCTTTGATACTTTGATTACAGATTCTACCTAAACCAACTATTTCTGCCATTATTCTGGTTACTGTTTGAATTTAATTTAAAGAAACTTGAATCTGTTTAATGTCTTATATTTGAAGTTCAATAAATAAAAAGTGTTATTGACTTTTTATTTCATATTGCACACAGTGAATGTTCAGTTGTCTTTAACAACCAATGTTCTGCTAAAAAGTATATTAATATATCTGCATTGGATATGGGCCTTAATAATCTTTAGATATCGGCCATTGGTGACCAAATTATTTAAAAATCGGTATCAGCATCGGCCTTTAAAACAACCATATCGGTAGGCCTCTAATTATGAATCTGAACAAATAAATCTCCTTTACGAGATCAATTAAGTATATCTAGCTATCTATTTGTATTGTTTTAAGGTTTGTTTTTGAAAAAATTCCCAAATGATTTATTAATTTCAAGACGGAATCAAAAGAAAGTCCATAAATAGGAAAAATACATATCAGGAAGTAGTTAAAATACATAATAATTTGCTAGGGAGGATTTTATTGCTGGTGAGCCAGTTCTGGCTGTCAGATGTGATTTGGATGTCTGTTTTATTTGTCTGACTGCAAATTTTGTAACTGTAATCTGTTTATGTGGTTTTTACCTAAAAAGAACCTTGAAACCTCATTACTATAAAAATTATAGTTCACAGAACAGGGATAGATAAAGGCAAAATATACTGATGTGTATAAATACATTGTCCACTTTCATGTATATTGTTATAGGCTAAGCATAGCCTACTAGAAATTACTGTAATATAAATTAAATGTGTTGTCCGTGGTTTAAACTGTGCATTGAGTATGCAGGAACATAGACAACCTCTCCAAACAGTTTTAAGACGATCATATTTTATTATTAGCTCTATGGGAAATTGACAGACTAAAAAACCGACTTCTTTACCAGCCAGTCTCTTCTGTTTACAACAAATCAAACTGTTTGAAAATCGGTTAAAAATTAAGCAAGTTAGAGTTATTTAAATACTACTTGCACCATTGACAGCAACGTTACGAAAGGGAGCAGCTGACCGCAGTAAGATGGCCGCCGTGTTGCTACGTCAGAGTCCAACGCTCACCTGGCCCATTAGCCCTCATTTGATAGCCAAACTCCTGTGCTGGCAAACGTAGCTCAACATCCGACATGGCTTTATGGGATTTTTTGCGAGACATTTCGCCTTTTTTCTGTCGGGAAGGGAGGTTGGAATAGGTTAAGTTGTTCTGGGCAAAACTACTATTAATAACACACATATTGCATTATGCAGTTCTTAGCTGTTGTCCGAAAGAATTTCTATGCTAATATCTACGACTGAAGTTTTTGACCTCTGACACGCAGCCGAGGATTACGTAATTATATCGTGAACCTTCGGACTAGTTCGGCAACTTGATTGACACAACGTGCCGTCGATATTTCCTTGTCGTCTGATTGCTTAAATGTTGAAAATGTTAAGAATCGCGATCTCTGATTGGCTGTAAATATTTTCGAAGTTTGTAGTGATTGGTTCTGGTTAAAACTCGAACACAGCCCGGCCAATCAGAAAGCAGTCAGGATGGCCGAGCGGTCTAAGGCGCTGCGTTCAGGTCGCAGTCTCCCCTGGAGGCGTGGGTTCGAATCCCACTTCTGACAGCATGTTCTTTTTCTTTTTAAAGTATATATTTCACACTCCTTTAAAAATTAAGCCAATACAAATATTTCTGGGCTAATTGTTTTTCATACATCTGCACATTCTGTAAACATTAAGTTTGCCAAGAAATATGACAAATACAAGCAGAAAGACTCACTTTTTGCACAAGGAGTGCAACAGTGTGGATTTGGCTTGGTTATCAGCATTAGTAATAGTGGTTAAAATACAGTTATTAACCCTATAATGGCATTTGAATGACATTGATATGTGTTACATACGTTTCTGAGACCTCCATCTCATCTACTTGATCAATATTTGCCTTACAAATATGTTATATATATCATCTGATACATGTATTCTGCTCCCTGGTGGATTATCATGCCACTACACGCAGCTTAAATTTTGTCTTGGTCATTTCCAACATTGTAATAATTACACTTGTTTTTACTTTTCGTTGTGCATGCATTTTTGGTGAAAAAATATATATATTTTGGGTTTTCTTTATACAAGCATTCCTTGTCTTTACATTCCATTGTCTGAGGGAAGATGAAGGAATGTAAAAACAAGGAACAAATGTATAAGGAAAAAGATTTTTTAAGATAAGATTTTGGTGGAAATTTTAATGATTCGTCTGCTGGACGTGGGAGGTCAGAGGATACCTAATTGCCCGAGAAATTGTGAGACTTCTTGTATCCTTAGTTTGAAAGTTTGTCTTATTGTGTGACGCTTTAACCAAAGTTATTACCATAGTGTTTTTGATATTCAAGGATCCACATCTGTGGTCCATGTAGATGGTTCTTAATTTATAAGTTTTCCACTTATAAAGAAAAGGAAAAAACAATAAATATATATATATATATATATATATATATATATATATATATATATATATATATATGTATATATATATATATATATGTATTTCTGCTTTTATTTTTTAAAATCACTGCATCGGCTCCCCGTATGTTTTAGGGTCGATTTTAAGGTTCTTTTAGTTGTTTTTAAGCTATAGCTGTGATGATTTTTATTTTGGGTTTGGGAAAAGTGGGGTTTGTAGGGTCATTTTAACCTGTAAAGCACTTTGAGAAGCTTTTGTAGTTGTAAAAGCGCTTTATAAATAAAGTTTGATTGATTGAATACATATCAGATCACACTGTCCCTTCTCAGGTGTCCTTCTCAGGTGTCCTGCCAGCGTGGTCTCCTTCCCATTTAATCTGGAATGTTATAAACTCTAAATAAATAAGTGATTTATTGAAATAAATTGGTCTCTAGGTTTTCTGAAGTCGTGTTAATTATCGGTTGTTTTAAAATGTATTCAGTTCACAGTGTATTTTAAACATTATATTTCATCCACATGATTTTGTTTTCAGATGATAATTGTCTCAACCATCCTTTAATTCTCCATTTAGATGTATGAAAAATGTATACAAAACAGTCTGAGACGGTGCAGTGTGGGATTCTGGTGATCGAAAAAAATATTGAGAACAACTCCTGTAATTGTACTTTATTCTTTAATTTAAGTCAACCAACTGGGAGCACTTAGTTGACCGAAATAACCTGAAGGGGCACCTCTCGCCCCTCCCACACCAGCATTACCTGCCACAGACACTGAGCTCCTCGTGTGTAAACAGGTGATATGTGAAGAAAAGCATGCCTGCTGAAAACTGCATCCCTTACCACGGGAACGCGCATCACTCCAAAGTCACTGAGAACGATGAAAACGTAACGTAAAAAAAAAAGATGACTTTTATCCGAACGCGTTTAACTTTACCGTTTTAACGTCACTGTGTATCAGAAGTATTCCTCTTGTTTTTTTTCCTTAACCAACAGCATAATGGTTTAAACATTTTGTAACATCTGAACTTTTTTAACTACTCTTTAAACGATGAGCACATATGGGCACAAACAGGACACCATAGGAAAATGACTAAATTATGTCTAAAACACCGTATGCCCCAACATGCTTTCCTCAGCTGTTTCCACCTATATGCGGAGTTCCTCAGGGATTCACCCTAGGTCCTGCAGGATGTCTCTACAAACTAGAAGTTCTTGGATGTCTTGTGAACTAAATGATATCCAGAATGACTTTATCTTTACCGTGGTTGGACACATCTGACTGCAGACGCTGAGCAAACTTGCAGATAAAGATTGCTGACATTGTTTCCTACTGAGGTTTAGCTTAGAATGGTTTTCCGGCTTTTGTCAGCCACTAACTTCTCACTCTCCCACTTGTATGGATGAAGGAAATCCACCCGAATGTTGTGAGGAAAGCTCAGGGAGCTTCATGCAATAATTGCATGCCTGATAAATGTTGGAAGGCGCTCCACACGTTGTTTGTTCTCAGTCTCACTCAGCAGAGCTGCAAAGGAAGAACTTGTCTGTGCATCAGTGTAAAACAGCAAAAATATATTACAGACAAGAAATGGCCCTTGACTGCATCTTTGTTCTTATAATGTTTGGGTTAACCTAATATTTTTTTACTTTTTTCTACTATTTTGTGAATGTTTTTCTGAACATTTTGCAGGCTGTGCTCAATAGAACTCATTCATCATTTTTTTTGATGTTGTAATTTCACAGAAAACAACAGAAGTCTTCATTTCAACAGCAGGGTACACGAAAGAGCAGATGGCAGGATACGCCTGGCTCGCTGTTTTCTAAATTACTTTGAGGTTATTGACAGAACTATTATAGCAGACGTCTTTGTGCCCTTTTACCCTGAGAATAATTAAAGTTACTCTGTGACCAAGCACTTTTGCATTTTTTGCTCTGATGCATTTTGGGAACTTTTGATTTTGGTTTGATTTGATTTATTTGCACATATAAAATGTGAAATACAACTTTAAAAATCCATTAGCTAAACTGGCTAGCTAAACTAAACTAAACTAGCTAGCTAAATATTTAGCTAGCAAGCTAAACTAGCTAGCTAAATGTTTAGCTAGCAGGCTAAACTGGCTAGCTAAACTAAACTGGCTAGCTAAATATTTAGCTAGCAGGCTAAACTAGCTAGCTAAATGTTTAGCTAGCAGGCTAGACTGGCTAGCTAAACTAAACTAGCTAGCTAAATGTTTAGCTAGCAGGCTAAAATGGCTAGCTAAATATTTAGCTAGCAAGCTAAACTGGCAAGCTAAAATATGCAACTCTGTGATAAAAATGGCATAGTGTTTGAGTACTGATGAAGAAAAAACAACCGTATTATGGATCCAAGAACAGGATTTAGGCCTATTGCCCATTTCTATCACCAGCAGGAAAACAAAAATGGATCCAGAGAAGTTCCACAGACACCATACGCTTTGCAATAAAGCTCATTTTAAGCTACATTTGTCTTGTTTCACAGTGGGTTGGCTGCGTATTTCTAAGAAATGAATAACATTGATTAGCAGCTTTGTTTGCAATTGATTGCTTAAGCTTAGTTATATGGAGGACCAAAACTGGCATAATTAAAAATAAAAGCAGGAATATATATTTATTGCTTTTCCTTTTCCTTATTACGTGCATTTCTGTCAAGAAACATATATATTTTGTTGGTAATTTTTGTTAAAACATGCATTTTTGTCAAAAAATATATATTGTTTTTAATTTTCCTTATTACGTGCATTGTTGTACACCATTCGCCAACACATGCATGAATTCTGTGCATTCAACTGACTAACTTTTTATAAAGGCAACATATTTTTTTGTTAAGCGTTCGAATAAGAATATGACAATTATCATGTTAAAGCATTCTTTTATTAAAACAATGTACATACAAACATAAGGAGCCAACTTTAAACTGAAAGTGCGTTAAGTTGTAGGGATTTATCCACACATCTGGCAGCCAGACATGAACTATTATTATTAACTTTAATTATTAACTATTCATAGCCTATTATTATTAAGTTCAACTTGTCATCACAATAAGGTGTAAACAGGTGTTGAAAAACACACCTTTATTCAATTAATAACAGTTGAAAGCCAAAGGTTAACATGTTGTTTCTCAAATGGCAGACACTAAAAATCCACATTAAGCACAAAGATGGCCCCAGAAGAATATGTGCAACAATAAAACATGTTACCTTTGCAACCTTTGCTGTTTTTGTCCGTTCTGTGCAGAGAAACTTCAACTTTAATTTACAGATCAGAGTCCTGCAATAGAACAGGTACATGTGGCTAATCTGCTGTTTCAGGTGGACCAATCAACTTTCTCTCTGGGAGCGCTGGATGCTGAGATAGTGAGAATAATCTGCATTCAGCGCAAAGATGGAGACATTTTCAGAAAGTGGGAGTTAACCAAAAATATTGTATTAATATTTTTCACCCATCCACAGTAAAAAACAAAAAAAACTTTGCTTCGATGCAAAAAGCAAAATATTTACCTGGTTGAAGAGCCGGGGGAAAAATCAGGACAACGATAGCACCAACTAGCTGCTGAGAAAGCGCCCCATAGTGGTGCAACGCTGCAACTGCAGGTAAAATAAAATCCATATATATCCTTTTGCATGCATTTCTGCTTAACTTACCATCATTCCAGTGGTTGAAGCCGACTGAGGCCGTGTTTTGTAGTAGCCGACCTGGCATGCAAAATCATTCTGCTTATGGATCCTGCTCCTTCCTGGCTATTGACCAATGGTATGCCAAACGGGTACTTTTGAAATGGTGCAGGTGCTTAAACGGTGCTTAAAGAATGGAAAACATACAAACTTAGTCCAAAATCCCTCTTATGTTTTTATTTTTAGTAAGGCTGCCAAACAATTACACATTTTGGTCTAATTAAACACACTGTAGCTGTGAATTAATCACCATTCCTAAATATGACAAAAAAAACAACCCACAATTTCAGTGTAAATAAAAGGCCAAATCTAGATGCAGTTGCTCTTTTTTAATTAAATATAGGAGAAATCAGTTACATTTTTGTTATGAATTCCACAATCACATTCACAAAGTATGTTTGGTCTCATATAAAAAAAACAAATAGAGGTAGAACCAACCAAAATATAGGAATAAACTTACCATTTGAGTATCAGCAGACTGTATAAAATATCACATAAATCATATGTAATATAGACTTAGTAACGCCGGTTCATCACGACTAGAAATAAACGCTCTTATTGTGAAGGTGTACACCGCTACTTCCGCTAATAGTTAGCACTAAATAATAGATAAAACAACTTAAATTATTAAATGTATTATAGCCTAATGATATTCTAATAAATCCTGCTTTCACAATCTATTAAATTCATCACAACAAACCTTTTAAAATTAAAGTTTGAAATTGAATTTTAAATCAGGTTCCTTAAAATGATCTTTTAAAATAACAATGATGTTTTAAAACGGTTTCAGTAACACTATACTTATTTTACCACTGGATATAAATACATCTCTTAAGCTTAACATTGACCAAACTATCCTAATGTAATGTAAATCAAAAAAATTTCAAACATCCAACCATCACAAACACATGAATGTACAATACACATGTTAATTTCAACACATTTGTAAACATACATTGCCATAAAATAAAAGCACAAATTCAAAAATATAATATCAAAATATTTAATTTCGCTTATTTTATTTAAACAAAGATTGTGGTGACAAATAAGTAGTCTAATGTACAAAATTACAAAAATAAAAATGTAGGTATTTGTATGCAAAACATTTACAAAACAAAAATTAGGCCAAAACATTTTTTTTTTAAATACACAAAAACTCTGGGAAAATTCATCAACCTGAACCAAAATGTAAATAAATAAAATACACCAAAGGTGTCCTCGGCCTCTTATAGCCCCTCCAACACTTCGAGCTGGAGCCTGTTTGAGATGTGCAGCCATTGCTGAGCTGATAATTTACTCCATAGCCTCTTTTATCATTATTTTTAGCATAAATTTCAAACATATTTAGATTGAACATTTAAGTTTAACATTTAGATTCAACATTTAGATTTAACATTTAGATTTAACATTTAGATTTAACATGTTACATTTCGAAATAATATTTAGAATTTAGATTTTTAAAATGTAAATATGCTGGTAAATGTTGAATTTTAGAAACATTTTCTTCCTAAATGTATGAAAATGTGCTAAATGTGGAAAAATGAAGCTAAATGTTAAAAAAAAAAAGTGCATTTCTACTAAATAACGAAAATTTTACACTTGGCGCCCCATATTCTTTCTCCTTTTTTCCGCCCCCGACTCTTGGTGCCTTTTCGAGGCCATGTCTGAGGTTCGAGGTCGGTGTCTGACAAATTTGACATTGAGACATAATCGAACAGACCACTGGGAGGTGGGGAAGGGGAGATTCACCTTTTTCTAGACTAATTTGGTCTAGGCCTATATTACTTTTGTATTTGCTTTAGACATTTTGTTTGTTACTTATACTAGTTGCCTATTCTGATAATTTTATACGACCCAGAATATTGGGTTCCCCCCCAGGCTCTTGGTGCCCTACGCGCAGTGCTCGATGTGCGTGTGCGGTGCGCCGGCGCTGGGGTAATTAATCAGATCCCCTGGTCTCAACTCATACACTGTGACTTTCAGATACCCTCCTATCGTTTCCAAACTCTTCCTCAGACTAATCGCTTCTGCCTCTTTGGCTTTCAAATGGAGGGAGAAGATATTAGACAAACAAACAACAGTGCTCAGCCTGTCTTTAATCGCTGAATGACATGGCAGGCTGCCACCCTGCTGGGCTGCATGCCAGCCGGCAGAAAGCCGCCCTGCTTTTAACACTGAACATAAAGGCCACAGGGCGCCTCCGTCTGCCGTTGCTGGATGTTTGTAGTGACAGGAGATGATTGCTGCATCGGCAGCTCGGCTGGCCCAGGTGAATGTCAACCAGACGTGGACAAATCTGTCGGCAACCTCTGGTGAAATCCTTCCTCTGTTGCGGTCGCAAAATCAAAAAAATAGATGTAGAAGCCTTTTTATTCAAGCTGAAAGTTTATATTTCTGTTCAGTTTCATCCACTCGTGCTCCCAGCAGTTTCCGTATAATCATTATTAAATCTTTCCATTTGGTTCTGATTCTAGGGATGATTATTAAGTTAGGGTTGGAGGACCTGAGTGGTCTGGGGGGTCCCTTTAATCCCAGAAATGTTTTTCAGGTGATAGAAAGCTGACCTTGTTATTGCCTTTATGTGACCCTGGAGGTTCTGGTCTGATTGCATTATTACACACAGATTTCTGGTCTTATCAGTAGTTTCTAGCTGGACAAACTAAAGCCGTGTGCTGACTCTGGATCGTTCCTCTTTAGGTCCAAAAATAATTACCTCTGTTTTGTTTCTGGAGAAAGTTATGGGACATCCAGTCGTTAATATGTTCAATGCATTCATTTAAGGTCTGAGTAGAATCAAAGTCACCTGGTGATAGTGTAATGTATAGCTGTGTGTCGTCTGCATAGTTATGGTAGCTAATCTAACTGGCTGCTATAATCTGGGTTAGTGGGAGCATATAAATGTTGAACAAAAGGGGGCCCAGGATGGAGCCCTGGGGGACCCCACATGTGATTTCCGGTTGTTCTGATGAGAAATTTCTATTGACTCAAAAAGGTAGGACTCAAACCATTGAGGAGCTGTACCAGAGAGCCCGACACAGCTCTCCAGTCTGTCGAACGCTGCACTGAGGTCCAACAGAACCAGAACTTTGGTTCTGCCACTGTCTGTATTTATGCGGATGTCATTAAAGCCTTTGACGAGTGCAGTCTCAGCACTGTGTGGGGCACGGAAACCAGACTGAAAGGTGTCTAAGGAGTCGTTCATTGTGAGAAATTTACTCAGGTGATGAAATACAGTTTTTTCAATAATCTAACTAATGAAAAAAGCTGCGGTTTTGAGACTTGAGCGAAGCAGCAAGATGGGAAAGAGCTTGTAAAACCGTCAGTACACTTGTTCAGAAGCGTACCACAGATTTCCACTTCGGTCTTGCTAATAGCCAGCAGCCACCATGTCGGGATAAAAAGAGTAAAAAAAATCGTTGTATTTATGTTTGTTTATTCACATTGGTTCACTGTATAGTTTCAGCACATTTCGTAGTGAGTTACAGCTGCGTTAAAATGCACATTATTCAGTTAAAGTGATGTTTTCTGACTCAAATTAGTGCTAACTCATTAGCTCTGTAGATGATGTGATACAGTGCCGTGTTGTGCCAAGATAGTTATCAACGTGAGAATTTGCATCCTCTGACACAGAGCGCATTGGTTTATCAACTTTAACAGATTCAAACATTGTTGTACATATATGAATTGTTCAGAGAGTGTTTTTGTTGATGGTATGATATTGATTTTATGTATAGTCAGACATTTATCCATTTTCTTAACCGCTTAATCCTTAATGGGTCACGGGGGTGCTGGTGCCTATCTCCAGCTGTCAATGGGCGAGAGGCGGGGTACACCCTGGACAGGTCGCCAGTCCTGGCGCCAGGCAGGACAAACAGGTGCACACACTCACACCTAAGGACAATTTACAGTGATCAATTAACCTGACAGTCATGTTTTTAGAATGTGGGAGGAAGCTGGAGTAGCCACGCATGCACAGGGAGATCATGCAAACTCCATGCAGGCTCGGGATACGAACCCACAACCTTCTACTGTAAGGCAACAGTGCTAACCACTGCTCCACCGTGCAGCCATTATCTTTTGGGTATTCTAAATAAAAAAAAACAGAATATTTTCATTGTAAAGAAAAATCTATATAATCATAATTTATGTTATTTATTTATGTTACGTTATTTAGCTTTATGGTTCTTTTACATCTGATCATATATTTATTGGCAGGGTTACAAATGGGGCACATTGTATTACCCTTACACGCCTGGTACTGGCCTTGAATCATGCCTGAAGCTGTTTGCAGCAGAATGCAAATCCTTTTTCAAACTACGAAGAATGCTGCAGCATCTACACAAAAAAAAAAAACATGACTGTATAAGTTAGTGGGATGAAGGGGTGGCTACTTTGGCTTAAGTAAGGATGTTTTATGAGAGGCCTCTTGGAAATAAGTTGCAGTACCGGCGTCCACCAGAGAGGCAGCAGCATAGAACCTCCCTACCGCCCCCTGAAGAAGAAATGCTTCTGCTTGATGGGGACACGCCTGCATGACAGACTGCTGCGGATATCGATATTGGGAATGTCTTCGGACGAAAAGTATCGATGGATAAAAAAAGCTGTGATGCAGGTTTTGTAAATCTTATTTTATAAATTCAGGCTTGCTAAATATACGCTTGCTGCAGATATTTGCCCTCTGTCACCCTCTCATGGCTCACTGTCGTAAAACCAAATCTGTGTCGAGCGCATCTGAACTAGTGATGCTTTTACAAGCTTTACAGCTAAAACAACAAAACAACAACAGCGTTTCATCTTCTGCATACTTCGTTTGTTCTAACATTGCTGTTTGTTGAATAAAGTAATTTTTTAAAAACTGCACAATACGTCAACGTAACAACGAAAGAAGTCATAGGGATGCACAGATCTGGTATCTATTATTATAATCATTTCAAAAGTTAAAAAAAGAAATCAGCAGGTGTATAAGACCAATCTCACTTTTAAAAGCCACAAACTAACCTCGTTCTTCACCTTCATCTTTCAAACCTCTCTTTTCGAGGGGAAAAAAGCCAGAAGCTTGGTTTTTGTATTTGTGTGTTTCTGAAGGTTAACATGCCTGATATTAAGGCTTAAAAGAACAGCTTTGCCATCTCACAGGCTGCACTGTCGGTGTCCAGAAGCAAGGTCCTTGGTGTGCTGAAAAGTTTTCTTGAAAATAAATCTCAAACTTTGCAGAAAAAGGGAGTTAACTGGATTTTACTACCGTGAGCAAGCTGTATAAATGAGAACCCTTGTGTTCGCCGGCCGTTCCGTCGCAAATGTAAATGTGAGGTTCACTAACCTCTACATGTTTGTGAAATATTCCATAATATAATGTTTTTTAAGAACAAATAATTTAGCTAACGGAATGAGAGTGTTGAGGGATGTGATGATGTTAGCGTAACTTTGTTGCAGTCACGTTACAACATTTACTGCAGTTGTTTTTGGTTTTGTTTCCCGTGAGTGGCAAAGACGACGTTTGCCATCTGTCCGCTGTTAGACTGGCGAGCTCTGAAAAGCAAAAAAATCTGCAGACGATATCAGCGGCTTTAGGCAAAGCGGCGCTGGGACGAAAGGAGGACAGGTGGAGAGATGGATGCCAAGAGCCAAAAAGCCTCTTACTGTATGTCCAAATATCCAGCATGTTGTCAGCTTCCATCCATCTCCTGTTATCAGCATGATCTCCTTTCTGCAGGACTGCTGCTCAATGCCTCTTGTTCACATTTGAAGCACTCCACTTCTGTCATTTCGTCCGACCAGTCTAAAGCCACATGCTCAAGGATGCAGAGCTTCTGATGCTTCTCTCTAATAATGAAGGAGCCAGAGGCAAAGTAGACCCGGGACAAGTCATCAACCCTGCTGTCATAGTATGTCAGAAAAATATTCAATGATGAAAGAAGGCGGCTTTGCCGGCTTGTAACGTCCAGCAGTAATCTAGTGGGTCCAACGAATCCTGATGTCTTTTAACCTGAACGCATGCAGAGTTTTTCTTTTTTTGTTATGAACATAATCAAATCTAAATAATTAAAGAAGTGAAAGGTAGGAATAAAGGACAAAAATATTTGTTTAATCGGGATCAAAGTGAGAATGAAAATATAAAAGTCATACATACAGTTGTATCCACTTTCCTCGATTAAAGTGAACTAAATAGGTAGAAAACGGTGTTTTCTACCTGCTGGTGTTGTTACACCCCTAATGTATATCCTAAGAAAGACAAACATGAACAAAGTGCAAATAAAGATAGTCAGATTTTCCCACAGTTGTCTCCTTATCCTGGTTGCTCATCTTGGCTTTAGTCAGAGATTGATCGATTCTAACAGTATGCTGAATTCATTCCAGAGGCTTTAGACTTAATATTGATTTCTGCAGCCTCTGGCGACCGCTGTCGCTTCATTATACGGCTAAAAGGAAGCCTGATCGCTGTCTGCTTTTGGCAAAGCGCTGGAATTCAATCCAGAGAAACAGACAATTACCATCCATCTCTGCCGCTGCTCGGTGTATTCAGCAGGCCTGTCCGATCCGCACGGAAGCTGCTGGCGAGCAGATCTACTGGACGACTTCTCTGTGCTAATGAACGCAGTTTGTTAAAAATGCAGAATTTTATCTACATCAAAGCTACTTTATGTTTGTGAGTTTACATACAAACACTGACCTGACAGTCTGCCTTGTTCTTCTAACCTGTTACGCATAGAAACAGCTCCCGTGAGCTACATCCAACGACTCCTCGGTGTGTGCCGTCACCAGCGGCACAAAGCCTGACCTTTCTCCTCCCGTTGTGCCCAGCTGCTGCTCCTCTTCTTCTCTCCACCCTCACATTCACATCACTGCCTGGGAGGAAGCAGAAGGTTATGGCTCTGTGTTGAGTGATGGATGGGTTTCGCAAAGCATCGATGGGCGATCTGGAGACGAGATGTGACAGGTGCTGATCTGTTCTCTCCTGAGGTGGCAGGTGAAGCTAGGATCCTTCTGTTGTTTAGTATAAGGTATCGTTTGTAATTTTATTTAGGGGTTGTTTTTTTTGTTTTTTTACTCATTTGCATCAATCTTATTTAATCATTTATAAATGTCACAGTTACAATAAAATTTTAAGTTAGCAAGCTAAATATTAGCTTGCTAACTTTAACCGCCAAACTCACACATTTGCAACAAGCAACAATTCACTTTTATTTCTATACCCCCAATTCACAACAAATGTCATTTCAACACAATTATACAAACATTCCAATTACTTTAAAGTTTTCTATGTAAAGAATCCCAGCAGATTGTGCCCGAATCGTGCAGACTGCAACCACAGCAATCCATCAGCAATCTCTCATACTGAGCAAGCATGTAGCAACAGTGGAGAGGAAAAACTCCCCTTTAACAGGAAGAAACCTCTGTCAGAACCAGAACCTGGCTCAGTACAAGCGTTCATCTGCCTCGACCGCCTGGGGGTTTGAGAAGACAGAGAAGAGACAGCATGGAGGATGCTCGGTGACTTTGAGCATCATCTGGACCGATCCTCCCCATCCAGTAGGGGGCGTTGTAGCTGATCAGGATACCAGACCAGGTGGAGCTTCTATGGGGAGAAAAATAATGAGAGAAAACTGGGTTAACAATCACAATAACAGCAGAAAAAATATATATCTGGAGAGTAGTAGAAGAGAAAAGTAGAAGAGAGAAGAAAAGTGGCCAGTCTGTCCTCCAACAGTCTAAACCTATAGCAGCATAACTACAGACATACCTCAGGATAACCTGAACTATTCTAACTATTAGCTTTATCAAAAAGGAAGATTTTAAGCCTAGACTTAAAAACATGCAGAGTATCTGCCTCATGGACTAAAACTGGGAGGGACATTGCTGACTAACTAGCCACAGCTGCAGATATGACCACTAATTTAATCACTACTTTATACCAGGATATGGAGGATGTCGATCTTAAGCCTAGTTTATACTTCTCCAATAGGTTTTTCTCCGTTCTCTATTGATTTTTCAGTGTTGCAAAGCAATGCTCGACCAGGACAGCAGGGGGTGCTAACCTTTCATTGTGGCTATGCCTACTTTCTGCCTACAGCCTTGTTCAGTTTTGTTCGTTTTCTTTTTCTTGAGCCTGTGAACGCATTTAACCCTCAAGGACCAATGGACGACAGAAAGTAAGTTCTGATTAAGCTGTAAAGCTTTTTACTAGAAGTGCAGCTCATTGAATCCTCTAGAAACACATGGAAACAAACACAGCAGCCTTTTTTTGTTTGTTTTTTCTACACCAGGCCATTGGTGGTGACGTAAACTTTCCTAAAGCAAGCACTTCAAAAGTATATTACCTGAAAAAATACATTCTGTTTATTCGTACAAAAATATAGCTAAAAAAATCGGTCAAAAGCTTCTTGCATCTTTGACAAAATTAATTTAAAAGCGAACAGGGCGGAAAACGCAGGAGAAAATAGACTCCTAATGGTGGATGAAATGATGATGGTGATAGCGGTGTTTGCTTGAAAGATGAGGAAGAGCATCACCAGTGGATCGGACATTTTGATAAACCTGTCGGTTTTTATTACCACATAGATCTGTGAAGTCCATTTATATCCTGTCTGTAGCTTTACAGCCATTGCAATCCAATATGGCTGCCAACTGATGACATCATCAAATGCTAATTAGATGAGTGAATCTGTTCCCATCAGAAATTTTGGATCATACTGAAGATTTTTCTCATTTACAGTACGTCTTTATTTATATTCAACTTACAACGTTTGGAAATAGTGATAGAAAAATGTTATATTTTATAGAAGAGCTTCTTAACAAAATGTTTTGCTTTTTAAATTAAATATTTAGTTTGGAAATCAAGTGTTTAGCTGAAATTAATATTTAGCATTATAATTAAATATTTAGCTTACAAAGTTGCTTATAAATGTACCTTGATAATTAAAAATGTGTGTATAAACTGTGATATTTGTAAATGAATGAATAACATGAAGCATAAATAAAGGGACCCCCAGATTCTTTCTTATATCAGTAAAATCATTGAAAAAGTTGTATTCAAACAATTAAATAGCTTCCTAGCAATGAACAACCGCTTTGATATTTATCAGTCTGGTTTCCGTAGGTACCAAAGTACAGAGACAGCCCTCGTCAAAGTTTTAAATGACACCCATACAAATACTGACCGTGGTAAAACCACAGTACTGGTACTATTAGACCTCAGTGCGCCGTTTGACACCGTTAATAAGGTCATCTGGTAGGGCACTTGAATGGTTCAAATCCCACCTCAAGAACAGGAACTTCTTTTTGTCGATAAGCCAATTATCATCAAAAAACACAGAAATCGCATGCGGGGTCCCCCAGGGCTCCATCCTAGGGCCCCTCCTATATAGCATCTACATGCTCCCACTAAGCCAGATTTTAACCACCAACAATGTTAATTACCACAACTATGCCGATGACACTCAGCTTTATATCTAAATGTCACCAGGTGATGTTGAACCCGTCCAAATCCTCAATAAACGCATTTAGCAAATTAACAGCTGGATGTCCCATAATTTCCTCCAACTGAACAAAAACAAACCAGAAGTACTTATCTTTGGACCCAAAAAAGATCGATTAAATATCGGTACACAGCTTCAGTTGGTCCAACTAGAAACTACTGACCTTTTCTAGGATTAAAGGAATGATGACACAAGGAGACCTAGAAAACTCATCCATGCGTTTATGATTACCGTAACAGTATCTTCACAGGTCTACCTAAAAAATCAATCAGACAGCTGCAGCTGATCCAGAACGCTGTTGCTCGTGTTCTCACTAGAACCAGGAAAGTACAACACATCACCCCAGTTCTAAAGTCCTTCCTCTGGCTCCCTGTAGCTCAGAGAATAGACTTCAAAGTGCTTTTATTAGTTTATAAATCACTGAATGGTTTAGCACCAGAGTACATTAAAGATCTGCTATCATGGTACAAACCATCCAGATCACTCAGGTCCTCCAGCTCTAGTTTACTGATCGTCCCTAGAACCAGAACCAGACATGGAGAAGCAGCTTTTAGTTTCTATGCTCCTCATATCTGGAACAAACTGTTGGATGAATGCAAAGCTGCAGAGACACTGAACCATTTCACATCAAATGTTAAAAAATATTTAGACTCGCTTATGAGTAACTGATACAACTTTTGCGTTCATTCTTTAAATTACATTTTTCTGTTTTAATTTTCACAATTTTACATAAATGTTCTCTTATGCTCTAATCACTGAATGTTCTCTTTTCTTTTAATTACAAACATTGCCTTTTATAAATGTTCGTTTAAGATTTCTTTTAGTGATTCTATGTTTTAATTTTTCACATTTTTCTAATCATGTAAAGCAGCTTGAATTGCCTCGTGTTGAAAGTGTGCCATACAAATAAAATAAAATTACTCAAATTAAATTAACAAGCAGCATCCAATAAGTTAAGATTGTGCAAATTCTTCCCGAAAAATGTCTCACAAATTTGTTATTGCATAATAAACCCCATTCCTTTGCTTGTTGGTCACACCTTCCTCAGGGTGATTGTCTGAGGTTCTATACGCTCTCTGTCTCTCTCTGTTTCCTCGCTTTCAGCTGATTTCCCAGCAGAACCACCCCAACCTCCCCACGCTCTGCTGTTTTCTCCTTCCATTTGAGGAGAGGCTTTTTCACCTCCGCTTTAGGCTGCAGGCCATTTCAGACGCTGTCACTTTGATCCCGCATAGCAGCGAGCCGGCTGTCGTGTTCGTCCGGGACGATGGTGGCCGTGAGAGGATGAAATGACGATGGGCGTAGACGTAAACATCATCATGCTGCTGGTGGTTGGAATCCAGCCGGAATATTAATCAGATCTGCACTTTTGGTCTCTCCTTCCTGGGTTGCATAACGGCTCATTCCCACATAATTACAGCATTAGTGTGCTGAAACGATGCTAAGCTGCACTCTGCAGATGCACTATATATTTTTAAGACATAATGCTTTAATTAAGATGGAGAGAATATAGTAGATGTGTTATTGACATCATTATTTAATGTAAAAATCCTCCCAACAGTTTCAGTCCTGCTCTTCTCATTTGAAGGTATTGATTAAAATGTGCCACATAATTAAAAGCTTGTCTATGTTGGAATTAAAGTTACGGATGCATGAAAATGTCCTGGAATCATTGATAGAATCTACTGTTTGCTGTTAAATAGTATTTTCCGCTTCATATTTCTTGTTTTTGCTCATTTCAGATCACAAAAAATAAAATATGATCTTTCAAGTTATACCTACATAATCGTGGAAGACTTTTAACTTACATTCTTTTCTGAATTGATTTAGTTCAGCAACATCCGAGGGTTTTCCAGCATGGTCAAGTATCTGAATCTATAAGCAGACTTTAACTCGACCGCTCCAAACCATTATTTTATAACTCTGAATCATTCTGATTCTAGATTTGTTGGTGTCCTTTACATCTTCATGGCTCTATTAGTTACAATAAGTCGTCCAAGTCCCGACGCAAAGACGTCATCCCAGATCATCACGCTAAGTGTTTCTGAAATGCTGTCTTAGTTTTAAGCCAGTTGAGTGATGCTGTATTTCAGCTGCTAAGAGGATCTTGATAAAACCCGTTGATCACAATAAATTCGACTGGACATCTAGACGTTAGAGAAATGAAAAACTGAAAGCGTGAAAACGTTCAAACTTTTTTGGGAACTGTGTGTTGTGCGTTTCTGTTTCTCGCCAACGAATCACAGCTTGAGAACCTTTGAAACTAAGTTACTGATTGATGAATAAATTTTGGAGATTGCGTCTGCTACACGATGAAAATAATTAATCTGAACTGATTTAGAGGTGATTTTGGGGTAAACTGAGGAAAGGTTTTTTCGGATGTCTCTTGAACTTCAACGCAAACAGAAAGTAGTTCTTAAACAGAGGCTGAGCACAAGTTTTACTCTGAGGATTTTTATTGAATATGATAAACGTGGCAAACTTGAAAAGAAGTTATAAGGGAATTATGAGATTTAACAGAACAGAGCCCCACATTGGGTAGGTTTCCATATAGATTGATAAGGATGAGGATGAAGGAGTCTCCGTTGGAGTTTCAACATTATTTATTAGGAACCGGACAGAAACCATCTCCGGGGTAATTGCTCTCTCCCCATGTAGACATGAGCGTGCCTCCCTCTCCGTAACATATGTGTGCCTCCCTGTGTGCTGCTGCTGCCATGCGAGGGTGTTATATCAATATTGTTTTATAAAAAACAAGGTAAGACCTACGTGTTATCAGGCAGCCGTTTGTGGCTGGGTTTACAGTGAAGAATACGATGATGGTGGCAGCATGTAGTGTAGACAGCAACAGTTTATTCCAGCATGTTGTCCATGTTAGAGCACATGGAAAAAACAATTACTATCCCCAATGAAAGTCTGCAGCCTTAAATAGTTTCAGCTGTTAAATGGACTAACCCATTTTCCACCGACTGGGAAGTTTAACAAAATACTTCTTCCATTTACAAAACAAAACTACTTCTAAACTATTTTAAATACAAATGCATGTTACTAGTAATTTTTTATAAAGATTTTAATTTTAACATAACACTTAAACACCGGGTAACAACACCAAACAGAAAACCCTACTAAACACCCCACACTCTCTTCTCCTATGGCCTCTCCCGGAACCTTTAAAAAGTGTCTGGACCCCCGGGGAAACATTTTCCCAAACACCCTGGAAAAGCAGGCGAGAAAACATTTCAGCAACCTCTTTGCACTCACTTCACAAATTAGATTTTACAATGCATTGTCTTAAAGTGACAGTGTGTAGTTTTTGCAGTACATCTTTGAACATATCAATTCAAATGTTATGTAATAATAATTATGTAAAGCACATTAATTGCAAAGCTTCTGGGAGAATGCCAGTAGGGGGCAGTGCATTTAGGTATGCACTGCCCCCTACTGGCCGAAAATTACACACTGTGCCTTTAAGTTGACGTCATCAGAAGACCTTTTCCCATTATCAATATTGTGTCCTCACAGGCAACCGCCACAATTCTAAATGAGGAGCAGATGTGGAGGACCTGGAACTCAATAAAGATTCAATAAATAATTAAATGTTTAGCCGCAACATAATCTGGCCACAACCTCAAGGCCGCCTGAGGAAAATGTGAGGACATTGGTTAAAAAATAGACTAAAAAGAGAACCAGAACTGGACTCTACATTTCCATAAATACATAAACAAGGACGATAATCAATGAGGAATTACCCAGCTTTGTAGTTGCATTGAGGATTTCGCCGTTCTCCCTTGCAATCCCCCACCGGTGATGCGAATCATGCTGTGTTTCTGCTTGTCTGACGTCTGCTTTTAGCACAAACACGGCTTTTCTGTTTCATAGAGATCGGCCCAACTCTCCTGGAATCAACTTAATCTCAGGTCTCCAGATTTTTGAAAGCCGTAAAAAAAAAAAAAAAAAAAAGGGAAGCGTTGGTGAATTCGCAAATGAAATGAATCTATTTCGTTACGCGCACCGCTCCCAAGAGCCCAATTTTGACCAAGCCACTGTTGCATGATGGGAGATTTCCTCCCGCTGAAGCGTTTTTCTGACTTCTGCCTTGTCTGAAGAGGAGCTTCATTCCAGTCTCCAGTGAGGCAGCGGAGTCCAGATTCAGCCTCCAGAAGAACATCTAAACCCCCCCATGAGAAATCATCCGTCATGACAAAAACCTCTGCAGGAATCCAGCTATCCGATTACACACAAGCATGTGGAGCAGGAAGAATGAGCGTTTGGGCCACAGCGGCTGAAATAATCATATTTTAATTTCAGTTTTTATATCTGTTTTGATTAAATATTATTGAAAATAAATTTGGAAAAGCAAATACAATTAATTATTTTAAAAATCGACGGGTAAAAATGGATTATTTTGATCCCATTGGTCAAGATGACGGACAACAAAAACATCCAGCACCAACTCTGACTAAAACACACCACTAAATCAACCAACGACTGGCTAAGCATTAAGGAATGAAAAGTGCTGGAAGGAGCCAACGCCGGATGTCGATCTCACTGAGATGCTGAGATTTGGCACAGAGGGACCATCCAGGAAAGTGAAAACTTTCCTCAGACTGACGTCAGAGATGAAGCTATCACATCCTGATGTGTCGATGGTTTGGTGATGTTTGGTCCGTTTTAAATAAAATCACTTTCTTTGAATGTGAGTCAATATGTTGTTACTTCTAGAATGCTCAGCTTTTTTCTGGTCAGTGTCCTTATATGATCCTGTAGAAGAAAGTGAATCGGCCTCATTCCTGCAGCTTTTGGATGCATCCCTGCTCCAACACACCTGAATCAAACGTTAAATACTAACGTCATCTCTTATAATTCAGGGATGTTGGAGCTGGGATGCGTCCAAATGTTGCCGGACCGTCCAGCAAAGCTTGTGCAGCCGTTTCCCAAGCTTGCAGGGGAAGATTTAGGAGCAGACTAGAAACACGCGTCCTGTTTGCAGCCTTATAAACTCCCCTTTGGTGTTAAGTTGAACTCAGCATTCTATCTGTAGCTGATGGGGTTTCCATCCCTCCATTTATCACATCAGGCTTCCAGCTCTACTCCTCGTACTGTTCTAGTCACAGCAGCACCAATAAAGGCGGATGAGTTAGGACACAATCGAAGCTCCAGCAGACGGTAATGAGGATCCTTTAGATGTAAATTCCTTTTCTTACAAGTCGTGTAACTAATTCATCCACTCAGATGCGTCTCAATCAGTTTAGCTGCACATCTGTGACGTAAAGCAGGAGTTCCTGCCTCTTCTTAGAGCTGTTGTTTTCTTTTTGACCCGCAGGGAAACGGTTGGAAGATTCAAGGACTTTTTTTCCTTTCAAATACATGATTGAGTTGAGGCAGCTTATGTAATTGATTCATATTTAATATGGCAAACATGAAGGCGGGTGGCTGTGCGGCAGCCACGGATGCCTGCTCTTTGCCGCCGCTTGTTTTGTTTCCTTGTCAGCCAATTTCTAATATGCACTTCTTGTGTTTGCTGCAGCGGTGCATGAAACGTGTCGCCGGGTGAATTTATGATGTGCCTGCCTGGGTGATGTGAGCGTGGGGCTTGTAAAGTGAATGTACCGTAGATGTTGTTGCACTATATACAAGAAAGAAAAGGGAAAAACAGCAGAGTTCAGAGTTTTCCAACAGTGAATCTTTAGGAAACTTCACAGTTAGACCAATAGCATTCGATCTTTTTAAAGGTCCATTAGGGAAATGAAGCGTCTGGCTGGACGTTCAGGTTCTATTCTGCTGGAAGGTGAACACGTTTTCTGTTAGGATTCTCCTGGATTTAACTCCATCCATCTTCCCACATCATGATGTTGCTGATGAATCTTGGTCTCATTCAACCAGAGCTCTCTCTTCTACACATTAGTTCAGTACAAAACTTGCAGCAAAGTTTAAATTGAACGTTTAAACTCAACCCTCAGCCCTCCTCAGCTCCATCTCCCTCACACCGTGCATTCCTAATAGACGTAAGAATTAGGAAAAAAATTATCCTTTTTCAGACTCAACTGACCCAAACACATCTTCTACTTTTCTTTTCTACTACTCTCCAGATATATTTTTCCTAATGTTAATGCGATTGTTAACCCAGTTTTCTCTCAGTGTTTTTCTCCCCATAGAAGCTCCACCCGGTCTGGTATCCTGCTCAGCTACAACGCCCCCTGCTGGATGGGGAACATCGGTCCAGATGATGCTCAAAGTCACCGAGCATCCTCCATGCTGAGTATTCTCTGTCTTCTCAGACCCCCAGACGGTCGTGGCAGGTGACCGCTTTTACTGAGCCAGGTTCTGGTTCTGGTTCTGCCGAAGGTTTCTTCCTGTTAAAGGGGAGTTTTTCCTCTCCACTGTAGCTACATGCTTGCTCAGTATGAGGAATAGCTGTGGTTGGAGTCTGCATGATCCGGGCACAACCTCACATCAATGACTCAGCACAATCTGCTGGGATTAATTACGTAGAAAACGTAACTGATTGGAATGTTTGTATAATTGTATTGAGATGACTTTTGTTGTGAACTGGTGCTATTTAAATAAAAGTGAATTGAATTGAACGTTTTGTGTCTTTTGGTCAAGTCTTGCCACTAATCGATAAAGGCCAGGTTTGTGGGGGTGCCTTTGTAAAGGTGCCAAGTAAAAAACTAATAGCACTAATTTGGATTTTTTCGTTTGCCATGAGAGAAAACAAGAGTTCACTTTTCAAAGTCACATTTTTATTCTTATATTTATAAATGTCACATTTCCTTTCTAAATATTTAGTTTAGATATAAATATTTATTTAACAAACCTTAGTTAAACTAAATATTCATTTTACATAAATTTCTAGTTATTAGGCTGACAAGCTAAACTGGCTGGATAAATATTTAGCTTTGAACTAAACTTGCTAATTTCAGATGTTTTCTATCAGATGTTTTCTATCAAAATAAAAGCTCCAAATACTCCAGCTGCTGTTGTTGTGAGTCCAGCTCTAAACGTCAGTATTGCTGATAAATTTAGTGAGACCAGCCGTCCTCTTTTCCCCGGACATGTCCACTTTTTATGTGCCGTCAGGGCGCTTTGTGCATGGAACTGAATCTCATTGGTTCACGCAATAAAAACTACATATATACAGAGAAGACGGTAAACAAAATCAACAATTTCAAATTTGTTGAATATTATTTATTCACTTTTTTTGTTTTACAATGGGTTCATACACTCCATATTTATATGTTTAATCTTTAAGGCTATCATTTTTAGTCAAGTCTTATGTTGTTTTTTTCTTTTTTGCTTCAATAATTTTCTATCACTACTAAATATGTTTATTTCTATGATTTTATGAAAATCCGCATGCAACGTCCCAAAAAAATAGACTTGATGCGGGAAGTTATTGGAGCTCTGAACTGGAATTACTTAAATAAAAACTTTTAACTGACTGGAATGTTCGTATGATTGTACTGAAATTACTTTTCTTATATAGTGCCTTGATATGACATCTGTTGGGAATTTGCGCTGTATAAATAAACTGAATTGAAGTGTTTTTTTGTGTGACAACAGTGGCAAAAATCATGTAGGTCACATTGACACAAAAACAATAATAATACTGTGAAAACTGAGAGTTCATCAATAAGTTGACTGAAGATGAAGAGGAAAACTAAAGACTGGAGTATGCACTTTTGCTGTCTGACTGCTCCTTTTTACTTTTAATATCAATTCAAACTTTATATGTGAAGTGCTTTTCATAAAAAAATTGCAACTCCAAGGGCCGACGGTTTTCGCTTGTCAAAACTGTAGCACCGTCAACGGCCGTAAAGGGTGCTGCTTATCAAATGCATTGAACGGTTGTGAGGATGACGTTCTATGGGAGGAGACAGGACCGCAGCACGAGAGTGAGCACGGCGAGGCAGAGGACGTCTGTGATTAAAAGCTTCATGCAGCCTTTTGATGTGCCATGTGACTTTTGATTTGTCATTTCATGTGCAAAGTTATGACAATTTGCATTATAGTCTTGTTTTTATTCTACTCAGTTTTTTTCGGTATCGCTTGTACATTTGCTGACAGATCACCAAACACGCTAATATAGTTAAGATCATTGTGATTGTATCAAAGGGTCTATAACATGCAAAATCAAGTTTTTGAAGTTTTCAACCATCTGGTAGTGCAATGTTCTCATAAAAAAAAAACACCGCAGTGGTTTTTGGCTTAATTCATGCATCTCTGAGTTAAGCTTGGTTTATGCTTGAAGCATGTACCGTCCGCGAGGAAATGAGCCCCCAGAGACGCCTTCTAGCAGCTTTTATACTTTTTGCAGCTTGTCCCTGCTGAGAGCCGGTATTCCTGAAGACTGTAGGGGGCGACGTAGGGCTCTACAGCATGCATACAACACTTCACCATAGTAGTAGTAATCACTGTTGTTTATAAGATGGCAAATTTGAATTTAAATTTGGGTCTCCGCGGTTGCCGCGCGGAGAGGCGTGGTTGCTGAAGTGACGTAATGCGTCAGGCATAAACCCATCTTAATCCTCCTGAATTCTGCTCTCTGAGCAGCTGCCGCTCCTTCTCCTAGAAAATGACTGAGTGTTCAAATTGTGATGTATTTCACATCACTAAGTGAAAACAAGGAAGTTGTAGAGGTGTCAGCCCCTCCAGAGAGAGCAGCATTCCTCTGATAGAGTTTCAAACACACCCTCCCCCTTCTCAAAGCTCATAGCTGCTCCGGTTTTAGAAGCTGAAACAACTTTTATTGTTGGATTTTTTTTACTCACTCTGTGAAAACGCCTGTTTGGCTGCATGGATTACAGGATTTTATTCTACATTCCTAAATAACAGCAGCTGGATCAAAGAACAAAGACGCCTGATGGACAGAGAAGTAAATGGCTACATGCTAATGCTAGTTAGCCATTAATCAAGCTGCTTATGTGATCTTATAACAGCATTGTTCTATTAATTAATTGATCTGTAGCATCTCAGAATGTTCAGTAAACGGGTGCAAACAACACCCACGGCTTTTTTATAAACTGGGGTGGAAAGATTTGCTTAGTGGATGCAGCTATGTTGGTTTGGGCTCTGTCTAAAGCCTTGTAGATTTAGAAGCTGAAATAAGCTTTATCGACAGTGTCGGCGCTCCGCCCACGCGTATCACTCACTGGGCGTAGGGCACCAAGCTGGCAGCAGGGGCACCAACTGAGCTTATGAAAAAAAAAATTATAATAAAGAGATTTACGATAAAAAAATATGCAAAACAAGTTAATAGTAAGCAATACAAAAATAAAGCAAGATAAAAAGAAAAACGATTGGACCTCTTTATCATCCATTGTTTCTGGTCTGTTTCATTTACCCTGACACTTGTGGTTGTCTTCGAAAACACTTCAGGAACCGGCGGACTTGCTGTATTGTCGTTAAGTCATCTGTCGGCAGCCAAATGTTGCAGAGTTCAATAGTATGCATACATTTCAGGACATTTATTTGGTGTTTTTCATGCACTGCTTCTGCACATTTTTACTTTATCTGTGCTGTTTGGGCGCGTTTCCTTCTCTGCTTCTCCAGTTTTTTAAAAGAGACTGCGCCGCTCTGTCCCGCCTCCTTTCCTCCTCATAGCAGCTGTGAGAGAGGCTGATAGGAAGACGTACTCAGAAAAAACTTTGGAGCTTTTACTGTTGGAGAAAAAAAACGTAGCAAATCATCATCTTCCAAAGTAGTTACTCTGTTTTGAAGCAACACTTCTTTAAAGAAAAAGACTAAATAAATAAGAAACAAAGTGAAATGATCCCTTATTCAGCCTGTTCATCAGGCTTGTAACAAAAATAATTTATTCTGAACAGTGGTGTTAAAGGTTCATCTAAAATATACTTAATGTAAAGAAGTTCTGAAGAGTTTGAAGATTTTTTTTTTATTAAGTTCCTCCTAATAAACCCTCAAGAAAAGAAATTCCTCTGTGAGGTCAGATGTCTGTGCTGTTTTGAAACAGAAATTAATAAATAAAACATATTTGTTCACCCAATTGCTTGAATAACTATTAGAAAAACAAAACAAAAAAAACTGTCAAGGTAAAGTAAGAACATTTTTAAAAAATCAGCGGTTGTTTGTTAGTAATCATGAGTTAAGTTTGTGGACATGATTTATCATGATTAAATATTTGGCCCATTTGTAACTCAGATGTAATCTGCCTAATTAGACAAACCTTTATCAAACTAGGTATCCCCAATGCTGATATTTTCGAAACATACAGGCCAAGAGGAAAATCTGCTGCTGATGGTGTAATTTGAAGTAAAAAGGTAATTTTACAGTTACAGACGTGGAAAAAATTGTTGGTACCCTTCATTAAATAAAAGAAAAACTCATAATGGTCACAGAAATAACTTTAATGTGACAAAAGTAATAATAAATAAAAATTATATAAATGTTGACCAATGAAAGTCAGACATTGCTTTCATCCATGCTTCAATGGAATTATTAAAAAAATAAATGCATGAAACAGGCCTGGACAAAAATGATGGTACCCCTAGAAAAGAATGAAAAGAATGTGACCAAAGGGACATGTTAATCCAAGGTATGTCCACTAATCAGCATCCTAGGTGTCTACAATCTGTAATAACTCAGTGGGCCTATATATAGGACTCCAGGTAGTCACTGTGTTGTTTGGTGACGTGGTGTGTACCACACTCAATATAAACCAGAGGAAGCAAAGGAAAGAGTTGTCTCAGGAGATGAGAAAGAAAATCATAGACAAGCATGTTAACTGTAAAGGCTCTAAGACCATCTCCAAGCAGCTAGATGTTTCTGTGACTACAGCTGCACATGTCATTCAGTAATGTACGATCCATGGGACTGTAGCCAACCTCCCTGGACGTGGCTGCAGGAGGAAAATTGATGACGGATCATAGAGACGGATAATCCAAATGGTAACAAAAGAGCCTAGAAAGACTTCAAAATAGATCCAAACTGAACTTTATGCTCAAGGAACATCAGTGTCAGATCGGAACATCCTTTGCTGTTTGAGCCAGAGGACAAATCATTAAAAAAAACAGACTGGAGTATGCCAAACTACATGCTGACGAGCCACAAAGCTTCTGGGAGAATGTCCTGTGGACAGATGAGACAAAAATTTAACTTTTTGCCAAGGCACATCAGCTCTATGTTCACAGACGGAAAAATGAAGCATATCTAGAAAAGAACACGGTCCCTACTGTGAAACATGGGGGACGCTCGGTCAAAAGGTTGTGCAACCAAATATTAAGTTGTGGGTACCATCATTTTTGTCCAGGCCTGTTTCATGCATTTGTTTTTTAAATAATTCTGTTGAAGCATGGATGAAAAGCAATGTCTGAATTTCATTGGTCAACATTTATATAATTTTTATTTATTATTACTTTTGTCAGATTAAAATTTAGTTCTGTGACCATTATGAGTTTTTCTTTGATTTAATGAAGGGTACCAACAATTTTGTCCACGTCTGTAAGCTAATCTCCTCCCTTCATATGTAGAGTTTTCTAGTTGTGTGCGGAATGTTTTGTGCCTCTCCAGTTCTTCTCGATAAAGGTTGAATAGTTTTGAATTTCGTCACGTCACTGACTTATAAGCCAACATAAACCTATAAATACTGTATTGAGGGGAGCACGGTGGCACAGCTCACCTCACAGCTAGAAGGTCCTGGGTTCGATTCCCGCCGGGTGCTGAGGGCGTGTTTGTTCCTCCATATCATCGGCACCCACACCATGGGTGGTCCTTTGAGCAGCTCATGTGAGCTACTCCCACTCCTGGGCTGTAAACTGTAAAGATCTGGATGGAATAACGTGATCCTTCCACACGTTACGTCCAGCCAGGTGGAAAGATGTGAAAAAGGGTGAAAAGAATGGCCTGCTCACTCCTCAAGCATGAAGGAGGCTTAAGCTTCAGTGCAGGGGCCCCACGGTTTTGGCAGAGAGAGCGCAATGTGCAGGACTGCACTTAGTTAGGAACCCTGGGTGATAAAAATGGGGGAAAAAACGTGGGATAAAAATTAAATGTATAAAAAAAAAATGTATTGCATTTTTTTTTAACCATGGTTTAAAAATGAATATGATAGATTTCCTTTGTGTGTTTGATTTTAGGCTCAATGTACAAGTACACAGTGTTGGGGAGTAACGGAATACATGTACCGGCGGTACGCATTTAAAATACTAATTATGAGTAACTGTATTCGGTTACAGTTACTATTTTTAAACATGACATTCAGAATACAGTTACTTTTGTAACTCCATAGGAATACTTGTGTGTTTTCCACTTTCCACCTGAAAAATGAAGATATAAGTTTTGGGAAATGTGTGTCTCCGCGTTGTGTAGGCTATCCCATAATACCCCTAAACCATAGATACCCTATGGCTGAAACACTCCCGACTATCAAAAACCAGCGTAAACGTGAGTTTCCAGGTATGGATTCAGACCAGGAGTTGGGGGGGTTGGAGCCACAATAAACCTACAAGTAGTGAAGGAAATGATGCGTTCAATGGCGCTCTCTCGCAGTTCATTTTTTTCAAGTGATGCTAGATTTCATTCAAACATTCCTGACAAAAGCCCGGCTAAATCCATGCTGGTTAAAATACAGGAAAAAAATCAAATCTGGCATCATTAGTCATAGAGTCACACTGCTTATGCTTCTGGTGTCAAACTGTAAAGTATGCAGGTAAACTGCAGTGATTGCTGGAGCAGCTGTAACTCAATAAATGAAGCGGCATATTCATATTACCACCAAAAATGTTTTTGCAAAGGTTAGTGATGATCCAGGTGGGAAAATTCGTAAATTTTTGTTTAAACTTTGCTGGCTACGCCGCTCATCAACAACGTTAACAGAAAACTAGAAACATAAAGCATCCGGCTGGCCAGCATTTAAAGGTATGTGAAAGTCACCAAAAAAATTAAAAGATACTGCAACGATGTACAAAAGCAAAATCCTCTACCTCTGGGCCTGTATCGTGTTAATTAGGTCATTTCTCACAGTTGGCCGTGTCCGACATGACGTTAGCTTGATTATATGTTGTTGTGATCGATTTCTCGAAAAATTATGGCAACAAGGATAAAAGTTTTCTATTTGGAGTTCAATGAACATCAGTTATAATACTTTGCATATTTATAACAGAAAGTTGCAAATAACCTAATTGGCTGTGGCTGATAAACAGCTAAACTTCATTTCAAATGAATAAATATAAAATCTAATAAAATGTAAAGAGATATTACTGCTAAAAACCAGTTTAGTTGTTTGTTTGGTTGGTTGGTTTTTGGTCACTGAGAGGTGGAAGTGTTGTGCCAAAAATAATTAAATACTTTTATTTCCCAGTCAGTACTGTTTAGTATTAATAATGTTTAATATTAATTAATAAATGCGTTGTGTTTTCCTGCGGGTGTAGCTACCAACTCATTTTGTGACATTTAATAGACTTAAATGCTTTTTTAAGGGGAAGTATTCCAAGTATTTATAATACCAGGATTCAGCAAAGTAACAGAATACGTTACAAAACACATTTTAAAGCAGATATTCAGTATTCTGTAACTAAATACATCACAAAGTATTCTCCCCAACACTGCTGTCCTGGTCGAGCAACGCTGAAAAAGCAATAGAGAGTCGAGAGAAAAAACGGAGTACTATAAACGAAAAACATCTCCGTCAATTCGTCTGCATGCAAATTTGTGGTCGGAGAAGCTTAAACTGTTTTTCTCAGTTACAGCGGTGCTCATTGTTGCCGACTGTCTCTGACAGAAAGTAGCTGAAGTTGCTCCAATAAATCGCTCGATTTATTGGAGCAACATTTATTCAATTTAAATTTTAAATTTATTTAATTTAATTATTATTTAAAAATATCAATACAACAGAAAAAGGCAGCCTTAAAAGTTCAAGGAAAAAAGAAAAAAAGAAAAGAACAGAAAAGTTGTGTTTGGTTTTCAAAGGAAATTTGGAATAATAATAATAAGGAAAACGGCTTTCGTAACAGAAAGGAGTAAATAATTATATCTAGATTAGGATTAAATAAAATTGTTAAATTAAACAATATTTAAACAGGGAAAACTGTGGAACATGTTATTATTATTTTGAGAGAAGGGAAGTGGCACCAAATTTACAAGATATCACACCATAACTGGACATCCAATACCTTTAAAGCAAGATTTTCTAGTTCTGAAGAAGTAAAAAATCAGCAGCACTTTGTCCGCACTCTCAGACCCACAGCTCTACATATTTTTCTTTCGGGAAAAAAGTTCACCTCTGTACCAAGAACCGAGCCGTGATCCGTACCATCGGCTTATTAAACCGTGCACAAGGATTCGGAATCCTGCAGGAAAGTATAAACATATGAGTCATTGTGCAATATTTATTAATTACACTTTAGTCCCCACCACTTGAAAACCTGATGTTTGTTTGTTGTTGTTTTTAAACAGTGCACCCACCAGTGCAATTTTCATCCAATCAGTATCCAAACTGGCTGGTATTCCACTATCTTTTCCACAGTTTCTCTATGTGCGAATCCTGCAGCCTTCTTTGTAGAGATTGATGTTACATTCAATAAAGACTTGCACTCAAAAGAGGCTACTTTCAACAGCTAACTGATTACCTCATTACTCTTTAATGCAAAGTGTTTTAATTATGCTGCGCCAACAGTTCTTGGTATACCGCCCAGCCCTAACACCATCGGTAACATTTTATCATATAGTTGAAGAAGTTGAAAGCTGTAAAAAAGCATGATATGGTCCCTTTAATAGATAAATATTAAAGTGACAGTGTGTAGTTTATGCAGTACATCTATGAAAACATCCATTAAAATATTATGTAATAATAATTGCGTAAAGCAAATTAATTGCAAAATATTGGCGATATTGTAAAATATAACTTTAAAAATCAGTTTTAAAATACATAAGCGTGGGTTCTTTTTTCAGGGGAAAGCCGTATTAGACGACGTCTTTACTTCTACAAGTAACGGACGGACAAAGCGCACGGAACACGCCCGCTATTAAAACATTGCTTTCCCCTCAAAATGCAAAAAATTTTCGCCATAAATACATTTTTACCTCTTCGCTAGTTCCAAGCGATGAAAGAGAGACTGATGTGCTCGTCATGTTGCTGCAAATAGATCATTCTGAGGGAATTGAGCGTTTGAAAACAGCACTAGTTGGACCTCCTTTGTTAAGTTTCTTACTCGAAGACACAGATACTGCATGCTTGTGATAATTTAGGTATGCACTGCCCCCTGCTGGCCGAAAATTACACACTGTGCCTTTAAAGCAGTCTGTAATTATTATTTAAATGACTTCTCAATATTTCAATAAAAAAATACTTTCTCTAAAAAGTGAATTTAGTATTTTTTTCTGTTTCTGAAAAGGGGGTCGTCTTATAATAGGGGTCGTTCAATATTCGGGTCAATACGGTATTAGAGCCTGTATGTAGAAATAGAAATTTCCCCAATAAATTTAAACTAGTGCACCAAATTCTTGTTTTCAAAAAACAAATAATTACTGAGTGTATGTAAACTTACAACAAGCCACATTTGCTAAATATACATTTTATAGTTTAAAGCCCACGAAGACCAGACGTTGACCAGATTTCCCCTGATGCTGAACGTCAGCATGTAGACCGAGATATGGAATATGGATGGATAACTCCATAATTCCCAAGATATCACCTCTCACTGCTGAGCCATTGATTTCTGTGTTTACTTGCTGTCACTTTTCCCATCCGGGGAGGTTGATTCGATCAGTTTGTTGTTTCACCAGAGGGCCTAATCTTGTAGACCAGATAAATGGTAAGTAGCCTCTGAAAGGCTGTCTGGGTTGATTAAATGATCGCCCTGTGGAAAGGTCACCACCCCAGGAACAAACGTAGCCACCATCCGTTTTCACTCTGAAGGATAAACATGGAGGTTGGAGAGATTTGCTCACAAGTGCAGATGGTAGACAGACAGCAACCATTTGTCAGAGCTTCTTCATCACAGATAACTTAAAATGAAGCAGATTAGACTCAGAGACTGCGAATTAGAGCGATGTCGCTGAGCAGCCACTGTAATAAATCAGAAAGTTGACCAAAGCTGCAGTGAAAAGCTGCACTTTTACGTCCACTTACATCACGCCTCGTAGAGCACTGCACCTGTTTTATAAACTTTGTATTGATGTTTTAGTAAAATCATCTGAGCTTAATTTAACCCTTCGCTGGGATACTGCGAGGAAATTCAGTTGAGCTGTGGTCACCGTTTACTGTCTCTAAATGATCCTGTCCTATCAGTGGGAAGACTGTGGATAATAACATAAAAGCGTCCATTCTCCATGTGGTTTAGAATGAACAGCTGCATAAACTTCAGATAAGCTTTTACAAGTACAAAAGTGACGTTAAAATACTAAATCAATTAGAAACAGAAATAATTACTTTTACAAATTAGAAAATGTAACAGTAATGGTCCACCTATTAATCATACTGGATAAAACATATACAAAAATCTGAAATAATATTCTGAAACAACAAGTGTTATTTTCTTTTGCGTAAGAAGCAGCAGTAAAAAAAAAAAAAAGACAATAAAAAAGTGCAGACTCCCGTCTTTAGCTTTTATCTTCGTTCTTCAGTTGCCTGTGATGTGTGATAAAAGTGTAGAAGACAGTAGAGAGAGCAGCCATGTTGTGCGGTCTAGAGACAGAACCGATGAGGAAAAGACCGGAAGCAGAACTGGAGATGCTGAGATTCTCTCTGGGAGTGACGAGGATGGACATGATCAGGAATGAGTCCATCAGAGGGACAGTTTATGTTGGATGTTTGGGGATAAAGTCAGACTGAGACGGTTTGGATATGATCAGAGGAGAGACGACATTTATATCGGTAGAAAGATGCTGAGGATGGAGCCACCAGGCAGAGAGGCAGAGAGGAAGACCAGGAAGAAGATTTATGGATGAAGGAGGACATGAAGTTAGATGGTGTGAGGGCAGAGGATGCAGACAGAAGATGGCGACCCCTGGAGCCCAAAGAGAAAGAAGAAGATTATTTGGCAGTTATACACTAATAGGCTTTTTCAATTTTGCAGTAACACAGACTGCTACAGGAGATCCTTCAGCTTCAGCTTTTACACTCACACAAAAAAAGAATCATTGAAGAAACTAGAGCAGTATAGGCTACGAGAAGAATTGAAGTATTTGTGAATTTGAATTGAATAATTATCTTAGCTGATTCCTCCCTCCATGACGCTGCTTAGCCTGTGTAATATTTCTAAAAGTCTTACAATGTTACTTCATTATCCCCAGTTTTTAGTGACAACTTGTTTTGAATCCATTTTAAAATTTATAATTGATAGAAAAACAAAAATGGGCATAAAAGTAATTATGCCTTTCTGTTTTGCAGTTTACCACGATCTACAGAGTCCATAAGAAGTATTCACACCCTGGATGTTTTACCTATTTTATTACTTTCAATCAGGAACAGCAAAAATAGTTTTTTTTTTTTCAAATAAACTATTTAATCTCAAAGTAAAACCAGATATTTAACAAAATAAAGGCAATAAAATAGAAATATTCTGAATAAAATAGGTGATTGCATAGGAATACAGTTGTGTTACATTCAAAATAAATGTATATTATGAGGACTTTTAAAGTTTGCTTCACAGAAAACTAATACGTTTAACAACTTGCTCGCCCCCTGCTGGCTAATATCGGTGCAAAATCTGTTTTCAACAAAAATCACTGAAATGCTTAATTTTTTTAATATATTTCACTCTTAATCTTATTTTCTTTTTTTTTTCAGCTTTCCATATCTTCTCCTGAAAAACGATGTGTTCGTTTGTTTACTGATGGACCAAATGTTAAAGCCTCTTCCTCTACGCATAAATACACAAGTTTTTTTTTAAATCTGAAGTAGAACAGTTTATATGTAGAAGTCTATTGTCATCATCTACATCATTGTCTGAACCTTCATGCATGAAAATGCGTTTTATCTTTGGGGAGTCGATAAAGTCATAACTTGTCTGCAACTAATGATTATGAATTATTCATGTGTTTGTGTCTGTATTGTTTGCGTCTTCATAGTTATTTACAACCTGAGAGGCTTTAAGCGGTGCTAACTTGGGACATCGTCTCAGTAAATTATGTTTTGACACTTTAATTATTCGACCTCGTCTGTCGGACTAAATCGACTTTGCAAGAACTGCAACATTTCTTATTCTGACCCAGCAGAGTCAGTTTTTGAAGTGGGGTATATGGCTTTCTGCTAGGGGGTGGAGCCGAACTGAATACAATGTTAAAATAATTATTATAATTGAATGAAATGAAATATAACATAAACAAGGAGTGTACACAAAAAATATGGATTTTTACTCCTACTTGGAATTTTCCTGGAATACAAATACTTTCCCCCGCTCAACAAATATTATTATTATTATTATTATTAAATTAATTTATTGAATTGTAGATGCAAAAAAACATAATAATATTAATAATACAATAATAATACAACAAAACCTTTACTCACACACTCACACACACCTACTCATACCACACACAAGTTATTATTAAGGATATGGCTAATAATTACAATTATTACTGACAAAGTTAGCATGTATATATATATATATATATATATATATATATATATATATAGTACAAGCAGACACAGCCAGAGTAGAAAACTTTAGAGCTGTTTTTTTTTTTTTTTTTTAGCATTTCATACGTAGCATTAATTTATGTTATGAACATGTATATAAGAATACATACACACATGCATACATACATACATGTTCATAACATTGATTAATGCTATGTATGAAATGCTAAAAACGTACAAAAACAGCTCTAAAGTTTTCTACTCTGGCTGTGTCTGCTTGTACTATTTTTTTTATTGCCTCAAATCTTAATTCTACACTTTCGACAACTCATGAAATATAATTAAATCAAATTAATTAAATGAAAAGAGAGGAAGGAATTTAGAAGGAAAAAAAGGTACTTTGCTGATCAAAAAGCAATGTGCAAATTTGTATTTATTTTACTAGATTACATTGTGCCAAAAATGTACCAAACTATGACTTTTGTGTACTGTTACACTCCTTCTATCTCTTACACAAGATCAAAACGTTATAACCTAAAAAATTTTCAGTTTACATTTAATATGAAACTTCCCTCGTTCATTTAGAACGATTCTTCAACCATAAACAGCAAAAAAGCAAAAGAAGAAGCAAACAGAGATTATTGCCGTTATCTTTTAGCCAGTAATGTATGACGGAGTGTTAGGGCCACTGTAAAAAAAACTAAAATATTTTTGAATAGATTTCCTCACAAAACACTCAGAAATTCTGAGATTAAACTCAAATATTTAAAAAAAAAAATCAGAAATTTTCTGATGTTAAAAAAGTAGCAAAATTAGAGGTAAAAATTCAATTTATAAAATGAGTAAAACATATTTTCCCGGAGAAAAAAAAACTCGGAAATACTCTGTCACAAAAGTCGTAAAATTACGAGTTAAGACAGAAATTTAGATTAATTTCTGTAATTCTCTGATGAAGTGTCGTTTAACTTTTAATCTTACGACTTTTGTGACTTTTTTTTTTATGCTTCAAAATATGTGTAAATAAACTCAGAGTTTTTACTCGTAATTGTGCTACTTTTTGACATCAGAAAAGTTTCAAGTTTTTTCCTGGGATATGTGACTTTAATATCAAAATTTCTGTTTTTTTTGGAGGCGTAAATTTACTCCAAAAAATTCAAACAGCATCACTGCCATTAGCCGGCGTTTGGTAGAAAAACGATGGAGGAAACATCGACTTTCTGGGGCCTTACCTTAGGGCACCTTTCCTGCTAGAATCACCTTTTTGTGTTGTTAATTGAGAATGAATGTTGGAAAGGAATTAATAAAACAAACGTGTATTGTTGCCCATCTCGTTTCAGGTTATTTAAACTCGGCCCGACATTGTGATTGAAGCTAAAAGATCCAGTTACCCTCAGGGCTCCACGCTGGCTTGATTGACTGCAAAGATGGACGACTTGTAGCCCGTCAGTACGTGGCTTTCTGTGGCTGTTCGGGGAGCCCAGCTCAGGTTAATCAGTTTCATTTCTCCATCATGCTCCCTCCGCTCACACACGCACCTGGGTTTTCATTCTGCACTTTATGTGTTTGTCCCAAATTGCCTGCCCTGGCTTAAATATTGCCGAGGACACAGAGTCATAAATGAGATTTTGTTCTGAGCAGAGCGCCACCTGTTTAAATCACGCTCCACTCCCTGCCCTGAATGTCAATGGGCTCCGTCCGCGCTGCTGCCAAGTGGAGGCGAATGCGAAGGCCTGAATACAGATCAGATGTTAAGTCAGACTTTTATCTGCTTTTTTTCACCTCTGTCCTCCCATTAAAGGTACCATTAACATAAGTGGGAGGACGGTTTTTGGCCTGGAGCCACTGTGGCTGTTCTTTCATCCTGCTGTTACCTTCTCTGTCAGCTAGAGGTCAGCACCTAATATATTTTGGTAACAAATCTTAGTTCGACCTCATATCTCATGCTGCAAGAGGCAGATAGATCATCAAACCCCCTTTTTATGGTTTATTGCATCTTAGTTCGATGGCAGGGATGATTTATTCTCGTATTTGTTCCACAATGTCATCGAGGAAATCGCTGCTTTGCTTATAAAAGTTTTATTAATTTGGCCTCATCTGTACAAATGAAAAAGAGGGAGTTTAATATGGAGGACAAAAACTGACATGATTAAAAATAAAAGCAGAAATATATATTGTTGTGTCCTTTTCCTTATGTATGTTTGCAAAGAAATGTATATGTTTTGTTTTTCCTTTTCTTAATACGTGCATTCCTTGTTTTTATATTCCCTCGTCTACTCTTTTTACTTTATGCATTTCTGCCTCATTATGCAAATGAGGAGGACTGCCCTCATTGGTCCAACTCCTCTACTATTAGTCAATAAACAGGAAGGAGCAGAATCCATGTGCAGATTGATTGTGAATGCAAGCAACAAGTTACTTCCTCCAATATCTGGAGAACTAATGGGTGAGCTTTATTATCCATGGAGTCACATCTCATTCAAAATGTCTACATGAAACAATAAACAGTCATCACTGACTGTATTACTTTCAGCTAAGATAGCAATATGCCTTGTTTTTTCTGCAGTCGTCTGAGGATTGGTACGATTTCACTTCCTATCAAACAAGGCGTCCCCCTGATCTGCGCATTGGATCTTCCTCCTTCCTGAAAAGGAAAAACAAAACATGTATTTTTTCCTTGACAAAAATACCCGTTTGAGGAAAAACAAAATATAAAACATATACATTTATGCATTTGTTTTTAATTGTGTCAGTTTTGGTCCTCCATAGTTTAAACCTGTACAGCCTAATAACAAAATAGGGTAAATTCATTTACTGGAAAGGATTTTTGTTTGCTTTTCATTAAATATTTTGAGGGGTTTTTTTGGCAGAGGGTGTAGCTTTGAAACAACACGCTTCTTTCTGCAGGGAGTTTGCAGGTTCTCGCCATGTCTTTAACACATGTTAATGGATGGGATGTTTCAGTGGTCAGTCATGTGGAGGTCAACCTCATCTGATCCAACAGATAATGTCCATCTTACATTAATTTAATTTAATCACACAATAAAAGGGTCTAAACTTTGCCTGATTTAGGCCCGGCCAATGACAGATTAACATGCGATGTACTGAGCCAAGACAAGCAGCAGAGGGTGGTGTAGGGTAACAATTGGGGCTTATGGAGACAATCAAGATATGCGACATTAGAGCTTATTAAAAAAGGGGGGCAAAGCTAGCAGAAAAAGAGACGAGGCTAAAACATGAGCATTCTTAGAGTAACATTCTGTATCACCATCTGAGGAGGATTTTGTTTGGCAGCAGAAGAGCTGAAGGCTGTCGATTAAAGGAACCTGGGCTTCTGATCTCCTCCAGGCCACGCCGCATTGAAGCAATGATTAACGAAAATGGAGCCCAGACCAACCTGATTGCAGTAGCTGTGCAGCAGCAGGGCCGGCCAAAAGACTTATGGGGCCTCAAGCAGATTTTGACTCAGGGGTGCCCCCTTTCTGTTAAGACCACTACCCACAATGCAACGTTTCTATCCAGATTTAGTCTAATCTGGGGGAAAAAAATCAATCAGAGGGTATTTTTAATATATGATAATATATAATAAATATATGATGATAATATGAAGCTCAAACGAAATAGAAAGGTTAAACGAAAGCATCAGATTGTAACAATGGTAACGGGACCAAACAATTTTAAATTTTATTTTCATTTCATTAAATAATTTTAAATATCATTTTGAATATCTACATTAAAAGCTACAGTTCATACTAGGCAACGATACCACTTTTTTCAAACCGATACAACACCAACACTTTTCTGTGAAATTATTGCAGAGTTTCTACATTTTAAGTATCGGTTCATGCTGAAAAAAGAAAATGCAGCTCTAACTTAAATAAATTGCTTCAATTGGTAACAAGTAATTGAATTAAATTCCGCAAACTTAATTTATTTACTTTTTTAACAGAAAAACGTAATAAAGTTACATGTATAGGCAAGGCAACTTTATTTATATAGCACACTTTCGACACGAAGGCAATTCAAGGTGTTTTACATGATTTAGTGGTAATTAAATCAAATACATGATAAAAATAAGAAAATTAAAACAGATCATTGCTAAAAGAAATGCATTTCGTAACTGAAGCATGAAAAGTACAATTAATGTGAGTATGAAATTGAAAAACAAATAAAACATAAGAATAAAAAAAATAATAATATAGATTAAAAACAGATAAAACACAAACGGTTAAAAAATAAGAAATAAAAATCACACCACGAGAATCAAAAAGTGATCAAAAACGCAATTTAGGACTCAAAGGCAGCTCTGAATAGTAGAGTTTTAATCTTTGATTTAAAAGAGCCTAACGATTCAGCATTTTTCATAGAAGCTCCACCAACTGAAGAAATGTATTTAAGTTAGAGCTGCAATTTCTTTTTTCAGTGATGGTATCGGTTAATTTTAGCCAATATCGACACGACTACATTAGACAGCATCGGAGCCGATACCCGATACCAGTATCAGTACCGGTGAATCTCTAGTATATACATTTTTATTCCTTTGAATGTATTTGATTTAAATATGTTTGCAACATGTTTTTAAAAAATGTAAATAAAATATAAGAAATTCATAAAATGATTAGCTACTAAGAAACTTGCCAATTTTCTGCACAAAAATGTAAATATTTGAACATTTGTAAATAATCTACACTGAAACAAAACTAAATCAAATTGAGTAATATTGATATCTTCATACATTTCAAAGGCACAGTTTGTAATCTTAGACCACTAGGGGGCAGTGCATACCTAAATGATCACAAGCATGCGGTATCTGTGTCTTCGAGTAAGAAACTCAACAACGGAGGTCCAACTAGTGCTGTTTTCAAACGCTCAGTTCCCTGAGAATGATCTATTTGCAGCAACATGACGAGCACATCAGTCTCTCTTTCATCGCTTGGAACTAGCCAAGAGGTAAAAATGTATTTATGGCGAAACTTATTAGCGTTTTGAGGGGAAATCAATGTTTTAATAGCGGGCGTGTTCCGTGCGCTTTGTCCGTCCGGGTTCTTGTAGAAGTAAAGACGTCGTCTAATATGGCTTTCCCCTAAAAAAAGAGGACCCGCGTCTATGTATTTTAAAACTGATTTTTAAAGTCATATTTTACAATATTGCCAATATTTTGCAATCAAAATTCTTTACCTAATTATCATTACATAATATTTTAATGGTTATTTTCAAAGATGTACTGCAAAAACTACACACTGTCGATTTAATATCTGTACTCTACCCTAAGCAACGGCTTAGTTCTCTTATGCCTCTTTAGAGTTGATTCTGATCTTATTTCTGGATTTAAAATTTCTCTCTTCTCTTTAATCAGATGTAATTAAATAGAAATTTCTAAGAAAGGCATAATTTAGTGTTTTTGGGTTTGAAATATTAAGATAAATTAACTTCTCAATGATACTCAGATTAGTTGTGATGTAACTGTAGACATACTTTAAAATGCATCAACGTTCTGTAGCTTTTTGTGAAGAAATTCATTAAGATCCTTGTTGGACGGACCAGAGATGTGCAGGAACGACTGGATGTGCTTTCAGAAACTGCATAGGCTGTGTGTGTGTGTGTGTGTGTGTGTTACCTGGCCTGATTGAAGTGCACTGGGGTGTTTCAGGCCTTGAATACAGCCGTCTCTGGGTGGTGGTGGTGGATTTTTTTCTGCTTAGACCTCATCTCTTCCCAGCCTTAATCATCTGCCCAGGGATTCATCCATTCCCCTCCTCGGGCCGCGAATCAGACTCTACGTGAGAAGTGCAGTCAGAGCGAAGGCGGCGGTGTGCTGAGCTCATCCGTAGCTCCATACGCAGATAACACACACTAACTTCACACTACATCACATCTGTGTTTTCCTTTTCTAACCTGCAGAAAAGGTCAAATTGACCAAACCTGGAGGGTTTTGTCTTTTCTGTTTGAGTCGGTTGTTTTCACACAGCGTGTCCAGAGAACAGGGTTGGAGTGTTGATGGGTTTTTATCTGAGAGCCCTGCGGTCTGCTCCCTATTGATCGGCCCCGAAGTCTTTGTTGAGACAACAGTGACAGATAACCTGGAGCTGAGACGTCCAGCCTCAGCGTGGCTCCGCACAGCTGCTTCTACAACTTTTTGGGCAATTAAAAATCATCTTACTGTGATCTCCCTGTTTCAGAGCAGTCATCCATCTCCGCGTGTGTTTGTTTAAGCACAGCAAGGTTTAAATCCACACTCTATGTTGGTTCTTTAGCAGGGACTCAGTAAGGTTGGGTTTGTGTTAAAGTTCGGCAAAAAGGCACGTTGCGTATTCTGTCTTAAAAGCGGCGTGGTCTCTGAGCCACAGCCGGGAATCTTCCAACTTTCTGTAAGACTTTCCAGTCGGCTGACATCTCCACGCCTAATCCAGGCAGATCAGCCTGGATTAGACGAGCAAAGATTGTTCAAGTTTTAACAACAGAGCTACTTAATCACGCTGGTAGGACCAGAGATATGATGAATACCAACACAGTAATCAAATACATTAGCTCTAAAAAAAGGCTGGTAAACTAATGTGATTTTTTTAATATGAAACATGAGACCAAGAGGAATCATTTCAGATCTTTTACCAACTTTAATACAAAATGTTTCCTGTACAGTTCAGCAAAAAAACAAACTTCACTAAAGCATCATTTACTTGAGGTCCTACATATTTAGTCACTCTGCCTTTCAAAAGTTTCCCAAATCTTTCAGAACAAAAACTTTCATGAGTTTGTAGTGAACCCAGCACTGAATGCTCCGTTTTTCCTGTTCTAAACGTTTTATTGTGGGACTTCATTAAAAAAGAAATCAGAAGAAACATTTTCAGGTGCCTTAAGGTGCAACAATAATCTGTAGGAGCTATTATATATACAAGTATCATGTTTACATCATGATAAACAACATGTTTACTTCATGCATTCGGCATGAGCGGATGCTTTTCCTTTATCAAACATTTTTAAATCATGGGGCTCTTGTGGGAGAACCTTCTTGCCCTGCAGAATACATAATGGATTCCTCGGGAAATTGGCAAATTATCTGCCTTTCAATTGGAAGATTTCGAAGATATTCACATGATTGGAGTTATGATAACCGGATTGCTGCTGTTGGATGATGGCTGTCACAAATTTCAACAGTTTCCAGCAGCAGTTGAGAAGCTGCACGACCAACTTGGAGGGACGTGTTGGGTTGTAGTAAATCAGTCTTGCATGTTAAACGACTTTAAGCCTAGTTTCTCCGTCTACGTCTCAAAAGGATTGACGCAGCTTTTTGGGTATTTGGAGGAAATGCAACTATTCGATTGTTAAAGGGATGCTTATTGCAATCAATAAAATTAATAATTTATGGAAAAAAGAATATATATATACATATATATATATATATATATATATATATATATATATATATATATATATATATATATATCAGAACTCATCAGAATGAGTTCTAAACATGTATTGAAACATGAAACCAATTCACATATTTGTGTGCAGAATAAAGATGAAATTGATTTTTCCAAATTGAAAAGTTTATTTACAAAATGAGAAAAAGAAAGATTTACTCACTCAGACTAGTAACTAACACACTACTGATCAAAATAAATGCACAATGAAGGAAAAAATATAAATAAAAATAGAAACCATGAATTCTTCTAGAGGAGTCTGGATGCTTTAAAGAACCAAGGCTTATTTTGTAAATGCAGGAATGAAAGCTAAATTAGTTTACTATTGTGATCGAAAAATGTATTATTATGATTAATCTTTTAGTATTATTAACACTGAGAGCAGAGGAGCCAGACAACAGGTGTTGAGTTCGAGGTTAGAGAAGACATCACTGCCTGAGAAAATATTGACTCTTCTCACTAACTTAGTTTTGAGAGTTTCTCTTATTGTGTTACATATAACCCAAGCTATTGCCATTGTTTTGTATATGTCAAAAGTCACTTATTCACAGCTAAAGTTTTGTCTTCAAAGTTATAGAGGCAAGGTTGCTGAACTTTATAAATACTTATTTTCATATGAGCTTGTTAGGGAGTTAGGAGGGGGGCAGCATTCAGCATTCACTGTGATCTGTGCTGTTCTCCTGTATGATCAATTCAACTTTTATTAAAACCCCCAAACGCTTAAAGGAATCTCTCTCATCTTTATTAAGAGTCTTAAATGCCTTTACACTATTTTTAATTAGTTTTAACTACTTGGCACTATTTATTTATGTCTAAACCAATAAAACAATGTCAGGAAAAATAAAACATTCATTGGATCAAGAAATGTTTGTTTAAAAGTTATATGGATAAGAAGTCATTGACCTGTGGAAAATTACCTCTATTTTCCTCTATTCTCTGAGTGGGAAACCCAGGAGAACGAGGAGGGAATGGACTCAGGATCACACAGAACGTGATCCTGAGTGGTATCCGTCTGCAGAATCTGCTCCTCTTTTGTAGCTGGAGCTCGGGACTTGGTGGTCGCGAGTGAATACGGCTTCTGGCTGGTTGCAGCGGGTCACCCCCGAATCCCCTCACTCTCGGAGGTCTGCAACTCAGGGGAGGTTTCGTCGGGCTTTCAGGATAAAACAATGTCTTTGTTTGTCAATGTTTAAAATTCACCTGCTATTGGTCTTTGAGCTCCTCGGAATGAGTTTCTCCCAGAAACTCGTGCTTTCCATCGCCAGCAAAGGAAAATGGTTGATCAGTGTCTCCCCGTGGCAAGCCCGGCCGAAGGCTCCTCTGACGAAGGGCGGACTTCCTGTGGAGGGTCCCTATAGACTCTCCCAACCCACTTCTTGCAGGAGTGAGGTTTCTTCTTCTCCTGTGGAGCTAGAATGCAGATTAGCGCCACCCGATGGCTGTGTGTGACCCAACACAGCACCATAATGCAGGTCTCTCCATCACCTACACGACGACAGAGGGAGTAGAGGCCCAATTATACCTACCTGTCTCCGTCAAAGTAGAGCGTACGCATAGTTGGTCAGTTTCAGCAACAGATAATCACACCGGTGCTGATATTCTGCACAACAACACGACCTTGAGTGTGATATTGCTTTTATACAACAGTTCTACAAGCACATTTTATTACTTAAAAATAGCAAGAGCAGATTATGATTTGACTGTTTGTTTAATCATTCATTTAGCTCCGCCAACACAAATAGTTCCAATTGGAAGAGAGAAAAGGCTGTTGCCAGGCAAGACAAACATTTCAAATACAAACATTAAAACTATTTTATGGCGGAGTTATACTGTTTGTAAAAGGTTCCAGTGCTGTTGTGGTCCAGTATCAGCAATCTTGGAATGCCTCTTGTACAATCAAATTACTTGGTCGGAACCAACTGTTAAACTGTTATCGTTATTAGTTTGCAAAATGAACTTACAACTTGTTAACTAAATATTTAGCTACCCAGTTTAGCTTGCTAACTAAATTTTTAACTAGCAAGCTAAATATTTAGTTTGCATAATACATGTTGGTTTGTTGGGAACTATTTTGCCTGGTAATAACATATTTAGTTTGGAGCTATATTTTCAATGTGTAAACTAAATATTTTGCTTCTAGGATAGATATTTATCCTGGAAGCTAAATATGTATATGAAGCTGTTACGTTTATAAATGAATAAAATAATAAAAACATGGACACAAAATATTAGTGTAAGAAATTACGACCCATTTTTTTCTCTTCTAAGCTTCAATTCTTGAGTCTTTAGTTATCAATAAAAGAATGTACCTTAAATGTGTTTTACTAAGGGAGGATGCTGCTAAAATCCTGCTGAATGTTTCCGTGTTGTTCTCTACTACACCTGGAAGCTTTCCTACGTCGGCGATCTCAAGAGGCCCTCCTGTGTGACAGCTTTCACATCCTGGATAACATCACACACAAACATTTTCCATGAATTATAAGATTTCCAATCTCTCACAGCCAAATCGAATCTGACACTCTGACACTTTCTCCCCACAAGTTTAACATTTATATCAGGATTTGTCATGGCCTTCAAGCCCGCTCCCTGATATTTGATCACAGGATTTATTTCTCTGCAAGAATAAATGTGCACAAAAGACCAGATGGATATGTGTATGGTTTGTGACAGGAAATCTGTATAGGATACATCTGCTTGAGAAATCCTCTTAGACGTCTGATTGAGGGAGGATGGAGGGGACAGGCGGGCTCAGAGAACACGACGCTGCTGAGTGAAGTGTGGTGACTCATCTTCTGGTTTTGTGGCTTTCTTGCTTTAAACTTCACATTTCTTCAGGTATACATTCGATACTTCATAATTTTCCCGTTTAAGGGTACATTTTTTGGTAACATGGTAACGTCTGGAAGTTTTACTTTATCTGCAGAAACCAGGCCCGTCTAAGATGAAATCATGAGAGCCTGATGCGGAGACATCCAGTGTGTGGAGGTTTATATTTTTAACGCTCTGAAGGACGGCTGAGCTGTTATTTTTCCCCCTGGGCCACATTAGCAGCTGTGATTATTGTCACCATCGGTTGAACAAGTTCTCCAAGTACATTTGATAATAGACCGTAAAGTGTTTTCCTCTTTTGCTAACAGCACGGATTACAACTGATTAATACAATGTGACAACTGAAGACTTTTACCATAACCCTTGAGACATAAAAGGCTATTTTAAAGAATCCTTAATAACTGTTGAGATCAGGACTGTCTTCAGTCAACTAGAGAAAAAATGGCCGAAAAAGGGCGCCAACATATATCCAATCTATACTGGAAGTCACAAGCAGAAGTTATTTAAGCACTGCTAATCACTAAGTTGTAATGTTAGTTTTTTATGGATATAACTGCTCTTAAATGTTGAAATAAATAGACTGATAAAATTAGGTTTAAGTACTGGTTCTTGAATGTTAGGATCAGAGACGAGAAAGCCGGACCTTGCCTTTTAACGGGTACAATTGGGTTTCGACTAAAGAGGTGCATTTGTTCACAAAATGAGTATCACACTCTAACAAAAAGGCTTTCAAAACAGTCGATACCTGTGAACCTTTGCACGTATTCTCATAAATAACCCCCCTGGCTGTTTGCTCTTGTTTAACAAAGTCTGTGGGGGGGGCATTAGGTATTGACGCCGAAGAATCAATATGTACATTACGCAGAGGAGAAACCTTTGTTTGGGACCTCGTTTATTCTTCTTTTTGCTTCACGGCGGTTTCCATTTGGGACTCCCGACGTAGATTAGATAAATGGCGGTGCCCTAGTCGGCCATTTTACCTGCAGTCGGCAGCTGAAAAGGAGACAACTTAGTTATGCTAGCTTTGAAAAGGCTAACGATTAGCATGCTTAGCTGGTCACCTAGTGGATCCTTCCTGCCCACAGCTATTACAATCTACAACTCGTTGAAGAATTAAATCATAAGAGCTGCAACATCATTAAATGTGCATACTTGTCCATCACTGTTCATACCTAGCCTCACAAAAAAAGTAATCCACACGAAAATCAGCTGAAAACGGTTCTTTCCTAAAACTCCAGCAAAAGTGAAGATCTGCGTTTTCTCTGTTTCCAGCGTTTGCGTGTGGACAGATGTAACCAGAGTTTTTGGTGTTGCAAAGACAAAAAAAATGCTCCTACATCACTTATGCCACCTGTGTTTAAACGCAGAAACGGTAATTATGCCCTTAAACGCTGTGTTGGTATTATCCATCATCAAAGCTCTTTTTTCTTGCTTGTTTTTACAAGCTCCATCATTGGTTTGGCAACACTATGAATGTGCGTGAACCGAACTTATCCGGTTACGTGAGGCTGGGGATTTCTATAAAAAAATAAGGTGGGGAAAATATTCCATTTATAACCTCTTAAACCAGAGGCTGTTTATTTCTGAATATGGCATACCTACACTCTGGAACATTTTTACAGCCTGTAAAAGGTCTAAAATGTTCAAATTGCTCTCATATAATAGGAAGGTCTATGGGGAAACTGAATGTTAAAATTCTGAATGTGAAATCCGGCTGAAAAGATACACATTAGCAGCTTGTTTTCATTGTAAAGAAGCAAATAAACATCAGAAATAGTGACTAATCACTCTTATGGACTTTAGACCACATGTTGGTTTCTGTAATAACAAATAATTTAAAGTTGAAAGTTAAATGTTACTCTAGGAGGCGTGCCCCCCAAAAATGGGGGCTAGGTGTCGTAAGGGGTTAAAAAGCTGGCTACGTGTGTGCAAGGCTTTAACCAGTAACTCACCGCCAACCACAGTCTATCTCCGCCCACATTTTCTTTTTGAAAACTGAAGTGTTGTCGAGCAGATCCGAGATTTAGGTGGGCTGGGTTTCTATTTTTGCTAAATGTACTAAAATACCAAACCCAGATTTGTAGACACATCTGTTTGCTTATCAGCAAAAAGAGAAAAAATATTTGGGGGTGAGTTGCGCTTTAAACTGAACTCAGTATGAATTTATGTGATTTGATTTGTAAAGTTATAAAGTCAAAAGTTAACAGCAATAATTTGGGTTTTTTAGCCTTTAAAAAAATCTAGTTCATTTTAAAGTCATATTTGCTTCCATGTCATTTATTAGCATTTAGCTTGTAAGCTAATAATTTACCCTACAAACTTCGGGCTCAATACTTAGTTAGCGAGCTAAATGTTTATTTTGAAGCTACTTATTCAGCTTCAAACTAAACATTAGTTCAAACCTAAATATTTACCTTATACGCAAACGTACTTAGATAAGCAGAAGTGGTCTATCAAAATAAAGCTGGGTCTTGTGAACCTCTGTATAAACATTTTTTATTTTCTCTATCATTTTAGCTTAAAATGTAGGATGAGCCATTTTATTAGCAATATTGATGCTTACTGATGGATTTACAGCAACGGTGATGCAGCAGTTTAAATGAAGGTTAATAAGACCCAGCTTTTATTTTGATAGGCCACTTTTGCTTATCAGCAAATTAATTAGCATATTAAATATTTACTCCTATATATTTGGCTTGCCAGTTTAGCTTGCTAGTTAAATATATAGCTTATTTAATCTCTAAACAAAATAAAAATATTTATAAAATTAAATATTTAGCTTGAAACTTTGACATATGAATAAATAACATGGGGCTAAATATGAACTAACCACCTTTTTTCCCTTATGACAAGCAAAATAGTCCAAATTGTTATGGTTAATTTTGACTGTGTAGCATTACAAAAAGGCCCCCAAATATGTATTGAGATGAAAAAGATGTTAGAGTTGTCCAGAAACCATCTTTGCCTCCATTTCCAGCATCCTGCTACTGGTTGAATTTTCTTTCCAGCTTGCTGTTGTCATGCATGAGCAGAGCAGCGTGTGTGGCGGATGGATTAATCGCCGTTGCGTCTTTTTTTGTTAAACCATCAAAATGGTGTCAGCTCATTTAGATAGAGATGGGAGGTCTGCAGAGACAATCCGCTTGGTTGAATCATCCTTTGGGGAGGCAGCGCAGCCTCCAGCACATTGTTCATCAAGCTTCATTCAGTTTTCGAAAGAGAACCGGATTTGGAAAGCTGCTGGATTCAGGTGAAACAATAGCTTAAATCAGGCTTCTGGGCACATTTGAATCAAGGCAGCTGTGCTTCCTCAGAGATTGTGTTTATTTATTTACCAGTTTCTATCTTTACACATTGTTTTCAATTAAAAAATAGCAACGTTAGGCTGATTTAGTCTCCTTTTTTGGCCTGCAACAGGATTATTCCAGTATGTTAGTCGTCATGGAGCATTCGTAATGGAGTAGGAAATTGTTCTGACACTCCTTTATGCATCTGACTTAAAATATACAAAGAGATTGAATGAAAATGAATTTGTTAAAGGCAAAACGTGCTTTCTGCATCTCTGTCCTTCTAGCTTTGTTCTGTTTCAGTTTTTTCCCCCTCATCTTTCAGATGTGATGCTGCGCTGCAAAAAATGTTCTGGACTCAAAGGTTTGGCTCCTCACACCACCTATGAAACCTTAAAGGCACCAGCATGCTCACACACACACATAGGTGTGGGGACATTGGTGTTTACATATATATTCCTGGGCTGAGGTTATCATCAATAGAGCTTGAATAATTTGTGCAAAGAGCTTTGCAGTGACTGATTTATGTACCCGTTTTTGTGTGTTGTGAATGTGTAGTTCTTAGTTCATATTATTTGATTTGTTTTGTTAATTTTGCTCCGTTTTATTGGTTGTTCTTTTTCTTCCACCTCTCAGCGGTCCTGTGGATGTAGAGGGCTGGGATGTTTGTTACACTTTCCTCTCTTGTATCGTCAACTCACACTCCTACCTCTCCTGTCTCTCTTCTTCATTTTCTTTCTTTCTTGCTTTCTTTCTTGCTTTCTTTCTTTCTTTCTTTCTTGTTTTTCCATTTACATGTCCATAACTTCAGGAAATAAAACCACAGCAATCTGTAATAAACTTTTTTCAGATATCCAGTGGAGCACTATAGCACTATATATGTATATAATATATAAATTACATACAGTACCACTGTACCATAGCTGTAATGCTTTTCTTGAGAAAGTAAATCTGTATTAGAGCCATTGTTAGGCCACCCAAAAAAAATTCAGAAACCCTGAGATTACAGTCACCTATTTTCCAGAAAAAAAAGAAGGGAAATTCTCTGATGTCAAAAAGTAGTAAAATTACGAGTAAAAACTCCAAAAAGTAGGAAAATCTGTGACAAAAGTTGTAAGATTACAAGTTAAAAGACAGACATTTTTAGATTAATTTCAGATATTTTCTAAGGAAAAAAAGCATAATTCTCTGATGTAGAAAAGCACAAAACTTGTGAGAAAAAATAATTCCTATAATTAAAGGCGTACATTTTTCGATGTCGACAATAGGATATTTCTGACAAAAACTATGCATTTAATCATTGAAATTTCTTCTTTTTTTCCCACAACTTTTATACTTTTCTACATCAGAGAAAATATGTTCAGGAAAATATGTGACTTTAATCTAAGAATTTCTGAGTTTTCTGGGCTGAAATGTACTCCAAATATTCTTCTTTTGTTTACAATGTTCCTAATACTCCTTCGTAACTCAGACACCAATTCCGAGAACGACACTGCCAGACAGGAAACGCTAAAAAAAGAAAAAGTTTTGGCTTCTTTGTCCATCCTTCTTTGTCTCTTTGAAGGACCAGATGCCATCTTCTGTATTTCCCTTGACTGTTTCATTTTGAATAAACATAAATATTACCCATGAACACTACTTTTTAAATTGTTTTTAATGAAGTCCAGACGGAAAAATATTTCCAATCATCATTTGCCGCCTACAGCCTGGACAGCGAGTTTAATAGGTTTGCTTGCAGACAAATAGAAGAACTCAAAACTGAGATTACATCACTTTAGTATATAGAGTCTTGTTTGACAAATTGCACAGTGAAAATTACCTGCAATAATTTGTGTTATCTAGTCTGTCATACAGTTAAAATGATGGGAGTTTGTTTTTCTCTGTCACGGTTTCATCACATTTATCTCTAAGTAACAGTTTATAACAAAATATTGTTTTAGCAAGCTGTACTGGCTAGTAGAATATATGGCTTCAAACTAAATATTTGACTCAGAGCTAAATATTTTGATAAAATGCTAATTCACTTGCCGATAAGCAGAAGTGAACTACCAAAATAAAAGCTGGGACCTAGCTATAGCTAAATTAGTATGTCAGCTAAATATGTAATGTGCTAATATGCTAACTAAATATCGAGTTTCAAACCATGACATTTATGAATCATTAAAGTACATTGATACATATAGGATTTTGAAAAACAAACATCCGTTTATTTCTCCTATAACAGGCTAAATAAGCCAAATTATCGCTGTTAATTTCTGTGTAGCTTTACAAACAGAGCCCAATATTGGGAAACATGACAGAAAGACAACATGAATACTCACATTTCACATCAATCATACATTCATAAGATTTTTCCATGTGCTTACTGAACGTGTTTTTTTTTTTTGTTCTTTTAGTTCTTGAAAACGAAACAATGTTAGCCATGTTTCAGTGAACGCAGCAGACTCGATCGGGATTCGTGTTACAGCAGATGTTTGGGCGCATCGTCTCAGGCACTTCCCCAAAAACACGCACTTGTTGACTCCACACACACTGAACTTCTTGTCTTCATGCTTTAGTCCTGAACGATTCTTTTATTTCAGTAATTCAGTTCGAGAAGTCAAACTCAAATGTTCCCTTCTTCCCATCATGCCACTCCCGAACCAGAAGATACATCAGCTGCGCGTTACCTTGGCTATAGAGGACCAGAACTGGACTGTTGCTCAGAGGTAAAAAGTCCTGTTTTCAGATTAAAGTCAAGTTTGTCCTTTATTTGAAAATCCATTCTGGTAATATTGATAATTCTTGTTTAGAATTTCAAATCTTACTGTTGAGGAGATTATCTGTAGTTTTCGTTTTTATAGTCGCGTAAAATCTAAAAGACTCTCTGACTGCTGCGCTATCACCAGAAACAGATGCAATCATGTCTTTTGCTTTTGATTGCAGAAGACGCTTTGATAAAAACAAGAGATTAGGAAAGTGAATCACAATCCCAACGACTCCCCCGCTTTCAAACAAAAAATATATATATTTTTTTTCGTTTACAAGCTATCAGAAGCGGTTGAAATGATAATTAAACTGTCCACAGCAAAAACGCCATAACTGGTGACCTACGGTGGCTAACAAACAAGCTAACCTTGCTAAAACTGCGACTGCAAATGATAGTAAAGAGAGCCGGTGTGACACCCAAGCTTTGTAGCTTGTGTAAGTTGTGTATCCGCTGTGTTGCTGGACAAATAATCCCTCTCTAGTTTCTGGTTGTTATTGGTTTTTATTGGCTGTACTGCTTTATCCCAACATGTCTTACATGTCAGCAAAGGTTGAGGGAAAGCACCAGAGTCTAATTTGGGATTAGTTACAACTCAAAAGCATCATAGCACTCCTGGTAGCTTGGTTACTCTGCCATATATCTTTTAAACTTGCCTGATTTGTATGGTTGTTAATCTGCCCAATGTCAATACATTTTTTAAAAAAGCATAATTTTCTGAGATTTTGTTGCATTACTTCTTTTTTTTTTGTCTTACCCTGGTACGAAACTTGTTTAATGTAAGGACTAAATCTGAAACTAATAAAAACTAAACAGAAACTAAGCATCTTCTAAAACTAAACTACCTTACAAATGATTGGAGCTCCGGACGTCACGTGGCTCTCTGAGTGTAGCTGCCATGATGGCAGGAATGATGTGTGATAATTAAATTAACGTCGCAGTCTGGGATTTTACTCCGTCAGAGTTTACTACCCATTTTAAAACCAAAGATTATATTTTATACACCAGGAAATTGAATCCCTTATAATACCCCCAGGATACTTTTTAAAACTTAACAAGCTGTAGGAGCGGACCTTTTACGGGGCCTGAGATACCCTGATTTACAACTTCCTGATCAATTTTCCCTCATCTTACTCCGGAGCATCAATAATCAACAATCAACAACATATAAAAGCCTGGAGGGATATAAATGGACACAATCGGAGTTTATTATCAAGATCCAGATCTGAAATATTCCTGCTTAGGACTGCGCACCGGGACAGTAAGTGGAGCAATGAGAAGCTAGGTTATATCTGCGTGCTTTTTATGTGTGTCAATATCGTTAATCAATCATTGCTTCAAAAAATAAAAATACATTACACCTTAATTCTCGCCGTGATCACAAGACATAAAAACAGCAGCATGCAAACATGAAAAAGATTATAATTCTGCAAAGTTTTTACGTGACGTTTACTAGTTGCTATGTGAGCAACAAGAACAATCAAAGCAAATAAGTGTAGAAAGTTAATTAAAGGAAACTCCGTTTAGTTTACACTGCCACGGATAACTTTTCAGCGTTCATAAGCCGTTATCATTAAAACTGGACACATTCTGATTACAATCGTTAGAAATACTAATATAAAAGTTAACTTCTGGGTGAAGTTAGCTGAAACAGTCACCACACAATCCATCTTTCCCTACGAGCTGGAATCTTTTGGGACGCGATAAAACGTTCCGTCTTTAACCCGACTTCGGCGGTTTGTTCTGCCAGGGGCACACACATGAGTCGACGATTTTCACGAAGCTGGTGAATAACCCGTTAGCTACTGTAGCTTGTTTCCGTTTTTCCTGCCAGCGTGGCGTCATCTCCCGGAGCTCTATTGGTACTTTGTGTGGGTCAGTACCAAGTCTTCAACATCTTTATAAATTATCTCCATGACTTTGGGCCTGATAAAGCCAGTGGATCAGAACCATCAGAGGACCTGCCTCCCCAAATCTTCACTCTGGACATCCGGCACCTTGGATTCGGGGCTTTTACTCCAAACTTTAGGACCTTGAGTTATGCTCATGTGAAAAAAGGATTTCAGATCACTGATCAGCAGTCCAGTCCTTTTTCTCTGGAGAATCTCTCTAACTGACCACTATCTAGACATTTTTTCTTCCAGTTAACTTTCTGTTAATATGCATTCCACTGAGCTCCACCAACACATCGTTTGGATATTTACTGGTTGTGTTTGGTTCCTTATTGGTGTGTCAGAGTAAAGTTGCAGCCAGAAGCCGGTCGGTTTGCAGGACATAAAGACTAAAACATGCAGCAGTGCGAGCCCACAAAACTATCAGCACTCATTAAACACAGCTTTTCTCCAATGATTGGCTCTATAACAATTTAAATTATATAATAGTATCTTGAAACATGTTCTCATCTATATAATCCTGGTTAAAATAAAATAATAAAACGAGTGGAAGTAGTTTCTGCTGGCTGAAAAACTTTTGAAAACTGTGGGCTGAACTCTGTGGTTAGGTTTAGGAAGGCACTTTGGTCAAAGTTGAAACCATAAATTGTTAATGGAAGCTTTTAGTAGAAACTCATGGTTTGTTCAGTGGTGGGAAATAATCCTAAAATGTTCTTTCTGGTAGAATCTGAAACATGCTAATCGATTCTATCTGCAGATAACAAAGCAAGTAAAACAACTTTATCTGCTGAGTCTTCAGCCACAGAGTCATTTAAGGTTCAAAGTCTTGCATATTTATCATTTGCAGTTACAAGAGTATAAAATTAGAATAAATCATAAAACATTTCACCCTTTAAATGCTCTAACTAACCTCAACTAAACGGCAGTTCCTAAACATAACCACAAAATGTTTCTTGAAGGCTTAAAGCTTTGCTTACTAGAGCTCAGTTATTTATCATTTTGGTGTTTAACATTTTAATGTATATTTAAGCAAATTAGCAATATAAAATTGAGATTTTTAGGTTTTCAGCAGCCCTGGAAGAACAGCTTTGTTTTTTTATTATTTTGTTGCAACGTGCAGATCCACCATTAGATGTCACCAGATTCCAAATGCTGATTTAGCATTTTGCTTTGTTTATTTTTGTGATTAAACCCAACAACAGATTTTTTTTTCTTAGACAAACACCAAGAAACCTGATTGGACTTAATATTCAAATGAAACTTTAAATTAAAATATGCTTGTAACTTTAAATAACTAGATAAAATTACATTGTTTGCACAGCCATTACCTCGGGTTTTAAGGCAGTCATTACAAGTCAATGAAGAATTAACTGAAATTAATTTCTATAAACATTATTAAGAGTTTCAGCTTCCAAAGCTAATATATATTTACATATATGAAAAAACAGTTTTCACTGATCTTAGAAATTCATCTTTTATGTCTCAAATGCTCATGTAGCCCAACATTTCTGACCTCACTCTGTATAAAATCTGCATTTGACTCATGAACTAAAACATCTGCATTTAAGTCCTCCTGAGAAGTTTTTTTATCTTTGTGGATGGACTTTATTTGAATATTAATAACCATTACAGGTCAAAGAGATGCACAAAACCCTTGAATTATATATAACCATGCTGCTTCACACAAATGTCTCTAGCTCTGTTTCATCTTTCTTCAGCATTTGTCAAACCCGATGCCTGTGCATTCATCATGGTTGAAGTTCTGCATTAAAATAAGTTTTCTCACTTAGTAGTTCAATAAACGACTCAAATCAATGTAAATGAAACTCATTTTCAGTTCTTCTGCTGCTTTACAAACTATTTTTACAGATTTTATATAAATCGAAGCAAAATGTTCGCTTTGTCCCTTAAAAACATTTGAAGAAAGAGAAAAAACAATGCATATATAGCATTGGCTTTAGGTGCTGGAATCCTGGTATTCCTTTTAAGCTGAAAGTTATTCATCCCAAACGGGACACAATCTTTTAGGTCACTTCTTTCACGAGTCAGAAATGGCCCGATCATCTGGACGATTCGTCCTCCAAGCGAAGTGGGAGTGATGCAGAATGATCTACGTAAAGCTCTCACACCGCCGGGAATCATGTGCACCACTTGGAAAGTTCAGCCTCAGTCTGACTACTTCCATCTTTTATTTCCACATGAGTCACGATGAAGCAGTTGTGCTCCACCTTTTGCAGTGTTGGAGCTTTTTAGCAGTCTGAAGCCTACAGCGTTGTGTAGATGTAGACAAAGATGATGACGACCAGGTTGAGGATAGTCCCGATGATGCCCAGCATGGCCAGGATGCTCTCTTCCTTACTTTCCTTGTCTTGAATTCCCTTTTCCTCATCACCGTAGACAGTGTTTACCATTTTCCCCACAAAAGTCTTCAGTTTTTGTCTCGGACAAATCTGGAGCAGACAGAAAAATCTGTTAAACATCCTGTTTAAGTTAATCGAGCTGCTTCTTTTTTCACTGCAGACCAACCGAGAGAATGGAGATCCGAATTATGACAGGTAAATAATGACTGTCACACATTTGGTTGGAGAGCGGCCTTTTAGTTTTGAAAATTTTTTTGTATATGCCTAACTAAAATTAATTTTAAAAATGTACAAAATAAAATACTTTGGTTCTGAAAAGAAAGCATAGTTACAAAAGCCAATTGTATGAGGTACTGTTTGTAATGTTAAACAGTCACAAATGAACAGCAATGTAATAGGTTATTTTTTATGTTTTTATAATCATTCTTTATCATTATTATTTATTATTAAATGTCACTTTTTATTAATTATTTAACTTCAAACTAAACATTTAATGTTGACCTGAATATTTAGCTAGCAAGCTTAACTGTCTAGCTAAGTATTCAGCCTCAAACTAAACATTTCACTCACACACAAATATTTAGCTATTATTCAATCTTAGTTGCAGTTAATTGAAAGCAGACTACCAAAATGAAAGTTGTATATTGCAAATCTCTAGTAACTGCATACAATGTCCAACATTTCAGGTAGAATGAGCCGTTTTAATGGCATACAGACGTTTAGCGACCTGTTTCCGACAGTGAATATGCATGTTTGCAAAATATTTCGCTCAGTGTAAAATATTTACTTCCAAGCTACATATATTAAGCTAATCAGTTTAACGTTCTAGATAAATGTTTACTTCAAAGTTATATATTTAGCTAATCAGTTTAGTTTGCTAGCAGAATATTTACTTCAAAGCTATATATTTATCTAATCAGTTTAGCTTGCTAGCTGAATATTTATGTCAAAGCTATGTATTTAGCTAATCAGTTTAGCTTTCTAGCAGAATATTTACTTTAAAGCTTTATATTTATCTAATCAGTTTAGTTTGCTAGCAGAATATTTACTTCAAAGCTATATATTTATCTAATCAGTTTAGCTTTCTAGCTGAATATTTACTTCAAAGCTATATATTTAGCTAATCAGTTTAGCTTTCTAGCAGAATATTTACTTTAAAGCTATATATTTAGCTAATCGGTTTAGCTTTCTAGCGGAATATTTACTTCAAAGCTATATATTTAGCTACTCAGTTTAGCTTTCTAGCAGAATATTTACTTTAAAGCAGTATACTTAGCGACAAAGTTTAGCTTGCTAGCTGAATATTTACTTCAAAGCTATATATTTAGCTAATCAGTAGCTTGCTAGCTGAATATTTACTTCAAAGCTATATATTCAGCTAATCAGTAGCTTGCTAGCTGAATATTTACGTCAAAGCTATATATTTAACTAATCAGTTTAGCTTGCTAGATAAATATTTAGTTGGCCAGTTTTTTATTTTTTTTAAGGTTTTGAAGCCATATAGGTATTTGACAAGGGATGGCGTGGAAAGGGGGAGAGGAGCAGGGAAAAACATGCAGCTAAGGTCCGCGAGCATATGACTAGAACTTGGAATGACCAGGTTGATGATTTGAGGCCTCCGTACACTGGGTGCCCACACTATCAACTACGCCACGCAATGCCACAGCCATATAAGCTTGCTAGATAAATGTTTTGTTTGAAAACTAAATATTAGTATGAAACCTCAATATTTAGCTATGGACTTAATATTTAATTTGACTAAATATTTAGAAATTAAAAATCATAAAAAGCACTCTGACCTCCACCAAGACCTCTCCAGTTTCAGATTTGTGCTTTTTATGTTCCACCTTTACCAACAATCTATTGTGTTCTCCATACGTCAGAATGAAGAGAAGGATTTAAACACTGAAGCTTTTTCTTCTAAAGAACACATCCAGGCATGACTAAAATGTCCTATAAATGTGGATTAATGTGTAGGTTTTCCACACAAAAAAACAACAAAAAAAACAATACTCAGCATCACCAAAAGAATGCCAAACCGTTTTCTCGGTTCACACAAACATGGTGGAAGAGAAGAAATATTTATGTTAACTCTAATATATATATGAACATTGCTGTTAAATATCCATTAGTCCCTTTAAAAAACCCAAACTCTGACATTTTTATGCTTATATAAATCTAACACATGTGACTGTTGGCAGATGCTGCATAAAACTGAAGGTCATTAGCACCCCCCCCCCACCACCCACCACCCTTTGCCCAGAGATGTACGACCGCACTGAATGAGTTGACTATATTTAGCCTCCAGCTGCTGCATCAAGTTGTCACTGAGTTTCAGGGGGAATGAAGGAGTTTTTTTGGTTATCTTCAGTGGACCTGTGATTGGATCAGCAGTGACCTGGCTCCGTCATCCCTGTTTTGGTCGTTTCTGAGAGTGCCAGCGCTAGTCTGTGTGATTTCGCAGCTGTGAGTGTGAGTGGGCCTGAGTGTGTGCTGATATGTGTTGCCCGGGGTGCCCTGTTAGAAACTGGCTGGACGTTGTTGGCCTGCCGGCGCAGCAGCTTGTGCAAGTTTGCATCCAAACACCTCTCAGGAGAAAAGTGCTTCTCATGCGGGTCAACGCCTTTCATTCGCCGGCGCGCAAGAAGTTAAAGCAAACAGGAAATAAACAGGGAGGCTGAGTCTCAGGGGAACGCCTCTGATGCAAGAAACACAGCGAGAAACCTGGCGTCCATTAAACTACCTGAGGCACTAACAGCTGCTGGATGTACCTTATGGATGGATGATGGATGGAAGGATATTCATCGATCCATGCATCTGTTCATCATCTATTTATCCACCCATCAGTCCATCCATTCGTTAATCATCTATCCATTCATCATCCATCCATCCATACATACATCCATCCTTTCATTAACTATCCATCCATCCATCCGTTAATCATCCATCCGTCCATTCATCCTCCATCCACCCGAATCTCCATCCATCAATCGTTTCACGATTCGTCCATCTTTTCATCCATTTATTAATTTATGCATCCATTGACACTTCAAATTGTCAGCAACCAGCCAACACATAAAGAAACTAATAACAAAACATTTCTTATACAAACCTGGGGCTGTGAAGAAGTATAACTTATTAATTCCAACCCCCATATAAGGAAAGTGTCACATTATCAGCTCTCCCAATGGTTGCTTCCCTTTATAGTAACATTAACAATTAACAACTAATTCAGTAAAAATTAAAAAAACAAAAAAGATACCAGGAACAAAAAAGAACAAAAGAGAAAGGAGGAAAAAAAAGAGATCAAAACAACTGTGGTTGTTCTTTTTCCATTACCAATTTTAAGAACAGTGCTGTAGTTTGTCATATATAGTCAGTCATCTTTAACAGTTTCTAAATAAATTCTCTTCGTACAGTTATACAAGTTCTTCAGTGAGCTGCTACATTTCCGGTTTTCCTCTAAAGCTGCATTCACACCGCACAGTTGGTCTGTGTCAGGCACGCATCCAACGGATGAAGTTTGACGTACTTTTTGGCTTCCATAGCCTGCTTCTGAGGAAAAAATAACGCATGGGCGGGGCTTCCTCTGTTGCCGGACGTTCTGAACTATGGTGGATTGTAACGAGAAAGTGACCCGGCTTTATTTGCTAGATAAAGCTAGACAACGTCGACATCAGGTACTTCCATCTGTCCCGCGCCTAATTTTACGACCTCCTCGGCCGCATCGGAGCTAAAATCTCCCACCAGGACACCAACTACAGGTTCTCTGTTCCTCCTTAGGAGCGCCTGTCCATCTGTCTTCACTAAGCGTTATTTATGAGTTTTGAAATCTGCATTTGTAAAAAAAAATTTTCACTGGGCCCGCGCTTCATTCAAGATACGTGTATAGTGACATAACTACAGTGAGACGCTCTGATTGGTTGCCGCACTGCGTTAACTGCGTTGGGTCCGTCAAAAGTTAAACTAGCGGAACTTCTGCGTTGCTGGCTTTATGAGCTTTGAAGCTTGAAAAGTTGACGGAGCCAAAGCTCACAAAGCGCCGCAGAGACCGTGACGCTCCTCTTACGGCCTCCACCATAGACTTAACATGTAATCTTGACGTTGCTGACTCTTACAAAGCATGCGGTCTGAATACACCATAATTCATTCCATAGATCACCTCCACGACGAGTTATAAAACATTCCTTAAAGTAGTATTTACAGATAGTTTCTCAAAGTTCATTTGCATTGGCAGATTAGATTTGCCATCTCTGTTACTAAACATTATTTGAATATTGGTTGAAGCAGTCAATATCTCATTTTATACATTATTTTAATGATTCAGGTTTGACCATATCATAAAATGTAATAATTTTTGATTTTATGAAGAGTGAGTTGGTATTATCTGTTTATTATTCTAATTGTTTACTTTTGTAAAATGTAAACAACTTATGATTAGTTGTATACGTTTTGCCCCATATTTCTATTTCATAACTGATGCAAGGCAAAATGAGTTCACTGAGTATTTAGGTTTTCCCATTATTGCAGTAAATCTTATTACTAATGTAGGTTAGATGTGGTTTCCAGCTTAATTTGCGGTCAAGGACGATTGCATGAAGTTTTTCATTTATCAACATAGTGAGATTTTCAGCTCAGTGTCAATTTTCCAACCAACCATTCTTTTAATTTTCCAATTTACACTGATGTTTTGTGCAATAACTGTTGTACATTCTTTCCAAGAAAAACAAAAATAGTATTGTCTGCATAGAGGACTCACCAAAATTCGCATGAGATAAAACATAAGTAATTGATTTAAAGCAAAAAGAAAATTGCTCCCTGCACAGATCCTTGAGGTACCCCACAAGAGATGTATTAATTCAACTGGACAAACTGCTGCCAAATGGACAGGTCCAAATTCAGCCACTGTAATGGGCTCTAATAGTTTTTTTCTAACTTGGTGATTAAAATATGATGGCAAATCGTATCAAACGCTTCTGTCAAATCAATAAATATGCCTATAGGATATTCTTTTGGTTCCATACAGTTACCACTTCTACTAAGTCATCAATGCCAGTGTTCTGTAACGGTTCTCCCTGAAACCATATTGGTCTATGTTTGCTAAGAGAATAACTTGTCTCCATTTTTATAGACTGGGATTACTTTTGCTATCTTCATTAAAGAAGGGAACGTGGCTGTTGAAAAAGGCAAATTACAATTATGTGTTACAGGTTTGATTATTTAATTTATGAACATTTTAATTAAACTCATATCCAAGCCATTACAATCAAGTGATTTTTCTATACTTTTGAATAGGGGGTGTCACAATTCTCCAAATCCTCAATTTGATTTGATTTTCGATTTCAGGGTCACAATTCAATTCGATTCTCGAAATTATTTTAAAGTACAGAGTCCAGTGTCATTTTTAGAGTAGTCTACGATCACTGGTTTTATGCATTAAATTTTGTACAGTAAATATTATTTTTAAAGACAAAATTGATGCAATTTGTATTTTTCTTGTGAAATTTAAATAATTTATTTACAATAAAAGTGTAGCAGTCCTGTTTAAATATATTAGAAACATAGGGTGGCTGCCATCTAGTGACTCTTTATAGTTACTGCATAACAACTGACGATGTATTCCAGACAGCTGATAGGTTCGAGAAAAATTCAGTTAACAGCGGTCCACTTGTTTACAATGCCAAAATTGACTTAACTCGACGGGAACTCAAAAATTCCTCACTGGGGAGTTGAAAGTAGAAGGAGTGGCTTTAGTTTTGCTCCCGCTGCTTCATCTATCCTGGCCGTGGTCGAGCTGGAGCTTAGCCAATAGCTACTTGCTAGTGTCAGCTAATGTGCTATATAGACGTGTAGAGGATGTGATAAAGGCAGTTAATAGGTTACCAGGTATTGTTGGGAGTTGTATGAGAACTAGTGAGAGTTACTTGTTATGGAAAATGCAATGTGTGGTTCCTTGTGATGAAGAAATCTGAGTATAAGCCTGCTAACTGTTGCTACAGAGTCCCGAGTGCGACGCTCAGTAAATATGGAAGGTGATTGCGATCCTCTTTTGGATTTCGATGCGCAAGGTCGTAACGTAATTTCGATCAATTTTGATACAAGAGCGAGATCATGACACCCCTACTTTTGAATCAACCCAAAATCTGGAGGATCTCCATAATCTACAGGACTGAGAAAGAACGAACTCGAAGGATCATATCTATAAAAAAAACGGATTGTTCCAAAGCAATATCTTGTGGTACAAATGACTTAGCAAGTTCAGGACCAATTTCTACATAGTGTTCATTAAAGCGTTCAACTACCTCCTGCCTGTTATACAAGTTTGGGTAATATTTATTTTAGACTTTCCTTTAATTATTTCATTCAAAACTTTCCAAAAAATAATGTATATCAGCTTTGCTGTCCTCATGCAGCACTAAATAATAGTCTTTCTTGCATTTCCTGATGTCATTCAATTTATTTTTGTAGATTTTGTACTTATTTTCAGACTTTTTTATTAGGCTCCTAATAAATGTTCTATATATATAGTGTTTTTCTTTTTGTGCATTCAATATCCCATATCCCATAATCCCAATATCTCATCCATAGTTTCCATTTTTGGGATAATTTTGCTTTGTTTTATAACGAAACAATGCAAGTTAATATAGGATTCAAAAACTGACAAAGAGATATATGGTATATTTACATCTTTTTCATTTACAATGCCATCTCAATTTTGAAATTCTAGACTTTATTTGAGAGCACAAATTGATTCAGAAGATAATATTTTATATTCTGTTATGTTTAAATTGGTGATGCTACGTTTCCTTTGCACTCCAAGAACACAAAGATTGGTAAATGGTAAGTAATGTTGTTAGTTAGAATTACACTAACAATATTTTCATAAAAAGTTTAGTAAAGATATTATCTATTATAGTGGAACTATGTGAGGTAACTCTTGTTGATTTTGTTATTCTTCATCCATCCATCATTCATCCATTCGATATTAAATGACTAATTTTTTTACTTTTTTTTTTTTAAGAAAATGAATCTCTGGATTATTCAGTTAGCAGGAAAATCAGCAGCCTCATTTGTGGCCGCAGTTATTTTAATCACTGAATTACTCATTTTGTTTGCTGTTGAGCTGGAAGGAGAAGGTGGTCCAGACCGGAGTCGTTAAAGGCACAGTGTGTAATTTTCGGCCAGTAGAGGGCAGTGCATACCTAAATTATCACAAGAATGCGGTATCTGTGTCTTCGAGTAAGAAACTCAACAACGTAGGTCCAACTAGTGCTGTTTTCAAACGCTCGATTCCCTGAGAATGATCTATTTGCAGCAACATGACAAGCACATCAGTCTCTCTTTCATCGCTTGGAACTAGCAAAGAGGTAAAAATGTATTTATGGCAAAACTTTTTTGCATTTTGAGGGGAAATCAATGTTTTAATAGCGGGCTTGTTCCGTGCGCTTTGTCCGTCCGGGCTCCTGTAGAAGTAAAGACGTCATCTAATATGGCTTTCCCCCAAAAAGCGAATCCGCGCATATGTATTTTAAAAACTGATTTTTAAAGTCATATTTTACAATATCCCCAATATTTTGCAGTTAATGTGCTTTAAGCAATTATTATTACATAACATTTTAATGGCTATTTTCAAAGATGTACTGCAAAAACTACACACTTTCACTTTAAGGCATTTATCACAAAGAAGCTGTTCCTGAGAAGATACATACAGTAGATGGATAGATAGATAATTCCATTAAGATTTAGATTAAAAAACTGAAATATAATAGAAGTAGTAAGTTTTTCCAAAGTATCAGTCATATACAACTAGCCTCCAATATGATGACTGCAGCAGAACGGTAGAATAATAAAGTCATATACAGGGAAACACACTGAACTCCCTCTCTGTGTTAAAGTGCATTTTCCTCCTTTGACCTGTAACGATGCACTTTGATTATCTCTCCTGGGGAGGGCTATAAACCGGCCCCCCCCCCCCCCCCCCCACCAACCTGTACGGGGTTCTTAGTGTGCCGCACTGGATGTGCTCTGATGCATGTAGATGTTTGCTCGCTGCGGATCTAAACAAGCACTCAGCAAAACAAAAAAACACCAATTTAAAAGGAGAGGAAACGGTGAAAGGTGATAGGAAAAAAAGGCAAGAGGCGAGCTGCCGAGGTGATGGTCCATACTCATAAACAATAATCACCTCTGGTTAACACTCAGAACGGTTATCTATCTACCAATTTAGATTATTCTGATTTACTAAATCTTCTACGTATGAACCTCAATTTTGGGAATATGGAGTGGTGGACAAAATGCACATCTTCCATCTTGTTTTCCATCATTTGTTTAGTTGGATTTAGAAGTCAGGTAAACTCCAAGAAGGAATGATTTACATAAAAGCAACTTCAAAAAACTATTTATTTTTTTAAGGAAAAAAAGGGAGAGAAAAGACAAATTCATATCAAAAATTTAATTTATCCATAAATGTTTGTTTTTTTTATCCATATATTTTATTAAATTTTTTATCCATATTGCGCAGCCTTGACCACGTTTAATTTTTCAAAAAAAGTCATATAATGGCATGTTCTTTAATAAATAAATCTATGAGTCAAAAACAACGTTCGATATCTATAAATCATATTGTTTCTTAAAACCGGCACGATACTGATACTTGGATCTTGGCTGCACTGACATAAAAGGTTTTATTATCTTGTCTGCTTGTTACACCAAATGATGGTGAATTAGATAAGAAAATATGAAAAATAATAACATCAAAACTAAAAGTCGAGTGAAAAACAAACATTTTCTGTCAAATTTTTGTGGAATTTACACATTTTAAGTATGAGTTAACCAGAGCTGGGCAGTAACTGGTTACATTTACATTTACTTGAGTATATGATTAAAATGTTCTTTAAATGTACTTTTGACTTTTACTTGAGCATATTTTATCTATAATTCGATTATTTTGCCAGTTTGGAAGAGGAGTTAGCGGAGAAGATGATTCACTCCTGCTGTGTGGTCGACTGTACGGCTCGATGGGGGCCTTATAAATTTTTTTTTTTGCAAAACGAAAGAGATTGCAGGCGATCATGAGATTAAACCTGGATGCTCAAAAGAAAGCCTGGATTCCTGCAGTAACAGAGTTTGTGAGGATTATTTTTTTCACTGTAAATCCTTGTAATCATGTATTTGTTATTTAGAGAATGTCTATGTAAAAACGTGAGGTTTGCGTATTTTAAAATCCTTTGTGTATATTGTTATGGAATTCTGATTCAGATGTCCCAAACCGCGATCAGCAACCCATCTATGCCCGCTGCTGTACAGCTGTAAATCTGATCCTGACAGCTGCTTCTACTTTAATCATTAAAGCTGTTACACAACTGCATGTTTCTCATAGACTGGATTTTTTTTAAGAATTGTGTACACGGTAATATTCAGTTTTTCGCCAGATCAGACGCTACTGAATTACTCAAGTCACAGGACAACTTAACTTGTACAACAGACACTATATTTCCATAAATATAAAAAGACGACGATCAATGAGGACGCATTGAGGATTTCCCCGTTCTCCTTGGCTATCACTCACAGGTGATTAGGGATGGGTACCAATATCTATTCTGACATAAATGGTAGTAACCAAACCGAAAAGCGGTGAAAATCTTGGTGCTTTATTTCGGTTCTTCTTTTCCGGAGATGTCAAGCTCTATGGATTCTAGGCATGCCACCATCCAAGAGTGATTCCTTATATCACCAGAAAAGGTAATCATGGCTATCTTTTTCAATTAACGCATACAAAGAACACCGCCCTGTTTATAATTCAGACCAAAACACCTCAGCTCTCCTTCCTAACCAGCCAAACAGCAGATTGTTGTGCAGCAGCATGTGTTTGTGATCCTAAATGACATGTGAGTATGTTATTATTGGCGGATTGGCTTTGTGTTGATTAGGGATGTGTATTGGCAAGAAACTGGCGATACGATATGTATCACAATACAGAGGGAACGATACGATATATCACGTAGGCCTGGGCAGTATACCGGTTCATACCGAAAACCGGTGTTTATTTTATTTATGATGTGAATTTTTAATATACCCCTACACTGGTGAACAGCTCGGACAACTTCCGGAATGTTTAATTAGCGAAAGTATTTCAGCCAGGACCGATTTCACTGCTACACGCTCTTCATCACAGTGTAGAAAATAACGTTTTTAACTAAGTACAGCTGTTGGCAGGAGCAAAGCACACAATTCTGATGAAGTAATTCGAAAAAAAGAGGAGCCTTGTCTATAATTTAAAAAGTTTATCGGCTTTAAAATGTCAGACAAGAACCGAACAGCATACCTTTTACAAACGCTATTGAGAGTAACCTGTAGGGGGAAGTGTTGAGCGCTATTTGACCGTCTGTAGGTAAACGCGGTCAACGGCGGCAAGACCAGTAGGAAAGAAATTATTAATTGCGGTAAATATGTTATACATACCATCTACGATACTTCTGACGTCTTTTTTCTGTTATCTGAATATTAACCAGCTAATAATCACCTACGGTCGGTATGTTTATTTTACTTCTTCTTTGGCTAAATCCGGTCTGAGTTTAGCGGATTTCTTCAGTACTTCAGTACATGCAAAGCAATTAGAAGATGCAAATTTGTTGCTTAAATGTGAGGTTTAAAAAATATTATACATTAAAACATCAAGAATGCCTCCCAGAATCCATCCATTTCTTAACCGCTTAATCCTTAATTAAGGATTAAGCTGGTGACTATTTCCAGCTGTCAACTTGTGAGATACACCCTGGAGGACAGGTTGCCAGTCCATCACAGGGCCACAGACAGGACAAACAACCATGCACACACTCACACAATTTTAAGAGATTAATTAAGCTGACAGTCATGTTTTTGGACTGTGGGTGGAAGCTGGAGTACCTGCATGCACAGGGAGAACATGCAAACTCCATACAGAAAGACCCTGGGCCAGGATATGAACCCACAACCTTCTTGCTGCAAGGCAACAGTGCTAACCACTGCTCCACCGTGCAGCCGCCTACTAGAATCATAATCATTTTAATTATTTTCATATCATTCACCTGTGTCTGGAAAAAAACTATATGATGCAGTCCATATGGCAGTAAAAAGGGGTATTTAAAGCACATTTTTATATTTTTCATTCTTATAAGATAATGTGGATATGAATGGTGTTGTATGGAAAAAATACTGTTAAATAACGCAATAAGTTATGGGGGTTTTTTTTATATCGTGATATGAAAATTTTGCCATACAGCCAACCCCAATATCATGATATGATGAGTAATACTATATATTGCTATTTTCAAAACTGAATTTATCTGTAAAAAACCTGTCACAGCATCCTAAACACTCACACTAGTTGATCCACTGGAACACAGGGGGTAAAAAAGCCACCAATTACCAGTCCTACTTTCCATTTCACTGCCAAAACGATTGCAATACATTGGCATATCAATATTTTCTGACATCCCTAGTGTTGATATGATAATAAGTTGCCTGTGGGAATTTTCCGTCTGTTTCGGATATCAGCTCGCTGTGTGCGGCGCAGAGTTTAAATACTCCGTATTTATGTTGATTTATGCATGTTGGCTCCCTGCATAGCTTCAGTACATTTCATAGTGAGATACCACTGTGTTAAAAATACAAAATTATTCAGTTAAAGTGATGTTGTCTGACTTAAATTAGTGCTAACTATTAGCGGAAGTAGCTGTGTACATCTTCACAATAAGAGCGTTCATTTCCTGTTGTGATGAGGTTTAATCTGTGAATGTTTACTTTTGTATGAGACCAAACAAACATTCCGAATGTGATTGTGGATTTCAAAACAAAAATTCAATGGATTTCTCCTATATTTAATTTTAAAAAGAGCAACTGCATCTGGATTTCTCCTTTATTTACACTGGAAATGAATGATGATTAATTCACAGCTAAACTGCGATTAATTAGATAAAAAATGTGTGATAACTGTTTGACAGCCCTACTAAAAAAAAATTAAAAGTATTTTGAATGAATTTTGTTTGTTATGTTTTCCATTGTTTGATCAGCTTTTAAGCACCGGCACCGTTTCAAATGTAGATCTGTCATAAACCGGAACTTAACAGTTTGCGACACTTGAGAAGAAAAAAACCCAGGAAGAGCGCCACATGTTTGTAACAAAGAGTGCAGAGGCCAGTTCTTAAACGAGAATACTTAAAAGTTGGTCACTGCGTGCTGTTTACTTTTAATTTAACAGGGTTTTTCATACGTAGGAAGCTCAGCGGCGACCGCCACTGTCTAATTTATTACCGCCATGGTCTGATTTACTACCGCCACTGTCTAATTTATTACCGCCACTGTCTGATTTATTACCGCCATTGTCTGATTTATTACCGCCACTGTCTAATTTATTACCGCCACTGTCTAATTTATTACCGCCACTGTCTGATTTATTACCGCCATGGTCTGATTTACTACCGCCACTGTCTAATTTATTACCGCCACTGTCTGATTTATTACCGCCATGGTCTGATTTACTACCGCCACTGTCTAATTTATTACCGCCACTGTCTGATTTATTACCGCCATGGTCTGATTTATTACCGCCACTGTCTAATTTATTACCGCCACTGTCTAATTTATTACCGCCACTGTCTAATTTATTACCGCCACTGCACTGTTTCGATGGTGCAATTTTTTACTAAAAATTGCCTTGCGACAAATCTTGTGACATTTCTGACCACCGTTTGTTACTTTCTGTGAAAATTTGTTGCCGACATTCCCTACAGGTTAGAGAGCTGTCTTTTTCTTCATGTTTGCAGAAGTTTATCTGCATTATAAGCTGCATGCACACTTGGTGCATTCAAGAAACTGTGTTGTTTTTGAAAATTATTGCTAAATAAATCTTATTTGCATTATTTGGAATCCAGCGAGTTGCTGAGACTGCTATTTGGTGTGTAGAATAGAATAGAACAATCCTTTATTGTCCCAAAAGGAGACATTCAGTTGTAACAGTAGCAAAAGCAAGAACAGAACACAATTTGAGAGTCCAGAGAAAAAAAATACATTATGGACATAATTACAAAAACAGAGAACTGTACCGTTATTAAGATAAAAAAATACAGATAAAGCGACATAACCAGGTTGTAATGTGCAACAGAGCAGGATACTTAAAGATGTCTAAATAATTGAAAATATTTAAAAATATGTACAGAATGTGCAGAATAGACAACGGAGAAATATGTGAGCATAAAAATGGGAAGAGAAGGCAGGGTTTAAGCTTTTTTCTTTTTGGATTGGAATTTATTGGCCATTATATCGGCTTATTGTTTTATATTTGTATCGGACCCCAAAAGTCCATATCGGTCGGGCCCTAAAGAGTTTCCACTGACAGAGGCGAGGCTGCCGGACGCCTCTGACCACCACCAGTAGGCAACGGGTGAAGTGTCCAAGGATACAACTACCCAGACAGTCAGAGCCAGGATTCAAACCAGCAACCTTACAATTACAAGAGAAACTTTTTTTTTTTTTTTACAAATTTTGCAAAAATATTTAAATAAAATACATTTAAAGGAATACAAATGTATATACTGTACCTTTTAATTTAGAAAAATGTTTCATTATATTTAAAAAATTGAATTAAAATTAAATTTCTTTGTCATATTCATTGTTTGATTGTTACAGTCTGATGTTCCAGTTTAACCTTTCTATTTTTTTTTTATCTCCAGATTGTTGCAGATAATATTAACGATGACCTCTGATTTATTTTTAGGATCAGCTGAATATAGAGCCAACTAAGTGGTTGCTTAGAGGGCCCCAAACCCATAAATGGTGGAATTGAACAGAGAATACAGATGTTAAAATGTATGGAAATGTAACTCCCATTTGATTTAGATTTTATTTAGTGTAGATTACTTAAAGAATTATCTTTTAAATCTTAAATCGAGGGGCAGAACCAAGCATGTATTTGAAACGCTCACTGCACGCAATTGGATAACGCCAACCAATCACAACAATACATGATGTGACGTATCTAGAGCTACCAGCAGAGATAACTGGTAGATTAAATTCTTGCCGTATCCAGACAGCAGAACAGCAAAAACATCCTTCTTGCAAAGGAACGATTCGAGTGAGGTTTTCTGTTCGTGTTTCAGACGAAAAACCAAGTCTAAAGCCTAGTTTATGCTTCTCCGACGTACTGACGGTGGGGCTGCACGATTATGATAAAAATAATAATCACGATTATTTCGATCAATATTGTAATCACAATTATTAATCATGATCATTCATCCAGTCCTGTAAAATATCTATTTTTATTGCATCAATTATAATAATGCAATGTTGCAAAGTTTTGTGAAAAATACAACTTTAGATTAGAATAGATTATAAACAATGCAAAAAACAAACTCCAATACACACACATATATATATATATATATATATATATATATTATATATATATATATATATATATATATATATATATATATAATATTTAAAAGTACAAGCTAAATATGTTATTGCAGAGTGCAATCTCAAAGTGCAATTTAACAGAAACAATTACAGTTTATACAGAAAAGGCCTATGACATTCCCTGCACCCAAATCCTTAGTATTTACTATATGCTCCTTAGCAACTATTGCTCACCTGTTAATGTAGTAAATACTGCATAGCAAACGATCGCGTAATAGGCATGAAATCAAACGTAGTGCTCAACCATTTTGCGTGTCTTTTGACCCGTATTGACTGTTCTGTTGACCCAGATGTTTGCGTTACGTTCGCCTGTGGTCCCGCCTCCTCTAGCCGTTATTTTGTCTGGTATGACTTAACAACTTAAATGTTTAATCAGTCAAAAAACTATTACAGTAATCAGTAACATCGCTACATTTACATTCATCTGCCGAAACTGCGGCGGTGTCAATGGTTGACAGTTCGTCTGTAGCCATTTTTAGCTAGGTCCTTCTTCTTCTATGATTTCGGGGCGTCCGTTGCATTGTGGGTTAGCATAGCATCCACCGGCTGCTTACTGTGGCGGTAGTACACTTTTGGGAACTTTCTGCTTACTAGTCAGATCCATAATGGAGATTTGGATCCACTACATTGCTCAAATACTCCTTTTCACCTGCTACGTAGCAAGTGTAGTGCAGCCATTATGAGTGCTGAATGGCGTGTGCGCGGTTTTTATTTGGTCAGCTTAATGAAGCTTTAGCCATGCGTTTGCCCCCTGGTGGTTGGCAGACTATTGGTTGAGACAGTGTGTAATAAAGAGGCACGCAGTGAAGCTCGCATTTTGAATGTAAATATCGTGGACGATCAGGTTCATTTAATTGTGGCCACCAAAATCGCGATCACAATCAAAATCCGATTAATTGTGCAGCCGTAACTGACGGAGACTTTTTTCGTTTATGGTTCTCTGTTTTTCCCTCTATTTTTTTTTTCAGCAGTTCTCGACCAGGACAGCAGGGGGCGCTAACTTTTCATGGCGTCTCTGCCTACTATCATCGCATTTCTCCTTCAAGGAGCAATGAACGACAGAAAGTAAGTGTTGATTGAGCTGTAAAGCTTTTTACTAGAAGTCTTTTTAGCTTTTATTCTTTTTTTCTTACACCTCCTTGAGCTTAAAAAACACCAAAAGAACAGATTAGATAAATTATCCTTTCAATATAAAGCATATAGTGGCCAAATGCTGTATTAACAACTGATTACAGCGACTATAGAGCCCCTTTCTGATGAAGCGATCTCTGGCTCTAGCTGAAACTGACCAATCATGTATTCGTTGACGGAGATGGATAGTTAAAAACTGGGCCTCTACTCCGTGCGTCCTTGCGTGGGTGACGGAGAGCCCTTGCATTGACGGATAATGGCGTTGCGTCAATAAGAGAAGCATAAACTAGGCCTAACTGGTTCAATGTAGTGGCCAAAGCCGTTTCAAACAACTGGTGTTCAGTTTAAATTAATAAAATGTTCAAACTATACCTTTTAATTTAGAAAAAAAGGAAAATCATATTTAAAAATGTTGACTTGAAATTAAAAATTACGTTTTAATATTCATTTTTTTGATTGTGGCGTTACCATTGTTACAATCTGATGCTTTAGTTTAACTTGTGTATTTTGTTTGTGCTTCAGATTGTCTCAGCTAATAATAAAAATTGATTTGTAGGATGAGCTAAATAAACTGTGCCTATGGTTTTTCCAGATTAGACCAAATGTTTACTGAAACACTGCAGTGTGGATAGTTATGTGGATAGTGGTCTGAATGTAAAGGGGGGCCACTGAGTCAGAATCTGTTTAAGGACCCATAAAACTTTGGACCGGCCCTAAAATGTTTTAGATTAGATAAAATAAGATTAGTTGGTTGGTTGGATGGATGGATGGATGGATGGATGGATTGTTTTAAAATGGAAGTAAAGCCAGAGTGTCTGTGTACACATGTCGTAAACTCCAGCAGGTAGAGACTCTTCTTGATGGAGGAATAGCCGCTTTAACCCAGTTTCTGCAGAGCGTAAGCGGGTTGTGACAGCCTCATGTTGCCACTGATGACAACTGATTTGCCCTGAACTGTTTCTGAGTGAACAAAAAGTCAAGTCATATTTATTTTTTTCTTTTGGGGAAAAAAAAAAAAAGTTTGATTATGAGGCACGACTCGTGTTTCCTCACACTGAACTAATGAATCATGCAAAGGCAGCAGATTTTGCACATATCCTGCAGAGGATAAACCATGAATCCGTGTCAGCATGCTGTGGTTACCTTGCAGAGCATCAGGAGCAGCGTGGCATTGGACATGCCGGATGGGGACGCCTTCCCCGGTAGCTCGGGGGGAATTCCGCCTCTCTCATCCTTCGGCTCCAGGGAGGGCTGCCTCGTTTCCCCGGCGGTCCGATTTCAGCTTCCTCGTTGGGTGTCGTCTCCCGCTGCGCTCCGGCGTCTCCTCCAGGAATTTCATCTCACTGGTAGCCAACTTTCAGCTGCTGCCTGTCACTTTTCTCCCTCCTCCCTGCTTCCCTCCTCTTCTCTGTGTGGACGGATGATGTCAAGTTGAAGAATAGTCAGTTGATGGGCAGATTGGGGGTGGGAGAGCAACCGAGCTCTTTCATCTGAAGGTTTTCATCTTCCTTTGTCTCCAACTCAGAGTCAGCCTGCTTCCCAGATTCCTCTCATCTAAACTTTTTGGAAACGTTCAGGTGATTTTTTGGGAATTGAGAGGGAAAAGTGGTGCTGGGAATCTCTCTCGAACTGACTGACTGACTGAACTCTGTGTGGGTTTAAATAAGTGGAAGGGGAGGCGGGCGGCGGTTGTGGGGGAACCAGTAGGCTCACACCGACGGTGTCAGGGTCGCTTTTGCTCCACAGGCGAGAGGAGGAGGTTTCCCTGCTCCATTTCCACCGCGCATATTAATCTAGCAACGGTTGCCTCGCAACCGGCTCAGGGGAGCCTCACTCAGTTTTAACCAACCCACAAGTTTTATGTTGTAAAAATATAGGCCCACATTCTGCTAACTGCCTAAACCTACGGGAGTATTTGGGCCATTGTTAACAAAAGAAAAATATTATGGAGTAAATTTCCACGCAAAAAAAATATTGATGTCAAGAAGTAGCAAAATTACGCGTACAAATTCAGCGTATCCAGGGTGGAAAACTCTTTCACAAAAGTCGTAAAATTACGAGTTAAAAGACGGACATTTTGAGATTAATTTAAGATGTTTTCTAGGAAGAAAAAAACACGTAATTCTGTGATGTAGCAAAGAAAACAAATTGAGGAAAAACTTGTCAGAAATTCTGTCATAAAAGTTGTAAAATTACCAGTTTTTAACTGGTAATTTTACAACTACAGACATTTTTAGAATAATTTCAGATATTTTTATAGGGGAAAAAATTTGTGAGAAAAAAAATAAATCCTATAATTAAAGGCATACATTTTTCGATGTCTACCATAAGATATTTAAAGTCAGAAAATTGTGTTTAAAAAAAGTATGCCTTTAATCATAGAAATTTCGTAGTTTTTTTTCTCACAAATTTTATACTTTTCTACAACAGAGAATTTACTTTAAACCTAAACATTTAATTTGTTAGTTAAATATTCAGCTTGGTAGCTTGCTAAATATTTTTAGCTTGCTAACTAAACATTTAGCCTCTTAACATATTTACTTTACAGCAAAATATTTCATATGTAAGCTAAATATTTAGCTAGCCAGTTTAGCTTGAAAGCTAAATATTTAGCTAGCCAGCTTAGCTTGCAAGCTAAACATTTAGCTTCCAAATAAATATTTAAGTTCTTTACTACAGATTTACTTTACAGCTAAATGTTTAATTTGTAAGCTGAATATTTAGGAAGCCAATTTAGCTTTCAATCTAAATATTTAGCTAGCCAGTTTAGCTTGCAAGCTAAATATTTAACTTCTTAACTACCTATTTACTTTACGGCTAAACATTTTATTTTTAGTTAAATATTCAGCTTGGTAGCTAGCTAAATATTTTTAGCTTGCTAACTAAACATTTAGCCTCTTTACAACATATTTACAGCAAAATATTTCATATGTAAGCTAAATATTTAGCCAGCCAGTTTAACTTGAAAGCTAGGTATTAAGCTAGACGATTTAGCTTGCAAGGTAAATATTTAGCTAGCCAGTTTAGCTTGCAAGCTAAACATTTAGCTTCAAAATAAATGTTTAACTTCTTTTCTACAGATTTACTTTACAGCTAAATATTTAATTTGTAAGCTGAATATTTAGCAAGCCAGTTTAGCTTTCAATCTAAATATTTAGCTAGCCAGTTTAGCTTGCAAGCTGAATATTTAAATTCTTAACTACATATTTACTTTACAGCTAAATATTTAAATTCTAAGATGAATGTTTTCTTGACAGTTTAATATTTAATTTGAAACTATAACATTGATAAAAGAATAAATAACAGACACTGGAAAATAAATCTATGCATTTTTCTTGTATGGCAGGCTAAATAATCCAAATAATTGCTGTTATTTTTTGTAACTTTAAAAATGCCGCCCTTCCTTCATTCCCATCGATTAATGCTCTGGACCTTTATATTGCATATATCCATAGAACAGAAGTTTATCTGCCTTCGGATATGTGGCATATCAGGGCTGGAGCGAGAGGAACACACCATGGACAGAGTGATCAGATCTGAAAAACCCTCAGGTTATTCACTGCAGCCCAACACCAGGACAGGAAGTCCTCCCTGAGCGAGGCGTCGGTTTCTCTCTTCACCTCAGCCAGAGGGAAGGACACAAGCTTTTAGTGCTGAAGCTGAGGGCAGAAATATTCACCCAGCTGTCCTTCAGAAGAAGCAACATCCATTTGTGATGTAAAGAGATAGTTTTACTACTTGAAGATTTATAGTTATTCATCAATTTACATGGCTTTGGCTTCTGTGGAGATACATCTTTCAAGTAATAAAAGGTAGAAGAAATGCAGGTTCTAATATGTCTAATTACAGCTTTTGGTGTAAAAACTAGCACTAATTTTCTTACAGACCATAATTCACCCTGTCATTTGTTGACGACAGTCTACAGCAGACAATATTAAATTAAAAATATTGTTGTCATTTAGTCAAACATTTGCTATTGCAGCAAAATGGATAAAAACTCAGACTCAGATACTGTGAAATTAAATAAAACAGACGTCCCTTTGACGAATGTTTCATTATGCAGATGAGTTTCCTGCTAAAGGAAATGTTGAGAATGCTAAGCGTCCGCCCCACAAATTAGTTGAGACTTGTCGTTTCTTTCCGCATGAAATAACACAGAATCGACGGCAATAAAAATGGAAATGTAAGCGAATTTCCCTTTAACTGAAGCCAGCAATGTGCATAATTTTTATGGCCAACATTCGATCCCTCAGCATAAACTAACGCTGACCGCCGCCACCTGTCTGGACATTTATAACAATTAATCAGAGCGCCCGTAGAATTTGTTCTTGTCATCCAGTCGCTGAATCACAGTGTTCTGACTCCATGATGATCCCATCGGTCCCAGCACATCCTCAGCCAATACTGGAACCATGATCAGGTCCTAGTGTGTTCATTTTGATTATAAAAAGAGTAACACGTATGTTTTATGCTTCACAAGGGGAAGTGGGACACTTTGGGATCTCAAAAAGACGAATTTATACACTTGATTCTTTTGTTTTTTACCTCAAACACAACACTGTCAAGCTGAGGAAATGGAAAGCGATTGTATTTAATTCAAAGCACCAGATTTTTTCTGACAATCCTTACAAACAAGGACTGTTTAAATTCGGGATTTCTGTATCAGAATATTCATATTTCAATTAAAGCCGAACCAAACATGTGTTGGAAAAAGGTGCTCTGGTCAGATGAGACCAAAATGTAATTTCTTTTTCATCCTCACAGTGCAACATGGCAGCGGCAGCATCATGCTCTGGGACACAGACGTCCCAAGGTTGAGCTTTTAGCAGGACAATCAACCTAAAAATATAGGCAGAGATATTATGGGATGCTTGAGATGAGAGCAAATTCATCGCTCAGTTGCTTAAGTGTAACAAAGTGCAGTGGAGGCTCCATTTGCTGGTTTCTGCTCCATCTTCTGGGCAAAAAAAATAAAATAAGAATGGGAATTATTATGGTTTAATCTAGTGGTTTTGATGTTGGTGATTTATGTAGTTTAATATTTCCAACATTTAAAGCAAATCTAAAACCCTCCCTCTCCTAGAAAAAGACTGAGTGGTAACATAGTGACGTATTTTACATCACTACGTTACCACCAGGAAGTGCAGAGAGAGCAGCTTACCTCTGGTAGAGTTGCAAACAAACCCTCCCCCTTCTCATAAAATTAATCAACAAAAGAAAATATTCCCAGAAATTTAATTAAATGCATCTTGCCGACTGCACGCCAAAAAGTTACTGAGGCTTTGGAGCACGACTGTGGCCCTAGCGACTCCTTAAGTCGATCTACGATGTGTCCCAAACAGCAGTTCCTGCCGCTGCTTTCCTCCTGGGGGCTTTTCTCCCGCTGAAGCATAGTTTACGAATCAGGAAACGAATGGCTCTGAGAGTCTTTTACACTTCTGATGAGTTTCATTGGGGAAATGTGTACCCAGTTTAAGACAATGACTGACGTGACGCTTAATTCCAGTCTCCAGGGTGGCAGCAGAGTGCAGATTCAGCATCCAGAACATCTAAACGCGCACGAGAAGTCATCGGTCCAAGGCAAAAATCCGAAAACCTAAAAACGTATGCAGCGATCCCAATGTTTGGTTTTGAACAAATGGGTGAGCATTCCTGCAGCAGGTATTCCTATTTTAAGTGCAATCGTTAAATTTCACTTCATACATGTAATTCTCTGTTCAGCTAATGAAAATGTAAAAATAAAGAAATAAAGACTGAGCAAAAGGCACCAGCCCCACTTGCACAGGATTTTTTAAAAATTGCATGTAAAAATAGATTACGATCGGGATTTTTTGACTCTGCCGGTCAAAATGATGAACAAAAAAAATGTCTAGCGCCACCTCTGGTTTATACACAGCTCTGCACGTCGTATGCCGGGACGCCACCCCCCTTCATCTTCCGGAAAAGCACTTCATAACGGCAAATTGACGCCACAGGCTGAACACTAGGAGCGACCAAAAGGCTCCCTGATGCCAGCATTGTCTTGGAAAAGAGGCTAAAGTTTTCAGTTTAACTTCATTTAAGTTAGGTGCTTTAATCTTACATTTCATGATGCACAGCAAACGTTGGTGGTATAGCTGTGCAGAAATGATCCTTTACCCACATGAACTTCCAATCACTGTTTTACTTTCAAGGATAGAATTAATGAAACCTGAGGGTCGTCACAATCCAGATTAATGGAGATGTATTCTGTAATTATTAATACCTTTGTTTCTCTTTTCTGTTCTGCTTTTAGGTACGTGTTTGCATGTTGAAACCCATGTTTTGTCCCTCAGCAAACATCTTATTAATTTCTAAAAAAACAGAGTGCCCTATAAAGACAAATGACTCCATGTAAAAACAACATATTTATGCACATCTTGGAGCCTGAAAAGACGTCTGAGTCACATTGAAACCGTAAAATATTCGATCTATGTGGGGAAAACTTGAATGGACGACAGTCTTCGGTCTGAACACTCGCCGTATTTCTCTCCTGAGCAGCAGCAGGTAATGGCAGAAAGTTAAGCGAGATCCTGCAACGCTAACAGAGCCATTGCTGTCATTAATCCTAATTAGCAGCGAACATGACAGCAGCATATGGGTGTCCTCTAGTCAGCCGAGGCTGCTCACTAAAGCTTTTCCTGTTACTGAAAAAGATGCCGGGAGGAGAGGAATAAAAATTCGAACTTTTAACCGTGTTTTATTCCACCCCTGCCTGGGAAAGACAGATGGGATGCGAGCGGAGGCTGGACAATAAAAATGTTGATCCTGTTGTAATGGGATCCAGGTAACCTCAGAATTGGTGAAGCATGTCGACTCTAGAAAGAAAAATGGAAAGAAAAACCCATTAAAGATTGATTTGAAGGTTTTAGGTTGTATTTGCTTCTGCTTCGGTGCTCAAGTAGCTTAAAGTATAATCAGATGAAAACAGGTGAAGTATTTGACTTACAGGAGAAGCTAAAGCAATGATTTAAACAATCCTTTTAGGTTTTATTGCCCCTTCTGCGACGTCTTACTTCGAATAAATATGTAAAGCTATATATTTAGCTTTGAACTAAGTACTTAAGTCAGAGCTATTAGCTAACATGCAAATTCACTTGCCAAAAAACTGGAAGTGGACTATAAACTCCAGCTGCATCACTGATGCTGTAAATCCATTGATAAACGCCTGTATTTCTGTTAAAACTAAAAGTTTTTTGATCGAACTTAAATATTTATTGAAGACTAAATGTTTATTTTGTAACCTAAATATTTATTTCTAAATAATAAAATAATTAATGAAAAAAAGATATTCTGCTAATTAAATATCTGGTTTAAAACGGACATGTATGAATGAATAAATAACAGACACAAATATGAAAATAAACCCATTTATTTCTCTTTTGTCTGGCTAAATAATCCAAATTAATGCTGTTAAATTTTGACTGCGTAGCTACAAAGGGTACATCGGATTGCGCTGCCTATTGGAGCCGACATGTCCGCACGGCTGCCATCTTGGATGGGTCCCCATGTAGTACATCCCCATGGCAAGCGACAACAGTAACATAACAGCACACACGAAACAGCAACAGAAAGCGACAACATGAGAGTGAGAATGGGACGTTTGTTTCCAAGAGAGAAAATATAATAAATATTAAAAATGACAGTCTCTCCGGGACGAACAAAACTGCCGTGACCATGAAACCTTGACTAAAAAACAGCTAACTGAATCCGAATCTTTAGCACAAGTTGTCAGCCGTTTGTAGGGATGGGTACCGATATCCGGTGCCGACATAAACGGTAGTAACCAGACCAAAAAGCAGCGCACATTTCGGTGCCTTATTTGGTTACTTTTTGCCCTGAGATATCAATGGATTCTGGGCCATAAGCATCAGCCAAGAGGGATTCCCTATATCACCAGAAAACGTAAAATGTCGCTGTCTTTTTCCAAGAAAACTGCTAAAAGTTACTACTGTCAAAATTAAGCACCAACGCAACTCGATTAATTCCCAGAATTAACTCTTTTTTTTCCCTTTTTACTCAATTAAGGGATGCACAGAACAGCGCCCTGTTTGTAATTCAGCCTGCAACACATCAGTCCACCTTCCAGCTGCATGTGTTTGTGATCCTAAATGACAAGTGAGTATATTATTATTGGCATATTGGCTTTGTGCTGATATGATAAGTTGTCTGTAGGAATTTTCCGTCTGTTTCGGATATCAGCTCGCTGTGTGCGGTGCAGAGTATAAATGCGCCGTATTTATGTTGATTTTTGCCTGTTGGTTCACCATATATGGCTTTAGTACATTTCATAGTGAGATACTGTTGCGTTAAAAATATGAAATTACTCAGTTAAAGTGATGTTTTCTGACTTAAATTAGTGCCAACTATTAGCGGAAGTAGCTGTGTACACCTTCACAATAAGAGCGTTTCCTGTTGTCATAAACTGGAGAATCTGAGTGTTTAGTTTTGGAAAATGATAAATTGTGAAATTTGATTACTAAGTCTATATTACATTTGAATTATGTGATGTTTAACACAGGCTACTGATATCCAAATGTTAAGTTTTTAATGTGATTGTGGAGTTCAGAACAAAAATCAATTAGATTTTTCCTATATTTAATTAAAAAAAAGCAACTGCATCTAGATTTGTCCTTTATTAATGCACAAAATGTGTTTTTTTTTGTGGTAATTTTTAAGAATGGTGATCAATTAACAGCTAGCCTGTGATTAATTAGGTTTAAAAAATTTATTGTTTATCAGGCTTACTAAAACAAAACAAAAATTAAGAGGGTGTTTGGACGAAGTTTGTATGGGAACGTTTTAATAGTACCAGTTTAGCACCGGTATCTGATAAAACCTAAGCAATACCCATCCCTAGCCGTTTTTATTTTTTACTTTCCTTAATAAGTATGAGGGAAATCGTAAGAAAAAAGAAAAAGGAAATCGTAAATAAAAATTTACAAAAATAAAATTGGAGATTTTACTTTTAGGCCATATCGCCCAGCCCTAGTAATAAGGCATCTAAATATATGATGTCTATGTTATATACACTTTGGGAGTCCATCTTTTTTCATTATATAAAAGCAGCAACTAATTAATTCTCAACTGCTACCTGCTTCTGTGTCTTTCCTTGTTTGTGTTGGCGTGTGAACGAGAAAACACTTCTTCTGTAATGGCTCGCTGTAGCTTTGTTCTCAAACATAATACAGTAAGTATTGGCGAAGCATCAGATGCACACATCACCCCAAACTCTTCACACATCCAGCCTCTCTTTCTTCCTGTTAAAGGATAGCCTCGTAGAATCATCAAAAACCTGTCATGAAAGCCCGAGTTGCTCGTCATCTGATTGAAGCGATGCAAGCAGCTTTCTGTTTCATCCTAAGAAGCTGCAAAAAAGGAACGCCGTCCCAGAGACGTCCGTGGGTCAATCAATGTGTGTTTAGGAATTTACATCTGTGTCTGATTATAATGGAAATACAGGACAAAGTGCATATTTTACTTACAGTTTCAGCCAAAACAGAAACTCCTCATCAACCACTTCAGGACTTTCAGTTAAAAAGAAGCTTTAATCTTCAGCTCATACGATGGTAACACTCTCCATGCGCCGGCAGACAAACAACACATAGTATAATATCCTCTGGATTATTTTGAAAAAGAAAGCGTGGTTATAGCCTGTGGGCTCTTCAGTACTGATGCTAAGGCCTCCTTTACTTCGGGACAAATTTTTGTTGAAGTTAGTCTTTGTAAGAAATAGATTAATTATTATAGATTCATCCCTGAACTCTTCAGCATCACAGATATGCTTCATTCCAGCCACTAAACGTACAGACAGAACTATAAACGCTTTAAGAGAACTTTCCTCAGGATAATAGATAATAAGGATGATAATCAAGGACGGAGCGGCATTAGCTCGGCTTAGAAGCATCCCCCACCACCTTCGGATGATGCGTTTTGTTTTGTTTTTTCTTTCCAGCTTGGATAAGTAGGCTAAGTAGGACACTGGAAGAGAGAAACAGATCATTATCTGGTCGGAAAATAATGCGTTGAGTAACAAAAGCCTCTCCTTGTGTTGCATCCTGTGGGTAGAAGCAATGAAAAGTTCATCCCTCGCAGTGCAGCAACTTTTAAACAAGCTGGCAAGACGAGGGATGAGCAGCAAAACTCATCTATGGCCGACCCTCTGTTTTGCAATTTCTTTTGGTATTTACTAAATATTTAGCTCTAAACTGAACAATTACCCTGTCAACTAAACATTTACTTCAAACTGAATACTCAAGGCAAGAGAACTTTGAACTTTAAACAAGGCAATTCAACATGCCTTACATCATTAGGGGATAGAATAAAATAAAAGCAGTAATAAAAGCAGAAAACACAATATTAGAGACAGAAAACATATGGCATTCCAGCTATTGTTAATGACTTACACAAAAGCATCGCTTAACAGTAGAGTTTTGATCTTTGATTCAAAAGAGCTGAACGTTTCAGCAACTTAGCAGTCGCCTTGACATAAACTAGGCTTGAGCAGGGGGACCTTGCGTGCACTGCAGGATTCTAATCCATGTCGGCGGAGTGTCTTACTGGTGGTTTTCTTTGAGACTGTGGTCCCAGCTCTATTCAGGTCCTGATGGGTAGTTCTGGGCTCATCCCTCGCTGTCCTCATGATCATTGGCGCCCCATGAGGAGAGATCTTTTATGGCGCTCCAGACCGAGGGAGACTGAACCTCGTCTTCAACTTCTTCCATTTTTCTAATTATTGCACCAAAAGTTGTTGCCTTCTCACCAAGCTGCTTTCTTATTGTCCTGTGGCCCATCCCAGCCTTGTGCAGCTGTACAATTTTATCCCTAATGTCCTTGGAGAGCTCTCTGGTCTTGGCCATTTTGGAGCAGTTGAAGTTTGTTTGAGTGTGTGGACGGGTTTTATTTTATACAGGTAACGAGTTCAAACAAGTGCAGTTAATACAGGTAATGAGTAGAGAACAGTAGGGCTAATACAACGCGCCCCAAGGAGTCTGAAGTGCTGTGTTTTTCCCCAAATATATAAGGCAGTTTTATCCCGTCTCACAAACTGGACCAAACCAGTCACTCCCCTGTAACACAAGATACTTTCTTCTGGTTTCTCACATATAGAAAGGGGTGACCAAGATGCAACAATGTCTCAAGGTCTCTTGAGAGCCTCATTACTACACACTTTTTATCAGGAACACTCTAAGCTGTAAAGCTGTTTTTCCGTACTCAACAGTCACATCTTAATAATTTGATTAATTTCACAATTATCCCACAATTTGTTCAAAGCATTCATTTAGGGTTTGGTTCAAAGTCACCTGATGACATTGTAATGTAAAGCTGAGTGTCATCTGCATAGTTGTGATAACTAATCTTAGGCTACTTCTACACTAAGCCGATAAGGTTATACGGGGAGTTAGACGCTTAATGTTATCCACTCAACACGAGCATTAACGCCACGTTTAAGGTCCCATGATTGCGCAATCCCATACCCACCTGTGCAAATACTGGGCATGCGCGAAAAGACGCACGAAACACGCGTATAATCTACGTGACGCCAGCGCCTACATAATGTATGCAAGAAGCTCTACAGCACGGTACATATCTGCTTGTCCCGTTAACCGAAGAGAACAAAAGCTGCTCAGAAGAAGAGAGAGTTTTTGGTGTGGACAGACGACGAGATCGATTTATTACTCTTCGCTGTTGTCTTTGTCTGTAGTGTCGTATTGTTATTGACGCAGCATTCATTGACGCCACTTCCTTTCATTATCCGTGGAAGCTTTCCACACTAGCTGGTTTAGCCGTTGAATTAAGATTTACACGGCTCTCTTACCCGGCTAATAGTTATCGGGCCACAGACCTTAAACGACGGCGGGTTAGTGTTGACGATAGGGGGGTGTAGACTAAATAATTATACGTCTAAGGCATTAGCCGGCTTAGTGTGGACTTGGCCTTACTGGTTATCATAATTTGGGTTTGCGGGAGCATATATGGAACAGAAGGGGTCCCAGGATGGAGCCCTGGGGGACCCTATATGTGATTTGTGTTTTGTTCCAATGAGAAATTGCCTATTGACACAAAGAATTTTCTGTTCTAAAGGTAAGACTCAAACCAGCAAGGTACCGAGAGTCCGACCCAGCTCTCCAGTTGTTCTAGTAATTGTTTATGATCAACGATGTCAAATGCTGTACTGAGGTCCAAAGGTGTGTTCACACCAGCCAGTGCGTCCAGGCAGCAGGGCAGCTAGATTACATGCAAAGTCTATGACAGCTACGCAAGTTGGGGTAAAGCTGCGTTAAGCTGGCATGCAGCAAGTCGCGAACGGCGTCGCAGCGGGCATCAGCGCATTAACGCGGTCCGTCAAGGCATCCATGAAGCTGCTGTGTGAAGTTGGGAAAATTTTACTTTTGGGCAGCAAACGCAGGGTAGCAACCAATCAGCGACGAGATTCGACTGGAGCTACTCAATGCGTGGGAGACCGACGCGTGATGACCGGCAGCTGTAGCTGCAGGGTGGGAGAGACAGGACAGGAGGAGATGCCGGCGGTAGCTATCGGAGGATATTGGAGTGTCAGGTAAGCCGTTAAATATTTTCTTTTAACTTTCGTATTGTGTTAGTTAACGATAGCCAATCCCTATTAGGTCAACTATGGTATTAAATACGGATTACGAGACAAGGAAGAGCAGAGCAGAGGGAGGGAAAGTTCAGAAGTAACAAAAAAAAGAGAAACCACTGCTCGCCAGCTGACAGCCTGACGTGATGCGCTGACACGCCGAAGTGGACTACTAAGTGAGTTTTAATCTTAAAGCATAAACTTTTGTCCGTTCAAGCGTTCTGATGCCTGGCCGCACGTGTCGGTGTGAGCGCACCTCAACAGAACCAGCATTGTGGATTTACCACAGAGCTAAATATTTAGCTAATACGCAGATTTTACTGGCCAATAAACAGAAGTTTCAACGGGACAGAGCTTTTATTTTGATATTCCACTTCAGCTTCTCTGCAAGTGGATTTAGTGGTTAGCTAAATATTTACGGAGAAACTATTCAGCTAGTCAATTTAGTTTGCAACCTTAACATTTAGCTAGGAGGTAAGGCAAGGCAATTTTATTTGTATAGCACACTTTCAACACGAGGCAATTCAAGGTGCTTTACATGATTAGAAAAAATGTGAAAAATTAAAACATAGAATCACTAAAAGAAATCTTAAACAAACATTTATAAAAGACATATATATAATTAAAAGAAAAGAGAACATATATGTAAAATTATGAACATTAAAATGGAAAATGATTGGTTTACCAACTATTTAGCCTGTTTGCTAAATGTTTAATTTATTTTAATAACCAGATATTTATTTCGAAACTGACATTTAAGAATAAATTAAAACAACACGGATGGAAATATGACTCATAATAGATAAAAAATTCATAAAGACATGTTAGGAAAACTTATTTTACTGGAACTAGAAGTCAGGGAGAAAGAAAATAAAGTTAAAATGTAATTATTAACAGCAAATGTTGCATGTGTGGATTTATTTTTTTCAGACTTATATTATTATTTATTTGTCTCCGCCGAAAATATCTCGTAGTAATATACACAATGATACAGAACGTGACTATCTCAAATTTTTAATCCCAGCCGTTTTATTTCAGTATCTGGGTGATACTGTAAAGTAAAAAAGCTTCTTGGTGGAAAAAAAATGTCATTGAGAATATGTCTGTTTTTTTAGATGATTAACTTGTTTTAATTCCACTGTACTTGACAGATAACTGAGAATATGCATGAGAAAGCGTGAATTATTAAAACTCCCCATTCAGGCAGCCTGAATGCACAGAGAAATTGGGTTCCTCGTGTTAATCACGCCGCCATTTCCAGTTTCTAAATGTGTACACATCAAAAGTTAAAGTTCGTGTCTTATTTCATAATCTTATTCAGTCAGACATAGAAAAGAGGGGATCCTTAATTTCTGTTGAGTTCTTGTTTACAGATTTCAGCGAAAAATGGTTGCTTTTGGGTTTTCAATGAAAAAGAGGAGAACAAAGAAATTATGCATTAAAAATAAGATATTTACATTTACCAGAAACATCAGATAGAAAGTTGGACTCAAATGGGTTCTTCAAACGGACAGTGACCCCCAGAATACAAGTAAAATTATTTATACAGCACCTTTCAACACAACTGTCACAAAGTGCTGTACAGAAAACATCAATCAATCCCATTAAATGCAAGGTTAAAAAAGTATTTATTTAGCTGAGCTTTAAAGTGACAGTGTGTAGTTTTTGCGGTACATCTTTGAAAATAGCCATTAAAAATATTATGTAATAATAATTACGTGAAGCACATTAATTGCAAAATATCAGCAATAGTGTAAAATATGACTTTAAAAATCAGTTTTAAAATACATAGGTGCGGATCCTCTTTTCAGGGGAAAGCCATATTAGATGACGTCTTTACTTCTACAAGAGCCCGGACGGACAAGCGCACGGAACACGCCCGCTATTAAAACATTGATTTCCCCTCAAAATGCAAAAAAGTTTCGCCATAAAAACGTTTTTACCTCTTGGCTAGTTCCAAGCGATGAAAGAGAGACTGATGTGCTCGTCATGTTGCTGCAAATAGATCATTCTCTGGGAATTGAGCGTTTGAAAACAGCACTAGTTGGACCTCCATTGTTGAGTTTCTTACTCGAAGACACAGATACCGCATGCTTGTGATAATTTATGTATGCACTGCCCCCTACTGGCCGAAAATTACACACCGTACCTTTAAAAACAATAACAGAGTCCACATTTCTGAGGGCGATGGACAGAGAGTTCCAGAGTGTTGGAGCTGCCACAGAGAAAGCAGGATTTTGAAGTTAACATGTAGGTAAAAGGAAACCAATGCAGGTCCATAGCAATAGGAGTAATATGGCAGAACTTAGAGGACCTCGTTAAAAGTCTTGCAGCAGCATTTTGAAGCATTTGCAGATGATCCATTGTAGCTCCAGTGAGACCTTTATGTAATAGATTACAATAATCCAGTCTTGAGGAAACAAATGCATGGATTAAGACTTCCATCTGCTGGCGGGATACAATATGAGTCAGCTTACTAATATTTCTCAGATGATAAAAACAAGACTTGACCAACTTCTTGATATGTGTGTCAAAACATACAGCTGAGTCGTATCTTTTTCCCACGTTTTTAACAGAGGATTTGGGACAAAAAAAAATGATTGAATTCAAGTAGGACGTAATTTCTTTGAGATGTTTCTCATGATGGAAAGACGATTGTTACTTGTGTTTTTAGCTCATTTAATTGTAAAAAATCTGCCGCCAAAAGATTCTGCAGTTGAAAAAGTTCATCAGGATAAAAAGACTGAATATCATCAGCATAACATTGGTAAGAATATCCAGAAATGAAAATAAAATATGGCCAAGAGGGCATAAATACAATAAAAACAACAGAGGTCCTAAAACAGATCCCTGTGGAACATATAGAACAGTAGCATGCCACCCAAATAACCACGAAATGGCTAAATGAGAACAAGTTTTTGATCGTTCTGACTTCAGTCACAGACAATATGTGTAAGAAGCAGAAAAAGGTGCTTTACTTTGAGCCACTGTCACCGCAGGATGCTGTGGGTACAGTGTTGCCAACTTAGCGACTTTGTCGCTAGATTTAGCGACTTTTCAGACCCCTATAGCGACTTTTTTTCACAAAAGCGACTAGCGACAAATCTAGCGACTTTTTCTGGTGTTATTGGAGACTTATCTGGTGTTTTGGAGACTCTGGCGTGCAGCACGTATTGTTCTGCAGTTACTGTCCTCAACGTGAGCCCCTCCCCCGTCCCAAAGCACTTACAGGCGGCCAGTCTCACAGTAGCCTTGCGCAGCAGTCCCATCTACAGTCTATGGGCGGAGCAGAGAGAGAGAGAGAGGAGACCCTCACCACTCGGCGTCCGGACTGCAAATGAAATGCGCTTGCAGAGCGGGATTTAAATGTAAACGTTTCTTCGCTGTGACGCTGTCACACAAATAAATCACTGCATTTGACTCACACAACCTCAGCAGCTCAGTCACTTATTCACCTCGTCCACTGTGTGTGTAGCCTACCTCTCTGTGACATAAGATCTTGCTAGCTAGCTCAGCACAACTTAAAAAAAAAACAACTTAAAAAAAAAAAAACCTAAGTAACTCTGCCAGAGTGTGTCTTTTGGGTCACTTTGCCGGTCCCAAGCCCGGATAAAGGAGGAGGGTTGGTTGTAGAGCTAGCAATTTCACCCTACAGAACAATCTTTTGATTAAATTTGCTGTTATAACATTTAACAATACAGGACAAAACTGATGTGTGTAATGTGGATCTAGACAAAGCATTAAAATCATTAAATGTTGTTAATGTTGAAATTATTTTTGTACATTTGTAGTTCTAAACATATTTAGGGTGTTTTCTACTCACTTTTGTCTCTCCCACGACGTTATTCCTCTCTCCTACAGCGTCCGTTACAGTTATTTGCAAATTGCCAATTATGCAAATTAGGCGATGACGTCATTTAGCGACTTCTAGCAACTTTTGGGACAGCCAATAGCTACTTTCCTTACTGAGGAGTTGGCAACACTGTGTGGGTATGGCATCCAGATTATGAAAGATGAATCCTAACAGACGGATCAAATATCTGATATCACCTTTATCTTTCAAACCAGACGGTTAAATTGTTTCCAAATCCATCAAACTATTCTGATTATGAGGCGTTAAAGTTGGTTCCATTATTTGAAGAGGAACTTAAAAATAAACTGCTGTCCAGATCCTCACCTCCCGCTCTTGTTCTGTTAGGCTTGAATCTTTGATCCCTGAAAACTGTATGTCAGGCAAACATCAAGAGCCTGAGCTGTTGTTAGATCCTCCAACCCCTGCTGAGTCTCCTCACGTTGTCAGCATCTAGCGGAAAAAGAAGAGCCTTGAACAAGCCGCAAGACAACCGGCAACTGCACTGAAAATGTTCATCCTCTGCAGCACCAACATATCAATGCGGCAAACCTTTATACATCTGGAATTATCATTTCTTACATTTAGCTGAGTTTAATTAGGCCTGAATCTGAAATTAATGTAAAGAAACAGCTTGTAGATTAAGGTAAATGTGTTGATTTTGTAAACATGCATCAAAAATAACAATTAATAGTTTTTCTTTTAATTAAAGTTTGATCTGTTTGATTGTTTTAATTATACAGCTGTTTCATTCAGCAAAGCTCAGCTCAAAGCAGAAACGTCTCCATTGGTTTGGTTACAGGACAATGTGTAGACGAGTAAGTCCATTAACATCCTTCTTCATTTAAATTGTGATCTCTATTGATCAATGCATCAGGTTTAATTCATCAGGCCAGCAGATTATCCCTGCAGACCCCCTACAGCTTGCCAGGGTAAAACAACCAGCTGGATTGTTGGGAAAAGACTGAATTCCTGCCCTGTATACTTAAAATTATTGTGCTGCTGATGCTAATTTGTTTCCATGCAAATAATCATTAATATCCTGCATAGTAATCATGTTAAATTCTTGCTTTGTTCTGCTTCAAGCTACTTTCACAGCCGTAATAAACAGGGATGCATATCTGTCCATCTAAAATCTTTCCATTTCTTTTTGGACTGCTGGAGAAAAACGAACCTGTAGAAAAAAAAATAAGGAAGAGATCTAACGCACAATTCCTGCCCCTCCTGAGCGACAAACCAGCTAATGTTCCCGGTTTTTGCACACATTACCAAAGCTGACATGCAGATATATTAGCAGTGGAATTTAGCACAATCAAAAGTGTCGCTTATACAGTTAAGCCCACAATTATTCACACCCCTGGCAGGTCTAACTATGAGGTTCATCTCTGATGCGATATGGAACAGATATTATGTAAACTTGGTGTCAAAACAGCTGATATTATTCACAATTTATAAAAACTGTCATAATTATAAGAACAGTTTGCAAAAATAAGTGGACTCACAGCAGTGAAGCCCATTCTATAAATACCAACCAGTTTGTTACTTGTTACTGTGATTGTTTTCGTTGATGAGTTTTTGAAGTTACGCCTCTGTACCATGACCCTAATCTCACTCTGACGCAAGACATGGCTCTAATATTAGAGAAAATTAAGATGACTTCAAATGTAAAGCTGTGGGTTGACGTTTGTAAAGCTGAACAGTCAAAAATTAAGATCAATGGTTTTATTCTATGTTGAATGTTAATTTTATAGTTGTCAGTTTAAAAGTAAAAACTAGGAAGCTAGTTTACAAATATTTAGCTTCTAAAATATGGGTTTAGCTCACAAATTAAATGTGTGGCGTCTTAACTTAATGTTTAGCTTCTTAATTTAGATTGGAGGCTAAAAAAATAAAATGCATCCAAAACTCCAAAGTATTTAGCTTGTAAACTAAATATTTTGCTTTATAACTATTTAGCTCCTTAAATAAATGTTTAGCTTGAAGGTGTAATGCTTATGGAAGCCAAATGTTTAGCTTTTTAACTAAATATTTAACATCTTAACTAAGTATTAAGCCTCCTAAATGTTTAGTTTCTTAACTGAATATTTAGCTTGGAAGCTAAATATTTGGTATACTAACTAAATGTTTAGCTTCTTAACTAAATATTTAGCTTCTAAAATATGGGTTTAGCTCACAAATTAAACGTGTGGCGTCTTAACTTAATGTTTAGCTTCTTAATTTAGATTGCAGGCTAAAAAAATAAAATGCATCCAAAAAATCCAAAGTATTTAGCTTGTAAACTAAATATTTTGCTTTATAACTATTTAGCTTCTTAAATAAATGTTTAGCTTGAAGGTATACTGCTTATGGAAGCCAAATGTTTAGCTTTTTAACTAAATATTTAACATCTTAACTAAGTATTAAGCTTCCTAAATGTTTAGTTTCTTAACTGAATATTACGCTTGGAAGCTAAATATTTGGTATACTAACTAAATGTTTAGCTTCTTAACTAATTATTTAGCCCTTTAACCAGATATTTAGCTTTTTAAATTGTTAGCTTCTTAACTGAATGTTTGGCTTGGAAGCTAAATAGTTAGCCTGCTAACTAAACGCTTACCTTCTTAACCAAATATTTAGCTTCTTAAATGCTTAGTTTCTTACCAAAATGTTTTGCTTTGAAAGTAAATATTAAGCATGCTAACTAAATGTTTAGCCTCTTTACTAAACATCTGGCTTCTTAAATGTTTAGCTTCTTAACTGAATATTTAGCTTGGAAGCTAAATACTAGTGTGCTAACTAAATGTTTAGTCCTGTGACAAAATACTTAGCCTCTTAAGTAAATAGTTAGCTTGCTGAACAAATATTTACGTACAAAGTTTGAAATTAATAAATGTATAAAAAAGAACCATGGTGAAAATACAGGCTAAAACAGTAACAGTAAGAACAGCTTCCCATATAAATCTGCCAGGGGTCTGAATAATTTTTGAAGGATTTTTAGCGTGAATGATCGCCTGCTACATGTGAGCAACCTCGTTTTCCTGAATTCGTAACCGATTTTTCAGAACTGAGACGCAGCCGCTTTGGGGCTGCTGTGAAAAGAAGCTTGACATGAATTGTAGATGAGTGAACACCGGGGGTATAAGCGCCCATTGACACAGCACTCCTCCAGCCCTTTCCTTTTTTTGCTTACTTTGGTTTAATACTGTCATGTAAGCATACCTAAATGTTAATAATTCGGCTGCTTGCAGATGCATTTTTACCGAGCTCTCTGTTTTCTTGCAGACTCAAAGGCCTTGAACTGTCAGTGTCTTCTCCCTGGAGTACACACAGCACTCCGTATCTACTTTCTGGTTCAGCAGCTTTGATAATAATCTGACCTCACCTGTTTGGTTGACTTGGGCTATGATTCTCATTCTGCATGCTGGGTGAACGCCACCACAGTGGGACTGTTCATTCTGCATGTTCTTTTAGTGCAATTTTCTGCTACATTCTTTTTATTGTCATAATCTTCATCAAATCACGCCCAATTAAAGGGTGGCTCCAAATGGCACCTTCATTTCCTACTAGTTCCTCATGCCCAAAGGTCAGCATGATGCAGTGACATGTTGAGAGATGTGAACTTTGGTAAAAGTCAAACACAGTTTGGTTCATATCAACATACAGTAAAACGTATTAACCTTTTAATGCTCAGGATTATTTAGTAGTAAGAGTTGATGGAGGTTACATGAACGTCTTGCTACACTATGATTTTTCAGTTGTGCAGCTGATTTATCTGCAGTGACATCTCAGAATGCGTGTAAGGCTGACAGACCTGAAGTAGGTTATGTTTGCTTCTGTACTTAATACACTCTGAAGGTCTGGGGCACATCTGGCTCGCTTTCTGGCTTCATTCCCACCTGGAGGCGGCATTTTTCTCTTCACGCCTTACTCTTCCTGCGCCGTGTTTTGACAGAATACCAGAGCGGGCAGTTATTTTTCAATAAGGTTTTCTCTACTCTCTAAACTATGGGAAATATTGTACATTTGTTCCAGATCAGGATATTGGTTCTAATTTCTTCTATACAAACATTTTGGGATATTTTTAGCCTAAGAAACTGAGGGTTCTTTTTTCAAAATTATATTTGCATCCATATTATCAGCTTATAAATGTCTGTTTCAAACTAAATATTTAGCTATCAAGCAAAATATTTTGTTTACCTACTTAATATTTAACTCAAAACTAGATATTTAGAAAAGCTACATATCTGTGTTACAAACTGAATACTTAGTTATCAAGCTAAATATTTAATTTTAAGCTAAATAGTTAGCTGGCAAACTAAACCGGCTAGTGAAAATTAGTTAATAAAGCAACTTTCATTTCAGTAGTGCATTTAAGCAAACTATTTAGCTTGCAAGTTTAAGTTGCTAGCTAAATATTAAGCTTGAAAATAAACTTTTAGCTTCCTAAATAAGTATTTAATTGAAACTGTAACATTAAACATTTAAAAAGACGTCCGCAATATGACTTTGAAGAATGAAACACGTTTTTTCTCCTTGACTTTTGACAGTAATCGCTCCTACAGCTCACACTGTTTTCATGTAATGTACAATGCAACTTATTAAATAATTAATAACACTGCTGCATGTTAAATTGTTCATATGTAGCTGACGATGTTATATTGATCTTCAAAAATACTTTAGCTGCATAATATGTGCATATTCCCAAACTTAGTCTACTACAATACTGTTCCAGTAGGGAATAAATCAAACTAAAGTCAAATTTAAATATTAAAACTGACCTTATCAGATGTCTGCATCAACCTAATTAATCTACATAGCTATATGGAAACCTTGATAATTCTAACTATATTGGAAATGTTCATTTATTTTGGTAAATATATTGACCAAATTGATTAAATACAAGAACTGATGTCTAGAAAATTGGCCAATTCCCTTCTTTTTTATGGGGGCTACTTTGTCTAATAATTCTAGGCGCAATGAGGAAGTAATGCTATTAACCAGACCATCAGATTGTGAAGGGCTTGAGATGAATTTGCCGCCCGCTGCTGTGTTTCTCTGAGATACTGAGGAAACTGAGAAGCCAACAGATTCTTTAAAACCTTTTAAAAGCTTTACTATAACAGATTTTCTTTCAGGTTTGGGGTACTCAGTAAAAATAAATGCAATAATTATCAATAGTGCTGTTTTGATTCTTATAAAGCTTCCTAAAAGTTGATTTAGCCGTCCGAAAATCTGTTTAATCTTTAATCAAACATAGATATTTACACCAGCGTTGTAATTTGCACTAATCAACCGAACAACACTACTGCTGCTCTAATTTGCATATTTTTATCAGTTTATATATACTAAACTTTTTGGAAGTTTTACGTAAAAATGTTTGATGCACATGTATAAGGCACATTCTGGACATATTTCTAAATATTCTTAATTTTTTAAACATCTTTAAGTGTCTCTGTTGCACATTAAAACCCTGGTAGGCCATTTTATCTGTACATTAATCTTAATAACTGAACAGTATTCTGTTTTTGTAACTATGTCCATGATGTCAATATTTTTTTATGGAAAAATTGTGTTTCTTTTCTGTGTTCTGTTCTTGTTTTTGCTGCTGTAACAACCAAATTTAAAGATTATTCTATTGTATTCTATTCTTTTAACATTGTTCGCCACTTTTACAGCTAAATTAGGAGAGAAAAAGTCCAGTTTGGCATTTTAAAGCTTAGGTCTTAAAGGGTTCATAGAGTTCCCGCCCGTTGAAATTTAACTCCATTCATTGTCGCATCATTGAATTACAGGCAAATAACTAAGGTAACAGCTCAAAATATTTTTTAATGGAAACAATGAAAACAGATTGGATTGGATCATGAGAATTGATTCTAACTCTTGAGAAGAGAAATTGAATTGATTCTTTGAATCTGAATCGATGCACAGCTGTAGTTTATTTTGTACGTAAGTACAAGGTCTGAAGTGCGATGTCCGCAGTGGGTGGGTACCTGTACTTTTTCAGTGAAGTCAATTGAGTCAAAGGCAGCATTTTTAGGCGGCATATAAGCTTTCAGTCCCCCACCATAATGACTTTATCAGTATTTAACACCATATCAGATTAAAAATCTAGTGGGTTGAACACGACTCTACAAAGAAATGTAAGCAGATTAATTCAAAATCTAGAATGAAGCAGGTAATAGTAAATCAAATTAAAAAATGACTGGATGGAAAAGCCTTTTCTATGGAGAGAAAATAAACTCGCAAAATCTGTGTGTGTGTGTAATACCTGATTTTTAACTTGTGTCAGCCTTTTTGTGTTTATCTTGAGGTACTTGCATGTGTAAAACCTGATTTTAAAACTGTAAAATACATTTTGTGTGTAACTTGGGGTACTTGCAAGTGTTTAGTAAAATGTACAATGTAAAAAAACATACGAGTACAAAACCCATTTACGCACGTACAAAACTAACTACGAATTCAAAGCGGCTCCTACGCTACAAATCATTGAGTACGTCCGCACCGATCGCCTGATACACACAGACAAAACTAGATTTACACACAGATCAGAGTTACAACTGCACCAAGGGCTTTGAGACTCATTTCACGTCTGGAGATTTGCTCGTGCATGATGCGTTCAAATGCTGGTAGAATGCTGCGTCATCTGAGTATTCTTTGCTTTCCCTCTAAAACTGCTGCTGTAGTGAAAAAAAAATTATCAGGACCTTTTTAAGATTGTACAATTGTTGAAATATACATGAATTGGCGGAACTTTGTGCCATAAGAAAATGGATTAATTTTAAGAAGTTTGATTGGTTTTTATATTATTCAAGCAGAATAAAAAATGCTCGACTTGAATAAAAGTTTTTAAAAGCTTAATCTGAATTTGCTTGATTTGAAATCCAATCTATCAGTCTATAGTCATGAAAATGAAACAGTTCTTTATCTTGAATATTAAATAATTTGCTTTGAAACTATATACAGATGTGCACTTTATAGGATTTCCCATGCAGCCGTGAATGCACCACAGGTGTGGATGTCGGGAAATGCGGAAAGCAGCCGATGTTTTGATGCACTCATTTATGTTTGTGTTTAGTCCTGACTGTATTTGGATGAATTGGACGTTTTCCCTGCTTGTTTTTTAATGCGGTAATGCAGCGTCGTATCGTTTAGAGGGAAAGAGATAAGAATGCTCGGCTGACCCAGCATTCTACAAACATTCAAACGCATCATGTACGCATAAATCTCCAGACGTGAAATGAGTCTCAAAACCCTTCGTGTAGTTGTAACTCTGATCTGTACGTAAATGTGCGTACTTACATTTACGCACGTACTTAGTGATTTGTAGCGTAGGAGCTGTTTTAAATTCGTATTTAGTTTTAAGTTAGCGTCTACTGTATGTGTGTAAATGGATTTTGCACTTGTAATTTCTTGATATTTGTGTGTACATTTTACTGAACATTTGAAAGTACCCAAAGTTACACACAAACTGTCTGACACAAGTTACAAACCAGGTATGACGCACACACAGATCTTGTGAGTCCATTTCCTCTCCATACTCTCCTGGTAAAGAATTCATCCAGTTTCATTTGAATGTGTGAGATATTTGAAATATCTGCATTTATTTGTCTGTTTTTAATAAAAAAAGGAGCAATAATTATGCGGAATAAATTCTACCTTAGTATATGTTGAACTAAATTATATCACCGGAAATTCACTAACGCTCCAAACTGTATTCCTCCAGTTCATTAGATTGTGCAAGACCCCTTCTCTTGTCTCCTCAGTTTCACTAGCTATATATTTAGTTTTCTAACAAGATATTAGCTTATTAATTAAATATTTAGATGGGAGGCTAAAAAATTAAATGCATCCAAAACATCCAAAATATTTAGCCTGTAAGATAAATATTTTGCTTTATAACTATTTAGCTTCTTAAATTTATATTTAGCATGAAGGTATAATGCTAGGTAAACGTTTAGCTTTTTTAATTATTATTGCCCAAAAAACATTTAGCTTCTTCATTAAATATTTAGTTTGTAAGCTAAAATCTAAGTTACAAATTGAATATTAAGCCCGTGAACTAAGTATTTTGTTTCTTAACTAAAAGTTTAGTTTCTTAACTGGATATTTAGCTTGGAAGCTAAATATTTGCTACGCTACCTAAATATTTAGCTTCTTAACTAAATATTTACCCCCTTAACCAGATATTTAGCTTCTTAAAATGTTAGCTTCTTAGCTAAATGTTTGGCTTTCAAGCTAAATATTTAGCATGCTAACTACATGTTTACCTTATTAACTAAATATCTAGACCTTTAACTAAATGTTTAGCTTCCTAAATGCTTGGAAGCTAAATATTTAGTATGCCAACTACTTGTTTAGCGTTTTAACTAAATATTTACCATCTTAACTTAATATTTAGCTGCCTAAATGTTAAGTTTCTTAACTGGATATTTAGCTTGGAAGCTAAATATTTGCTATGCTACCTAAATATTTAGCTTCTTAACTAAATATTTAGCCCCTTAACCAGATATTTAGCTTCTTAAAATGTTAGCTTCTTAACTAAATGTTTGGCTTTGAATCTAAATATTTAGCATGCTAACTACATGTTTACCTTCTTAACTAAATATCTAGACCTTTAACTAAATGTTTAGCTTCCTAAATGCTTGGAAGCTAAATATTTAGTATGCTAACTACTTGTTTAGCGTTTTAACTAAATATTTACCATCTTAACTGGATATTTAGGTTGGAAGCTAAATATTTGCTATGCTAATTAAATATTTAGCTTCTTAACTAAAAATGTAGCCCTTTAACCAGATATTTAGCTTCTTAAATGTTTAGTTTCTTAACTAAATGTTTGGCTTTGAAGTTAAATATTAAGTATGCTAACTAAATGTTTAGCCTCTTACATTCTACAGCTGTGGCCAGATAGAAAGATGCCACCCTAAGCCACTAAAGCCCATCGGCTGAGGAGAAAGCGAAGAGAGTAACCCGTTCTAAATTACACCTGGTAAGCAATCTGAAACACCTCAGTGTTTGATATACGAGCATCCCTCTGATTCACTGCGATGTGGAAAACACAGCGTTGGAGAGAAGAAGAAAACAGTTTTCCTCGGTTTTAGTGAAGACGCATGCAGCTCCACTGTCATTCAGGTGAGGTTGTAAAAGTGAACTGCTGCATAAAGCAGGAATAGTAAGCACACTCTGACATCAAATCGTCAGGCTGCGGGTTAGATGAGGGGGGGAAGCTATCCTTCGCTTTGACATTTCTTACCCAGAACGAGCTTTTTATGTCACACAGATATGTAGTAAAATATATTTTTCTGTTTTTAAAACATAGCTCTGCTTTTTTTAAGAGATTAGGGAAAAGTTTTATTTTCTCTGGATGGAGAAAAAGCAGCAGAAATGAGAACCCCAAAAATAAAACCAGGAACTGACGTCCGAATTTCAGTTCTCCAGGCTTTCCAGAACCAACGTTTCTACTGATGCAGTTCTGTTTGTGTGATGAGAGCTCGATGGACTGAGCTGAATTATTCAACGCTTCCAGCTGCACCAACCTACTTTTGATCAGAAGTTTACAGGTTGGACGGAGGGCTGGAGATCTGCAGCCCTGTAGCCTTAGCTGTCGGCCAGGTAAGAAGTCCTGTCTACATGATTTGCTGCCTTTAGGCTGAAAGAAACACCAAGCCAGCTACTATCTGTGCCAGGTAAGAGAAGTCAAGTAAAAGTGCTGGATTTACATTCCTTAGATAAGGACCTATTCAAGTAATAGGTTTAAGTATGTAAAGTAATGTAAAATAATACTGTCAAATATTAAAAGGCAAGGTTATTTTATTTATATAGCACACTTCAACACAAGGCAATTCAAGGTGTTTTACATGATTCAGTGGTAAAGAAACCAAATACATGATAAAAGTGTGAAAATTAAAACAGATCATCACTAAAAGAAAATATTTAGTAACTGAAGCATAAAAGAAAATGTATGTAAGAGCACGAAAATTAAAAACAGATAAAACACAAGAGTCAGTTGACGAAAACGTTTAGCATTTGATTAAAAGCAGTAACAATACTTTTAAAAGAATAAAGAGCAAATTCATATCGGTTACGATTTGAGTAAAACAGCGACTTAGGTGAAGCATAAAAAACAGATTTATTAGGGGTGTCACGATTCTCCAAATGCTCGATTCAATTTTAGGGTCACGATTTGATTCGATTCTTTATTTTTTCTTCTTACAGTACAGAGCCCTATGCCATTTTTACACAAGACTATGACCATTGGTTTTATTCATAAGATGTTGTGTAGGAAATATTATTTAAAAAGATATATAAGTGATGCAATTCTTGTTTAATCTATCATATTAGGCATCAATGGTCAAATCAAAATACTTTTTAACAATATTATTGTGTTTACAATAAATTGTTACACTTATAAGTGTAAAAATCTTGTTTAAATAAATAACAGAAATGATTAGTAACAGGGTTGCTGCCATCTAGTGTCTCTTTTTAGTTACTGCAGCGCAACAACTCTCAGCTCCGGCTGCCTCAGAGAAACGAGCTAATGTGCAGCTAACAGCGACTCTCTGGTTACAACGGGAACGTCGACGTGACTCACGGGGAACTTAAAACTTCCTCACTGGTGATTTGAGAGCAGAAGGAGCGGCTTCTTTCTCCTTAGCCGTTGTTTAACTGTAGCTTAGGTAGTAGCTACTTGCTAGCTTCAGCTAATATGCCCTGTAGAGGTGTGCTGTGTTCACAGGGATGTTCTTATGTGATATAGCGGTTAATAATGTTACAAAGTGTTGTGAGTAGTATGAAAACTGGTGAGAGTTACTTGTTAGGGAAAAATGCAATGTTTGGTTCCTTGTGATGAGGCAATCTGAGTAAATAGCTGGTTGCCTAGTAGCTGTTGCTACGGAGTCTGAGCGGGACGCTAGTGATGCTACAGTATGTAAACATGGGAGGAGGAGGTGATCGCAATCGTCTTTTATATTTCGATGTGCAAGGTCGTTACGTAGATTCAATCGATTTCAATACAAAAATCGAGATTGTGTCACCCCTAAAATTCAATTCAGTTTATTTATATAGCGCCGTTTCACAACAGATGTCATCTCAAGGCACTTTACTAGAAGAGTTATTACAATACAATGTTTAAATTAGGAATTAGAGAACCACAGAAGATTGCGTCGTGTAATTATCAGCAATCCCTCACACTGAGCAAGCATGAAGCGACAGTGGAGAGGAAAAACTCCCTTTTAACAGGAAGGAACCTCCGGCAGAACCAGGCTCAGCATAAGCGGTCATCTGCTGAGACCGTCTGGGGGTTGGAGAAGGCAGCAGAGACACAGAAAGAGCAACAGAACTGATGCAGAAGCAGAAGTTGGTAGCAGGAGGAAATGTAAAAATATGTAAATTAAAACAGATAAAACACAAGAATCAGGTAAAAGAAATAAATAAATAACATGAAACATAATAAATGATGAGAGAAAACATTTAGCATTTACATTAAACATATGAGGGCTGCACGGTGGGGCAGTGGTTAGCACTGTTGCCTTGCAGCAAGAAGGTTGTGGGTTCATATCCCAGCCCAGGGCCTTTCTGCATGCGTGGGTTTCCCTCCGGCTTCCTCCCACAGTCTAAAAACATGACTGTTAGGTTAATTGGTCACTCTAAACTGTCCTTAGGTGTGGGTGCGAACCCTTGAGGAATAAGTGATTCAGAAAATGGATGAATAAAAATGGCAGTTTAGAACTCAAAGGCAGCTCTGACTGGTATAGTTTTTATCTTTGATAACGATTCAGCAGTTTTAGTCTGGAAGTTTGTACCATATTTGTGGAGCATTGAAACTGAAAGCTGTAAATGGTTCAGTATCGGGTCCTAATGTTATTTATGCTTCATTCGGATGATATTGGTATTTTAGAAGTTGAAATTCATTACATTTGCGGATGATAAAATTTGTTCTGTGCCAGATTAGACATTAGAGAATTATTGACAAAAGTTGAAGAAGAGCTGATTAGGTTAAAAGAGTGGTTTGACATAAATAATAAAAAAAAACAGAAGGGCTACAGAGTAACAATAGTTATTTGAAAGAATTAATTAGATTACTTTTGCCTTTGTTGTGTTATTTGTTGTCATTTATTTTGTTTATTGTTATATTTCCATCAAAGACGTGTTAAGGAGAATCTGTAAAGTGCTTTTTAATGGTGTAGGATAGGCAAAAATAAGCCTCGGCTTCAGCCATTTTCTTTCAGTTTCGCAGTGGTTATTTTCTGTTTTTATGAGATGAACATTTAATATTTAAATTGTGACTGTTCATCTATCTAGATGCATCTGTGAAGGTAAAGAATGTATTTTTTTTTAAAGCAGCTTCCTATCACCTCAATGTGTTCTATATTAGCTGGAGTTGTTCAGACTGCACCAACAGGAGCGTAAACTGTCTGCTTTATCCTGCAGGAAAAGTTTTCCAACACTGATTTTTTACTGAGAGTTGGAGTAATGTGAACCAGAATTTTGGTAAATTCACAGGCTTTCATGCAGTTTTTCCCCAATCCCATGTCTGACAGTTCTCTAACAGTTCGCATCCATTATTAATGTCCCCAAAGTCGGACCTTCTTGCAAACGAAGGTACTTGTGTTTTCAACTGCAGTGTGTTGCAAAAGTATTACTCAGTTTTTCAGGTTTTGTCACATCACAATTGCAGGCTTTAGTGGATTTTATTGAGATTCTATGTACTGAACAAACACAAATCAGGGCCTAATTATCAAGCAAAAAGACTATGATTCATATTTTTTCCTTTTTTTTTCAACAAATTTTCTAAAAAAAATGTTTTTAACAGCATTTCCTGATACCCTTAAGCAAAACTTAACCTTGAGAAGTCACAAGTTCAAAAATAAAGCCCTTATATGTGATTGAATCTGTCCTGAGAAATTCTCGGAAGTTTTTTTAAAGAACATCAATGGTATCCCAACTTGATGGGGAATCAGAGAAACAATCAACTATGGAGGACCTGCAAAGATCCAGAGCTCAGGTGGAATGAATCGATTCCATGCACAATGTAAAACCTTTACAGAAGAGCTGCAGGAAGATGGTCATTGTTGTAGGAAAGCATTAAGAAGTCTAAATTGCAGTTTGTCACAAGCAGAGGAAACAGCAGACATGTAAAGGTTGGAAAAGCATCCCTGCAATATTACCTAAATGCAGCATGTGAAGCATGGTGGGGGTGGCAGCATCATGCTGTGGGCATAGATATCTTCAGCAGAGACAGGACAGCTTGTCAGAGTTGATGGGAGGATGAATGGAGCTGAATCCTGAAGGAAAACTAGTTAGAGACTGGAGAAGATCTGAGACTGGGATGGAGGTTCACCTTCCATTTGGCCCATTCAAAGTCCAGAGCTAAAGCCAATTAAGAATCTATTACAAGGCTTAAAAAAATTATTTTTACAGACAGTCCATATCTAATGTGCAAACCAGCAACTCTTAGATAAAGAAGTAGATCTGCCAAGTCCATGACTTAAAGTAGACGTTGTATGTAAGGATGTCAATTTAAAGAAGGCTGCATACAAATGTTTGCCACATTTTTGAAAATCTGCTATATCTTCCAATGTTGTGGTGCTTATTAGGAATCTTAATAAATCACACCCTATGTCTCTGCTGCTTGGCCACAGGGATATCCCTTTGGCTAAAGTGGGCTAAATGGTTAGCGCGAATGACTCTCATCCGGGAGTTGTGGGATCAAATCCTGCCTGGGCCCTCGATGTGTACCTTGTTTTCTTCAATCAGAGCTACAACGGAAGAGTTCAGTGAACTAATGAGTTAAAATGGTGTAGTCAAATTATTTTAAAAAAAGAGGAAAACATAGAATTCACAGTATGTGGTCAAATCTGGAGAAGCAGAGAAAGGCTTCCTTGACTCTGGAGAGGTTTCGGTCAAATTAGAGAAAGACAGAATGCTTTAAACGTTTTTTTGAATGTCCGGTGCAGCACCAAGACAACCTCTCCCGATTCCCTCGCTTGTTAAGCCCATCCAGGCAGGCGGCCTAAAAAAACACCATGCGTTGCTAAGAAACATGGCTGAAGGTCAAGCTGTCCTCTGGTGGAGGCGTACCCAGACAACATGTCACCTCTGGAAGTGTTACCAACAGCGTGTCACAGTGAATCGGCTCTCTGAAGCCGACACGTGATCCTCTCAGACCTCTGTCTGCTGCTCGGGGAAGTGAATGAGTCCCGGCCGCTCTGAGCTGCTGGAGCTGCCGTCACGTGTGATGTTAACATTTCTACGAGATAATCTCCAATGTAATCTCTGCTCGAACTTAGACACGTCAGGGAAGGAAAGTATCTAAGCTTTGGGATCCACGAATTGATTGATTCATTGACTGGTGGAGGGAGGAATTCCCTGATGAAAGGGTTATCCGATTGCTCCAAGAGTGTTTACTTAGTGGGGAAATTAGAGCTTGTTAAGAGCTGCTAATTCCAGAGGACAAAGGTGTGAGTTTTATGAGTTGTGTGTCATTATGTTATGGGTCTGTGGGGCTCAGAAAGGGCCACTGGCGTTTATTAGTTGATGGAATAACCCACCTGGGAAAAGAGCGGCCGTGACATTTCAGCTGTGGATCAGGGCAATTACAGTCTCCGTCAGCAGCAATGGAGCAGGTTGTCCCTCTGTTCTTCTCCAGCTCATCAAAGCTTTGGTTTAATTCTAATGGAAGCTCCTTGATAAATTTTTGAAAAAATATACTCTATATTGTTTATCGGTCCAGAACAGAGTTGTGACAGTAAATGTATTCTGTTTTTTTTATTTTTTTTATTCTAGTTTTATTAATAAAGTTTTTTTTCCTAGTCTTATTTTCATACCCACCTCCAGCTTCAATCTTGAGCATTTACAAGCCTTCATTTGCAGACCACTTAGGGGCAGTTTACACGACAATGTTGCGATTTTTGTTTGAATATGCGCGTGAAAACAACAGGGCAAGCGTACCCAGCGTTCTATGGTTTTCCCCGGTTGCGAATATTGGAATTGTCACAGATTAGGTTCCTGGTTTCTGCGGATTATGATTGTGTACTGGTCCTAAATGTTAAAATAAATAGATGGAGCACATTAGGTTTAGGCACAGGTCCTCGAATATTAGAATTAGGAACATAATCAAGTTAGGGTTGGATAATGGTTATCTAATGTTAGTAATAGTAATAAATCAACCAGGCAAGCCAATCAGATTCGAAAGTTTGACTTTTAGCCCCACACACACCTTAAGCTACGTCCACACTAAGCCGATAAGGTTATACGGGGAGTTAGACGCCTAATGTTATCCACTCAACACGAGCATTTACGCCCTGTTTAAGGTCCCATGGTTGCGCAATCCCAAACAGACCTGTGCAAATACTGGGCATGCGCGAAAAGACGCACGAAAAACGCGTATAATCTACGTGACGCCAGCGCCTACATAATGTATGCAAGAAGCTCTACAGCACAGTACATATCTGCTTGTCCCGTTAACCAAAGAGAACAAAAGCTGCTCAGAAGAAGAGAGAGTTTTTGGTGTGGACAGACGACCAGATCGATTTATTACTCTTCGCTGTTGTCTTTGTCTGTAGTGTCATATTGTTATTGACGCAGCATTCATTGACGCCACTTCCTTTCATTATCCGGGGAAGCTTTCCACACTAGCTCGTTTAGCCGTTGAATTAAGATTTACACGGCTCTCTTACCCGGCTAATAGTTATCCGGCCACAGACCTTAAACGACGCCGGGTTAGTGTGGACGATAGGGGGGTGTAGACTAAATAATTATACGTTATGTGTGGACGTGGCCTTAATCTAGAGTAAACGAGTTTTGAATTTAATTTGCATGTTGAGCGGGCAAAATTACAAACAAGTAATAATAAAAAGTGAGTAGAAAGAAGGAGGAAAATATTCGGCAGAGCCTGAATGCTGAATGCGACCATACCATCCTCCCACCTCCAACTGGTTGGTGTTCAGGGGACGGCATTACAATAGTTGAAGTCTTATTTTTGTGATAGGAGTTTTAATGTTAAGTTGGGCAGGCTTGTGAAGTCCCTCAGGGATCTATTCTTTGACGACTTTTATTTAACCTATATATTCTGCCTCTGGGTGACATTTTTTGACACGTTTCAGTGCTTTATTTTGTTTCCTTTTTTTTTACGGAGATATCAAACACTGTGGATTCTGTGCCATCAGCCGTGAGTGATTCCCTACATCACCAGAAAAGGAAAACATGGCTAGCTTTTTGCAAGAAAACTGCTTAAAGTTAGGGCTGTCAAAGTTAAGACACCAACACGGGTCGATTGATTACTAGAATTAACTCTATCTTTTCTTTTCTTTTTTTAATGCAATTATCGCATTCCCAGAGCAGCGCCCTGTTTATAATTCAGCCTGTAACACATCAGCTCTCCTTCCTAACCAGCCAAACTGCGGATTGTTGTGCAGCAGCATCTGTTTGTGATCCTAAATGACATGTGAGTATGTTATTATTGGCGTATTGGCTTTGTGGTGATATGATAATAAGCTGTATGTGGAAAACTTCTGTCCGCTTCGGATGTCAGCTCACTGTGTGCGGTGCAGAGTTTAAATGCTCCGTATTTATGTTGATTTATGCATGTTGGCTGACTGTATAGCTTCAGTACACTTCATAGTGAGTTACCGCTGCGTTAAAAATGTGAAATTATTCAGGTAAAGTGATGTTTTATGACTTAAATTAGCGAGATTTATTAGCATAAGTAGCTGTGTGTATCTTCACAATAAGAGCGTTGATTTTCTGTTGTGATGAACTGAGGTTTTGTCTTCTGTTTTAGTTTTACCTCTATTTGTTATTATTTTTTATATGAGAACACACATACATTGGGAATGTGATTGTGGAGTTAGATACAAATATTCTATTGATTTCTCCTATATTTAATAAAAAAATAGATACTGCATCCAGATTTGTCCTTTAAACTGAAAATTGTTGTTTTTTTCAGTCACATTTAGGAGTGGTGATTAATTCACAGCTACCCTGTGATTAATTAGATCAAAATTGGTAATAGTTTAATAGCCTTACTAGAAATAAAAACTAAGAGGGTTTTGGACGAACTTTGTACGTTTTCCATTCTTTAAACACAATTTGGAGCACCGTTTAAGCACCGGCACAGTTTCAAAAACACAGGTTTGGCACTGATATCTGATAAAATCTAAACAATACTTAGCCTTAGTCGCTACAGCCCAACGGGTCCTTGCAGCCACTGGCTGCTGCCTCAGTGATGTCAAAAGCTGGTTATCTGCAAATTTTCTTTTGTTAAATGAGGTCAAAACAGCGGTTACTATCTTCATCCCTAAGACTTTTTTGTGCCCCCAACTTAACCTTCCTTTCCTTAGCGCAGCAGTAACTCACTATAGAATATACTGCTGCTATACAGTGAACCAACATGCATAAATTGATATAAATACGGAGCATTTATACCCTGCAGCGCACACAGCAAGCTGACAACCTAAGTAGACGGTAAGGAAAATTCCCACAGACAACGTATGAACTTATAATCATATCAACCCAATACGCCAATAATAATATACTCTGATGTCATTTAGGATCACAAACACATGCTGCACACAGCAATCCATAGTTTGGCAGGTTAGGAAGGAGAGCTGATGTGTTGCGGGTTGAATTATGAACAGGGCGGTGTTCTGTGCATGCGTCAATTAGCATTTTTTTGCGAAAGCATTACCATGTTTAAGTTTCTTGTGATACAGGGAATCGCTCTTGGCTGATGCCATGGACAGAATCCACCGTGCTTTACATCTCCGGGGGAAAAAGGAAAAGAAATAAAGCAGTGAAATGTAATGTACGCTGCTTTTACGGTCTAATTACTACCGTTTATGTCAGAACCTGTGCCATTATGACATCAGAGATTGGTACCCATCCCGTCAGTACTGGTGGCGACCAGATAATGGGGCCAAAAGGCATTTCCTCTTTCTGTTACGATGTAATGTTTAACACGGATAGGTTTGCTGTGTATAAAAGTAGATTGTGAGCCTGAAGAGGACAGAGTATTGAATAATTTGCTCAAGATTGTGTCGTACTCTCCTTGCTTGGAAGTAAATCGTTGAAGCTTGATCCTGATTCCTGACTCTTCTGTGTTCTGTTTCAGGTTTAACGAACTCAAAATAGAGAAGGCCTTTAATTTCTGACACATGGTTTGTGGCAAATTTTCTTGCAACCCCAGATTAATTGATAACCTTTATTCTTTCCTTCCATCCGACAGTAATTTGTTAGCTTGAGTTAATCTTTCACTTAAAATCGCAATGAAAGAAACTGAAGCTGAAAAGTGTTGAAAAGTTAAAGAGGTGTGAATCCTTCTAGGTCACATCTGATCAATACTTCCGTGTTGCTAAACTGGTTTCACATGTTTTTAAGTCAGCTAAATTACTAAATACGGTAACGTGGATCAAAAGAAACAGGTTCTTTATGACCTTTCTCTACCATGTAGTCTTGAATAAAGATTTCCACTAATCATCGCACTGCGCCTCAATTACCCCCGCCTTCATCATATTACGGCTCCGCTTCTACCAGAAGGCTAAAAGGTCACGGCAGCCTTTTAGGATCGTAAACTGTCTGGACCTTTTCATGCTTGACCTTTCACTGTCTGCCACTCGCAGAATGGCACAAATCACCACCGCGCAGGGGCCAGACCACATGCTGGTTTACAGCATGACACCCAAGCATCCCTGGTGTGCAGTCAGAGTTCACCGTTACAGGGTCATTCTCTGAAAAATCCACTAACATTAAATTGTTTCTGAAAATTTCAGCTTATGGAGCATTGGTACCTCTGAGAAACTATGTTTATTCACTTTTGGGATGAACTCTCAAAGATTACTAAGAATATTTCCGCTCTTTTGGTTAATTTAACACAATTTTTTACGAATATTTTTTTCTAAAAGTAGACACTAAGTCCACATAGCTAGTGTTTGGACCAAAATTTAGCATGAGAGAAATAAGATATTAGTTTTTTCACAACAATCATTAGCTTTTTGAAAAACAATCATAAATATACTTTAGAAAATAGTTGTTAAAGTTTCAGCTTGATGATATCAGATTGATGATAAAAACTATAAAATGTAGGTCAGCAAGTATGCCAAGTGATTTCACTTCCTGGGTGGTTAGAAAGTTTAACCGAACAATTAATTTTAAGAAGGGGGGGTTAAACAACACCGATTGAATTGTGCTATTTTATATATTATTTGGATATATGTATTTTTCTTATTTTTTTACTTAGGCTAAAGTTGACAGGGAAATAATTATATTATCCCCAAAAACTTATATTTCATTCACTGAAATAGCAACTTTGGTAAATGAGGACGTTCTTATTTGACTGACCTTTTCCACATTAGAAACCCATAAAACGTAAAAAAATAAACCATTGTTTTTTAAAATATGTTTGTGTGTCATAAAGCAAAATAACATACATTCTTCTGTTTCTTGTTTTAAAATGCATTTACTGATTGACTTTAAATGAAAATGTTTGTGGGATCTCTGTGGGACACAAAGTGCATCAAATTCAAAGAATCTCCCTACAGTCATGCTCCTGTTTGCTTTGCTGATTCACACCCTGACAAAAAAAAAGCTTTCAGAACAAGGTGTAGTGTTAAAGACAGGGGAGGTGAATAAGAAACCATCAAAGTTTCTCAGTTTATTTTGACAAAGACACTCAACTTCACTGCCGGAAACTCACTGTTGTTTTTTGCCACCTACTTTTTTAGCTATTTTTAGCAAGTCATCGACTGAGAGACATGTTTAGACTGACAAGTACCTCCACACTTCCTTTGTTTTGGAAAATGTGAACCAGAGTTTAATACTTAATTACCCAGCAGAGCAAAAGATGTCCCTGATGTTTGCATATAGCCTCTGTCTTTTAGAAAGAGAAATTTAAACAAAAACTGATGTCTTTCGAATATTTAATTTAAAAATGCAGTCTGTGGTTAAAATAGGACAGATCCACATTTACTCCCTCTTAAGCATTTTGAATAAAATTTGCCCCGTTTAAACATCCCACATTTAGTTTGTATGAGGAGCCGTTTGTAAAGGGAAGTCAGAGTCATTTGGGTCATTTTGAATGTCATATAAGAAAAAAAGGGGGTTAATTTTTCAAAATTAGTTTAAGTTTATAAATGCTAACGTTTCAAACTTAGTGTTTAGCTACCAGGCTAAAACAGACAGCTAAATATATAACTTCAAAGTAAATATTTAAGTCAGAAATAAATAAAAAGCTATTATACAAATTAATTTGCTGAGATGCTGAAGTTGACTATAAAAATAAAAGCTGGGTCTCGAAAACCTTTTAAATAATTTGTTTTAAGCTAATTGTTTAGCTAGCCAGAATTTTAGTTTGCTACTTTAATACTTAGCTAGCCATTTTAGCTTGCTAGCTTATACAGTCTATGCTTAATACACAGCTGACCCTTTTAGCTTACTAGCTTAATACTTAGCTGGCCATTTTAGCTTGCTAACTTATATAGTCTATGCTTAATACATAGCTGAACCGTTTAGCTTACTAGCTTAATACTTAGCCATTTTAGCTTGCTAGCTTATACAGTCTATGCTTAATACATAGCTTGCCCGTTTAGCTTACTAGCTTAATACTTAGCTGGCCATTTTAGCTTGCTAGCTTATACAGTCTATGCTTAATACATAGCTGACCAGTTTATCTTACTAGCTTAGTGCTTAGCTTGCCATTTTAGCTTGCTAGCTTATACAGTCTATGCTTAATACATAGCTGACCCGTTTAGCTTACTAGCTTATTACTTAACTGGCCATTTTAGCTTGCTAGCTTATACAGTCTATGCTTAATACATAGCTGACCCGTTTAGCTTACTAGCTTAATGCTTAGCTGGACATTTTAGCTTGCTAGCTTATACAGTCTATGCTTAATACATAGCTGACCCATTTAGCTTACTAGCTTAATGCTTAGCTTGCCATTTTAGCTTGCTAGCTTATACAGTCTATGCTTAATACATAGCTGACCCGTTTAGCTTACTAGCTTAATACTTAGCTGGCCATTTTAGCTTGCTAACTTATACAGTCTATGCTTAATACATAGCTGACCTGTTTAGCTTACTAGCTTAATGCTTACCTGGCAATTTTAGCTTGCTAGTTTATACAGTCTATGCTTAATACATAGCTGACCCGTTTAGCTTACTAGCTTAATGCTTATCTGGACATTTTAGCTTGCTAGCTTATACAGTCTATGCTTAATACATAGCTGACCCGTTTAGCTTACTAGCTTAATACTTAGCTGGCCATTTTAGCTTGCTAGCTTAATAAGTAGCCAGTTAGATGGAAAGATACATAAGAGATTGTTAGTCACAGATGTAAGTCATCACTTGCCTGTCTTTTCAGTGCTTGAAATCAACGATCAATTTAATTTTCAACAGGAAAGCACATAGATTACATTGATAGAATAAAACCACAAGAACAAATTATGAAAACTTCATGTGGAAGACACTAATGATGCATATAATGTTTTTTATGTATATTTTTGTCAATCTATGACAGACATTGTCCACTTAAAAAGTTATTAATTAATTAAAAAAACATGGTTTACACAGGGTCTGGAAAGAGCCTCTAAAAGGAAAAATAGGTTATGCAAAAAAAATTTGACACACAAAACAAAGGAAAATTAGGACAAATATCAGAAATACCAAAACAAATTAACATCTATTATGTGATATGAAAAGAAAACATATGCTGCTTCAAAAGTATAAAAATAATATTAAGGCTACCTGGAGTGTACTAAACAGGATCATTAAAAAATCAAAATAATATATGTTCTCCAACACGTATCGTAAAAAGAGATAATGTCGTGATTGAGAATATTGAGAGCATAGTTAATGAATGATACAGTTGATGATACTTAATGATGATACAGTTTTAGTTTCTATTTCTTGTAAATGTAACTCAATGTTTCTTGGTGTAATTTGTGAGAGTGATATTGTAGAAATATATATTATATATATATTTGTAACAAATCATTTCAAACTGAAATTTTTCCAGGTAAAATGAAAACTGCTAAAGTGATCCCATTGTATAAAACTGGTGATTAACAGATTGTGTCTAATTATAGACCGGTAAGTTTACTGCCTCAATTTTCGAAGATTCTTAAAAAATAATATTTTCAAACAGTGGTTGTGGATGAAAAACATATTGAAATAAGTATGTTCAGTGATTTATGTAAAGCCTTCGATACGATAGATCATTCTTTACTTTTACAGAATATGAAAGGTATGGTTTAAGAGGTGTAGTACAATAATAGGTTCCAATATGTGAGTATCAATAACATGAAATCTATACTTGAAAACTAGAAAAGTAACTTGTGGAGTTCCACAAGGATCGGTGCTGGGACCTAAGTTATTTTTACTTTTTATAAATTATATTTGTACAGCTAGTGACACTTTAAAATATGTGATGTTTGCTGATGAAACTTATTTTGCTCTGGAAAGGATATAACAGTGGAAACAGAACTGATGAAGTTAAGTAGATGGTTTGTATTTAATAACCTATCATTGAATGAGATTAAAACTAAATATGTCGTTTGGAGGTACTAAAAGTAATATTAAAGTAAAATTGAATTTAAATAATGTTGAAATTGAAAGAGTATATGAGACAAATTTTTTAGGAGTAATAATTGATGATAAACTTTGTTGGAAGCCCCACACAGAACATGTGAAACAGAAATTATCCCAGTCTATTTCTTTACTTTATAAAACTACTTCCCTTTTTTTGCCTTATATGATTTATTTTGCGGAGACTTGGGGGAACACATACAAAACATATTTAGATTCAGTTATCAAGTTGCAAAAAAGAGCTATTGGAATAGTGAATAAAGTTGGATATGGGGAGTCCACCAACCAGTTTTTGTAGGATCATGTGTGTTAAAATTCATGGACATTATACGTTCTAAAACGTTAGAAATTATATATCGAGTGGTGGAAAAGAGTGTTCCAATTTGTATTTTAAGCTAGTTTAAACTAAGAGATGGACAATATGATTTGAGGGGGTTTTATGTGTTTGAAATACCTAAAGTGAGAACCAATGTTAAGTACAGATTTGTGTGTCAGTTTTGTGAGTGAAATTATGGAATGGACTGAACATTTTTCAGGAAGAATTAAATCATTTGTATCATCCAAGGTTATAGAAACTTGGTTTCATGAATACCTTTGTGTTGATTTAATTTCTTGATTTATCTGTTATATAACTTATTTATCAGTGCTATTTATTTTTCTTGGCTAAGGATTTGATTATTCCTATGGGGGTGAAGGATAGGATAATTATAAGCTACAAGTCTTCAGCCTGATAATTTTTTCTGTTTGAGTACTTTTATGTAAAATGATAATCTGTTGTTGTTGACCGAAAATAAATATTTCATTCAGTTTAGCTTCCTTGCCTAATATTTATTTACAAATTAAATGTTTAGACTAGCTCAACAATTATTTTTTTTAAACAAATATTTAGGTCTAAATTAAATATTTAGCAAAGTATTTAACATGCAAACTAGTCTCCAAAAACATCATTAGGGAACCTACAGCGGGCTCTTCCTGCTGTTCATGTAAAATTTCTAATAAGAAAGAGATGGAAAAGTTGTAAAAAAAAATCTAATAAATGGAAGATGCATGGACAAAATCAAATATCTGAATAAGATAATACTAAGTCAGTAAGCTTAGGAGAATGTGTAGTTATAAATAAATGTAAAGTATTTAAAGATCCCCACTGCTAATTCTAAATTATGCATGTTGCACTGTGGGATGGGAAAAACTGCATTGTTTGGGGCTGGCATGCTTCAAGAACATGGTCTGCTCGCTGAGTTTATTAAAAATATAATAATTTCTATCTGACACTCTGCCATGGGAAATCTGGCAGCCGACATCAGCCTAATTACCGGGAATACTGCCTGTCAGGAACTTAGTCTTCGCAAACAACGCAGGGGAGGCTGAAACTGATTTAATTAGATTTTCACCTTTTCTTACGTGATCAAATTCACAGCTAATCATTTTTTTACAAGACAGTTACACCGTACATGTTATAGTTCCGCTTTATGGGTGAGCTTAAACCCTGAGACATGCAATCACTCAGAGGACTGAACATTAGCTTTAAACACGTCTTTAATTTGATGTCGTATTTTTGGATTTTATCCATTCCAGCCTCCAGATTTTGTAACCAGACGCTTTCAAAACTTTCAAGTGTGAAATTTATTTTTCTTGGTGTGGATTTTAAGCAAGTTCTACTTATGTAACGATACAGCGTACTTGGCTCTCCCATGCTTGCATGTTTTGGTAAATTCAGATCCAGCTGATGTCCATCGTGAGTCCATATTGAGGACCAGATGTGTTCCACATTGATTCATAGTGTCCCACTAAGGAGAACTGGCTCTAAACGGGGTCATCTGGACGTTTAATGGCCGAAAAATGAAAAAAAGACATACCGACCATGGCTAAACTGACTAGAAAGCAGCTGTTATCCATGAATGTACAGCTTCTTATCACCCTCTGTTTCACAGTCCGGTTTCAGGAAATACTGCTGTGTCAGGTCATTGATAAAGCTTCATTATAGGAGGAAGAAAATTCTTCTGATAAAAAAAAAATACATAAAAAAATCAAACCCAAAACCTAGAGAACAAAATGTATCATTGAAAAATGTTACTCTGATTTGAAGTCCTCCCTTGAACACTCTTAGAATCTAAAACCAGAAGCTGGTAAGAGAGAATCGTTATTCTCCTGTGAAACCAGTGCTGGCTGTAACCAACATAGGCTAATGGGCCACTCAGACAGCAAGAAGGCTTTACTTTATATAGACCATCATCACCAGTGTTTCCACAGTGACTTTAAAATGATTAATCCTTCCAAAAGTAACTTAGTCACTCTCTACTGCCTCAACACAAAAAAACAATAACAGGCTTTGCCAATGCTCACTTCATCGGAAGTGCATTTTAACAGGAAGCCGAGACGTATACTTGCTTTTTAACCTCACATGTATGGAGGAGCATCTCTGCCAAAATTGACAATAAACAAATAAATGTTTAAATAAATAAATGGGTAAATACAATTGGAAAAAAATCAGAAATAACGTTTCAAAAATTATATTTAATTTCACATTTATTTATTTACAAATTTATTTATTTCAACATTTACTTATTCCCACATTTAACCATAAAAATAGTTATTTATTACCTACCTACCACTTTTCCACACTATTTCCGGAATGAATATAATGTTTCTGTCAATCATACGAAAAATATGAAGTCAAATACTTCATATGTTTGGGTCACTTTCAGGAATTTATTTCTGAGATGTGACCACAAACCCTCTTTGTTTAATCAACAAAAATACCTTTTTATGTTGGTAATATGGCACATTTGTCCTTACAGCAAAGCCAATTAAAACTATTATTATTTGATCTTTCAACAGCTTTAAGACATTTGAGGTAGCATTTTGTCTTGTGCGCTATTAAACGGTTTTCTAATAATTTTCTGTTAAATAAAGTGAAGAGAGAAAAAAAAAAGTTACATAGCACTTTTGAACACGTTCTCCGCTAATCCAATTAATCGATTAATCGAGTCGAGACCCGATCCGATTCATCCATGATCCAAATAATCGTTTGCTTCAAACTTAATACTTACTTTGCTAACTAAGTAGTTCAAAGTTAAATATTTATTTTGCAGAACAAATATTCAGCTGACAAGCTAAAAGTTTAGTTTGTTGGTAAAACATTTAATTTGGAAAGACGACAAACTCAATGCTTTGGAGGGGCTCGTCATAAGGTTCTGATCTCACTTCAGAATAGAATATTAGTGGGAAGAGCTGATGAGGTGTGACGAAGGCGACCCTCTGACCTGAGCCAACCAGTTTTCAGGCCAAGACAACAAAAAAATTGATCTACCAGACTTTATGTCAGATTAACATTGAATCATTTTAGAAGGATCACAAGCAAACCGACTTAGAAATGGGTAATGAAGTCATGGTTCCTTGTGGAGGCAAATATTTCCTTAATATTTCATGAGATAAGTTGATTTTCTTTGTTTCCAAACCAGCCACCCTCAGTGGTGCTGCAACTATAGAGCCTTCAGGTTTAGAGAATAATTAATATCATGTGTGCAGTAAATGACAAATGCACAAACACACGACACATACGCTCTACAAGCTGCACTGCATGCATGAAACGATTCCCTCAAAAACATTCAATTCAACCACAGAAAAACGAACAGACTTTAAATATAAACAGCCTCTTGGGCTGCAGCAGAATTACTTTCTTTTGCTTCATTAAAAACATGTTTTCCTGCTGTATTAGCAATGAATATAGATTCGTACATCAAAGGAGACTTTACAATGCATCTAAGTGGATTTTCCTCCAGGGACAGACAGCAGATGCTTAATTGGATTTATTTTGATTGCGGTTTTAATTAGAATCAGTGAATAATGAGCTGAATGTTGAAAATATTTTTTTGTCGCCATTATGAAACTGACCCCAGGAAGCTGTGATAAAATAACCGAGACTAAAACTCTGACAGATCAAGAGGTTTGTATTTGAACTAAAGGGATTAAATCTTCCCGCAACCGTTGGATTCACATTTGGTTGAGTGCAAGAGACAATATTATATTCTCCAAAGAAGTCGGGTTCTTCCATCTTTCACTTCAAGTGCCATTCTACAAAAGAGCAAAACAAAAAAATATCTTTATGGAAAACTCCTCAAAGATAACAAAATTAAAAGAGTGCAGGAGCTGCACGATGGAGGTATAGGAGGTGCCCTGAAAAAAGAGCGTCCGATTTTTCCTGTTTCTTACGGTCACATTAACATTAACTGAGTAAAAATAAAAAGAAGTTTTATTTCATTAAAATAACAGTCTAATGTCAGACAAGCAATCCAAATTAATCTGAACTTTTGCCAAAAAACCTGCAGCAGCTGAATTTCTGTAACGTGTTTTCCAAATAAGATACATGGAAATAAAAAGTTGGTGCGTTTGTGTATTTCTCATTCACACTTGAATGAAGTAGGAACCTTTTCTAGCTCCACTCTCTTAATTCACAAAGTTCTTCCTTTTACTAAGACTTGTGAATTCCCCATTTAACACCCAACTGATACTGTATGATTTAAAAGTAATAATTAATAGTCTCTAGTGCTGTTGGAAAAAACGAAAACATAATCAGAAAATCGATTCTGAATCGATTGTTGTAGAAATTGAATTGATTTACAAGGTTAGAATAGTTTGACCTTTTTACAGCTAAATTAGGAAGGAAAAGTCCATACAGCACATTTGTGTCATGTGTCTGTAAGGGTTAGTACAGTTTCCCCCATTGAACTGTTACTCGCACAGTTTTAAGTCATTGAATTAGAGGCAAATAATTAAGATAACAGCTAAAAAAAAAATGTTTTTAATAGCACTGACCCAGGTCTATATCGACCCTACTGGATCAGATTGAGTCGGATCATAATTATCGATTCTAACTCTTGAGAATCAGAGTTGAATCGATTCTTGACATTTGAATCGATACCCACCCCTAGTAGTCTCTTATTCTAATAAATCAAAGCCTATTTTTTATATATCTGCCTTGTCGGATTTTTGTTATTTTAGTTTTTCTTACTTCATCGTTTTTCCAGTTAAAGTAAATTTGTGAATAACGGACGCAATTTTATGTCACCTTGGTTGAGTAAAGCAGCTTAATGTCTTGTTGGAAAGAGGGATACAAATAAAGATTGATATAAAAATTATGTTAGACAAAACATGAACAACTGCTTCTTGAACACACAGGACCAGCGTTGGTTAGGCAAAACATATGAAGCGCCCCTGTAAATTAAATTGCAACCATGTAATGCACTGACCGAGGACAACCATCAGAGGGTGCTATAGGCTAATAATTGGAACTTTTGTAGGCAGTAAAGAAGATACCTTCGCATGATTGTACGCCTAAATCAGTGCTTCCCCTCGTGTTTCCCGGTAGCCGAGGCTTTTCGTCGTACTTTAACGATGATCAAGCCTCGGGTCACTAGGTGGCAGCAGTGCTCAAAATGATCAACAGGCTGCCTGTTTAGCCCAGCAGAAGAAGTGTACACAGGGAGAGCTGATAGACGGAGCAGTTCTCTAATCCATGGTGTGGAAAAGGAAATTGGAATTGTTGAATATTTAAAAAAAAAAGGATTTCACAATTAAACGTGGAGAGATTTTCTTTTATAATATGAAAAATGTCTTCGTTTTGCACATAAGATGTTTTAGTTCTTTAAAAATGACAGGGAAATAATTGAACCACAGCACTGTTAGATGTGTGGAAAATAGTTCGAACAGTAAATGTGGATCTATTTGGTTATTTATTGTTTTCAGTCACAACATAATTACACACTTTTTGGTGTAATAAATATGGTTGGAATGGGAAAAGCAGAATTCAGAAAAATCTAAATGTGGAACTTTGGAAATAAAACATTTCTAACATAATTAGATGGATTTATTAGGTTTGGAGAGCTTCAAAGAAAAACAGCAAAGAAGATATTAAAAAAGTTATGTAGCCTCGCTTTTTGAAAATTGATCGTCTGAATAAGCTGACGAGCAACCAATGTTCACAGTTTAAAAAAGCTTTGAATGTTACAGTTTAGTCTAAAAATTCCCATCCCAGTGAATCATTTGAATTTCTGAGCAGTCTTAATGAAATGTTACCTACTGAGTTAATAAACTGAACTTGGAAATAGTGTTAAGATCTAAAACAATAAAATAAGATGCAACCATTTGAAGTAGATGCTTCTTATTTAATTAATATTATTTGGTAATCGAGTGCTGGTGCCAGTAGTTTGCATCGGTAAATAATTTACTGTTTTTGGCCTGAATTAACATTAGAACTGGGGTAAATAAAAACAACCAGAGACGACGAATAAACTGTACAAAAATATAAACACAACATTTTGGTTTTTGCTCCCGTTTTTCTATGAGATGGACTCAAAGATATGAAACATTTTTTATGTGCAAAAAAAATAAAAATTCTCTCAAATTCTGTTTACAAATCTGTGATAGTGAGCACTTCTCCTTTGCCGAGATAATCCATCCCACCTCACAGGTGTGCCATATCCATGTCGATTAGACAGCAGGATTATTGCCCAGGTGTGAGAGGCGAATACAACTTTGAGTGACATTCTGGTCCACGCTCCATACCAGTTGGTGACCAATGCTAATGGTAGTTATGATTAAAACTTTGTTAGAAATACACGTAAAGAAGGGGAAAATCACAGATTATTTTAGATTAAAATCTGTCATTGGAGGACCCTAACTGAACAGTTGTGTTATTGTTCAACATGGCTCTGTTCTGTCAGTGATATTAAGGCTTTGAGTGGTTTGAAAAAAAGAGTTTACCGTGTCTACAGTTAATATTTCATTCTTGAATTGCATGTAGCATTGGGGAAAATGATGTATAGTATGTATATGTGCATAGAAAAGGCAGATTTGACCCGGAAGTACGTAACGTATAGCCATTATGAAGTACAAACGCAGCAGGGTTAAATAGAGACTGTTTACTGGGCCCCCTAAGAGTATTTCTTCTGACACTGGGTCTGCTGTCACAGAAGTTCTCTTTTCATGTGTTTTACTGTATATTTTGATTAGAGAATGTGTAGGACGTAGAAATAGATGAAAACCAAAAACCTATTTCTGGTTCTTTACCAGCAATTTTCCTGCAGTGTGGTCTGTAAGGAGGGAAAAAGCTTTGCCTTTTCAGATCCTTCAGAAGCTTCTACCTAAATGTGTTTGTATTTTTTATGCCTGAGTGCCGAGTCCTATAAGTGTCATATCACTAAGGTGCCCTCGACACGGGTCAAGCTGCGCAGCACGTGTTTCTAATGTCTGCAGCCTAAAATACTGCTCTGAGTGGATGAAATGTACCAACTTTCATCACGACCTGCCTGTGTTTAGCAACTCAGATTGGGCTGACATTTCAGAGCGCATAAAGGACTGTGAAAACGACAGATGCATGAGATGAACTGCATGTCAAAGGAAGATATTTAAAGGCATTTCAAAAGCATGCTTAATCAGATCCAATATCATTTATTATACGAACAAATCCAACGTAAGAGGAACAATGTTAAGGCAGGATGAAGTTACTGTGTGTTCTGCAATAATAGAGCTTCACTCACAGCAGCACCAATAACTCTTTTTAATGCCACATTAGCTGAAGAGTCAAATCTTGTGTGGGCGTCTGAACTGCACGGGGATTATACACAGCGAGCTCATTAAACTATTCAGCCATTGTTTTATTTTTTATTCATTGTTTTATTTTTTATTCAGCCATTGTTTTATTTCAATTTCATAGTTTCACTTGAGGAAAAAGTTTCACCTTTCAGATATGATCTCCAGCAGCAAGGAGGCCGACTGCAGCCCTCCCAGGGGGTTTATTAGTCATTTCACAGGGTACATTACTGCATAATTTCAGCAAACATTCACATTTCAGCCTTTTTAATTATGTTGCTCAATTTTTTTCGGTGGATATTCAGTCATAACTTTTATCATGTTATCAATCTGGCAACATATTATCCACTTTTTTACCTTTGTAAAGAAATCCGAGCGTCAGAAAAAGTGTCAAATTATTTCAGGCTACGTAAAAGTTACTAAAACAATGAACTCCACCCACTATTGTTATTGTGGCATTTATTGGTTGATATTACTGGTGTTCTTGTGTTGACTGGTTTGGTTTAAAAGAAAATACACAACTTTAAAAGTCTTCTTCTTATATATTTTCATAAGACCAGGAATCTTAAGGTTTTACCCTACAGGTAAAAGTTGATCTCATTATCAGGTAACCTCAAGACTTTTTATAAATGTTTTTTCTAAATACAGAAATTCTGGCAGCATTCAGGAAAACAATTTAATTTGCTCCAGTTCTGAAAATCTAATTTTACCAAAAACTTTGGGGTAATTTTTCTGGAACTACGGGGTAATTTTACCCAGAATTTCGAGATAACTTTACCCAGAACTTCGGGATAATTTTACCCAAAATTTTGGGGTAATTTTAGTGGAACTTTGGGTAATTTTAACAGAACTTCAGGGTAATTTTACCCAGAACTTCATGGTAATTTTTACAGGAACATCTGGGTAATTTTACCAGAAGTTCAGAGTAATTTTAACAGGAACTTCGGGGTAATTTTACCCAGAACTTCAGGGTGATTTTACCCAGAACTTCAGGGTAATTTTAACAGGAACTTCAGGGTAATTTTAACAGGAACTTCGGGGCAATTTTAACAGAACTTCAGGGTCATTTTAACAGGAACTTCGGGGTAATTTTACCCAGAACTTCGGGGTAATTTTAACAGGAACTTCCGAGTAATTTTACTAAAACTTCGGGGTAATTTTACCCAGAACCTCGGGGTAATTTTAACAGGAACTTCCGAGTAATTTTACTAGAACTTCGGGGTAATTTTAACAGGAACTTCCAAATAATTTTACTAGAACTTCGGTTAATTTTACCGAGAACTTTGGGGTAATTTTAACAGGAACTACGGGGTAATTTTACCTAGAACTTCAGGGAAATTTTAACAGGAACTTGCAAGTAATTTTAACAGAACTTCAGGGTAATTTTACCAAAAGTTCAGAGTAATTTTAACAGGAACTTCGGGGTAATTTTACCTAGAACTTCAGGGAAATTTTAAAAGGGAACTTGCGAGTAATTTTAACAGAACTTCAGGGTAATTTTACCAAAAGTTCAGAGTAATTTTAACAGGAACTTCGGGGTAATTTTACCCAGAACTTCGGGGTAATTTTAACAGGAACTTCCGAGTAATTTTACTAGAACTTCGGGGTAATTTTACCCAGAACTTCGGGGTAATTTTAACAGGAACTTCTGAGTAATTTTACTAGAACTTCGGGGTAATTTTAACAGGAACTTCCAAATAATTTTACTAGAACTTCAGTTAATTTTACCCAGAATTTCAGAGTAATTTTACTAGAACTTCGGGAAATTTTACCCAGAACTTTGGGGTTATTTTACTGGAACTTCTGGTAATTTTAACAGAACTTCAGGGTAATTTTACCAGAATTTAAGGGTAATTTTACCCAGAACTTCAGGGTAATTTTAACAGAAACATCTGGGTAATTTTAACAGAACTTCAGGGTAATTTTACCCAGAACCTCAGGGTAATTTTAACAGGAACTTCGGGGTAATTTTACCTAGAACTTCAGGGAAATTTTAAAAGGAACTTCCGAGTAATTTTACTAGAACTTCGGGTAATTTTACCCAGAACTTCAGGGTAATTTTACCCAGAACTTCAGGGTAATTTTAACAGGAACTTCCGAGTAATTTTACTAGAACTTCGGGGTAACTTTAACAGGAACTTCAGAGTAATTTTACTAGAACTTCGGGTAATTTTACCCAGGACTTCAGAGTAATTTTACCCAGAACTTCAGGGTAATTTTAACAGGAACTTCCGAGTAATTTTACTAGAACTTCGGGGTAACTTTAACAGGAACTTCAGAGTAATTTTACTAGAACTTCGGGTAATTTTACCCTAGAACTTTAGGGTAATTTTACTGGAACTTCAGGTAATTTCACCCAGAACTTTGGGGTAATTTTACCCAAAAATTCGGGGTCATTTTAACAGTAACTTCAGGGTAATTTCACCAGAACTTCAGGGTAACTTTACCAGACCTTCAGGGTAATTTTAACCCAGAACTTCCTAGTAATTTTAACAGGAACCTTAGGGTAATTTTACCAGAACTTCGGGTAATTTTACTGGAACTTCAGGGTATACATGTGTCTCCATGACAGCAGCTTTCTGTGGCATTTTGGGAAACAACCGACTCCCAAATGGTGGCTCAGTTGTTTAGTTGTGCTGATTGGTTGTAATTCAGAGGGAAATTATTTTAGCAGAAGTTGTCAAATAACCGGTTTTGTGAAATTGGAAGAGGTGCTGGTTAATAAAGATGGGAATTCTGTCTCTTTTACGAGTGTTTGTTCTTATGAACAGGCTTACTAAAATTAACTGTTTCAGATTTTTTTTTTAAGTAAATTTATGTTCAAAACAATCTAAAATGTGTAAAATGAATAACGGATGTACAAATCAGGGGTCATGTCAACCGAGTATTTAATGTATTTATCTGATTTTTTGTGACAGAACAATCTGAAGGTCGTCCATCATTTTTACAGATTAGTATTCACACCTCTGACCACTTGGTGAAAATTGCCAGTTATTTCCAACTTTACAAAAGGATTCCAGGTAAATGAATCAATTAAAGAAAAGATTCCCAGACACTGTATTCAATTAATCTGTCTAAGTGGGAGCTGACAGCACATTGAAAAGTCACTAAGGCTCTGGAACGCAACTTAGCCGGTGCAGCTTATTAGACATGCTATAAAGAGCCTGAAACAGGCCAAACTCCAGCGCAGGCTGTTGCTTTCCTCCTGCCGAAGCAATAGTTTACAGATCAGGAAAAAGTCAGTTCAGAGAGTCTTTGACTTCTGATCACTTCAGCTCAAGAAATGTTTCCTCATCCTAAACCTTTGGAAAAAGTGGAGCTTTATAATTACAATTCCAGTCACCAGTGCGGCAACAGAGTGTGGATTCAGCCTCCAGAATATATTAACCCCATGAGAAGTCATCTGTCTGAGGCAGAAACTGAAAACCTCCTAACAAAAGCTTCTGCAGCAATGCTACTATTTGATTACACACAAATGGGTGAGCATTTCAGTTCCATGTGGAGCAGGAGAAACTTGAGACTGCATTAATACCACAGCAGGTATTTGTAGTTTTAGAACAATTTAATTTGATTTTTATATATATTTCTGTGTTCAGATTGTTTGGCTTGAATATTATTTAAAAGGAAAGAAAAAATACTATCAAACAGCCATTAAAGGTTGAATATGGAACAATTTCAGAAAAAGGTACATTAAAAATATAACGTGGTACAAAAGCAAAACATTTCCTTTAAAAAATATTTGAATTAAAATATAATAAAATGTCAAATTTTGATGGAATCGCAGGAGGACTCTCGACTGTGCACCACAAAGCTGTTTTCTGAGCCTGTCGGGGCGGATGGAGAGTTAGCTCCACTGGGATGCTCCCCTCCAGACTCCTCTGATTCAAAATTATACAATCGGGAGAGTTGGAGAAAATGGCTGTTTTACTTCAGATGCCTTGCTTGGGTCCGTTGTGTCGCAGCGCCATTGAGTAGAGAGAGTTACGACACACTTTGAACTAGCCGAGACTCAGACACATTTCCAAACGTCCCATTTATTTCTAGCGCTAAAGAGCTTAATAAATAACTTTTTCCTTTTCTTGTGATTTTCTCTAAATTATGTCATGTGCACTGAATACTTCATAAATATATTTTTTGTCGCAAAAATGAATTTTTTTACTATATATTAGAGTGAAATTAGATCGCAAAGAAATCGTTTTGTCTACATATATTCTTCCACAGCACTCACCATAACCATATCTACAATGTTTTTTCATAATATCCGCTTAAAAAACAAACTGTAGTGTAAATACCCAATATAAAGCTCCTTCTCATGGTATTTACATGCTAGCATAAAGAGGATATATCTGGTCCTATTACTTAAATATGCCAGTGGTTATAAGTGCAGCTCCAGCTTACTTTCAGATGCTCATCCTTCAATAAAACATCCCATATTACTGTTATTAGGTTAAACTCATAGTCCAAACAATCCGTCTCCCCTCTGCCTGATGTCAAATGGAAAGTTAGCTGAATGGCAGAACCAATCTAAGCTTAATTTAAAGACGTTTTAAATAATTAGGAGGAAAACATGAATGTAGATGTTTGATGATATGAGATTCATACTTTTTTTGCAGGTAACCTAATGATTCAGCATTTCATTTTTTATTTTTCCTGTGATCTGAGCGAATATTTCACAACCCAGTTGATTCTGCTTCTAGCCAGAAACATGTTAAATAGTAAAATGATTTAGAAGTTTATTTAAATCAAACTGTTTCAGTTAAATACATATTATAATTGTAAGCACTGCAAACTGATTGCAGGAAACAAGGCAGAGGCAAACCTTGGAAAAGAGCACAATGAGTTCTCAGGTAGAAACAATCTAAAAATAACCTCCGTGACACTCAAGCATTTTCTATCAGGGCTGTGCATGCCTAACTGTTCCCCCAAAGAAATTGTAAATGTCCAGAGAGTTTACAAAGACAAATATTATTATTAAAGAATGAATCTTTATGCTAACTATGCGATCGCACTTTCAGAGATTGAGAAAGGAAGAAACAGAGCACGGTTATGTTACTGTCAATAATCCTTCATTTCTTGTATTCTCCACTCAATAATATGATTGCAAATATACAACTTTGAAAAGGTTATAATGTTCAAGTACTGTTCTTCAAATGTCTTGATTCAGCTCTTGTTTGGAGGACACAGAACAAGAAACCAACAAGCTTATGAATGTCTCAGAGTGATAATCAGTTTAAAAGATGGTTTATTATTTTTTGTGTACTCTTTCTTTTTATTTTATTTTTAAAGCAGCTTTTAGACTGATGCATGACACATGGTGTCCATCTCCAACCTGACCTGCATCAAGCTTTGAAGACGGACAAGAAGTTAAGCACTGTTCAAACCCTCGCGCCGTGGACCCAGAAAGACGTCCTTTTCTGGGATCAGCAATCCCTCTACCCCTAAAAAAGTGCAACCAGAGCCTCTTTAGAAAGATTAATGACCATTGATCCCCAGCACGAGTTACCAGGGCAGCAGACCGCTGTTTTCCTTCAGTCGGCATGAGCAGTAAAAATGTGATTACACACTTTCTGAGTCTTTAGGTTCCACCTCTGCCTGGACCCTGCCGTGCCCAAGGACAGCCGCTGGTGCTTGCTTTTGTTTTCTGTTGTTCAGCAAAGTCAGATGTGGCTGATGTTTGCATAGTGCCGTCATTTCTGTGCTTCCTGGATTATAAAACGCCTCTTGTTTTTGTTTATTTTCTCTCAACAAACACATTTTTTGAAGCAAAAGTGCAAAGTGTGAATGAGTTGGCATCCACTGCAGATCAGAAAGTTTTGCAGTCGGACACAGGGCGTTTCAAAGAGACGGGTGTGCTGTTTGGGAAGCTCCTGCTTGCTTTTGATGCCTTCATATTCATGTTTCTGTTTGCAGAACTTGTGACCCGTGTTGATATCGTTCTTCAGAGCCCATCTGAACAAACGAGCATTTCAAAATAGCACGGGAACGCAGAAGGTAGCGGCTGTAGAAATGGATCAGGAGTGATAATTAAGCTTCATCTATAGGCACCGGTTTCACTTTTGCCCCAATTGCTGTTTGATTTTGAAATGTTGAGATTTAAATGGTTTATTCTGCTCTCTAGACTAACTGCCTAATAAAGCTTGATGGAAATTAGCTGTTATATAATATCGAGTGGGATAATTGCAGGTTTCTCAAGGTGTGAGGCAAATCAGAGATATGGGACTGAACCCATCAGAGAGGTTGCAAAATTGGTTAAATGTTACTTTGTTTAATTGCAAAACTCACTTTCTGCTTACCCCGCGTCACACATCATCAGCCCAAACATACAAGGAAGAGGAATTGGGATCGATTTAAAAATTACATTGTTTTATTAGCCAGTACTTTCACTCTTGCCTTCTGTTGGTCATAAAACAGCTCAAAAAGTTGAGAAATTAGTATTTGGTATTACGTATTTGAGTGTTTTTCCTTATGCAGCTATAGTGGAAAAATAAAGATGGATCGAACAAGAACACATGTACCAGTAGCATCCAATCAAACCAAAAAAACTCCTGATTTTAAATAAAACACAAGTCAGAGGAATCCCCATTGATGAAAAGGGGTTTTTGCAACAGCTGCCATTGTTGTATTCAAGTACCACTGGGAAAATAGGCTATTGAGATGTCAAAACAGTAAAGTGATAATTATTTAAACATTTTTAAACATTAATACTGACTGTTTAAGTGGTTATATAGTTTTCTACTCTGGCTAAGTCTGCTTGTACTATGTTTGTAATAAAACATAATAAAGTTCGTGCATTGAAATGAATTATTTCAGGAAAAAAAGGTTTTTCGTTTAATGCTGACCAAAGTAAAATAAGAATAATTTTTTAAAAAGATAATTTTTCTAGATTAAAGCTGACTGAAAAGATACCAAACCTTCTATTTTTTTGTCGTCAATTTGCAATAAATCACTTTAAATGGTTCCATATTTGTAAGAAAAATTCATTTGAATGTGTGAAATCCTCTCAAAGTCAACCCGCATGGGTGTCCAGCGCTAATGTAGGAAGCAGAAAAAGATGCCTGACTAAAACAAGAGCCTCCTGATTTGAATACTAAGGTGCAACCAATAACTGCCTCATCGGGTATAATATTGACCTCTGAAGATGTGAGCCTGAATTCATGATGCATCCAGAGGAGTTACTGAAGCTCAGAAATTGTGACACCTGTCATCTGGAACCTCTTCTGAGTGTGGATTAGTTTCCTATAAAACCATGGGGAGGAACCGCGCCGTCACCGCAGCCACGATCATTACCACAGCAAACAAGGAGATGCTCGGCTGGACGTCCATCATTCACGATCAATTAACCGATAACATCTGTTCATCTGCTTCTCTGCTGATGTCCCATATGTCGAAGAGTGATGATGAAGACGCTTCTGTCTGCTGCCAGCGTCGGAGAAAAAAAGCGAAAAGATCAGAATCGATACATCTGGTTGATGCCGTGTCGCGCTTAAATATACTTTTTTCCAGTACAATAATTTCTGTTAGTGACTTTGAAGAAGTCAGAAATCAAATAAAAATCTTTATTCATGGAGGTAATATTTGAATACAGGCGGTATGACGAATAACTGGTAGTGACCGTCTGTCAACAGAAGATTTTTCGGTCACCCTTTAGAAGAAAAAAGTGGTCAAATGCTGACAAATGTTCGGTTAACGCAACTCCTGGGCGGTGCAGAGTTCAGCGTTCCTGCTGGTGTAATGGATTGTAGATACAGGACAAGTAATCATGCTTCTTCAACTTGTATACTTTTCGTGACAGATTTTCAAATGGGCTTGGATCTGGCCTTTGACTAGGCCACTCAAGCTCGGAAAACTTAAATGGTGAAAAACGTCATTATTTCATTAATTAATCTCAAAAAGTGAAGTAATATATGACAGACTCATGGAATGCAAAGTGAGATATTTCAAACCTTTATTTGTTATGATTTCAATGATAATGTCTTAGTGCTTATTAAAACCCCAAATTCAAAATCTCAGAAAGTTAGAATATTACATGAAATCAATAAAACAAGGCTTTTAAATAGAAAAATGTTAGACCTCTGAAAAGTCTAATCCTGTATATGTACTGAGGAGTTGGTTTGGGCTCCTTTTCCATCACTTCCTGCTTCAATGTAGAGTAGCATGGATGCTATTAGCTTGTAGCATGGATGCTATTAGCCTGTAGCATGGATGCTATTAGTCTGTAGCATGAATGTTATTAGCCTGTAGCATGGATGCTATTAGCCTGTAGCATGGATGCTATCAGCCTGTAGCATGGGTGTTATTAGCCTGTAGCATGGATGGTATTAGCCTGTAGCATGGATGCTATCAGCCTGTAGCATGGGTGTTATTAGCCTGTAGCATGGATGGTATTAGCCTGTAGCATGGATTCTATTAGCTTGTAGAATGGATGCTATCAGCCTGTAGCATGGATGGTATTAGCCTGTAGCATGGATTCTATTAGCTTGTAGAATGGATGCTATCAGCCTGTAGCATGGATGGTATTAGCCTGTAGCATGGATTCTATTAGCTTGTAGAATGGATGCTATTAGCTTGTAGCATGGATGCTATTAGCTTGTAGCATGGATGCTATCAGCCTGTAGCATGAATGCTATTAGCCTGTACCATGGGGGCTATCAGCCGGTAGCATGGATGCTATCAGCCTGTAGCATAGATGCTTACCTTACCTTAAAAAAAGCCCAGTTGACCAACACCAGTAGATGACTCTGGACCTAATAAAGCCCAGTGGACCAACACCAGCAGATGACCGGACCTAATAAAGCCCAGTGGACCAACACCAGTAGATGACCAGACTTAATAAAGCCCAGTGGACCAACACCAGTAGATGACCGGACTTAATAAAGCCCAGTGGACCAACACCAGTAGATGACCGGAATTAATAAAGCCCAGTTGACCAACACCAGTAGATGACCGGACTTAATAAAGCCCAGTGGACCAGCACCAGTAGATAACCGGACTTAATAAAGCCCAGTGGACCAACACCAGTAGATGACCGGACTTAATAAAGCCCAGTGGACCAACACCAGTAGATGACCGGACTTAATGAAGCCCATTGGACCAACACCAGTAGATGACCGGACTTATAAAGCCCAGTGGACCAGAACCAGTAGATGATTATGGACTTAATAAAGCCCAGTTGACCAGAACCAGTAGATGACCGGACTTAATAAATCCCAGTGGACCAGCACCAGTAGATGACTGGAATTAATAAAGCCCAGTGGACCAACACCAGTAGATGACTGGACTTAAAAAGTGACCAACATAGATGACTGGACTAATAAAGCCCAGTTGACCAACACCAGTAGATGACCGGACTTAATAAAGCCCATTGGACCAACACCAGTAGATGACTGGACTTAATAAAGCCCAGTGGACCAAACCAGTAGATGACTGACTTAATAAAGCCCAGTGGACCAAAACCAGTAGATGACTCTGGACTTAATAAAGCCCAGTGGACCAACACCAGTAGATGACTGGACTTAATAAAGCCCAGTGGACCAACACCAGTAGATGACTGGACTTAATAAAGCCCAGTGGACCAACACCAGTAGATGACTGGACTTAATAAAGCCCAGTGGACCAACACCAGTAGATGACTGGACTTAATAAAGCCCAGTGGACCAACACCAGTAGATGACTGGACTTAATAAAGCCCAGTGGACCAACACCAGTAGATGACTTGGACTTAATAAAGCCCAGTGGACCAACACCAGTAGATGACCTGGACTTAATAAAGCCCAGTGGACCAACACCAGTAGATGACCGGACTTAATAAAGCCCAGTGGACCAACACCAGTAGATGACCGGACTTAATAAAGCCCAGTGGACCAACACCAGTAGATGACTCGGACTTAATAAAGCCCAGTGGACCAACACCAGTAGATGACCTGGACTTAATAAAGCCCAGTGGACCACACCAGTAGATGACTCTGGACTTAATAAAGCCCAGTGGACCAACACCAGTAGATGACCGGACTTAATAAAGCCCAGTGGACCAACACCAGTAGATGACCGGACTTAATAAAGCCCAGTGGACCAACACCAGTAGATGACCGGACTTAATAAAGCCCAGTGGACCAACACCAGTAGATGACCGGAATTAATAAAGCCCAGTTGACCAACACCAGTAGATGACCGGACTTAATAAAGCCCAGTGGACCAACCAGTAGATGACCGGACTTAATAAAGCCCAGTGGACCAACACCAGTAGATGACCGGACTTAATAAAGCCCAGTGGACCAACACCAGTAGATGACCGGACTTAATAAAGCCCAGTGGACCAACACCAGTAGATGACCGGACTTAATAAAGCCCAGTGGACCAACACCAGTAGATGACTGGACTTAATAAAGCCCAGTGGACCAGCACCAGTAGATGACCGGACTTAATAAAGCCCAGTGGACCAACACCAGTAGATGACCGGACTTAATAAAGCCCAGTTGACCAACACCAGTAGATGACCGGACTTAATAAAGCCCAGTGGACCAGAACCAGTAGATGACTGGACTTAATAAAGCCCAGTGGACCAACACCAGTAGATGACCGGACTTAATAAAGCCCAGTGGACCAAAACCAGTAGATGACCGGACTTAATAAAGCCCAGTGGACCAAAACCAGTAGATGACCGGACTTAATAAAGCCCAGTGGACCAGCACCAGTAGATGACTGGAATTAATAAAGCCCAGTTGACCAACACCAGTAGATGACTGGACTTAATAAAACCCAGTGGACCAGAACCAGTAGATGACTATGGACTTAATAAAGCCCAGTTGACCAACACCAGTAGATGACCGGACTTAATAAAGCCCAGTGGACCAAAACCAGTAGATGACCGGACTTAATAAATCCCAGTGGACCAGAACCAGTAGATGACCGGACTTAATAAATCCCAGTGGACCAGCACCAGTAGATGACTGGAATTAATAAAGCCCAGTTGACCAACACCAGTAGATGACTGGACTTAATAAAACCCAGTGGACCAGAACCAGTAGATGACTATGGACTTAATAAAGCCCAGTTGACCAACACCAGTAGATGACCGGACTTAATAAAGCCCAGTGGACCAACACCAGTAGATGACCGGACTTAATAAAGCCCAGTGGACCAGAACCAGTAGATGACCGGACTTAATAAAGCCCAGTGGACCAGCACCAGTAGATGACTGGAATTAATAAAGCCCAGTTGACCAACACCAGTAGATGACTGGACTTAATAAAGCCCAGTGGACCAGCACCAGTAGATGACCGGACTTAATAAAGCCCAGTGGACCAACACCAGTAGATGACCGGACTTAATAAAGCCCAGTGGACCAACACCAGTAGATGACCGGACTTAATAAAGCCCAGTGGACCAACACCAGTAGATGACTCTGGACTTAATAAAGCCCAGTGGACCAACACCAGTAGATGACCGGACTTAATAAAGCCCAGTGGACCAACACCAGTAGATGACCGGACTTAATAAAGCCCAGTGGACCAGCACCAGTAGATGACTGGACTTAATAAAGCCCAGTGGACCAACACCAGTAGATGACCGGACTTAATAAAGCCCAGTGGACCAAAACCAGTAGATGACCGGACTTAATAAAGCCCAGAGGACCAGCACCAGTAGATGACAGGACTTAATAAATCCCAGTGGACCAGCACCAGTAGATGACTGGAATTAATAAAGCCCAGTTGACCAACACCAGTAATGACTGGACTTAATAAAGCCCAGTGGACCAGAACCAGTAGATGACTATGGACTTAAAAAATCCCAGTGGACCAGCACCAGTAGATGACTATGGACTTAATAGATCCCAGTGGGCCAACACCAGTAGATGACCGGATTTAATAAATCCCAGTGGACCAACACCAGTAGATGACTCTGGACTTAATAAAGCCCAGCGGACCAACACCAGTAGATGACCGGACTTAATAAATCCCAGTGGACCAACACCAGTAGATGACTCTGCACTTAATAAAGCCCAGTGGACCAGCACCAGTAGATGACTCTGGACCTAATAAAGCCCAGTGGACCAACACCAGCAGATGACCGGACTTAATAAAGCCCAGTGGACCAACACCAGTAGATGACCGGACTTAATAAAGCCCAGTGGACCAACACCAGTAGATGACCGGACTTAATAAAGCCCAGTGGACCAGCACCAGTAGATGACTGGACTTAATAAAGCCCAGTGGACCAACACCAGTAGATGACCGGACTTAATAAAGCCCAGTGGACCAAAACCAGTAGATGACCGGACTTAATAAAGCCCAGAGGACCAGCACCAGTAGATGACAGGACTTAATAAATCCCAGTGGACCAGCACCAGTAGATGACTGGAATTAATAAAGCCCAGTTGACCAACACCAGTAATGACTGGACTTAATAAAGCCCAGTGGACCAGCACCAGTAGAGACTAGGACTTAATAAAGCCCAGTGGACCAACACCAGTAGATGACCGGACTTATAAAGCCCAGTGGACCAACACCAGTAGATGACCGGACTTAATAAAGCCCAGTGGACCAACACCAGTAGATGACCTGACTTAATAAAGCCCAGTGGACCAACACCAGTAGATGACCGGACTTAATAAAGCCCAGTGGACCAACACCAGTAGATGACCGGACTTATAAAGCCAGTGCACCAAAACCAGTAGATGACCGGACTTAATAAAGCCCAGTGGACCAAAACCAGTAGATGACCGGACTTAATAAATCCCAGTGGACCAACACCAGTAGATGACCGGACTTAATAAAGCCCATTGGACCAACACCAGTAGATGACCGGACTTATAAAGCCGAGTGGACCAAAACCAGTAGATTACCGGACTTAATAAAGCCCAGTGGACCAAAACCAGTAGATGACCGGACTTAATAAATCCCAGTGGACCAGCACCAGTAGATGACCGGACTTAATAAATCCCAGTGGACCAGCACCAGTAGATGACTGGAATTAATAAAGCCCAGTTGACCAACACCAGTAGATGACTGGACTTAATAAAACCCAGTGGACCAGAACCAGTAGATGATTATGGACTTAATAAAGCCCAGTTGACCAGAACCAGTAGATGACCGGACTTAATAAAGCCCAGTGGACCAACACCAGTAGATGACCGGACTTAATAAAGCCCAGTGGACCAACACCAGTAGATGACTGGACTTAATAAAGCCCAGTGGACCAGCACCAGTAGATGACCGGACTTAATAAAGCCCAGTTGACCAACACCAGTAGATGACCGGACTTAATAAAGCCCAGTGGACCAACACCATTAGATGACCGGACTTAATAAAGCCCATGGACCAACACCAGTAGATGACCGGACTTAATAAAGCCCAGTGGACCAACACCAGTAGATGACCGGACTTAATAAAGCCCAGTGACCACACCAGTAGATGACCGACTTAATAAAGCCCAGGACCAGCACCAGTAGATGACCGGACTTAATAAAGCCCAGTTGACCAACACCAGTAGATGACCGGACTTAATAAAGCCCAGTGGACCAACACCAGTAGAGACCGGACTAAAAACCCAGTGGACCAACACCAGTAGATGACCGGACTTAATAAAGCCCAGTGGACCAGCACCAGTAGATGACCGGACTTAATAAAGCCCAGTTGACCAACACCAGTAGATGACCGGACTTAATAAAGCCCAGTGGACCAAAACCAGTAGATTACCGGACTTAATAAAGCCCAGTGGACCAACACCAGTAGATGACCGGACTTATAAAGCCCAGTGCACCAAAACCAGTAGATGACCGGACTTAATAAAGCCCAGTGGACCAAAACCAGTAGATGACCGGACTTAATAAATCCCAGTGGACCAACACCAGTAGATGACCGGACTTAATAAAGCCCATTGGACCAACACCAGTAGATGACCGGACTTATAAAGCCCAGTGGACCAACACCAGTAGATGACCGGACTTAATAAAGCCCAGTGGACCAGCACCAGTAGATGACCGGAATTAATAAAGCCCAGTTGACCTACACCAGTAGATGACTGGACTTAATAAAGCCCAGTGGACCAGCACCAGTAGATGACCGGACTTAATAAATCCCAGTTGACCAACACCAATAGATGACTGGACTTAATAAAACCCAGTGGACCAGAACCAGTAGATGATTATGGACTTAATAAAGCCCAGTTGACCAACACCAGTAGATGACCGGACTTAATAAAGCCCAGTGGACCAGCACCAGTAGATGACCGGAATTAATAAAGCCCAGTTGACCTACACCAGTAGATGACTGGACTTAATAAAGCCCAGTGGACCAGCACCAGTAGATGACCGGACTTAATAAATCCCAGTTGACCAACACCAATAGATGACTGGACTTAATAAAACCCAGTGGACCAGAACCAGTAGATGATTATGGACTTAATAAAGCCCAGTTGACCAACACCAGTAGATGACCGGACTTAATAAAGCCCAGTGGACCAGCACCAGTAGATGACCGGAATTAATAAAGCCCAGTTGACCTACACCAGTAGATGACTGGACTTAATAAAGCCCAGTTGACCAACACCAATAGATGACACACCTTTTTCTTTCGTCCATATAACTTTCTATGACTGACCATTTAAACGCTCAGGATCCATTCAAAGGTGTTTTGGGTTAGTTAGCTGATTAGAGTGGGGCACCTTGAGCCTAAAATATTGAACACTTTCGCAATATTCTAGTTTTTAATTTGGGGTTTTCATAAACTGTAAGCCATAATCATCAAAATTATAAAAAATTATAAGCTAAAACGCGTAAAGCTAACAAGTTTAACCCCTTACGGCTAACGTAGACGAGAACGCTTTCATGATAATCCGATTGACTATACCTTGGTAAAATACGTACTCATGAAAGCAGTACTTGATTTGAATTAATAAAAAGCGGAAATTGTTACACACTTGGGATTTAAACAAGATTTTTACACTTACAAGTGTAAAAATGTATTGAAAATACAATGTTGTAAATAAATTATTTCAAATTGTCCATTAATGCCCAATGTGGTACATTACCCAAGAATAATAAAAGTTGCATCACTTTTTATTCAATAAATTAAAACAATGTATTGAATAAAATCAATGATCTTAGATTAGACTAGTCTAAAATGGCAAAGAGCTCTTTACTGTAGGAAAGAAAAAATAAATTGAAACGTGAGGATATGGAGAATCGTGACAACCCTAATATCCAATATTTACTGATTGTATTTATGTCTGCATATATCTTATCTTACTGTGTCAAGTTCAAGTATTAAATGTTTCAAAATACTGTATATGGTGTTACAGATAAAACATAACTGCGTTATAGAACATAAAAACATACGCCACAGTTACTTTGCTGAGTAACTAATTACTTTTACAGTGTAGTAACTGAGTTACTAACTCAATAACTTTTTGGAAAAAGTCATTTGCAACTATAACAAATTACTTTTTTAATGTACGATGCAACTGCTGGGATAGGCTCCAGCTGCCCCCGCGACCCTGAATTGGATAAGCGGCTAAGATAATGGATGGATGGATGGATGTACGATGCCCAACACTTTCATATTATATTTCACAAAAATATGTATTAGTCGTAAACAGAACCACATTATTAATTTTTTTTATATTGTTTATTGGTGTAGAATGTTATTTGTTTGGATATTTCTCCAAGTGACGGTCATTCAGGTAAGAAGCGATCATTTTAATCTAAATAAATCTTTTTTTCTCCCCAGAATTGTTCAACAAACCCTAAAAGTAGAGATGTTCTCGTTTTCACCTTATTGGGAGCTGAAGCTCTGCTGGTGTTTTCATCAAAAGCTGAACAATTTTCTGCTCCTCTGGGATCCTTTTGCATCAATTCAATTTATTTCAGTAAATGGACCAATTCATCAGGGAAATTTGGTATGTTTTTTGTGCTTTTCATCAAAGCGATTTTTCACCTGCACAAATGGATTCCACCTCATGCAGATACCTTGGGCCTGCAGAACATTTGCATGACATTTCGTTTTAGAGAGATGAAAGCATAGAGAGGAACAGTTTATATGCATGTTTGGCATAACTGTAATAAATAATGTGAGTTTGGAAGTGAAAGTTTATTCACTGCAATTCATTTAAGAAGCAAAGAGGTGACAAAAAAACCCACCAGAACTGAAAATCAACCAGCACAAGTCGGTAAGTTGTAAAACTTGCAGGACAAAAACGCTCCAAAAGCAGCAGCTTGCAGACTTTCTGACACAGACAACATCGTGTCATCCCTGTGACATTTCCAGATCCCTCGCATCTTCTTAGGACGGTAATTAATCACTGCTGAAACAATGGGTTGGCCTTGATCGCCACGGCTGCTGCGGCGCGCCGAGAGCGCAGCCGGGGGCCTCCTCGGGGCACGTTGCCATGGTGAAACCTCTGCAGCATCCAGGACCATCATCCCACCGTGACATCTCAGGCTGCAGGACTCAGACATGTTTAGATTACTCTCGACCCAAGACGTTATCGTTTAATAAGTGCAACGTATCTTGAAAATGTTAATTGATTAAGTTGCCTTGTTGTTAGAGAGACAAACTGAAAGTGGGGAAAAAGCAAAACCTGAACATAGTCGTGCATACAGATTTCTGCCGATGAATGATTTCATGATTTCTCCATCTGGGAAGTTCCGACACAGATTTCAATCAATTAAAACATCAAATAGTGCATTTTCGATTCAATTATGCTATTTAAAAAGTGACACTTATGGTCAGTTTGCCTTTAATGTACAGACAATTTTAAATAATGTATTCAATTTAAATTTTGTGTTTTCAATTGGTAGTGTGCGATATAAAAGGTAGAGATTTTGAGCACCATTCCCCAATGACACATTTTAATGATGTCATCAAGCTGTGCCCACATACTTTTTGGACCAGGTAAGCAAGCAGGATAAATACTGATTTTCTGTGTAAGTCTTTACACTAGATATTTCAAGTTTAAAAGCAGGAAAAGCAACCTGAAGAACTTGGAAGCATTTTTATTTCAAACGTGTGCACGTTTTTTTTTTTCATGTGATATTGAAATTATAAACAAGTAACCAAAGCAAGCAATTCTGAAGTTTTATTTTCCTAACATTAACCTTTTATTTAAAAATAAATCTTAATCCTTAATGATGTTGTGAGAATGTATGTTTTTCCTTATTAAGAAGATTGGCTTTTTAAAAAAAATGCATTTTGCATAATAAATTTACTTGCAATGGCATTATAAGCCTTTTGGAAGTAATCCACTCCATTTCCTAACTTGCCGTGTATGTTAACATTTAAAAACACAGTGTGCTGCCTTAAACATGGAGAAATCTAGAAGTTTTTGTGCATACTGTGATGTCTAAGGTACAGTATGTAAGGTTGTGTTGGTCTGTAACAGAGACGTTTCAAGGCTTTGGCTCTCCAAATTGTTCGGCCATATGAATGCTATCCATGGATTCTGTTCCTGCCTGCCCACTCTGCACGCTTTGAGTCACGTTGGGTACCAAAATGTTATTAAAAAACATCCCTTAAAGATTGGACTGGCGGACAGGGATTAAATATTGCTTTTAGTGCACCAAAAGTTAATCAATAGTTGAGATAAATATGTAAAACTTCACAGTGTACTGCTGCATCCTGACCAGATAACTTATTTTTCAACAATGTTACCTTCCTGTTTCGATGTTTTTATATCAAAGGTGTAGCTAATCATAAATTAATAAAATTCCAGAGCTCTAAGTGATTGACAAATCAGACTGTTATGGATCTTTGAGGTTTTGCTTGCTGCTTAAACCCAGGACAGATTCTGTCGTCCGTTTCATTCACGGCAGTTTTCCTGTTGCTTCAGTGTCAATGACCAAAGCCGACAATTAATGTCACATGAATCAGTTTGCTGCTGATATATTGGAATAAAAACTTTTTTATTATTATTTTTCAGGCAATCATCCACCAAGTTCTGTTTTGCAAGGAGAAACACTCATTTTGCAGGTAGGATCACGTGTGTTTTTGCAAGCGGCGCAAATAAGCGACTGTGTTCTCCCTTTCTTCCAGCCTGTGGAGGTTGTTGGGATTGTAAAAGGGGGGGAGAAACAACTCTAGGGCTTCTGGATGCTGCATGTACAGCTGACTTTAACGCCGTTTTAATTAGTAGGAGAGTGTTGGGCTAATAATGCTGCTCTAATCACACTTGAGTAGATTTCCTCCCTGGACTTTGATCTGTAAGCACAAAGCGCAGGGGAAGACGAAGGCGTAACTGCTAAATGAAAACCGGGGATCCGCTTAATGCATCCGCATGCTGCTAACTGATAGTAAAGCTTTGTGTGGCATTAACGACGTTTTACTCATACACCAGAGAAAAGGCAGGCAGGGAGTGTGTCTATAGCTTCTATTTGTAATTCGAACCCCCGGATTATATTGAACAGTTTATTTTTTAATATACAAACACAACATATGCAAAAATTATTAAAATCCCTTAAACGTTTTTACACTTCTAGCTAGCTAAACATTTAGCTTCAAACTAAACATTTAGGTAATTATCTAAATATTTAATTTGTTAACTAAATATTTTTTTAATGAATAATATGAAAAAAATTACTTTAAGTCAAGTCGACCTTGACTTAAAAATGAACCCCACCTTTTCCTCTAATGAGGCTAAATAACTCCAATTATTGCCGTTAATTTCTGTGTAACTTCTAAAATCTGGAAAGAGAATTTATCCCCACCCCCATTACTCAGTCAGCCCTAAATAAAATCCAATGCAACCAACTGCCTCAAAGGCACAGTGTGTAATTTTCGGCCAGTAGGGGGCAGTGCATACCTAAATTATCACAAGCATGCGGTATCTGTGTCTTCGAGTAAGAAACTCAACAACGGAGGTCCAACTAGTGCTGTTTTCAAACGCTCGATTCCCTGAGAATGATCTATTTGCAGCAACATGACGAGCACATCAGTCTCTCTTTCATCGCTTGGAACTAGCGAAGAGGTAAAAATGTATTTATGGAGAAACTTTTTTGCATTTTGAGGGGAAATCAATGTTTTAATAGCGGGCGTGTTCCGTGCGCTTTGTCCATCCGGGTTCTTGTAGAAGTAAAGACGTCATCTAATATGGCTTTCCCCTGAAAAGAGGACCCGCGCCTATGTATTTTAAAACTGATTTTTAAAGTCATATTTTACAATATCCCCAATATTTTGCGATTAATGCGCTTTACGTAATTATTACTACATAATATTTTAATGACTATTTTCAAAGCTGTACTGCAAAAACTACATGTTGTCGCTTTAAGAAGTCTCCTTAATTAGTGAACAGAGTCGACCTGAATGTAATTTAATTTTTGTCTAACTGCAGTTTTGTTTCCAGCTTCAGAGGCTCTTCAGAGAACAAACAGCTTTATGAAAGTCAAACAGGTCAGGGATGGGATCTGGAGAAGTTTAAAGCAGGGTTATAGAAAATGTGCTTGATGAAAGGTTAGAGCAAAGCTTATTTTGTATTAAAATGACCTAAATCCAAATGAGAATTCAAGGGAAGGAAAACATTCCCTTCCCAATCTAATCTGAGTTTGATCTTTTCTGTAAATATTACAGTCTCTTGTGTAAGATGATTTAAAAAGTATAAATGTTTTCTGAGTTTTATCTTTTTTTATGTATTCCTGTCCTATTTCACAATGAGGATCAACTATGTGGGTCAAGTTTAGCATCTATAATAACGGATAAAAAACAAAGGTTAGAATATGTTTGAAAAATAACCCTGAACCTGCATAAAATATTGAATTGCAAGGCTTGCTGCACTGCAGGCAGTAACTGCAGCCCGTCTTGTACAAACAAAACATTTAATCTGTTATTTAGTTTTCTGCTTGGGCGCTTTCGTAAAAGCTACTCGAGTGCACCATTCGGCTTGTAGACCCATCAGAAACCTGACAAGCCTGCCACTTTTCATTATTACGCTGGTTACTCTCTGATCTAACCATCAATGTTCAGAGGTGAAGATTTTGGGAAACACCCAGTTCAATCTTACAGACTTTCAGTACTATGATAAGGCTGGAGATGAATCTGTTATATATCATTTCCGCACACTCTCTCCACTTCCCATAAAAGAAACCAGGGGCCAAACAAATTATTTTCAACACTTTTATGCATTTAGGTTTCATATATTTTATGATCTTTCATCAGATTTGGTAAATTAAACTGGCATTCCGGATAAATCTGGTCAAAACACAATTGCTTGAAATATTCAACAGGAAACTATATTCCGAACATCCTTTATCCAAGTTTAGAACTGGAACCAGATGTTTCCAGGGGTGAAATGGTACAAATATATGGACCTGTATGTTATAAGAAACCCAGCTGCTTTCTACCTGAACACATGCATCATTTTTATGTGCAGAACTCAGAGTGCAACATGCTAGTAGTTCCCAGACAAATTTTTACTTAGCGTTGGAATATCGCTTTAGGTCTGAACTGAAGCCAACGGGACAGTTCCCACCACCGCCATCTTGGTCAGGTCATGCATTTAATCACTCCCAGAAAACACCAAAAATGGTCTACTCTTTATTAGGGATGGGTATCTTTTAGGTTTTATCCGATACCGGTGCCAGTCCCGTACTTTTGAAACGGTGCCGGTGCTAAAATGGTGCTCGAAACGGTGCTTAAACAACGTGTTACCTATTCAGCTCGTTACTGGTAACCAAATTGTCCGTGTCGGGTCCCACTCATGCTGGTGAAGCAAAGAAAAGAAGGCGAACGGCAGGCTTTTTTCCCTCTTCCCACTTCTCCCGCACACCCCCAACAATCTTCTTCTTCCCCATCCCACTGCCCAGACTCAACTCTCTACCACCCCCACCCTCCAACCAGGGCTAAACCCGTAACAAACGGAAAACATTTAGACTCTGTCAGAAAAGCCTCTTCTTTTTTTTATTTTCAGCAGGGCTTTTAAACTACTAAAAATTTTGCTCTAAATAATCACAGGGTAGCTGACAATTTATCACCATTCCTTAACATGACCAAAGAAAAACTAGAATTTTCAGTGTAAATAAGGACAAATCCAGATGCATAAATATCATATAAATCAAATGTAAAAAAGATTTAGTAATCAAATGTCACAATCTACCATTTTCCCATAAGTAAACACTTAGAAGATAAAACCCTGGTTCATCGCAACAGGAAATGAACGCTCTTATTTTTGAAGATGTACACAGCTACTTCCGCTAATAGTTAGCACTAATTAAAGTCATTAAAAATCACTTTAACTGAATAATTTAAATTTTTAACGCAGCGAAATTTCACTATTAAATGTACCGAAGCTATACGGTGAGCTATCATGCATAATTTAACATAAATACGGAGCATTTATACTCTGCGCCGCACAAAGCGAGCTGACATCCGAAGCGGACAGAAAATTCCCCACAGACAACTACTCACATGTTATTTAGGATCACAAACTGTTTTGTGAAATTTTTACCCAGGATCTTTGTGGATCGGCACACACAATATAAAAGAAACCACAAAAAAGCCACTGATTGCGCTAGAATATGTGTTTTTTTTCCCCCGCACAAGTACAGCATCAGCAGCAATGCTTCATCAAACAGGCATTAAGTTTTCATCACAGCATTTCACCTTTGACACGTCAGAGTGGGAGAGCCGGCCATCACCTCTCGGTCAGACCGGTTAACTTAACGCGGCCGGGCGATCGTGCACAAACCCCACGGCGGAGCTGTTCACCTGAAGATCCAAACCCTTATGAATGTTTATATGTATGCAGCAAGCAGAGTATAACATTATGTTGCTCTCATAACGTTGCAGAACATTATAACATTATACACAAGTGACTCGAGGACACCAACAATATTTTATCCATCACAAACACATGCTGCTGCACAACAATCTGCAGTTTGGCGGGTTAGGAAGGAGAGCTGATTAGTTTGGGGGCTGAATTATAAACAGGACGGTGTTCTGTGTATGCGTTAATAGCGTTTAAAAAAAAAAGAAAAGTTAATTCTAGAAATTAATCGACCCGCGTTGGTGCTTTAATTTTGACAGTAGTAACGCTTAGCAGTTTTTTGCAAAAAGACGGGATGCCCACAATCCAAAGTGTTTGTCTCCGAAAAAACAAACAAAAAACAAAATAAGGCATCAAAATATGCGCTGCATTTCAATCTGGTTACTTTTGTGTATGTCAGAACTGGTACCAGTATGGCACCGGATGTCCCTACACTTTATGCTGTTGTTTCCTTACTATACTCAATATCCCTAAGAGTATTTTCAGTCTGCCTCAGACAGGTCCAGCACTTATATGTAACAGAACGCAGGCAGCAAATCCAACCTTTTTTATTTGTCTTATTTGGATACTTTTTTTAGGACATGTGTCACTGAGTGCCTTGCAGTGTTGTTTTTGCAGATGTGAACCACCACTACTATATGTACGGATGTTTCTTCAATTGTTCAGATCTGAAGACTTAAATGTGTTGCCTCATGGACACAGAGGAACAAGAAGTTGCTGTACTCTCTAAAATTTTAAAAAGACCTTGAGATGTGAGATACTCTGCCCCGTTTTCTTTTCCTAAGGCACTAAACCTGCGGCGTTGCTGTTGGGCCTCAGGGCCTCATCAATTATAAAGCAAGAGGTTTTTTGGGTTTTTTTCATGCGGCGATCCGTTCTGTGGCTTTTCATGACCGTAGACAGCCTGAAATTGGTGCTGCTTCCTTTCAGGGAGCATCTGTGGTTTTCTTTCACGTTCAGAATGTTTTCGGCGCAGAGACGCCCAGGGAAGGAATCAGATACGCTCTCAAATTCTCTTTGTTTGTTTCGACAGGGGGTACAAGAGAAGAGGCAGGAAATATCTGACCGACACGGTTTGAGTTTTAGAAGAGGAGCAGCAAACAAAACGCAAATGCAATACAACCACACTCGCATATGGAGTTTTTCCAGTATTTAGTGGAGGCTGAGAATATTTGGAGATGACTTTTGGACTTAGAGGTGAATCCCTCTGGACTTGGATCAGAATCTTGAGGTGGAAGTTGATGTTTTGGGGCTGATTCTCCATTGGATTGAGATCTGGAGATCGGCCTGGCCTCCAGAACCTTGAAATACTTCTTACGTAGCCACCAGTTCGTGTTTTAGGGATCATTGTAATGCTGAAAGACCCAGCCACGTTTCGGTTTCAATTCCCTCATTGATTCCAGGGTTTTTCTCGTCCAAAATCTCCGGATACATGGCCCCATTCATTCTTCCCTTAATACAAATCAGTCGTTTTGTGCCCTTTGTGATAAAGCAGCCCAAATTATGATGCTTCCACCCCCATGCTTCACAGTAGGTACAATATTCTTGGGTTGCAACTCAGCATTTTCCGCCTCCTCCAAACACGGCGAGTGGCGTTTATACCAAAGTTCTTTTTATGTTTCATCTGACCAAATGGAGATGGTCTCTGGCAAACTTTAAACGGGCCTGGACCCGTGCTGGCTTAAGCAGGGGGACTTATCAGGCGCTGCAGGATTTCAATCCATGATGATGTAGTGTGTTACTTATAGTAACTTTTACTACTGTGGTCCCAGCTCGGCTCAAATCATTGACCAGTTGTAGTTCTGGGCAGTTTCCGTGCCGTTCCTCAAGAGGGTAAGGTCTAGCATGGAACCCCAGGTCGAGGGAGATTATCAGTAATTCGTTTTTTAATAGTTGCTACAACAGTTGATCTCTTCCCAGGCTCGTCCCAGGCTTGTGCAGGGGTACAATCTTGTCTCTTGTGTCGTTGAAGGGCTCTCTGGTCTTGGCCATTGTGGAGTTTGGAGTCTGACTGGTTGAAGGTGTGGACAGGTGTCTTTTATCCAGATAATGAGTTCAAACAGGTGACATTAACAAAAAGGTAATTAAGACAATAGATCAGTGCAGAAAAGAAAATCTGTTTAAAATGGGATTTCCTGGATTTTTTTGCTTTTTCCCCTCGCTGTTGAGAGTAGTATCTTCTTAAGTTGGACACCTTGCATAATAAGTGGCTGCCAAAGAGTTTTTTTCTGCCCCACTGTACTAAGCTTTTAGAAAGTTAAGATTTCTTAAAATTATTAATAGACTTACAATGAACATTTCAGTTTTTAGCCAACTTCCCGGAAATAAAAAATAAAAGCTTATCAAGTACAGTTCATTATTAGTTCCCCTGTTGACTCATTTTCTCCCCCCGTTAAGAACCAAACAAGCCACGGTTGTTGCAACACCCCCAGTGTAGCTACAAATACTGTAATATCGCAGTAACATAATGACCACCCACCACCAGTTTTCAGTCATGCACTCAGACACGTCCGGAGAGCTGCTGCCAAACAGTTCAACTCCGAATTCTCATTTTAATAAAAGAAAATCTGCCTCTTAGAAAAATAAAATGCCACATTTATTGTGAAATAATAAACAAAACTGTAAAATATGATGAAACTAGTCAGTTTCACAACCACATAGTAACATGTAGTCCAAAGGAAGCCTACGGTACCAAAACGGCCGATGTCTGGGGCTCAGAGTAACAGCCGTTATCCTCCATCCATGGGGTTGCTGGTTCAGACGCCAGCTTCTCCTCTGTCCGTTGACCCCCATTGCAGCCGTGACCACGATGTAGCTTAAAATTTGAGTCCTTGAAGTTGACGCAGCACAATGCACGTCCTGCCATTCGCCGTTTTGCCCAGTCAGAATGGATCCAGTTTCTTTGACAGTCGGCTGCGATAAGCATTTTTTTATTCCCACTGTAAACTTTCGTCGTGCTCATGAATTTGGTGCAAACTTCTAGAAAACATTTTTTATTCTTTTCATTTCTGGCGTCAGACGATCACTAGAGAACAACCAGAATCGTTAAGTACAAGGAAGCCAGCAGGCGCGTCAGGGAGAACGTTTTGGAGAAGCTTGGAGCAGTTAGGTTCTACAATATCACGTTTTTCATTCCTCCCAGAGGAGCTTTGTTCAATCCATCTTTAGACTGGGTATTACAGGAAAATATGTTGACAGGACTATCCTTAGACTGAGCAGATCAGGGCTATTTAGAAGGGTGACAAGAAGAAAGCAACGCAGATTTGTGAAGGGATGTGCGCCGCACCCTGAACGCACCATCCCTACTATGTACAACGATGGAGGCAGCATCGCTCACAGTGGATGGAGTTAAAACCAGGATAATCCTGGAGGGAAACCAGTAAGAACAACAGCAGGAGAACCCCGGACAACCAGCGAGAGATACACGATGGTTTAGATCAAAGTCTAGAAGTAAATCCAACTAAGAATCTGTGAGAAGACTTGAAAATGCTGTTTTGAAAGTTAAGTCATGGTTTAAGAGAAAAAAAAACAATAATTTTATAGTTCAAAGAGGTCATAAATGCATTTTTAATGTGTGCACAATTCATTTTTATCACGATTATTAAGTTCAGCAACAGCCAAAATCAATCACATCAGCAATTTGTTTCCATAAGTTTCGTAGAATTTACATTTATCTGAGGAGTTTTACCAACTCAGCCTGGTCTGTTTATTGCTTTAGGTGATTTATTGTCTTGTAGACATACTCTATATTTTTGTGCAGTAATAGCTCAGTTTGGCATTGCAGTTGTGAGGGATTTATCCTTTTTTTTTTTCAAAGGTGGAATTTTTAATAATTGCCCCCAGAAAACAGGATTATTTGGGCTTTTTATCAACTTGAAAAACCCGCTCAGGTTTCCTGTAATATTTACAATCCCAGCATTCAGAAGACACTAGATTGATCAACAGGTTTATTGCGGGAAATAAACAGTCTGACACACTGGGAAATCTAACAAATAAACCCAATCTAAGGCAAGCATTGATTACCTCCTCTCCAAATGAAGCCTCTTCACCTGCTGGATAATTAGGAAGCAGAAGCAAATGCTGCTATCGAACACCGAGCAGCTTAGAGAGGCAGTAATTGTTTTCTGTCGATTCTGTTGCCTGAAAAAGCAGGTCGCTGCAAGAGTAATCACGGACCTGGCGCCTAAACACGGAGCCGTCTATCTCCGGGTTGCGCTTGGATCCCTGGGGCTACAGCAGCCACAGCAGTTTCACCGTGAACATGTGCAAGAGTCTGATATGCCGAGCACTAAATGCTCACGCTGGTCTGTAGCGTTCAGTAGCAATATCTCCACCTCTGTCGAACCATGTATCCACTACCGTCCACAGATTTGGGGATGTCTTTATTAAGCAGCCGAAACCTCTAAATTGGTCAGCGGCGCTAAGTTAAAGCTCTTCTTTTGACTCCTCACAGGTAAGGAAGGAGTCTAGTAGCCGCGCTTTCTCTTTCTCAATGCTGTGCCTGACCTTCACCATCTTGAAATATCCAAAAATCTAGCAAAAATGCAACGAAACATTTGTTGCATTGATGTCTATACATGGACGGATGTCCGAGAAAAATTTCACCTCAGCAGGGAAGTTCAAAGTTTGAATTTAGCAGGAATTCTTTGAGCTGTTTGTGAAGTTTTTTGTTTCACCACTAATCGATCGACTACTGCAATTTCCAGAGTATTATTTTTATTTTATTTTTATTTATTCATTCATTTCGGGCAGACAAAAAAAACAAAACAAAAAAAACATACAGCATACAAATAAAGCGATCCATTTCCACCTGAAAGGGAGTGGGAAGAAGATAACTTATTAAATCCCACCCCCAATTCCCCATTCATAGCTCACCGCATTCAACTTCACTGTTGCATTGCTCAAGGATTACTTTACAAATAATATATCGTGGCGGCATTTACCATAAGTAACTAAAATTTCAAATAACTGTATACAAACAATATAAGAAAAATGGTAATGGACAATATACCAGTAATGGTAAAAAACAAAATAAACCAACGATTGTAGGGAAACATTAAACACTTATTAACACCCTCTTCGCTTTATTTTGATCAAATGCAATGTTTATACAACAATTTGAATTGATGGACAGTTTGGCATTGCTTGTGTTGTAAGTCCAGTTTGTTCCAGAGTTTCACTCCACATACAGACACACGGAAACGTTTACGAGTGTTTTGAGCTCTCGGCAATGAAAAATATCCAAAACCTCTCAGGTCATAAGCTCGCACTGGAGTTATATCTCTCCTACTTCTCCCCAACTGCATGATGTGCTGTCAGTTCAAGCGCTAACCTGTTTTATCTAAGTATCTTCCTACAGTAGGTGCTCCTGACCCGCCCTGCTTGACGACCCTGACTAAGATGGCATTGCAGTGGAGGAACATTCTCAACGTCCTGCTACCAGCTTCTGCTTCTGCATCAGTTCTGTTGCTCTTTCTGTGTCTCTGTTCTGTATTCTCCAAACCCCAGACGGTCTCTGCAGATGACCGCTTTTGCTGAGCCTGGTTCTGCTGGAGGTTTCTTCCTGTTAAAAGGGAGTTTTTTCCTCTCCACTGTCGCTTCATGCTTTCTCAGTGTGAGGGATTGCTGAAAAGTCACGACGCAATCTTCTGTGGTTCTCTAATTCCTAGATTAAACATTGTATTGTAATAACTCTTCTTGTAAAGTGCCTTGAGATGACATCTGTTGTGAAACGGCGCTATATAAATAAACTGAATTGAATTATAAAAAATGTAGTATAAGGCCAACCTACTGTAAGCCACAGCATATTTTGTGTACACTTACAAGCCGCACCTGATTACAAGCTATACGATACGTAAGGGGATTGCCAGGAAACTGATTGGTGTTTGCGGAATTACAACTTCGACAGTCTGTGTGTTCAAAAAATTTTGAAGAAATAGACTTTGGGCCATCCGATTTCATTTCCTCTAAAAGCTTTTTTCGTCTTATTACGCTGGCGTAGCCAACATCTCATTGATTCATTGATGCTAAGAGTAGGTGAAGCCGTTCTGTTTCCTTCTTTAAAAACCAGATTGACTGCCTAAAACATAAATAGCATCACATGCATTTCATCACTTGTTTTTCATGACGAGGGTTTGTGCACGAAAACGTTTTCACAACCGTCTTGCTCTTGTAAGGTCTGTCTGTTCCGTTTTGAGAGGCAGTTTGCATGAAAAATGAAAGCCACTCTTTTCCCTTAAAAAGTGAAGGAAGTAACCTCTAGAAATCCATAGAGCATAGAGCCGTTAACCGTAAACCGTACTGTTTTATCGGGCGCAGGTTTCAAAGCTTGGGGGGGGGGGGAGAGAGGAGTGTAGCGGCTTATCAAGACGTTTGCATCAAGCAACGTATACTTATCGATTTATTGGCTGCTGATGTTGCCGTTGTACCACTTTTTTAATTTGGTTGCGTGTTCCATCAAGAGTTAGGGTCACAGGCCTCTTAATTTTCTTTTGTTTTGTGGGTCAGAGACCAGAAAGTTTGGGAACAACTGCGTTAAAGTTAAAGTTTTCTTTTTTTATATAAATCTTTCTGTGTTCTCCGGTATGAAAGAATGCCGTTTGATTCGGTTTCTAAGATTAATGATATGCTAATTTCTATCCTCTTATTGGCTAACTGCAACACTACTCTTACACTATCTCTGTTTACTAAAATCAGTAACATGAGACGAAAATGGTGCCGGTATTTGTGCTTAGGAGTTTATCAACCCGGTTTAGGCAGCATTACCAAACAAGACCTGAATCCGACGTGCTACTGGCCACAGCAGGACTCCACCACCGCAGCTACCACAGCTACAGTCTTCAGGACGCCACACGCCGCAGGCAGACAGGTATTCTGCACCACGGTCTCCCTCTTTGCTACTGAGTTAATCCTTGATAATTTTTTCTTTTTCGCTTAGCAGTATGCTTAAATCCTGATATTATAACCCGTGGTTTGAAGCGTCGGTTGCGTTTCAGGATAGTTAAGAAAAAACTTCTCTGCGTGGATGTGGTCACAGATATTAGCTGTTAGCCGAGGTCGTACATTTCATTGTCATCTTGCGTTTTATAACACAATACTTGAAAAGTAAAACCCTACTTCAAACTGGGAGCTGGTGTTCCACCATTGTGACGGTACAGATCCTTCTTTTAAGTTCAACCTCGAGCCAAAGCTTGTACTATTAGGTCCGTAGCCTCTAGCAGCTGCATGAGGCTCGGCTTTCACTTTGCCAAAAACAAAGTTCCCATGGGCGGTCCAAAGCTAGGTAGTCGAGGCCATGAATGCTACGTTAGCATTATGACGTGTGGTTGTGGGGATTTTTCAGACTCAGGCGTTTTCTGGTCTCTTTTCTTTATGTAACTGATTCAGGGATTGAAGTTTGTATAAAATGTTCATAAGCAGCTTGTTTTAAGAACACAGAGTGACTGATTGTAATGACAGAAAACATAGTTTTTCAAGATTTTTAGCGAAGGATAACTTTAATGAATCCGAAAGCTGAAATTTCCCTTTTTTGAGCAACAATGAAATGCGTTGTTCTATCAATAGTGTTATTGAAAGTTCAAATGGCATTTTTGGAACAAAAAGACTTTGTCAGCTGAAGGAGAAGACGCCTTCATCGTTTCCTTTCCTATATACATTTAAATAGAAATCTTCATGGATTTTTTTTTCACCTTTACAGCTCTGATATTTAGGCAACTTGGCCACACGAGCTTTCATCTCATTCAGTTTGAGTTGTTGCTTATTTCTTTAGTATTCATTCTTCCATTTAGTTTTTATCTCACATTCAAAGCTGTGCCATTAGCTCCAGCTTTGCCATAAACAAGTTGTTGAAGAAGCAGTAGTGAAATATTTAGGTTTGAACTAAATATTTATTAAGTTTACTTGTATAACTAAATAAATTTAGTACACAGGATAAGCATAAGTTTTTAGTTTGTAAAATATTTTTTTCTTGCTAACCAAACAGTCTAAAAACAAAATAAATAAATAAATAACATGGTAAAGTATGATTGAAAAATTATCACCAGTTTCTTTCCCTTATTATTGCTGGAATAAGGGTTTGACCCAGTGGAGTGTGAGACCAGTATGTCGCTGTAGTTTATTGAAGCGATTAATGGTGTTTATATTAGACATTTATCTGTGTTCCTTTTTTATTCTGTTTTGTAGTACCACTCACAAACATATACCCAGTTTCATGTGTAAGGAGATGAAAATGATCATATATATAATTAAAATTGTCATTAATTAAAACTGAAAAATCAATAATTGTTTTTTTTTTAAGAGTTCACTCACTAATATTTTATGATGTTTTTATAAATAATGAGAAACAGATTTTACTCCGCAGCTGTTATTAGAAGAGTTCAGAAGTTGCAGAGAACTGCTGCTGTATGTTTATTACCATAAGGTGGCACTAGTGATCTTTTTTTGTGAATCAGACTCCATGTGTTCAGACCAAGGAGTGAAGACCGAAAAACAAAAATATAGTTTCACAAATTTGACACCCCTATTGTTAAAACTTTTCTCCATGTCTTATTCTTCTCCTCTAACATTTCCCAAAGTTGGAGCATTAAAGGAACCTAGAACCAACCGCTCTAGATACTCCAGAGTCCTGGTTCCTCCCTGTTGCTCTCATCTCTTCAGATTATCGACAGGATTTAGGTCTGTGGGCTGAGATGGAAAGAGATGAAGGTTGATTTTGTGTCTCCTGAACTACTTCTGTGTCGACAGGACTTCACTTGATTGTTCTGTAAAATCCTTTGGTCTTCACAAAATCTTTGGAAGAGAAACAGGCCCACAGCACCACAGATCATCCACCATACTACGCTTATGGCTTTTGTTTTTTGCCACATTTCCACAGCATCCTGATTCGTGCTGTTCACAACTAACGGTTTTCCTCCTGACAGATTCCCCCACACGAGCAGTGGATCGCTGCTCCTCCAGAGTTAGCATGTTCTCTTAGATTAATTTCATTTATGTAGCGCCAATTCATAACAGATGTCACTTTACAAGAAAAGCAATTTCAACGCAATCAGACAAACATTCGAGTCAGTTTAAAAGTTTTCTGTTTAAAGGAATCCCAGCAGTTTGAATTGAGTCACTGATGAGAGGTTGTGTCCTGAACATGTAGACTCCAACCACAGCAATTACTCAGCAATCCCTCATACTTAGCAAGTATGTAGCGACAGTGGAGAGGAAAAATTCCCCTTTAGCAGGAAGAAACCTCCGGCAGATCCAGAACCAGAACCTGGCTCAATACAAATGACCATCTGCGACAACCGTATGGTGGTTTGAGAAGACAGAGAAGAGACACAGAGACTAAAGCTTGGTTTATGCTTGCCGCATTAACATTCCGCGCGGAAACGAGACGTGCGGAACCGGCCGAGACGCCTACTTGCAGCGTTTATACTTTTTGCGGCTTGTTCCAGCTGAGAGCCAATATTCTTGACGACTGTAGGGGGCGGCGTAGGGCTCTACGGCATGCATACAACACTACACCATAGCAGAAGTAATAATCACTGTTGTTGACAAGATGGTGACACCCGTGATCTTAAACAAAGCAGAACTTTTATGCTGTTTACTTAGGTAAAAAGACGAAAAAGGAGACCGTCCTCTCGTCCATTTAAACACAGTTCATCACAGTGATCTCTTTCGGCCAAATCATAAAGATGTCTATTTACGAACCTCTGGCAATATGAGCTCTTGCCAGTCCGCCAGGTTTTTCCGCACGGGACCGTCCGCGTAGTTACAAATTTTCCTAGGTGCACGGTGCGGAAATTTTGGGGCGGGAGGAGGCCGTGCGGAGAGGCGCGATTACTGAAATGACGTAATTTGGCGCGTGGAGCCGTGCGGACCTCGCAGACGCGGCAAGCATAAACCAAGCTTAACATTCAGGAGGTTAGCTAGTATGACTTAAAAACTTTAGATTTTTCAGCATAAAACATACAATTTCTCTTATGTCAATTGTTTAAGTTGATTTTAAAGGGCCTATATCATGCAAAAGCACATTTTTGGAGTTTTCATCTGGTAATAAAATTTTCTCATAAAACCCCCACCAGAGTGGGTTTTTTGATTAATTCACGCATGTTTGAGTAATCCTCCTTAATCCTGCTCTCTGAGGAGTGGTAACATAGTGACATATTGTACGTCACTAGGTTACCTTCTCAAAGCTCATAGCTGCTCCGGTTTTAGAAACTGGAACCACTTTTTTTGTTGTTGGAATTTTACTTTCTAAAAAGTCTCTGTGAAAACGCCCGTTTGGCTGCATGGATTACAGGATTTTATTCTACATTCCTAAAGAATAGCAGCTGGATCGAAGAACAAAGACGCCTGATGGACAGAGAAGTAAGTGGCTACATGCTAATGTGTGTTAGCCATTTATCAAGCTGCTTATGTGATCTTATAACAGCATTGTGGGGTTAATTAATTGATCTGTAGCATCTCAGAATGTTCAGTAAACACCACCCACAGCTTTTTTATATACTGGGCTGGAAAGATTTGCTTAGTGGATGCAGCTATGTTGGTTTGGGCTCTGTCTAAAGCCTGGAGATTTAGCAGCTGAAATAAGCTTTTTTGACTGGTTTTTAAAAAAGAATAAATAAACCAAACGTCCAAGCCCTTACTATAACACAGTTTCATTGTGGTACTTGGTGCACTTCGTTTTCAAATTCGGACTGCTGTTTAAGATAAGGCTCAGCCTGTTTTCCTCAGTAAGAGCGGCTCTGCAAGGGAGAGGAGGGGAGCGGGGGACAGGAGGCAGGATTACAGAGAAACCAACCATTTTACTTCATGGTCCAACATTAACTACAGGATACAAGTTACATTTTAGGACAAATTAATACTGTATAACGCTGATGTTAACATTATAATATATATATATCACTATCCCAGAAGTGGATAGCTATAAAATTGCATGATATAGTTCCTTTAAGACGTTGACCCAAATTAAAACTAGAGAACTATGTCTTTTAACTATAAATATATTAATTCTGGATGAGCATTTCTGCCTGCACTTAACAGTTAACACTTAAGCAAAATCACACAAGAGGGAGTGCTGTTGTGCCGAATATCAGCACTGGTATGATTCGGTCGTTGGAAAAATTGTTGTTGATATAAGCTGAATACAATAAATACATTTTGACAGTAAAACTGGAATTGCCATGTCTAATTATTTCTGATTTAAGTGAAATATGTTGCTAACACTCAATTAAAATTGAGGTGACAGTTTGCATGGACTTTTCTAAGTAGCAGGAAAGTAAAATAAAGGAGTTATAGCTACATAAATGGAATAATCTCATTAATTATTAACACTAAAATTCAGATATAAAAATTTAGTTGGTTCAACATGATTGAGGTTGTAGAGGACAAAACCAATCATGTTGGTTGTACTAAACTAATTGAGTCCAAATAAATCTTAGAAACCTGTTTAATAGGAGATTTAAATGTCATGTTTTGGTCAAAAGTTACACCAAGGTTCTTCACATTATTACCAGAGGCCAAATTAATGCCATCCAGATGCAGTGATTGATTTAGCATTTTCCTTTATAAAGGTTCTGGTCCACAGACAACAACTTCTGTCTTGTCTGAATGTAAAAGTAGAAAATTCAGAGTCATCCAGGTTTTCATGTCTTCCAGACATGCTTGTGATCTACCTTACTGGTTTCATCAGGTTTTATGGATAAATATAATTGTGTATCATCAGCGTAACTGTGGAAATTTATACCATGTTGTCTAATTATTTTACCAATTTGAAGAATATATATATAGTAAAGAGAATCGGTCCAAGCACAGAACCCTGTGGCACTCCACAAGTAAACCTTGAGTGGGAAGAAGATTTATCATTGACATGAACAAACTGGAATCTGTTGGACAGATATGATTTAAACCAGCCTAGTGCTGTTCCCTGGATCCCTACATGTTCAAAAGGTGTTAAAAGCATTTGGAGTATCAGAGTTAAGATGGTAAATATGAAGAATTGTTGCATATTTCAGATATTATGTAAAAATATATTAAAATATCGCATTTATCCTTTTCTCTCCAATGTTATTCACTTCTTTGTGTTTATCTAGCACAGAAAATCCCAGTAAAACCATCTGAAGTTTGTCTTTAATGTCGAGAATGAAGTTGGTAAATGTGTTTTTTGTCTTTTTGCATAATAACTCACGATCAACACCAGCCTCCCTTCCCCGCAAACCCTAAACTAAACTGCTAAATAAGTAAGAATAAGTCAAATGAATCTCATGTCTTGTCCTGTATTTCAGCAAGAAAAACTGTTGGACACAGAGCAGGACAAATCAGGATGCTACCAGTAATAGAAAGTCGTGATCTTTTAACATGAAGTCTAGGTGGAGGCTTAAAAAGCTGCCCAGACATCAGAATTTCAGTTCCTGCTGGAGGAGGGTTCCAGAGTCAGAGAAACCACAGCTATGTCCCGAGCCGGGTCCACGGATCCTCCCCCTCCCTGTTGAAGTTTTCTGCCAGATGTGGGAGCCTGATTGGTTTAATGATACCCTGGTGCAGGGTGGGAGTAACGAAAAAGGGAACGTGGAAAAAGAACACAACAGGAAAGGAAGGAAAGCTTGTTTCAAAAACACAGAGCAATCTGCTTTAACTCCAGAGGCAGCAGAGAATTTGTAGTGACACATCTGGAAGATGCAGATCCACATTCACAGCATTAGCTTAAACAACAGGTGCCCTGACTTGGCCGTCCTCCAGAGAGAACAGGCTGTCCAGCTGTCTGGCACACATGGACACTGATTGCATAAGGCCTCTGATACACTCAGCAAAAGGCTGCAAACAGCATTTTGTCTTTTCCACTCTGGGTTCTTTTTTTACTCTAACGTCTTTAATGCGTGCAGGTCTCCAAAGCAATGTCTGGAAAGCTCGAGCTGTTGCATGGGAACGTCTCCATCACTGGGAGTCTGCAGAAATTCACTCACACTTACCTCACAATCCTGGAAAAGATCTCTTTTCTGAACTAAGGCACAACAACATTCCTATGATGTCCAGATGATTCAGGTAGATGATCACAAAAACAAGTATGATTACTTTAGTCTGATGACCCTAAATAAAATCAAACGATGGTCTACAGAGTTCAACTAATTAAAACTTTAGACTTGCTAGTATTTGGAAGTCCACCCAAACCAGCAGTCTGCAACCTTCACCATCCAAAGAGCCATTTCGCGCTCAATCCAGCTAAATAAAACTCATTTAAAGCCACAAATGTTACATGAGCAGTATGAACAGTATGCTGTGATATAATCTAAAGCATGTGCAGTAACGAAATCTTTTGTGAATGTACTTTTTTCCTTTATGTCTTTCAAAATAACCGCTTACGAGCATTGTCATATTCCAGAAACATTGCAGCAGAACAACAACTTAGAAAAGGCTTTGAATGCCACTGAAAGAAAATTTGCATTTAAAAAGAATTATTAAATCTTCCATCCATCCTTCCATCATCTTCCGCTTCATCCGGGGTCGGGTTGCGGGGGCAGTAGCTTAAGCAGAGAGACCCAGACTTCCCTCTCCCCGGCTACTTGGGCCAGCTCCTCGGGATTCCTCCCGAGGCGTTCCCAGGCCAGCTGGGAGACATAATCCCTCCAGCGAGTCCCGGGTCTCCTCCCGGTGGGACGGGCCCAGAACACCTCACCAGGGAGGCATCCAGGAGGCATCCTGACCAGATGCCCGAGCCACCTCAACTGGCTCCTCTCGATGTGGAGGAGCAGCGGCTCTACTCTGAGCCCCCTCCGGATGAACGAGCTCCTCACCCTATCTCTAAGGGAGAGCCCGGCCACCCTACGGAGGAAACTCATTTCAGCCACCTGTATTCGCGATCTCGTTCTTTCGGTCACCACCCAGCGTTCCTGACCATAGATGAGGGTAGGAAGGTAGATCGACCGGTAAATCGAGAGCTTTGCCTTTTCGCTCAGCTCTCTCTTCACCACGACAGACCGGTACAGAACCCGCGTAACTGCAGATGCCTTACCAATCCGTCCATCGATCTCCCGCTCCATTTTTCCCTCATTCGTGAACAAGACCCCCAGATACTTGAACTCCTTCATTTGAGGAAGGACCCGAAAAAGGCTCCCTACCCTTTTCCGGCTCAAGACCATGGTCTCGGGTTTGGAGGTGCTGATCCTCATCCCAGCCACTTCACACTCGGCTTCGAACCGCTCCAGCGAGAGCTGTAGATCACGTTCGGATGAAGCCAACAGGACCACATCATCTGCAAAAAGCAGCGACCCGATCCTGTCCATAAACATTATGAACAGGACCGGTGACAAAGGGCAACCTTGGCGGAGTCCAGCTCTCACTGGAAACGAGTCCGACTTACTGCCGGCAATGAGAACCAGACTCTGACACCGTTCATACAGGGACCTAACAGCCCGTATCAAAGGGTCTGGTACCCCATACTCCCAGAGTACCCCCCATAGGACACCCCGAGGGACACGGTCGAAAGACTTCTCCAAGTCCACAAAGCACATGTAGACCGGTTGGGCGAACTCCCACGCACCCTCCAGGACCCTGCCGAGGGTGTAGAGCTGGTCCAGTGTTCCACGGCCAGGACTAAAACCGCATTGTTCCTCCTGAATCCGAGGTTTGACTATCCGTCGGACCCTCCTCTCCAGAACCCCCGAATGGACCTTACCAGGGAGGCTCAGAAGTGTGATCCCGCTGTAGTTGGAACACACTCTGTGGTCCCCCTTTTTAAAGAGGGGGAGCACCACCCCGGTCTGCCAATCCAAGGGAACTGCCCCCAATGTCCACGCAATATTGCAGAGCCACGTTAACCAACACAGCCTTACAAAATCCAGAGCCTTGAGGAACTCCGGGCGAATCTCATCCAACCCCGGTGCCTTGCCACCAAGGAGATTTTTAACAACCTCGGTGACCTCAGCACCAGAGATTGGAGAGCCCGTCCCAGAGTCCTCAGACTCTGCTTCCAAACAGGAAGGCTGTTGGTGGCAGACCGCTCCCCCAAACCCCTGCCCCGGGACGTGTTTGAAGTTCTGCCAGAGGTGGGAGTTGAAAGCCCTTCTGACAGGAGACTCCGCCAGACGTTCCCAGTAGACCCTCACAACACGTTTGGGCCTGCCAGGCCTGTCCGGCTTCCTCCCCCACCACCGGAGCCGACTCACCACCAGGTAGTGGTCGTGGATAGCTCCGCCTTTCTCCTCACCCGAGTGTCCAAAACATGCGGCCGCAGGTCAGATGAAACGACAACCAGGTCGATCATCGAGCTGCGGCCTAGGGTGTCCTGGTACCAAGTGCACACATGAACACCCTTATGCTTGAACATGGTGTTCCTTATGGACAATCCATGACGAGCACAGAAGTCCAACAACAAAACACTGCTCGGGTTCAGATCGGGGGGGCCATACCGCCCAACCACGCCTCTCCAGGTCTCACTGTCACTGCCCACGTGAGCGTTGAAGTGCCCCAGCAGAGTGATGGAGTCCCCAGAAGGAGCACTCTCCAGCACCCCCTCCAAGGTATCCAGAAAGGGTGGGTAATCTTATCTACCGTTTGGTGCATAAGCACAAACAATAGAAAGAACCATAGACTGTAAAAAAGAATAGACAGCCCTCCTCACTCCTCCCCGTTTACCAGAATGACTTTCATGGGGGAATTCTTGGCGGATTCACAGACTCCTCCTCCCCAGCTCTGACGAAGCATGTTCCTAAAAAGGACATAGGGGCGGGGTCATCAGTAGACTCTGCCCTCGTGGGGCGTGTATGGGCGTGTAGTTCGGTCGTAATCGCGCCCATTCTGCTCCCGCGTCTTTAGCTCTGATGCTAAACTTGGCTCGGCCCCCTCATTAATTATGCAAGATTTCAAAAAATTATCTTACGAAAACCAGCCTGGTGCCCAGCTTTTTTATGAGCCCAGCGTTATCTCAGGAAGAATATGTAGCCATAGAAAGTTTTTTAAAAATGGGCACCAGGCATTAAAGTTGTTTTTAACGTGTCTAAAGTCCAATGCTTTTCAATGGGGTCCAGCGGCCAAATGGAGGTACTACAGCAAGGGAGGAGCAATGGCGGCCTCCATGGCATGAGGTCAAAAAGCAGAGCAGCCAGCGGCCATTGGTCAGAACCCGTCCCCCCACCCGTAGGCGGAAGGAGGCTACCCTCTTATTCACCAGGGTGAACCCCAACGTACAGGCGCCCATCCCAGCTCGGCGCCTCTCAACGGGAGCAACTCCAGAGTGGAAGAGAGTCCAACCCCTCTAGAGGAGAGGAGACGTTCCACGTCCCAAAAGCCAGCTTCTGCAGCCGAGGATCGGACCGCCAAGGTTCCCGCCTTCGGCCACCGCCTTCGGCCACCGCCTAAATCTTTTTCCAAACTAATGAAACTAAAAAAATTCTCAAAACATAAAAAGATATTTAAAATTAAATAAAATCAAAATTTCATGAAAATAAAGTTCAAACTTTCCTGGTTACGTTTTTTTAATTAAATATTGCACGAAAAAGAAACCTGCGCATATTTGAATTAACTTCTTTGCGTACTTGGTACAAAGTATGTAGGCGCAGCTTGATGACATCATCAACATTCATAATTGCGGTATGGTCAAAATCTCTACTTTTGGCTACATTTATATAATTTCTACCTTCTATCTTTTATATTGCTCACTGCTACATGACATGTTGAAAAACATAACTTAAAATTTTTGATATGGATCTACTAGAGTAAAAATGTTGTTATTCATTACGAGCAAACATTTTATTTATCATTTATCTGGCATTGAACGAAAGAAAAAACACAAAACTTTAGAAAAAAAAATGGATGGATTCATTTACTACTATAAATTTTTTTTTATTATTATTACGTAAAAATACACATAGTTTTGAACCAAATGACCAGAAGAATTTATCTAAAAAATATTCTTAGTCATTCTGTCATGAAAATTTAAAGCAAATATTCAATGAAAAAAATGTGAATTTGTGATTAGGGGGGAAAAAAATCCATCAATTTTATTAACTAATTAATAATTGTCACAGTTTCAAACTAAAAAAAGCACACCAAATATTTAGTTTACAGGTAAATTTTTATTTTGTTAACTACATATTTATTTTGAAGCTAAATGTTTAGTTGTGAAGAATACAAGGTTAGCTAAATATTTAGCTTCCAACTAAACGCTGACCTCACAGCTTAATATTTCACTAGTATGCAAATTTCCTTACCAATAAGAGGAAGTGGACTACCAAAATAAAAGCTTATCTTCTAAACCTCTATATAAACCGCTGGCGAGAGGGAATGTTTCCTTGTTTTCATTGTTTATTTTTATTCTGGCTTGTAAAACATTTCATCTTAAAACATAAAAGAGAACCTGTTAATGACAAATCACAGACCATTGATTACCAGTGGTTTAAAAGTGATGCGCCATCAGCAGGAGTTTATACAGAGGTTTTCAGGATCCAGCTGTTATTTTGGTCGTTTGGTCGAGAATTAGCATATTAGCTAAATATTTAGTTCAAAGCTGAATAGTTAGCCAACCAGTTTAGCTAATTTGCTAATTAATTAGCTTGAAGCACAAATATTTAGTTATGGGGCTTTCTTTTTGATAAAATATTAAACTTCTTTGTAAGCTAAATATATAGCTTGTATCAAAGCCAGTTTCCATCACTCTAAAGTAAAAAAATATGACAATTAGTCCATCATAATTATGAGATACAGTAATTATGACTTTGTATCCCATAATAATGACTTTTCATCTCATAATTACAACTGTATCTCATAATAATGACTGTATCTCAAAGTTATGACTTTTTATCTCATTATTATAAGTTATTATGTAATTATAACTTTGTATCTCATAATAATCACTTTGTATCTCATTATAATGACTGTATCTAAAATTATTACTTTTATCTCATAAATATGACTTTGAAAGTCAAATTATGACTGTATCGCAAAATTATGACTTTGTATCTCATTATTATAAGTCATTATGTAATTATAACTTTGTATCTCATAATAATCACTTTGTATCTCATTATAATGACTGTATCTTAAAATTATTACTTTTATCTCATAATTATGACTTTGAAAGTCAAATTATGACTGTATCGCAAAATTATGACTTTGTATTTAAAAATTATGACTTTGTATCTCATAAAAAATACTTTATCTCATACTTATGACTTGAAAGTCGAAATTATGACTTTGAAAGTAAAAATTATAATATTGTTTCTCATAATTATGACTTTGTATCTCATAATAATGACTGTATCTCAAAGTTATGACTTTTTATCTCATTTTTATTAGATAGTCATTCTATAATTATAACTTTTTATCTCATAATAATCACTTTGTATCTCATAATGACTGTATCTTAAAAATATTACTTTTATCTCATAAATATGACTTTGAAAGTCAAATTATGACTTTGAAAGTAAAATTATGACTATCGCAAAATTATGACTTTGTATCTCATAATAATGACTGTCTCTCAAAGTTATGACTTTTTATCTAATTTTTATGAGATACTCATTATGTAATTATAACTTTGTATCTCATAATAATCACTTTGTATCTCATTATAATGACTGTATCTAAAATTATTACTTTTATCTCATAAATATGACTTTGAAAGTCAAATTATGACTGTATCGCAAAATTATGACTTTGTATCTCATTATTATAAGTCATTATGTAATTATAACTTTGTATCTCATAATAATCACTTTGTATCTCATTATAATGACTGTATCTTAAAATTATTACTTTTATCTCATAATTATGACTTTGAAAGTCAAATTATGACTGTATCGCAAAATTATGACTTTGTATTTCAAAATTATGACTTTGTATCTCATAATAAATACTTTATCTCATAATAATGACTTGAAAGTCAAAATAATGACTTTGAAAGTAAAAATGATAATATTGTATCTCATAATTACAACTTTGTATCTCATAATAATGACTGTATCTCAAAATTATGACTTTTTATCTCATTTTTATTAGATAGTCATTCTATAATTATAACTTTTTATCTCATAATAATCACTTTGTATCTCATTATAATGACTGTATCTTAACATTTTTACTTTTATCTCATAATTATGACTTTGAAAGTCCAATCATGACTGTATCGCAAAATTATGACTGTATTTCATAATAATGACTTTTTATCTCATAATTACAACTTTGTATCTCATAATAATGACTGTATCTGAAAGTTATGACTTTTTATCTAATTTTTATGAGATAGTCAATATGTAATTATAACTTTTTATCGCAAAATTATGAGCTTTGTATCTCATTATAATGACTATCTTAAAATTATTACTTTTATCGCAAAATTATGAGCTTTGTATCTCATCAATTTTAGTCTGAAAGTCTAAATTATTCATTTATATCTTATAATTGACTTTTTATTTCATAATTAATTACCTTAAATCTCATAATTATGACATACCAAGTGTCATTTTTTACTTTCAAGTGGGAAAAATGGGTTTCCATAACTTTAAAACTGTGATATTTATTTATTTTTAAATATCCCCCCCTTTATTTATACGCTAAATAACCCCAAAATTCTGCTGTTAAATTTTGGCAGTGTAACTTAAAAACAACAATCCAAAGGTGTGTCTGTGAAAAGGACAATAAATTGGGGCTTTATGAAAGAATGACAAGGAGGGAATTGTTGCTGAAGAAATCTACAAGAAGTCCTGTTTGTAGTTTCTTAGGAGAGAGACTGCAAAACATGTGGAAGAAGGAGCACTGCTCATATGAAACCAAAACTGAAAAAATGCATTTCCATCATCCTGAGTACTCCATCATTTCAACTTTCCAATAAACATTTTTGAAGTTTGCTGGAAAAGATTAAGGATGATGAATACTTTTACAAGCGACTGAAATCAGGTGATTTGCCCCTCTAAGCTGTAAAATGTGTTTAATGATTGAAGAAGTGCTGGCCTTACGGGGAGAAGTTTCGCTTTCCTTTGTTCAGGGTGGTGGACTCACAGAGGGTGTGTTGTTCTCCGGCAGAAGGCGGGGTTTTCTCCCTGGGGTTCTGGCCAGAGCTGCGTTATGTAACAGATCTGCAGCTTCTCATCCTGATGGTCGTTAGAAAGTTTAGACTGCGGCTCTGACTCGGTCTGGACATGTGGGGACGCTTCCAGCTGTGCGTCTGCACGTCCACACTGGAGCCATTGACGGGAATGTCCTCAGCAGCGTCTGCTCAGGCAGATTTCCGGAAAGCACACTGTGGAAGCAGCTTTTGTTGGGTTTTAAAAAGGCTGTTCTGACGGGGTTCGGTTTGAGTTTTAGAAGCACGGCGATGGGAAGCGGAACCAGCAGAGGGAAGAAAGTTGCACCTGCGTGCGTCAGAGAGGTGAGGATGAGCAAAGCAGGAGGAGCTGGTGTCCATCCGTCCCAGGAGGCCAGAGGCCCCTTAAGCCAACACAAGGTTCAACCAGAGAGCCACAGCGAGGGGCCCCACTCTGACGACGACACAGACGGGCCTTCTGTTAGGAAAACGTCTCCAAGGAGAACTTTCATCAGGTCCAAAACATATGGACTGTGTCCCTTCAGCGGGGGGGACACAGAGGACGAAGCGAGCTGTTCGCCACGTGTCCCACGGAGCGTGCCAAGGGATCAAAACAAGAGGAGCGACTGTGTGTTTACGCCCAGGAAGCAGCAAACGCCGGCAGACTTCACTCAGCGACATGTAAGAATTCATACTAGTTTTCTGTCAATTACACGATTCAGTACAAGGTAAATAATTATGATTAAAAACATATGTGGCTTTCACATCCCGAGAACCTTTTCCACATTTGGAAATAACAAATCACTCATCCGGCTCCTACGGTGGAGGCAAAAAAGTATTTATTCAGCTACCGGTCGTGGAGGTTCTCCCATTTAAAAAGATGAGAGGCCTGTAATTTTCGTCGCAGCTATACATAAAGAGAGACGAAATGAGGAAAATAAATCCAGAAAATCACACGGTCGGATTTTTAAAGAATTTATTTGCTAATTATGGTGGAAAATAAGTATTATGGGAGACCAATAATTAAACATAAAAGCAGAAATAGATATATTTAGTTTTTCCTTTTCGTTATACAGACATTTTTTGCGAAGAAAAATATATATTTTGTTTTTTCTTTTTCTATACGTGCAGCATTTTCGTCAGGAAAAATATGTATTTTCTTTTTCCTGCTCCTTCCTGTGTATTGTCCAGTAGTAGAGGAGTTGGACCAAGAAGGGCAGCCCTCCTCATTTGCATAATGAGGCAGGAATGCATTAGGTAAAGTAAAAAGAGGAGAAAGGGGAACGTAAAAACAAACTATATATTTTTTTCTTGACGAAAATGCATGTAATAAGGAAAAAGAAAAGCAAAACATATAAATTTCTTCACGAAAATGCCAGAACGAGGAAAAGGAAAAACAAAATATACATATTACTGCTTTTATTTACAATTATGTCAGTTTTGGTCCTCCATAAGCATTAGGTCACCTCCAAAGAAACGAGATTTGTGTCCTGTAACTCCTTCTGTAAGAGGCTCCTCTGTCCTCCAGTCGTTACCTGTAATTATGGAACCTGTTTGAACTTATTATCAGTATAAAATACACCTGTGCACAACCTCAAACAGTCCAAACTCCACTGGTCAAGACCAAAGAGCTGTCAAAGTCAATAAGTGGAAGAGGGCAGCAAAAATAAATGTGTGGTTTTAAGAACCTCTAAAAAAGCTGCTGGTGAAACTGAACATCACCTCTTTATTAATGTTTAGTTTTTTACTGACGTCAAAAATTCTGCCTTAAAACATTGGGCGGTATTTTTAAGATAATACAGACGTTTACCGACGGGTTTACAGCAACAGGAATACAGCCTAATATTTAACTCTGAGCTAAATGCTTAGTTTGAAGTTTACAAGCTAGCTAGCCAGTTTAGCTAGCTAAATTGTAAAATAAAAATGAATAAATATTTATTTTGGAAGTTTAGTTAGCTAAATACTTCGCTTATTAGCTAGATATTTTGTTTACAAGTTTAGTTTACTAGCTAAATCTTTTAAATCGGCAAGAAAATGTGCATATTAGCTTAATATTTAACCCTGAGCTAAATGTTTAGATTGAAGTTTACAAGCTAGCTAGCCAGTTTAGCTAGCTGACTTGTAAAATAAATAACTTACTACTGTAATTACTGAATAAATATTTATTTTGGATGTCTAGTTAGTTAAATACTTAGCTTATTAGCTAAATATTTTGTTTACAAGTTTAGTTTACTAGCTAAATCTTTTAAATCAGCAAGAAAATGTGCATATTAGCTTAATATTTAACTCTGAGCTAAATGTTTAGATTGAAGTTTACAAGTTAGCTAGCCAGTTTAGCTAGCTAACTTGTAAACTAAATATTCAACCCACAAGTGTAATTAGTAGATAAATACTTAGTTTAGAAGTTTAGCCAGCTAAATATTTAGCTTATTAGCAATATATATGATTACAAGTTCAGTTTCTTTACTTGATCTTTTAAACCGGCCATAAAATATACATATTAGGTTAGTATTTAACTCTGAGCTAAATGTTTAGATTGAAGTTTCACAAGTTAGCTAGCCAGTTTAGCTAGCTAACTTGTAAACTAAATATTTAACCCACAAGGATAATTAAGAGATAAATATTTAGTTTGCATTTTTGGTTAGCTAAATATTTAGCTTCTTAGGTAGCTATTTAGTTTACAAGTTTAGTTTACTAGATATATCTTTTAAATTGGCAAGAAAATTTGCATATTAGCTTAATAATTAACTCTGAGCTAAACGTTTAGTGTAAACTTTACAAGTTAGCTAGCTAGTTTAGCTAGCTAACTTGTAAACTAAATATTCAACCCACAAGTGTAATTAGTACATAAATACTTAGTTTAGAAGTTTAGCTAGCTAAATATTTAGCTTATTAGCAATATATTTAGATTACAAGTTCAGTTTCTTTACTTAATCTTTTAAACCGGCCATAAAATGTGCACATTAGCTTAATATTTAACTCTGAGCTAAATGTTTAGATTGATGTTTCACAAGTTAGCTAGCCAGTTTAGCTCACTAACTTGTAAACTAAATATTTAACTGTAATTACTAGATAAATACTCTGTTTGGAAGCTTAGTTAGCTAAATATTTAGCTTATTACCTACATATTTAGTTTACAAGTTTAGTTTACTAGCTAAATCTTTTAAACCAACAAGAAAGCTCCTTAAGCAGATTTTCACTCAGGGACGCTCTCTGTCTGTCAAGACCACAACCCATAATAATTGTATTTCATAAAGATTTAGGTTTAATCTGGGAAAGGAGGCAGAGTTTATTTATCTAATCTTAAAAATCAGAGGATATTGTTAATATTAGCTGAGACAATCTGAAGCTCACATTAAATGGAAAGCTTAAACTAAAGCATCAGATTGTAACAATGGTACCAAGAAAATCAAAGAATGAATTTAAAAAATAATTGTAAATGTTATTTTAATTCAAAATTTTAAATATAATAAAAAGTCTAACTTAAGGTACAGTCATTTAAAGGAATAAAAATTTATTTTAGCAACTTTTTTCAATTTTAATCATAAAAACAGAATTTTAATGTAAAATTTTAAACAATTGAAAAATGTTTAATAATCTACTCCGAAACAAAACTAAATCAAATGGAGCAAAATTCAGATTTTTAGAAATTTTAACATCTGTATCTCTGTTTAATTCCACTGTGACATTTATAAATGATTGAATAATATAGGAACAATAAGAGTTAGAAAATGAAGCTTAATAACTCAAATTATTGCTGTTCATACATGCTGTGTTTTGCCGTCTCCACCAATTTTAGACATCTAGAAACTCAGACCAGATGGAGAGTTTCTGAAGAATTGTCATGTCTCCCACCCCTACTCAAGTCAAGCATCCCTACAGCATGACACTGCCACTGCCGTGTTTAATCCTGTGTGGTGTTCATGGTTTGGCACCATCGTTATTGAAGCTTGCCTTCCTTTTGCGACTGTTGTGGAGCTTTAACTGTTTGTTGTTTTTCATCCAATCCCAGTTGAATAAGTTGTGAAAATGATTGAACATGAATACTATTCTTCTTATATGGTATGAAGGACCAAAACTGGCATGATTAAAAATAAAAGCAGAAATATTTTTATTATGTTTTTCCTTTTCCTTATAGGGGCATTTTGCGAAGAAATCTATACCTTCTACTTTTCTTTTTCCTTATCCCATGCGTGTTCGTCAAGAAAAATATACATTTTGTTCTCCTTTTCCTATGCGTGCATTTTCGGCACAAAAAAAAATATTTATATTTTTTGCATTCCATGTTTTTACATTCTCTTTTACATCTCCTATTTTTATTTTACTGTATGCATTTCTGCCTCATTATGCAAACGAGGAGGGCGGTCCTTATTGGTCCAACTCCTCTACTATCGGTCAATAAACAGGAAGGAGCAGGAAAAGGAAAGACAACAATTTTTTTCTTGATGAAAATGCACGTATAAAGCAAAGGAAGATATATATCTATTTCTGCGTTTATTTATACTTATGTCAGTTTTCTCCTGTGTTTCCTCTAAGCCCTACACACAGAGGCTCTCAGCAGGGGGGACATTCCTGGAAACTGTTCCGACATGCGACAAACAACGGTAAGTGGACGGTTCTCATTAATGATTCACGTCTGGAGCTCAGCGGAGTACGAAACAAGTGGTGACCAGATCAAGTTCACCTTTAAGGGATCAGAGTTGTGGTTGCAGAAGCCTGTGAGTAAACGTGAAGCCATTAACCTAACAGCTGATCGTGTTTTTGATTTCCCACTCACTTTCCGCAGGCCGTCTGGCGGCCCCTCCCTCCCCATGCCGCTCATCCTGTATGATGGATCAGAGGAAGAGCTGATGGACACTATTGAGAGAGAGTTTAACTGACTGATCTGAAAACTAGCCACAATTTTAAAGAGAGAAATTTAGGGTTACCTTTAATCTAATGTGACCTAATTTTTAAGCAGTCAGCTGTGCGACTGCAACCCTGCAGGAACTTGAACTGAAGCCAGGAGGCGCTCTAAGTGCAGACCAGGCCTCCTCTGTTTATCTGGATCAACAGGGTGTCATATTGTCCGATTATTCTCTCCAGGCTCCCTCAGAGTGTGAACGCTCTCTTTTCTTACAGTGCATAAACGTGCTTTGTATTAAGGAAGTGAGCTTTCTGTACCAGCCTCCGTCTTGTGTTGAGGTGCAACGCTGGACTTTACTTTATGTTTGTCTAAGGTTTTCTTCCCCGACCGCAGCTCCTAAACATTTCCAGCTGATGAACAATTTCCAGTCTGCAGAGCTGCAATTCTGCTGGACACATTTCAGCCAAGCACTGAAGAAGCTGCTGCCACTTAGTGGTAGAACATAGATTTGCATGTGTGAAACAGAAATTAATGTAGTTACTGTTTTCATGCAGAAACCCCCCCCCCCGGTAATTTGTGTTTCCCGGGGTATCGGCTGAAAAGTAACACTACTCTGATGGTCTTCTTCAAATAGCTTATTTAATAAACAGAACGTAACTGCTCAGATGGGAACACTGTACAAAATAAAAAGTATATCTGTAAAATAGTGAAATAAAACTCCATAAAATACTCCGCACAGTGTGTTTTTCAAATTAAAATAGTCAATCCCTGGATGGCATAGTGCTCTTTTGGCCTTTCACCCCTTGTTTAACTGTCATTTTGCTTCTTTGAAGGCCTGTAGAAAGCTATCCTCCGCTGCAGAGCCTCGAGAAGTTTGGGAGGTAGAAGAGGAAGCTGATTTCTGAGCCTCTCTGAGTTTCTGACGTTCTTTGCGATGAAATCCTCGCATATCCTGACAAAGAGGGGGAATAAAAGACTGTCAAAATACATTTCCATATTTAGACAGAATGTCCTGATTAAAGTAACATGAAGTAGAAACAAGTTATGGCAAAATATGAAGAATTCCTACAAAAGGTTTAAATATGGAAGCAGGATGGATGGATGAACAGATGGATGGATGAACAGATGGATGGATGGATGAAAAGATGGATGAACAGATGGATGGATGGATGGAAAGATAGATGGATGAACAGATGGATGGATGAAAAGATGGATGGATGGATGAAAAGATGGATGAACAGATGGATGGATGAACAGATGGAGGGATGGATGAACAGATGGATGGATGAACAGATGGATGGATGGATGAACAGATGGATGGATGGATGAAAAGATGGATGGATGAACAGATGGATGGATGGATGAAAAGATGGATGGATGGATGAAAAGATGGATGGATGGCTGAAAAGATGGATGGATGGATGAAAAGATGGATGGATGAACAGATGGATGGATGGATGAAAAGATGGATGGATGGATGAACAGATGGATGGATGGATGAAAAGATGGATGGATGGATGGATGAAAAGATGGATGGATGGATGAAAAGATGGATGGATGGATGAAAAGATGGATGGATGGATGAAAAGATGGATGGATGGATGAAAAGATGGATGGATGGATGGATGGATGAAAAGATGAGAAGAACAGATGGATGGATGGATGAACAGATGGATGGATGGATGAAAAGATGGATGGATGGATGGATGAACAGATGGATGGATGGATGGATGGATGGATGAACATATGGATGGATGGATGAAAAGATGGATGGATGGATGGATGAAAAGATGGATGAATGAAAAGATGGATGGATGGATGGATGGATGGATGAACAGATGGATGGATGGAATGAAAAGATGGATGGATGGATGAACATTGGATGGATGGATGAAAAATGGATGAAGGATGGATGAACAGATGGATGGATGGATGAACAGATGGATGGATGGATGAAAAGATGGATGGATGGATGGATGAAAAGATGGATGGATGGATGAAAAGATGGATGGATGAACAGATGGATGGATGGATGAAAAGATGGATGGATGGATGAAAAATGGATGGAATGGATGAACAGATGGATGGATGGATGGAAAAGATGGATGGATGGATGGATGGATGAAAAGATGGATGGATGGATGAACAGATGGATGGATGGATGAAAAGATGGATGGATGGCTGAAAAGATGGATGGATGGATGAAAAGATGGATGGATGGATGAACAGATGGATGGATGGATGAAAAGATGGATGGATGGATGGATGAACAGATGGATGGATGGATGAAAAGATGGATGGATGGATGAAAAGATGGATGGATGAACAGATGGATGGATGGATGAAAAGATGGATGGATGGATGGATGAAAAGATGGATGGATGGATGAAAAGATGGATGGATGGATGAAAAGATGGATGAATGGATGGATGTTTCAATTTGTTCATGTTTAAATCATCCATCTTTTGTGCCTTCAAGAGTCACACTTGTTATAATATAGACAATGTATGTATATATATATGTATGTATATATGTATGTATGTATGTATATACAGGTATATATGTATACAAATGGTACAATGTATGTATATACATATGTATGTATATACATATGTATGTATATACAGGTATATATGTATACATATATACCTGTATATACATACATACATACATACATACATATATATACATGTATATACAATCTATGGTTGTTACCTGAACAACGGATGCGGCTGCATCTGGAAAACAAGCGCGTCGTTGCAATGTCCCTGAAATTCAAAGTTATAGATCATTATAAAACCAACAAACGAACGAGTGAAAAACAAAAATGGTGGTTAACGGTGGTTAGTATCCACGTTTAACACGATGCGCACCGTGTCAACCAGCAGGATATAGTCACAACTTCCCCCAAACACGACCACATCTGAGTCTCTGCCAACGCAGGCGCTGTGCCACAACCTTAGGGAATCAGAAACAGCTTCCAGTCAGACTTCCCTGCTCTATGGGGGGGGAAATATTCAGTTCTGGACACCTACAGCCACTGGCATAATGGAAGAATAGTGGATCCTCATACATGCATACATACCTTGGCTTATTCTTATAGGGATGCTCCAACTCTCTCCACTTCTTCGTCTCAACATCAAACAACCAGCCGTCACCTAATGTGGGAGAGATCTTTGCTATAAGACACGGACTGGATGTAATCCAGACTAATAAACAGGAATATATCCTCACTCATTGGTTTGCAGTCTACACTGAGACCTCCGAACAGGAAGATGGCGCTGTCTGACACGGCTGTGACTGTATGCCATGATCTGCCGACTGGAGCGGCAGAGCAAGGAACTCTGTATGTGGATCAGAAGCATATCGATAAACGCTACATAACTATAACGGCTCGGGATGCTTTCGGTACGCTTTAATCCAGAAAAATAAATACAAGTATGCACATGATGTTTTTTTTCATTTTTACTTAATATTAAACAAAGAAACTTTTTTTTCCTAAATTCCTTCCTTTCAATTCCTGAAATTAATTTGATTTTTCTATATTCTACTTTGAGATTTTATTGAATTAAAAAAATTTATATTTAGAACTGACTGGAAGTTTTGATTACATTAAATAAATTAATGAAATGGTACAAGCGGACCTAGCCAGAGTAGACAATACAACCACTAGAAAACAGTCAGTGTTAATATTTAGAAATGTTTAAATAATTATCACTTTGGAGTTGTTTTCATATCTAAACAGCCTAGTTTTCCAGCTGTACTTGAATGCAGCATGGGCAGCTGTTGAGAAAAATTACGTCTAAACAACTGGTCTGATTGGATGCTACTGTTGGCCTAAAAATTTTGAATGTATTGGAGATTTTGTTCAATTTTGAAAAAACAAAAAATGAATGTTAGGAAATATATTCAACACAATATAACCAGTTGAAAACGGTGTTCATGTTTAGAAACAAGCAGACAGCAGTACTTTCTATAGAAAACACACGAAAGAGTTAGTTTAGCTCTGCTCACGAAAGAGGCGGAGCTAAACATAGCTGAGCCTCACATACATTCTTTGGTAAAATAAAGGCAAAGTAAAAGGCAGTATTATACTGTAATAACTCTTCTTGTAAAGTGCCTTGAGATGACATCTGTTGTGAAACGGCGCTATATAAATAAACTGAATTGAATTAAGCATTGCTTATAAGAGTGTCACGGTACACAAAAATCACGACTCAATACGTTTTCGGTTTAATTCAATGAAAAATTTGTATTTAATAAATTAATGAAATAGTACAAGTGGACCTAGCCAGAGTAGAAGACAATAGAACCACTTGAAACCAGTCAGCGTTAATGCTTAAAAAAAGGTTTAAATAATAATCTTATTTTTTTGATATCTAAACAACCTAGTTTTCCAGCTGTACATGAATGCAGCATGTGTAACTGTTTAGAAAAAAACCCTCTCAACAACAGGGATTCCCTCGAGTTACAGAGTTTGGTCTGATTGGATGCTACTGGTAGCCTAAAAACTCTGAATGTACTGGAGATTTTGTTGAATCTTAACAAAATCATTAAAATGTAAATGTAAAAAAATATATATATATAACACAATATAACCAGTTGAAAACAGTGTTCATTATTAAAAATAAGCAAACAGCAGTACTTTCTATAGAAAACACACAAAATAGTTAGTGGCTCCGCCCACGGAAAAGGCGGAGCTAAAAACAGCATCTCTGAGGCCCACATACATTCTGTGGTAAAATAAAAGGAAAGTAAAAGGCAGCAAACACTGCTTATAAGAGTGTAATGGTGAACAAAAATAACGACTCAACACGTTTTTGGTTCACTTCAATCAAGAAAAAATGAATACAAATGCGCATACTACTTTTTTATTTACTTTGATCATCATTAAACAAGGAACCTCTTGTCTTTCATCCCTGAAATTAATTTAAAAGTTAATAGTTGAAATATAGAACTGGAGATTTGATTACATTAAATAAATTAATGAAATAGTATAAGTGGCCCTAGCCAGAGTAGAAGACAATAGAATCACTTGAAAATAGCCAGCATTATGCTTAAATGTTTAAATACTTGTAAATAATGAGTAAATAATTGTAAAACTTTGTTTAAGGTGAGTCATTCAGTTCAGTGTAGAGCGTGTTATGGACTTGATTGCTGCAAGATGCGTTCGCTAACAAAGTTCTGTTTTTTGTCCATCTTTTTTTTCCGACTGTAGCTGCATGAGAAACTTTTAATGTTCCCAGACGGTAGTGATAGCTGGGAGTCCTTTCTGGTTTGTCTTGGTGTCACTTTGTTAAAGGTGCCCAGTGGAAACTTTCCACTGCGCTCTGAGTTCCTCATGAAAATGTACACAAATTTTAAGCTGATATTTGGTCATTTTGTGTGTGTCAAGAAGGCTTGTTTACCAACATTTCAGTCCACGTCCAGGATTCAAGATCTAGGCAGTGAAGGTCATTTGTCCTGGTTTCCTGTGAGGAGAAATAGAAACCAGATGTTTAAAAACGCTGAACAAAACGACATACAAACACAAATCAGACTAAACTTTTCCAGTTTTACTTCAGACTAGGATGGGCAAATCTGCTTCTATTTGCTAAATGGCTCGACTATATTTGCCCATTTAACAAAACGTTTGGACACTCCAGATATTTAAGTTTCATAATCTAGACCTGCAAACCATGTGCTGCCTCAACTCAGTCGGTAGTTATCAGGCAGAGCCGTCGTGGTCACATTTGTTTTGGATTTTAATTATGATGTGGTATGGGGTATGGCCAAAATTAAGACTACTTCCCTGCCGCAGGAGGTAATATCCATTTCGAAGCAACTGATCTGACTATTCATAGGCCGGCACTGGTGACCGATACGTCAGAGGTTGCAGGGAAAAGTCGGGGAGTAATCATTTGTGTTTGCATTGAAGACGCTGGCTACTATCATGCCTCAGATCTCTATTAGCCTGGATTAGCTAGCGATTAGAATCAGAATCAGAATCAGAATCAGAATCAGTTTATTGGCCAAGTATGTCACATACAAGGAATTTGACTCCGGCAAACTTTTTTCTCCAGTACAGAACTTGAATAAGTGAAATAAATAAAAAATAAATAAATTAAAAAAAAGAAAAAAAAGAAAAATAAGAACAAAAATAAGTAAAAATACAAATAAATATCAGATCGTAAGTAATAAAGGATAATATATACACCAAGCCGGGGTTATTTTACAGTGAGTATGTACAGAAGTGCAGAGTTATAGTTTATTGTTATGTGAGTGCACTCACACACTGTGACTAGACAGAGTTCGTCAGAGCGACAGCCTGGGGGAAAAAACTGTTTTTGTGTCGGGTGGTTTTGGCGTACAACGCTCTGTAACGCCGACCTGAGGGGAGGAGCCTAAACAGATTGTGGCCAGGGTGTGAGGGGTCAGTGGTGATTTTCCTGGCCCGCTTCCTGACCCTGGCCCGGAATAGGTCCTGAATGGAGGGAAGATCGGTTCCTATGATCCTCTCTGCAGTCCTGACTGTTCTCTGCAGTCTGTCCTTGTCTTGCCTGGTGACGGATCCGAACCAGACAGAGATGGATGAGGTCAGGACAGACTGGACTATTGCTGTGTAGAAGATGATCAGCAGCTCCTGGGGCAGGTTGAACTTCCTGAGCTGACGCAGAAAGTACAGCCTTTGCTGGGCCTTTTTCCTTATTATGTTGATGTGTGAGGTCCACTTCAGGTCCCGTGTGATGGTGGATCCTAGGAACCTGAAAGACTCCACTGTGGGGACTGGCTTGTTGAGGATCATGAGAGGAGATGTTGATGGTGGTCTCTTCCTGAAGTCCACTGTCATCTCCACAGTTTTGAGCGGGTTTAGCTCCAGGTGGTTCTGACTTGCTAAAGCTAGCCACACACGGCATCATTTCCTCTTCTAACTTTACAGCGGCTTACCAACAACTTGAGGTGCGCTACCGCCACCTTCTGGACCAAAGGGTATACCGGGATAGTTTTATTTCCTTCATTCATAAGAAAATGTGGCTTATAAAAAAGCTAAATTGTATCTTTTAAATTATACCTCCCATACTCTTGTAATAATACATTCTCTGTTGTTCAGGCTGGAGTTTTTTCGTCTCTTGCCTATATTTATCACAATCAAACGTACATGTTCAAATCTTTCCCCTTGTTCCCCCAAATAAAAAAAGTAAAAACATAATTCCTTGTCCCAGTTTGTGAAATTAGGGTCCTCTGCATTTAATTATATGATTTATATATGGCTTCATGTAACAAGGGGTTAGGGTAGGGTTTAATATAAACATTTTAAATTATACCGTCCATACTCTTATACTCTTTAATCCTTAATACCCTTTCTGTTGGTCAGACTGGAGTATTTTCGTCTCCTGCCTATATTTATCACAATCAAACGTACACTGCTGTTTCCTCTTGCTCCCCAAAATAAAAAAACATTAAACACTTTTTATCCTCTAAGGAAATTAATGTAATCAGAGGCGAAAATGTTTATTAAATACCTGTAGCCTTATTATAAATCATAATTCAATGCGGAGGACCATAATTTCACAAAATAGGACAGGGAATTACAATGTTTTTTTTTTCAATTTAAAAGATTCTATTTGGGTTTTTATGTTTTACTTAAGAATAAATGAAATAAAACTATTCTATTACTCAATTAATTCCAGAAGGTGGCGGTAGCGCACCTCAAGTTGTTGGTAAGCCGCTGTAAAGTCAGAAGAGGAAATGATGCCGTGTGTGGCTAGCTTTAGCAAGCTAATCGCTAGCCAATCCAGGCTAATAGAGATCTGAGGCATGCTAGTAGCCAGCCTCTCCAATGTAAACACAAATGAGTACTTCGGAATGGATATTAGCCGCTGGGGCAGGGAAGTAGTCTTAAATTTGCCCCCCATGCCGCGCCATAGAAAAGCGGTATATAAAGGAAAATCCATTATTATTTTTCCTAGAAATGGTAAATTCACAAGCCTGTCTGGACATGGTGTGCGCAAATTCCCCCCCCCAAAAAAACGGCACCGTCTATCATGTCTTGGTTTCGAGCAGCTGAAACTGCACTAAACTTCTGCTTTAGCCATGAAAAGCAGAAGTTTGTGGCGCTCACTTTAGACCGGAGGATTAAAATCCCAGCGATACGATGAAGTTTAACACGCTATACCAAATGAACAGGTGCAAAGTTGCTAACATTTTTAGCCTGGGTGCAGCTGCCATTCATTCTCACCGTTATATGTGTAGTTATAAACGTTTAATGTTCCTTCTGTGTCAAAGTCTGCATTAAAAATCCAAGTAATCGATCGAGACGACAAGACTCCTTTCTCCCACGTCAGTAACGGTCTGGTGGAGGTTAATTCTTACAAAAACGACTCCAAAAGCTAAAATTATTTATGCAAGAGTAAATATTTATTTAAAAATGGTTTCCTGACGTGTTTTTCTCTAAACACTGAATTAACGGGGGCTCAAACCTGCAACCTGAACTTTAATGCTCGGAGTCTGAACTGTTGGGGCCTTAATGACCATCGTTACATTTGGAGGAAAAGAAGGACGACACTTGCAAGCCTGGAAACACCATCCGGACTGTGAGGTACAGGGGTGGCAGCATCATGCTGTGGGGCTAAAGAACGCATTACTTTTCTCCAGCGTTCCACTCGTATACTTGGTTTCTCCTTTAGGTTATTCTTTCCTGTGTTTTTGATGTTCATTTTTCTACCTGTACGCTTGTATCAATTATTACTGCCGTGTTTGTCCTTTTTTAGCTCCTTGTTTTTAATCTTTGCAATAACTTGTGCTTATTTTACTCATATTTTTATGTAAAGCACTCTGGTTGGTTTAAATAATCACTTTACAAATAAATTTGTGGTTGGTATGGCTGTTTTGCTGCAGGAGGAACTGGTGCACTTCATTATATAGCTGGAATCAAGAAGAATATCATATAGAAATATTGAGTAATTACATCAGCAGGGAAATTAAATCTTGAGCACAAGTAGTTTCAACAGCAAATCTACCAAAAATACTTAAGAAATAGAGCCAGGGTTCTGAATTTGTAGAAAATTGCTCAAGCATTTAGCAACAACAAACCATTTGTAGTTTGAGGGTTTCTGAGCGTCTGAGGGCTCTCACCATGACTCTGCCTCCACAAACGTAACCTCTGCACCCAAGGGTGGCGCCGGCGTGGGCGGCTCTCGGAGCAGGAGGATGGCCCTGCAAGATGATAGCGGAAGGTTCTGGTCTCAGAGTGTCTCCGCCTGGAGGACAGAGGTGTGTTGCTCATTATGTACTCACATGAGTTTGGGGTTCAGTCCAGCTGGATTGAACCGGGTCAAATATATGAACTTCGTTGTTCCATCCCCAAAACAAATCCTCAACCTGCAAACAGAAAGAATGTTTCATGTTAAAAAAAAAGAGCTTGTCCACTACGGGTGTAACGGTACGCAAAGATAACGGTTCGGTACGTATTTTGTGTTTAAAAGTAACGGTTCTGTACACTTTCTGTAAAAAGAACCTTTTTTTCCTTAATTCCTTCCTTTGAATTTCTGAAATTATGTTGATTTTATTATTTTCTATAAATCAGAAAAGTAAAACGTAAAGAACTGTAAGGTGATTTGATTGGATTTAAGAAATTTTTAAAACATAGAACAAGTGCACATAGCCAGAGTAGAAGAAAAAGTATTACCATTTGAAAACAGTCGGTGTAAATGTTTAGAAAAAATTAAATAATACTTTCCCATATTTGACAATAAATAACTTTGGAGTTGTACAAGTGCGTACCGAACCGAAAAAACTGAGTACAAGTGCCGTTACACCCTTAGTATTAATTGATTCTGGTTGGGGAAGCAGGTAAACTACCCAAGATGTTCCATCAAGGATGAAGTTTCTGTTCCTGCTGGATATATCAGCCAGAACTTTATGACCATATCCTCCAAAGTAGATGAGCCTGAAAGAACAACAAGGCAGACTTAATGATCCGTGCTAAGTTTTCGATCTAGAATATTAAATCATTTGCTTTGAAACTGTGTAGAAATGGGTAGTCTATAGGATTTCCCATGCAGCCCTGAATGCACCACAGGTGTGGATGCCAGCAAGTGTGTGTGCATCAGACGGTAAGTATGATGTTGTGATTCCCTCATGTATATTTGTGTTTAGTCCTGAGTGCTTTGGGATGACTTAGAAAATTTCCCCTGCTTCTTTTTTAATGCGGCAATGCAGTGGAATATTGTTTAGAGATACAGAGAAGAATAGTCAGATGACCCAGCATTCAACCTGGATTTAAACGCATCATGTACGCACGTGAAATGAGACTCGAAACCCCTGGTGAACTTGTAACTCTGATCTGTGCGTAAATGTGGTTTTATGTGTGTGTGTGTCAAACGATTTCTGCATTCGTACTTTGGATGCTTAGGAGCCATTTTGAATTCGTAGTTAGTTTTAGGTTTGTGTAACATAAAATTGTGCGTAAATGGATTTTGTACTCTTGCAAATACCCAAAGTTACAGACAAACAGGCTGACATGCGTTAAAAATCAGGTATTTACGCAACCACAGATGCTGTGAGACTATTTTCTCTCCATAGGTAATGAAAGGAAAGAGTCACAATTGGTAAAAGGTGCGGTAAAGTTGAAATAATTAGATAAAATGGCTGAATTTGCATTAACAGCTGCGCTCGCAACATCGCATTCACAGCTCCGCTAGTGTTGAATAAAGCACTGAGCAGACGCCGTTTGTCCCTTTAATCCCCATGGAAGCAGTGAAGTTATCACGCCGCTTCTGTTGGCTGAATCTCAATCTAAAGCTACATCTAAATCGCCAATTTCCGACCAAGATACACAATAAAAGTAAGAAAGGTGTCCTCACTTTCCGTTGTAGACCCAGCAGGACAGCTTGTCTCGGGGTGAGGGAGCAGAACCGGACTTCGGTCTGAGCTTCCTCCACGCGTATTCACCGTCTGTCAGGTCAACGCAGAACGCCTGTCCAAAGACAAACGTTTATAGCTGTGATTAACAGCGCTGAATCACAATCAACCGACCGTTTGTCAAGCTGATGAGGTCGTGTTATCACAATATCACAGGGGAAGGAAAATATGCAATATAAAACATAAAATCGGCAAAATACCAAACCTGGAAGCAACACAGAGGGAAAATCTTACAATACAAAAGCTGGTGTTATGCAGAGAAAGTATTAAAACCCATTGTGGGCTGGAGATGCAAGTAGAGTGAGTGGAACATAATCTGAGAAGCAGCTAAGAGGCCTGTGGTAGATGTGGAGGAGCTGCAGATATGCACAACTCAGGTGGGAGAAACTGTTAAACCTAGTTTATACTTCTACAACAACAACTTTGCACCCAGACGTATTGACATGGTTCAATTCAAATTCTTAAAATCTTTTTTTTTTAAATGGATACTTTGCTTTTTAATATCGATACAATAATATTGTGACTGTAAAATATTGTGATATATCAGCATATTTTCTTTCATCCCTAAATAGCATTAAAAATAATAAAAAACAAATACGTAAATATAATAATAAAAATGAAAAATAAGCAACGAAGGTACAAATAATAATAATAATTGGTGTGTTAAGATCAGTTTTTTTTAGACTTGACTAGTCATTTGACTTTGAGTATGTACCGATACAGAGTCACGATCCGATCCTTCTATAAGTAATAATTAAAATGATTTAAAAAGAAGAGCAAAGAAACAGATCCAGGGTGTTCCTAATTGTTTATTCGCTTTATTTTAACACTTTACTCTGTTAAGCAGAGCACTTCTGTAAGGTAGCAGGAACAATCAAGTAAAAAAAAAAACTGAAATTATTCACGTTTGGACCTAAGTGCAGCAGTAAATATAGAAAGGTCTAATAAAAAACAAATAGCACCCCAACTTAGATCATCTTAATAATGAGAATGTATATAAATATCCACGGTAACTGAAGACTTTCCGTACTTTTTACAGCTTCGTTTTCACACTGACCACTTGTTGCAAACTCGGAAAATACTTTAAACTTTACGCACGGATTCCAGGTAAATAAATCAGCCTTTGCAGCTGGTTAGACCAGGGTTATAATAGTTTTAAAATGTTCGTAAGTTTTAGTTTTCGTTAGTTTTTACCATTTGTTAGGTAGTTTAGTTTTAGTTTTTTGAAAATGCTTAGTTTCAGTTTAGTTTTTATTAGTTTCTGTTTTAGTTTTAGTCTTTTCGTTGAACAAGTTGTGTACAAGACAAAATTTCTTTTGAACAAAATCTTTTTAAAACTGTATTGACATGGGCCAGATTAACAACCGTAAAAATCAGGCAAGTATAAAAGAAATATGGCACACAATAACAGCACCTGTGCGTTAAAAAGCCAAATAATTAATGCAGGTTCTATAAAAACCCTGAGTGGCGACACAAAAAAACAAAAGCGGAACTATCTTAAGTATTAAGATGCTTTTGATCATTTGCACTTTCTCTAAACCTTTGCTTATATGACGCTAGGCGGACCACAGCGACACAGACGACTTGACTGACATGTTGGGATAATATTGACCATCCAGTAAAAACCATTGTTTGCAGTCGCAGTGTTAGCTTATTTGTTAGCCGCCGTAGCTCACCTGTTATGAAGTTTTTTGCTGCAGACTGTTTAATCATCGTTTAAATCGCCTTTTCTGACAGCTTGCAATCCAAAGACGTCTTATTTTTACGGTGCGTTCACACCGCACCAAACGTCAGCGTCAAGATTACACGTAAAGTTTACAGTTGAGTCCATCAGTCTTTCCGGCACTTTGCGTCAATTTTTCCAAGCGTTGCCTACGTTTCAAGAGGCAAAGCGGCAAACGAAAGCAACAAAGAAGTTCAGCTAGCTGACGCACTTAACGCAGTGGGCCAACCAATCAGGTGGATTCTGTTTAATTTCACTTTAATAAGTAGATCTCAATTCAGCTTGTATGGATTTAACATTATTTAAAATGAATAAAGATACTATTGAGTCAGTATTAACTTGTAGGACGACTGCTAGAGACAGGAACTAGCCTCCCTCCGCATAGAAATAAAAAACTGATAGGTACAGATATTTACAAGTCCAAATCGGGAGGTAATTTGTAGTAAAGTTAATATAATGGTAATAATAACAATAAATAAGAAAACTAAAAAGTAAGTATAATAAAACTATTATAGAAAAATTATAAAAACAAAAAAGTATGGATGCGAAGAAGCTGACACTGTTCCAAAGTATTCATACTGGTTGTAGTTAACATTTACCCCTACCGGTAATTAAAATGCGAAAAATCTGCAATAACTTTCCAGAAAATGTTTATTTTTCACTTGAAATTTACATTTTGTGTCAATTTTTATTGATATTTCTTTTTATAACAAGCAGAGAAAAAAAAAAAAAAAAGTCTTCCTATTTATTTGCGTTTTTTGTGTGTGTGGTAGAAGTACCAGAGAGTACTCAGATCCAAATTTCGGGAATATATCGGTTAGAAAAAAGTGGTATCGCTTAGGGATGTGCAGATACCAATACTGGTATTGGGCCGGCACCGTTCTAATGTACTCATATTGTTATTGGTTAGGTAACCAATACCATAAACTAACACTTAAAATACGGAAATTCTGCAACTAAATTCACACAAAAACATTTTTTTTACTTGAAATTTTTGTTTTATGCTAATTTTCATTTAAAAAAATCCAATTTACTATCATTTGTTGGAACGAGCAGAGAAGAAAATAAAACCTCTCTTCCAATTCGTTGCATTTTTTGTGTTGTAGAAGTATTGGCATTCTGTGTTTCTCAGATCCAAGTATCGGTATCATATCGGTCAGAAACAAGTGGTATCGTTGCATCCCTACAAAAAAAAAAGTTTAAAAACATGAAAACGAATAATTAATAATATGAAACTTTATAGAAAGGGCTAATTCAAAACATAAGAAGTATAATTGACAGTCATTCATATTAAAACTAGATAAAACAGTGAAGTTCAAGGCGCTCACAGCTATTTATCTAATTGCACCTGTTGTGGGAAAAAAATCATTTTAATATAATTGTAAAAATCAAACAGAACAGCAAGGCGACTAGCTCTAACCTGATTGGTCTGTCCGCTGTCATCACATCCTCCAAAAATGTACATGTTTCCGTTCAGGGAGGAGCCACAAGTCCCGGACATGGCGGGAGGAACGTCTCCTGTCATGTGAAACATCTGCCTTCAAACCAGAAACAGAACCGGTGGAAAAACTGCATTCACCGCTGTCAGAAAGCAGACGTGACGGCAAATAGCCGGAGGGGGAGATTCTTACCATATCCCTGCGTCTAAGTCGTAGAGCCAGATTTCTTCACTGGGGATAAAAACCTCTTCATCGCCAATCGACTGCAAAAACAAAACAGCATTATCACCTACTGGAATCAAACAATTGAACGCCGATTTTGAATTCACCGATTGATGATTTGTTTTACGGATACATAACAGAGGAAGGAATTAAATATTTACCATCATCAGAGGATGTTTGGTTTTGCTTTTACAGCCAACTATTTAAAATATTTACCTGTATTCTTGTGAAAAATCTCCTGTGAAAAAATGTGGTTATAATTATGATCAATATTTACATTCACCAGAGCTTTTTTTTTTTTTGTTCGATCTGGGCTCATATTCTCGTTTTTAATAAAAATAAAGGCAAACGGCACGGTGCAAATTTGGATTTATTTATCTTTAATTTATTTGCTCACAGACCAGAAGCGTGATTATATAAAGCATGATTATAATAGTGAATAAGCAACTCAATTCCCTAATGGCTGAGTAAAGCTAATTAACTTAAGAGCTGTTTTACCGTGAATTCAGCCAATGTGTTCTGTGAATTACGTAAATGTTGGTTGATGCATATTCCTGTAAACTACTAGAAGTGTGTTCATGTCTTCTAGCTGCTTCAACTGGTGGGGGCACTATAGCAGGAAGTGAAAAAGTGAGACAGACATTTGGAGAAAGATTATGGCTCATCTTCCAGTGTGGCTTAAATATGTATGAATGTATTTTCTTTGAAAATGTAGCTGGTGCATCTTATTTTCAGGTATAATCAATAGCCTAAAATGTCAATATATATATACTTAGAGGTCTCTTCTGCAACTGATCTATCAGAACAGACATCATCTGGATCAATTTCTTAAACGTTATTTCTAATTTTGGGTTTGAAGCCTTTTAGCGACACTAGACAACTAAGGAATGGAATTTAGCAATGCTAGCGTTCACAGAAAATATGTGAAAACTAGATATTATTGTAGAAACTGTAAATTATGCACAATCAAATGAACACTGTATTGCAATTACATACCCTAACAATATGTGTTATCGTGAAACGGGATAAAACCTTTACTGACAGTACAACAAAGGGATGTTTACGTATTTAGTAGGGCTTTGACTTTTGCCCAAAAACCATATTCGAAGTTTGTTTGTTAAATTAAAATCTGAATATATTTCGAATAATTATTAATACTATTTTGACCATTAAATGTCTTCAGTAAGACCGATATTAGTATCAAACTTAAGTTCTATACTTTCTGTCCACCAGAGGGCAGTTTAACAGTCAATGTTAATAGACTACGTGCATTTTAATCTGTAAAGCACTTTGAGCTGCATTTTTTTTTGTATGAAAAGCGCTTTACGAATTAAGTTTGATTTGATGTAGCCGGTGGACGCTACGCTATCCCAAAATGCAGCGGAAGCCGCAAAATCATAGAAGAAGAGTGACCTCCGCTATCGAGGAACTGTGAACCGTTGACAAAATCGCAATTTCGGCGCATAAATATAAAAGTGTAGCGATGTTACTGATTAGTTTAACTGTTTTTTGACAACTGCTAAAACATTTGATAAGTTGTTTAACGGGATCACAGGCGACCTTACGTAACATAAACATCCGGCAAAATGGTGGAGCAGTACGTCTGATTTCATGCCTTCTACTCGCTCGTTTGCTCGGAATCTGAATTGAAAACACATTTACGAAAAGTAATTCCCATACAGGTTTGAATATTGAAGAGATCCCTAAAATTCGTTCAAATATTTTGAATTTTTTTGAAACAATTGAATTATATTCGAATAACAAAGTTCGGTGTCAAAGCCCTAGTATTTAGCTGTATTTTAAAAACTATTGATTCAATGGTTACATACATTCTGACACAATTTCAAACTCTTCAACGATCCACAGCAGCATCAGTAAGTAAAACTGGAAAGTATTAAGTTCCATTCCTTAAGTGCCTAGTGTATCAAATCAGCATCACACCTAAATTTACATTAACGGGAGCTGTGATGTTCAAATTAGTTAATTGAAACTCGAACTTAAATGAATTGCTTCAACTGGCATCTGAGTTAGTTCATTAAGTTTATTGCATTTGCAGAGGTGAACAACGTAATTCTTGTTACAAATTGAAGGAAGTAATTTATATTGAAGCTGCATTCTCTTAATTTAACTTCTGATTGACAGTAAAAACACTATAAATAAATAAATATATACAATTGGATATGAATCCGGGTATTAAATTCAAAAAATATTTCATAACAAAGACAATGACATGGCAGGTTAGTGGGCCGGAGCGGAACAAAAACAACAGCAGCACTTCACTGTCCGGAGGACAACGTGTACCGCTTTTTCTCTCGGTTTTGCTGACACATTTGCGTGTTCCGCTCACCATGTAGCCCCCCCACACATGCAGCAGGTTGTTCACCACCACAGCCGTGTGTCCGCTCCTTTCCCGGGCCACCAGCTCCGAGCAGTGCCGCTCAAAGGCCGGGTCCATCCTCCGTCCTCCGCCAGCTGTGAACCAAAAAGGCAAGAAACGGGTTTTGTTTTTAATAAAAAAAAAAAATAAAAAAAAAAGCATAATACCACACAGCCGACAGAGAATAAATACGTTTTAAACACGCTCACGGGTTAATGTACGTCTCCAGCGGCCGGGTTTGTTTTTTTCATGCTGCAAAATTCAGCATTTTGCTCCCGAACCCACAGGTTCAGCTACACCATCAGCTGTGTAAACACGCCTACAAAATAAAATACAACTTCCGGTCCTCCTTCAGCATAAAATGTTCTCCAGTGCCTGTTAATTCCTTTATTCAACATCCTGACACACATAAATGTACACCTTTTAAATGAACACAACAGAAAACTATTTTAAGAATGACTTATTCACAGTGTTATTCTTATTTGTGTGTAATAATACATCCATATGTGTATCAAAATGTGACTTAGTCATTCAAATAGTTAAAAATATTCAAAGAGGAGAGCAGAAAACTATAATGAGGGTCAAAGGGGAAACCTGTCTGTCTTCATGAGCCCAGACGGACAATTTATCTTTAGGTCAGCAAGTAAAAAAAACAACCTTGTACTCTGTGTCCTCGTCCTCTCCGTGTATTTAAAGTCTGTCATGTCAATATAATAGATCTTTTGCAGACAAGACATAACTCCTAATGATAACTTTTTCCGAATAAACCTTGACCCTTTTGAGTGGACATCCTGTGTCTGCTTGCCTTTGAATTGATTGTTTGTGTATGAAAGGAATTAGCATTGTAGGCTGATTTTTAACCCTAAATCTGATCCGATTTCGAGTCCTGATCCGATATTTTACCTGTAGTACTGAATTTTGGAAAACTGAAATGTGTTTTAAGCAAGTGGCTCGACTTTTTATAAGATTAATGTCATCAATAAGTATTACCATTGGTGTTGTACAATGAAAAGAATCTTACAGGGAATTAAAGGTTAGCTTCAGTGTAATATTTCAGACGAAAGTGAAAAGAGAAAACGCGTATTTATATTATAAAGAATAGATTTTGTGAAGATAAACCTTCTCTAGAATATCTGAAAGAAAACTGATAATAAGGAAAACTGTAGATATTAGTTTCTAAGGTAAATTTTAAGACGGTTTCCACTGTGCCTATTACGGGATATTTACGTTACATTTGGGGTTTGAATTATTGAAATTGGGGTTTTCAAACGTTGATTTTTTTCCCCAATCAGAAGTTAGAATTTCTGATTTCCAACTGTAAATGTAATGTAGCATAAAATTAGCCAGCTTCCCTGCACCTCAGTAATGTCTAACATCATACCGACTGATAAAATGTCCAGATAAACAAACAAACAAAAGGGGTTTGGCTTTTTTCCCCCTCAGTCTGTGCCGCCCCAAAGGTTATGCCATCCAGGGCAGTGAGCCCAGTCCAATGTATGCTGTGTTTAGTTCACCCAATATTTCCTATAATCCCAGTTGGGTACTAAAAAATTACATTTAATTAGTTATACTGAACGGATTAAGGTGCTTTTAAGAGTAGCTTTACGACATTGTAGTTTTTACTTTCACTTGAGTAACATTATTATGAAGTATCCCAACTCTTACTTTGGTAAAAAATGTATAGACTTAGTCTCTACACAAAATCCTTTTTTTCCAAATGTAGTTTTCTATCTGTTGGGCTTTTTGCATTTTTAACGTCAAGTGAATATACTTACATTTTTCACTGTAAGTACTTTTTAAGCGTATTCTAAGATATATATGTATGTTAGGCCTACCCACTACAGTGGGCATCAATTCAAATTTCAAGAATAGATTCGATTCCAACTCTTAAGAGAATTGATTTGCACAAACCGATCCAATCCAGTCTGTTCCAGTTCGACATTGGTATTGGTCAGTGCCATTAAAACGCTTTTTTTTTTTAGCTGTTACCGTAATCGTTAATATGTTATTCAACCATGCAACACTGTATGGGGTTACCAGGGAAAACTGTGTTAACCCAACAGACCTGAGCCTTAAAATACACGTCTGGAACTTCCCCTCCTTTTTTAGCTGTAAAAAGAATGAAAAATGTGAAAGGGTTAAATCGATTTTTGGATGTCTTAGTTTTAGGAATTTTTATAAAAAACGATTAAAAATCTATTTCTGTAAGTATCATATTAAAAAAAACTGACTCAGAAAAGCGTTTCTTCTGCTTAAAATTTGAAACGTTGTAAATATATCGCTTATTTTTAATACCAGAACTTTCCCATAGCGTTTTAGTTTTGTCTGATGGCATCATTTACAAATATTAAGATGTTACTCTGCACTTAGCGGCTTTTTTTTAACCATACCCAATACATTTTTTTTAACGGCTACTTTTTACTTTTACTTGAAAGAAAAGCAGCTTATTTTCTCGCTTTTATTTTGATAGCGATTGCTGCGGAGGAAGTGACGTTAATTGGTGTTTAGCGCCAAACTCGAGCTCGGAGAGGAAGGAATGATGGACGTTTCTCGCAGAATAAAGACTAAGGTTTCCACCGGCTTCAAGATGAGAGGCCTTATCCTCCGACCGTATGTATAATTGCTCGTTGAAGTATTTATTTATTTCTGTTTCACCTGTAGTTTTGTGTGTTTTTGAGCCAATTATAACCGCGATGTTTGAAAACTTTTCGTGTTTTTGCGTCAGTTTACAGGCAGGGACAGAACCACAGTAACTGGGAAAAATATATATGAACGACTTCATTTAGTTTAAATATCGATTTCAATATTTGGTCTACAACTACTATTATGATTCTTGAATAACAAGCATTTTAATAAGCAGTTGCTATTTAAAATGTCAGGCTCCGTCACAGACATGGCTGATAAATGTGTGGTACAAAGAGGATGTGTCCCTTATTGTAGGAAACATATAATTAATTTTTTTAAAAACAGCTACCAGGGTGCTTTTTTTTGCTTTGTGGGCTATTAGAAAAAAAAATAACCATCAGGTAAACATAATGTTGTTGAATTTCAGAATCAGAATCAGAATCGGTTTTATTGCCATTGTTTGAGAACAAGTTCACAAACTAGGAATTTTTTCCGGTACAGTTGTGCACATAAAACATTTAACATAAGTAAAAATAAAATAAAATAAAAAGAAATAAAATAAAAATAATGAGCCATAAGGCTAAAATTTGGGGCGTTTTGGGGTAAAGTTTGTTACTAGAGGTGTGAGTAAAAATCGATTCACTGAATCTCGATTCCTATTTATTAAGATTCAGAATCGATCCGAAATGTTTGAGAATCGATTCTCTAAAAATATGTTTTCTAAACCTTTTTTGATTTTCGCTTCGCGTAGTGTTTGTCATGCAACGGCCACCGTCGCATTGACAGGTCTGAAGCGCCGTTGGCTAGCTAGCGGTAGCTGCTAGCGCTAGCTAGCTGTAGCCGCTAGGCTAAAGCTTCAGCACGAAAGAGAAATCCAGCCCGCCCCGTCTTTGCTGAAGGTAAATGTTTGGGCCGTCTAAAAGGTCTTCTCCATGCTAATGACACCCTTGGCTAAAGTTTATTTATTTATTTTTATAAATCTGCGAGTAAGAGCGATCATTCTTTATAAGCTACACACAAACATCCAGCAGCGCTGCACACCTGTGGCGCTTTCAAGGAAGTCCGAAATATATGCTGATTTCAATAACGTTAGGACTTTTACATTTTCTAACAAAAACAATGAAAATAATAACATAAGCCATAGATTTCTGTTTAATGATGGTTGATAAGCGACATTAGGTGCATACTAAATATTTTCAATGTATTTTCTACTACGTACCAAAGAACAAACAAAATACACATTATTTTTTTATTCTTAAAATATATCAGCATTTTTTTTTCAAGAATATAAATTTTGTTTAAAAGGTCTTGGATGTCCATTTGCAATTTCATGTCTTGTTACTTTTGAACCAGTTCCCTTCTCTCAACATAGATTGTAAAATCAATTTTGTGTTGATGTCCTGTTACATTCATGGCTCACTTCATCACAGACACTTGGCAGATCAAGTTGTCTGTATTACAAACACAAATGAGGAATGAAAGAGTATTGATTAAGAATTTTTTTTTTGATTTGAATCGAAAATCGCTTCTGAATCGAATCGTCACCCCAAGAATCGGAATCGAATTAAATCCTGATATCTTGTAAGATTCCCATCCCTATTTGTTACCAACGCATTATTGTAAATATATAATCCAGTCTTTAATATCTGTAATCAAAGTAGCCATTTTTTAACTAAAATATACCTTGTGACAGGACTGACATTTTCTCCATCAAGCATTCCAAATTACATTAAAATGACCATAATTTCTAGTAATATAGCCTACTAACAATCTGTATTTATATATTGGTTAATTCTTTATTAATACAATTAATCAAACACAATTAATCAAATCAAATCAAACTTTATTTATAAAGCGCTTTTCAAACAAAGAAAGTTACTCAAAGTGCTTTACAGATTTAAAATAACCCCACAACCCCCCCCTTCAAAAAATAAAATCATCAGTGCAAATACAACCCCCTCCCAACCCAACCCATCAGCCATACTCACTCACACACACACTTAGAAGCTACAAAAAGCGGGCTGAGTACAGATGAGCCAGGAAATGCCATCATGGGAGCCATCTGCATCAGCAGCAGCAGATCAACAGCAGCAGCCAAGGCTCCCACCCAGGGCGCCCAGAGGAGGGAGGGCTGGTACCCCCACCTCCACCCAAGCGCTACCTGGGGGGCACCCAGGCAGCCACAGCCGACCACCGCCCCCGATGCAGGGGGCCCCCAGAGAGGAAACACTGGCAAGAAAGATTAAAATACATTAAAATATAAAGTTAATAAAATATAAAGTATATAAAGTATAAAACAATAAGTGTAAAACAAATAATAAAAATGCAAAGCAGATTAATAAATAAACAGTTAAAAGCTGAACTAAAAATTAAATCAGGTAAAACATGCTGAGCGATTAAAAATATATTAATAAATAATAATTAGTTAAAGGCTAAGCTAAAAAGGTGAGTCTTGAGTCTGCTCTTAAAAACATGAACGTTCTCTGCGGCCCTGAGATCCTCTGGCAGCCTGTTCCAGAGGTGAGGGCCATAATAATGGAAAGACGCCTCACCATGAGTCTGTGTCCTGACTTTGGGGATGATAAGGAGACGGCTGCCAGAGGAGCGCAGAGACCGCGAGGGTTCATACGGTAAAAGCATTTCTGACAGATACGAAGGCCCAAGACCATTAAGACACTTAAAGACCATTAAAAGAACCTTAAAATCGATCCTAAAACATACGGGGAGCCAATGCAGTGATTCTAAGACCGGTGTAATGTGCTCCCGCCTCCTAGTCTTCATCAGGACACGAGCTGCTGAATTCTGTAGAAGCTGTAAACATGAGGTAGTCTTTTTGGGAAGACCAGAAAGCAGGGCATTACAATAATCAATTCTACTGGTGATAAAAGCATGCATTAGCGTCTCCGTATTGGCCCGAGAGAGAATGGGGCGGACTCTGGCGATGTTCTTTAGGTGATAAAAACCTATTTTGGTGATGTTTTTAATGTGAGGGATAAAAGTCAGCTCAGAGTCAAAAATCACACCCAGGTTCTTCACTTGTAAAGAATAATTAAAAGACAATGATTGTAGTTTTGGTAAAAGTTTTTCTCTCTGAGCCTCAGGACCGATAACTAAAACCTCAGTTTTGTCCTGGTTGAGCTGGAGAAAGTTTTCTGCCATCCAGGATTTAATGTCTAAAATGCAGTTAAAAATTAACAATGGGAAAACCTGTGTAGGCTACCAGTAAAATTAATTAATATATCCTATATATGTTATCGTTTATCTTTTCCCAGATTCCTTATTGAATCAGTAATTTAAGCGCTGTGTGATAGAAGAACAAATACACACGGCACGCTTGTCTTTGGTTTTATTGTTTTGTTTGTTCAGGGGTTTTTTTCCGGCTCAAATTAAGGCAGAGGTGGAACCATCCTGACCATGCGCCAACACATGCATCTAATCTGTGCATTCAACTGACTCACTTTTATTTTTAAAGGCAACATATTTTTTAGTTAAGCGTTCTAATAAGAATGTGACAATGATCATGATAAAGCATTATTTTATTAAAACAATATACATACAAATATGAGGAGACAACTTTAAACTAAGGATTTATCCACAATTCTGGCAGCCAGACATGAACTATTATTGTTAACTTTAATTATTAACTTTTCATAGCCTGTTATGTTTAACGTTTTATCCAAAAAAAAGCACTAAAGGAATAAACAGGTGTTGAAAAACGCATCTTTATTCAATTAATAACAGTTGAAAACCAAAGGATTACACGTTTTGTTTCTCAAATGGCAGACATTAAAAAAATCCACATTAAGCACAAAATACGTTCCCTTTGCAACATTCGCTGTCCGTTCTGTGCAGAGAAACTTCAAGTTAATCTACAGATCAGAGTCCTGCAATAGAACCGGTTCCTGCAGCTAATCTGCAATTTTTAATCTGAAATTGTTTTCTTTTATCTCACCCAACAATGACCTAAGCAAGTGGAGGATTTTCTACTTTATTTAATTTATTATTCACTTTTTCCGTGTGCCCCAGTGAAGCCAGCCGGTACCTGGTCGAGGTTCTGGAGTCGGTGGATCCCTCCGAACTCGACGATGTTGTTGAGAGGGTCCTCGATGCGGTGGAGAAGCAGCCATGTAAGCTCAGTGCGATGATGATGATGATGATGATGGTGGAGGTAAAGATGAGTGCCTGTCCCGCTCCTGACCATGCCGTGTCCCCATTCAGTGTCTTCTAGCATGATCGAGCTGTCCGTGCTGGAAAGCGCCGTGCAGGACTGCACTCAGGCCAGCGATGAAACCGTGTAAGTAGGCCTGGGTGACATGGCCAGAAACATATATTGGGATATAATCTAAAGCATGTGCAGATATTGTTTTTCTTTATGCATGTCATCTCAGATTCCAGGTACGTTGCAGCAGAACAGCCTCCAAAAGGTTCAGAAAGCTATTAAAGAAAATTGTGCAAGATGCTTATTTTTCCAAAATAATGCAACACAAAAATTATTACAACATAAATAAAGATGAACTTATTCTAAATAAAATAAATGCAAGATTTTAGGCGGAAAAAGTAAAAAAATGTGCCTTCTTACTTATTTATACATTTAAAAATCGCTCAAAAAGAATCCTTAATATATTAGAATTAAAAATGCTTCAAGTTCAACCAGATGCGGTTAAACTCGGACTTGCAGGTTTCATTTTGACATTTTAAATAGTAATTTTATGCATTAAAAACTATTTAAAATAAATACATTAACAAGCAACGCTTAGAAAAGGCTGCTGGACCAACAGGGAATGTGGAAACTCTGCAATAAATTCACAGAAAATGTTTGTTTTTCACTTAAAATGTTACTTTTGTTGTCATTTTTATTAATTTTTTTATTTTTATTTAATCCATCGTCATTTCTTGTAACAAGCAGAGAAAGAAATAATGCTTTTTTTTTGTGTGGTTGAAGTGTCGGCATTTGTACGGCAAGTACTCAGATCAAAGTATCGTATCGACTAGAAAAAAGTGATATCGCTGCATCCTTAGTAAAAAATAAATAAATTTGATAAAAACTGTGAAAAACAGATGTGCAAATAGCAGCTGTAGAAATGTTAGCTAAATGAGTCGAAAAGTGGAAATTACAGCAGCATTAAAAATAATTAACGGCGTTTGTTATCATCCGAGGAAGCGAAGGTTACAACACAAGGTTGTTATTCTGCTCAGGTGAGAAACTTTTAGGAACAAACTTGAGATTGGATTGGGACGATATATTACATATTTTTCAGGGATCGGAGATCGGCTATATTAGTTGACGAGTCGTGCCGATTTTTATGAAAGTAACTTCCAGTAATATTTGACATGCTTGTGTAATAATTCAAACCTCCATAGCGGCGCAAACAAGGACTCTTGATTACCACAAATCCACAAAGCAGATTAAACATAATTCTAATATGGGTAAACTTCAACAAATATATGCTGAACCGTATTTTAAACCATATATTAAAGGCATAGAAACTCACCTTCTGGTGAGTTTCTATGCCTTTCTAATAAACCGAAATACACCGAAAAACGTCTCTTTAGCTCCTTGCAGCAAGGCAGATGCTGAACTAAGCTGCACCTGTGGGGCATTCAAATAATGTCAGAAATCTATGCTGCGTTCAGGAATGTAGGATATTTCATCTTATAGAAAACACCAATTATAACACTGCAACTTACAAACTTTGAACAGTTTAGGTTTTCTAACACTGAAATATTAATTGAATATAATCCCATGACAGTAGAGGGCAGCATCACACATGCCAGCGTATAGCCAGCAAAAAACCCTTTTCTTTATTATACTGTTTCAAGTAAGTGTTTTGCTTTTTACTTTTGTCCCAAATATTATACTGAATCTGATCTTTAATTCTCTGTAAGATCCTGATTTCATGGGATTTATAACAATAATCCTAATTCTTTTATTCCCCCCCAAACTTCATATATAAATATATTTTCAAAATATACTATATATACACACACAACCATAAATTAAAATCAGGAATACTTTATTGATCCCAGAGGGAAATTAATTAAACAAACAAGACACAAAAAACGAGAAAACTACAAAGCGACAAAGTTGGACAAAAATAGAAAAAAAATTAGCCCTGCAACCAATGTTTAAGGCATAATAATGGCAGAGAAAGGTTTACCCTTAAGATTTTCTCATACTAATGCAAATAGGAAAATAAAACAAATAAATGAAATAATGTCAGAACAACAAAGACATCATTCCAAATCCAATACCAACCAAGGTGAATATTTCTTGGGGGTCAACAAGAGCTTTAAATGCGCTCAACCCGATACCAACTTTGAGCCCAATTAACACCCATGCGGAGAAAATGACTGATTTCCGAACAATAAATAAATCGAGCTTTGATTAAATTATTGACAAACTAAGATCTGCCACCTGCTGCTTGGATATCTTACCAACAGGTTTGCTTAAAAAGATCCTCCCAGCCATCAGAGCGCATCTGAAGCCTTAGAAACGGCAGTTATCAAACCAACACTAAAGAAGAAGAACCTAGACTGCACTTTCATGCAGAACTACAGACAAATCTCTAATTTGTCCCATTTATCTGTAAAATTATTGAAAAAGTTGTATTCCAAAAGTTAAATAGTTTCCTAGCAATGAACAACCACTTTGATATTTATCAGTCTGGTTTTCGTAGGTACCAAAGTACAGAGACAGCCCTCGTCAAAGTTTTCAAAGATATCCATACAAATACTGACCGTGGTAAAACCACAGTACTGGTACTATTAGACCTCAGTGCGGCGTTTGACACCGTTAATCACATCAAATTACTGGAATGTCTAGAGAGCTGGGTCGGACTTTCTGGTACAGTACTCGACTGGTTCAAATCCTACATTAAGAAACAGGAACATCTTTGCGTTGATTAGCCAGTTCTCATCACAAAGCACAGAAATCACATGTGGTGTCCCCCAGGGCTCCATCCTAGGGCCCCTCCTATTTAGCATCTACATGCTCCCACTAAGCCTGATAATGACAACAAATGACACTCAGCTTTATATCTCAATGTCACCAGGTGATGTTGAACCCGTCCAAACCCTCAATAAATGCACTGAGCAAATTAACAGCTGGATGTCCCATAATTTCCTCCAACTGAACAAAAACAAACCTCAAGTGCTTATCTTTGGAACCAAAAAAGATCGATTAAATATCAGTAATCAGCTTAAACAGGCACAACTAGAAACTACCAACCAGGCCAGAAATCTAGGTGTAATAATCGACTCAGACCAGAACCTCCAGGGTCACATAAAGACAATAACAAGGTCAGCTTTCTATCACCTGAGGAACATTTCTAGGATTAAAGGACTGATGACACAAGGAGACCTAGAAAAACTCATCCATGCGTTTATCTTTAACCGCCTTGATTACTGTAACAGTATCTTCACAGGTCTTCCTAAAAAATCAATCAGACAGCTGCAGCTGATCCAGAACGCTGCTGCTCGTGTTCTCACTATAACCAGGAAAGTAGAACACATCACCCCAGTTCTAAAGTGCTTCCACTGGCTCCCTGTAGCTCAGAGAATAGACTTCTAAATGCTTTTATTAGTTTATAAATCATTGAATGGTTTAGCACCAGAGTACATTAGAGATCTGCTATCATGGTACAAACCATCCAGATCACTCAGGTCCTCCAGCTCTAGTTTACTGATCGTCCCTGGAACCAGAACCAAACATGGAGAAGCAGCTTTTAGTTTCTATGCTCCTCATATCTGGAACAAACTACCAGGAGAACGCAAAGCTGCAGAGACACTGAACTGAATAAAACCCTGAATAAAAATGTACCTATTTAGACTCGCTCATGAGTAACTGATTTTACCCTAAATTGTTTTTTTTAATCAAATGCAAAATGTTGTCTTTATTGTTTCTTTTATAAATGTTCGTTTTTTTCTTTCTTTGAGTGATTTTTGTTTTGTTTTAATTTTTAAATTTTTGTAATCCTTTAAAGCACCTTGCATTTCCTTGTGGTGAAAGTATGCTATATAAATAAAATCGCCTCACCTAGATTAGGTCTCCATGCATTATACAATTTCTGTTGGGAGCCTGCCACTTCATACTTGAATTTCTTAACTTGAAGAATCCCGGCTAGCTCCCTCAACCGTGGTAATGCTTATTAATGAAATTAGTCTTATAAAACGTTAAGTATAGTTACTTCCAAAAAAAGCTATAACTAAGTGATGGCTTAGTATGGACCCTCTTACAATCACTGAGTGGATGGACATTATTAACAATTGGAGTATCTGACTTTGAATTTAATACTACAAAAGGAAAAAGATTGTTTTGGGTAAAAATGGGACACATTTTTCATGTAAAGAGGTGACAATTTTTATTGTGACATCTTTTCTTTTTGTGATGCCAGCATCTGTATTTTCTGTAATATTTCTTGTTAATACCAAAACACACTGTATTTCCTTTATTTGTAAAGTCTTTTTTACAAGGTAAAATGCTCTAATTAAAAATAAAGTTAAAAAAAAAAATTGGATTGATTTGCTAAAAATATATTTCAGGTTCATACATTTCAATACTAATGGAAAATATCGGATTGGGACTCGAAATTTGATCAGATTTGAGGTTAAAAGGTTGGATAAGATGCCTAAAATGCTGGTTGAGACATCAGTAATGAAAACCGAAATATGATTTGTCGTTTTTTTGCGTTCTGCTTCTAGCGACAACGTCTTCAACATCATCGGAGCATTCGATGTGCCCAGATACATCTATAGCGTGGAGAGGAAGAAATTTGTGCCGTGAGTCTTTAACCAGGCCGCTGTTCCGCGCCTTCAGCTATGGAGGACCAAAACTGACATAATTAAATCCTTATTCTTGCATTTTTGCGAAGAAATGTATATATATTCATTTCCCTTTTCCCTATACGGGCATTTTTTAAAGAAATGTATATGTTTTAGTTTTCTTTTTTCTTATTACATGCTTTTTCGGCAAAAAAACCCACCTTTTTTTCCTTTATACATACATTTCCTTGTTTTTTAGTTTACCTTATGCATTTCTGTCTCATTTTGCAAATGAGGAGAGCTGCCCTTCTTGGTCCAACTCCTCTACTATTCGCCAATAAAAACGAAGGAGCAAGAAAAGGAAAAGCAAAATATATATTTTTGTTGACGAAAATGAATATGGAAAAGGGGGAAAAAACATGCATTTCTTCGCAAAAATGCACATATAAAGAAAAGGGGGAAAAATATATTTATTTCTGCTTTTAGTTTTAATTTTGTCAGTTCTGGTCCTCCGTATTCAGCTGGTTCTGCGTTCCGCTAATTCTCTGGTTCCTCTGCAGCATCAGCATGACGAGCCACCGGGCGCCAGGTCTGTGTGGTCTGGCCAGAGATAAAGCTGAGCTCTTCAGGGAGCGCTACACCATCTTACAGCAGGTCAGTGACGCCCCGCTCGTCGTGACGCCGCCGCCGCGTTCGACCTGACGTGGGTTATGTTGTTTCTTTATTTTTTTTAAAGCGGACGCATCGCCACGAGCTGTTCACGCCGCCGGCCGTTGGAGCCGCCGTGGAGGAAGGACAGAACAAGTTTCAGGTGCAGGCTCCGGATGTCAATGGACTGCTATAAAGGTTTGGGGGGAAAAAACAGTTCTAGTCTGAACTTCTTCCCCGTTTTCTGCAGCTCAGGACGATTGAAGCGTTGCTTGGCAGCACGGCTAAACTGGGAGAGGTGATCGTACTGGGGATGATCACGCAGCTTAAAGAGGTGAGCGGTGGAAGATTCATTTTCCTCCTGGAAGGGATGAAACGATGAGACGCGTCTGAAACCATCTGCTGATTTCTTTTAAAGGATAAATTTTACCTGGAGGACCCGAGCGGAACCGTACAGCTCGACTTGTCCAAAGCAATATCCTTTAAACTGTTTAAATTTGTCCCTTAGACTATATTCAGGGTTCTCATAAGGTCTTAAAAAGCATGAAAAGCATTGAATTTGTGAATTTGGAAACAATATTTTAAAAAGATTGAATTTTGTGCTGTATTTAACTTCAATGATCCAAATATTCAGAACATGATGTCTTCAGTAAATTAAGATTAACATATAAAAAACAAATAAAAACATAACCAATGTTAAAAACCAACTTTACATTTTTAGGCAAACTATCCTGTGGCCTGCTGAAATATTCTGATTTTTCACACCTCTGCTTGGTTTTTGTCATGTTTTACACGTTCCACATTTCTCTGTGAAATACGTTAAATTTTTTTCCTCCTCGACCAGTAGGGCTTTGAAATAGTTATACATTTTTTATATAAACGGTTTTACAAACGTCGTAGAAAGACTTGAATTTAACTTAAAGAAAACCTGTGCAAACCGTTTTTTGCGGAAAATAAAAAAAATGTGCAAAGAGGTGGAGTTGAGAGTGACACTCTGAGCTGATGTAGCTACGAGCTAACCGAAGCTAACGGAGGTTTAGCGGTCGGTTGTAGCCAGAAAACGGTTGTCGAGCAACTCTCTTACGTCTCTGCCAGATTCATTAATTCTGTCCAATAACATCATAAAGCCTTGTTGATTATAACGTTCACTAAAACTGTCTGAAAATGTGTAAAGAGGTGGAGTTGAGAGTGAAACTCTGAGCTGATGTAGCTACGAGCTAACCGAAGCTAACGGAGGTTTAGCGGTCGGTTGTAGCCAGAAAACGGTTGTCGAGCAACTCTGCTACGTCTCTGCCAGATTCATTAATTCTGTCCAATAACATCATAAAGCCTTGTTGATTATAACGTTCACTAAAACTGTGTGAAAACTATGTGAAAATGTGTGAATAGGTGGAGTTGAGAGCGAAACTCTGAGCTAATGTAGCTACGAGCTAACCGAAGCTAACGGCGGTTTAGTGGTCGAGCAACTCTGCTACATCTCTGCCAGATTAATTAATTCTGTCCAATAACTTCATAAAGCCTTGTTGATTATAAAATTCACTAAAACTATCTGAAAATGTGTAAAGAGGTGGAGTTGAGAGCGAAACTCTGACCTAATGTAGCAACGAGCTAACGGAGGTTTAGTGGTCGCTTTTAGCCAGAAAACGATGGCCGAGCAACTCTGCTACGTCTCTACCAGATTCATTAATTCTGTCCAATAACATCATAAAGGCTTGTTGATTATAATGTTCACTAAAACTATGTGAAAATGTGGAAAGAGGTGGAGTTGAGAGCGAAACTCTGACCTAATGTAGCAACGAGCTATCGGAGGTTTAGTGGTCGCTTTTAGCCAGAAAACGATGGCCGAGCAACTCTGCTACATCTCTACCAGATTCATTAATTCTGTCAAATAACATCATAAAGGCTTGTTGATTATAATGTTCACTAAAACTATGTGAAAACTATGTGAAAATGTGTAAATAGGTGGAGTTGAGAGAGAAACTCTGAGCTAATGTAGCTACGAGCTAACCGAAGCTAACGGAGGTTTAGTGGTCGAGCAACTCTGCTACATCTCTGCCAGATTCAGTAATTTTGTCCAATAACATCATAAAGCCTTGTTGATTATAACGTTCACTAAAACTATGTGAAAATGTGTAGAGAGTTTGAGTTGAGAGCAAAACTGAGCTAATGTAGCTACGAGCTAACCGAAGCTAACGGAGGTTTAGTGGTCGCTTTTGGCCAGAAAACGATGGTCGAGCAACTCTGCTACGTCTCTGCCAGATTCAGTAATTTTGTCCAATAACATCATAAAGCCTTGTTGATTAAAACATTCACTAAAACTATGTGAATTTTAATCAAAACTAGTTTTAATTATTAATATGTAAAGAAGAAATGTAAGCATTTCAACCTATTTTTGACTGAGCAACGTTAGCTTAAATGCAAAACTGAAAGAAAAATAAATTACAGATAAAAATGGAGCAGACTTCTTGGACAGTCTTTAAGTAATCTATATCACAGCAGCCATCTCTGTCCAATAGATGCACAATTTAAGTGACAGTGTGTAATTTCTGTCATAAAAATATCCCTCGAAATATTGTTGAAAATAAATAAAATGCCCATTCTGTGAAAATCGGGTCTGAAACATATGGGCGCGCAGATGATGGACACCGTGTTTCCTTCTACCTGAGCCTATGAGGACAAAACGCATTTCCTAATTTTTTGAACACGCGGTTTAAAGTTTAAATGAAGAACTCTATGAACAGACTAAACAAATCTCTTTTTCCGACACGGATCCGGCCCACTGAACTCCTTTTATAGTTAAAAGCCCTGAAACACCGGCAGAAAACTAGAGTAAACATCGCAAACTGACTGAACTCATTTTGGCAACATTTAGCCTCCAAAGAGCTGTTTTGCGCTCAATCCAGCTAAATAACTGTCTGTCTCTATGTGTGATGGACTGGCGACCTTGATAAATTAATTTTGTTTTAAGAATTTCTTTTTTAGATTTGTGGCAAATTATGTAAACCTGATAACCGGAAAATACTTCTAGTGTTGTTCTATCATGGAAATTTATAAAAAGTTTATTAATGATTTTTAAAAAAAGCCTGCTAAAACCTCAATAACAAAACTAGGGATGCACCGATCCGACTTTTTCAGTACCGATACCGATGGCTGGATTTTGTGTATCTGTCGATACCCGATACCGATCCGATACTATTTGTGACAGTGTGGAGGTCCTGTCACTATGGCTCCGATACATCATGCGCCCTGGCTGCTTGGCCACAGGGATTAACGGCACCATCTTTAAAAACTAAACATAACTGAGACAAAATAAAAGACGTAAAATATAAAATTACCACAAAAATAAAATTTAAAGTGAAAAATGTATCCTTTTTTGTGAATTTGTTGCAGATTTTTTCCCATTTTGAGTATCGGTTCATGGTATCGGTTAAGTTTTACCGATACCAGTACATTAGGCAGTATCGGGGCCGATACCCGATACCAGTATCGGTATCGGTGCATCCCTAAACAAAACCTTAATATTTTAGCCAAAGTTCCTGAGAGCCATTGTGATGTTTTAACTAGCGCCAGCTACCGCAAAATGATGTAAAATTACCCTGAAATTTGAAAAAAATTTTCCCATTTAAGTCATTCTGTCTAACATTACAGTTTGTTCGTATTAAAAACAATCTGAATAGCCTTACGGAATTCACGAAACTTTCGCCATACATAAACGCTTTACTCATTTACGTCATCGCTTGATTTTCCAGCATATATGATTTCGCTGGAGGTTGAACGATCTTCTGTAGCAGTAGGAGTTTACACAATCGCGATTTTTGGCCTTTATTGCCACTCGTTGGTGATGTCATCACTCGAATACAAAAAAACAAAAAAAAATATTTGGGTATGTACTGCCCCCTATCGTCAGGGAAACTACGCACTGTCACTTTAAAGTCCGAGCACGAACGAACATCGCAGACGCAACTGATGATCAAGTTAAGAGACGCAAAATAGCGGAAACTGCTAACGTGACCCGAGGCTGAGAACTTCGCTGCAGCTAGCTACTAGCCACTGGCGTTAACAACCCAAATAGGACACGCCCCTAATTCTTAATTTCAAGCTTAAATTATATCTCAGTTATGGCGGTAAACCCGACTCAATAAACCTCAAATCATTTTTAAACAAGTTCCTTTCTGCTGTGTAATTGGCAGTTTTAACATGGTGGTCAATGGGAGCCAGCCCCTAGTGGAGGAGAAGGGGAACTGCAGTTTTTGTTACTTCTAGGGTTGAGTTTGCCTCTTGGTTTGTCCACAGCTTTAATATCTCATAAGATTACTTTTTTCCTGAGCTCCTGCTTCACCAGTTTCATAACGGTCTGTACACGGAGTCCTGCTTCGTTCTGGCGGAAGGTAAGATTCCGTTACCGTCGTTTTCACACGTCGTGTGGCAGTAAAATTCCCCGGCAGCCTTCTAACCCAACCTCATTAGAGCCGCACGCCTGAGGCTCAGTCTAATACGTTCATGTTCGGTCTTGCGCCCAGTTCTGGTGTTCCAACAGGACAAAAAGGCGTGTTATTCTGGGATGAGGCATCTATGGATTATGTTTGAAATAGCATCGTAAAAGGCTTCAGAATTATGGTTGTCAAAATTATTGATAGCCAGATACCGGGCGGGGCGGGGGGGATCAATTCTGAATCGATGCACAAGTCCAAAAACCTGTTTTTTTTAACACAGTTTGCCCCTTTTTTGCAGCTAAAATAGGAATTAAAAACCCAGACAGCCATTTTAAGGCTTAGTTCTTAGTTAAAGCATTGAATTAACAGGCATATAATTAAGATAACAGCTAAGAACATTTTTAATATTACGTCACATATCCGTATCGAACTGGATCAGATTGAATCGGATCATGATAATCGATTCTACCTCTTGAGAATCTGAATCGATACCCAGGCCCACCTAGGTATTAATCGATCCTAAAACTGGTATCTTATGTTATTTATTCTGTTCCCCATGGTATCGATATTTCGCGGCCTCCTTCAGAGCACACCGACGCGCTCGTTTCCTCACCGCCAGTTTTAAATTGTGATATCTTTCACCAGTTTTGTGTCTGCACTCTTAAAAAACCCTGCAGTGTTTACACTTAAAAGTTGTTTTTGTGCGCGATATGTTAAGGTAGCTAGATGAAAGTAATGTTATTCGTTTTAGCTTCTTCAGTAAGCTCGTGTTTTTAAATCGATTTAGTATGGAGATTTTTTGTAATTATCCAGTTGAGTTGGACATTTTAGTATCGTGACAACAAGTCAGAAGTGTGTCTGAAATGTTGTCACGCACGAGGTCAAAGGTCAGAACGTCCAGTTAGGTTGCCAGGTTCTGTTGTTGCCCTTTTCTTTTTACCCTTCTCCTGACTGATACCTTTGCACAGCAACCTTTTATTTGAGGAACTTTAGGGGGAAATTCAAAAGCATCCAACAGGATACCCAGCTTTAAAATCCTGAGAAGGAAATCTAATATTTCTTCTGGAGATTTCTTTGACTCTGATCCATATTTTCTCCCCCCGGTTTTCCTTCTGCTCGATGAACGCGCTCCGTGTTTGTTCTCAACAAGCGGACGGATTAAAGCGTTTGTGTCTTGCAGGTTGGTACGAGGACTCTGTTTTCCACGTCAACGGCTTTGGATTCCCGCCAACGGAGCCCTCGTCTGCGACAAGGTCGGTGTAGCTCCGTCCTCACGTCGGATATCCTCCCAGTTCTTATCAGTTCTAAGCATCCGCGCTCTCCGCCCCGAACCCAGGGCGTACTACGGCAACATCAACTTCTTCGGGGGTCCGTCCAGCACCTCAGTGAAGGCGTCGGCGAAGCTGAAGCAGCTGGAGGAGGAGAACGAAGACGCCATGTTCGTGATCGTCTCCGACGTCTGGCTGGACAGCGTCGAGGTGACGGAGAAGCTCGCCGTCATGTTCTCAGGTCCGATCCGCAGGTGAGCGCGCGTCCGCCGACGGGACGTCTGCCTCGTTCTCATCCGGTTCTTCCTCCAACAGGATACGCTGCTCTGCCACCCACCTGCTTCATCTTCTGCGGGAACTTTTCCTCTGCTCCCTACGGGAAGACTCAGGTTAAATCCCTCAGAGGTAAAGAAAGCCTTTCCGTCTTGATCTTTCATGTCGTTAAATTCCTGCAGAACTTTAGTTTTAATGATTTCCGAATCCTGGATGGAGGTGGAAATAAATTGGGGCAAAAAGTCAGATGTGAAGAGTTTGTGTGCTCGTTTATGAAGCTGATTACGAATTAAATAGCATAAGGCGATACGATATGTATCTCGATACGTGGGGTACGATACGATATATTATAATATATATCACAAAACGACTATATTTTGTGATTTTTTTTTTTTTTTTAAACTGTCACGCTCTTCTAAACACTTCGACCTGTTTCATGCATAACGCATCCAGTTTTATTGGGTGGAAACAACCACCAACTAGCGGTCATATTTTTAATTTTAATACGAAAATTGCTGTCATCAATGATTCCATTCAAATTCTAAAAAAACGAATATCTGTACAATGCCGCGGCAAAAAAATATCGCAATATATTAGCGTATCATTATGAAACTTTGTGATTTATAGAAAAATAAACAGGAAAAAATATGTGCACAACTTTAATCAAAATTAGAGACTTGTTTACACATTTTCTTATTTCTAACAAGGGCTCTGCCATCTTGGGTGTCTCATGATTCGAATATTAAACTAATATTTCTTGTTCCCCATGGTTTGTTTTCTTTTTCCTTCCATAGTTTCTACTTTTAAATCCATCCAGTTTCCATTAAAGTATCAAAACAAGTTTATTCGCTCTCAGTTTTTATTTGCGTAAAACCCCAACTAAAGCAAACACACGTCCAAAATGTTTCATAATCACATCAAGGTTGTATTTTTCTTTGAAAGCTAAAATAAATGTGTGTTATATTATACGTTGGTCATATTTAAATTTCCATTAGAGAGGACACTTTGTCCAATCCCGAAACGTCTTAATTATGGTCTGTTTACTGAAAGAAGAGTTTTGATTTTAAAGTTTTTTTCTGCTGAATGTAATAATTTAACTTCAGATCGGATTTTTAAAGTCAGTTATCACACGGAAATAACTTTTTTATTGTTTTATTTTTTTTAAATTACAGAGGGAAAAAAATCAAAATACAAATACTCTTCCAGTTAGAAAATATATCTATAACGGCAAGTGTATAATAGTAATAGCTAAATTTTTAGGTCGTAGGACAAAAATTGCACAAAATCTGAAATGATATTTCTTCAGTGCGTTGATATCAGTCTCGGTGGAATTGTGCTTTTCTCCGCCTCTCGGTTGCCGTGGTTACCTGTGAAACTCACCACATGAACCGAAGTTCGTCTTTGCCATGGGTCTGCCGCGCACGGCTGTTTTCTCTAAACATACATATAACAACAAATGCTGATTACGGCAGTTTTTCATGTAATAACTGAATATAATTAACCACAATAGTTTTATTCAGATCAGAATATTACATCTGCACATTTAAAAATAAAAATTAAACGCAGAAATGAAGGCTTAGTTTCTGATTTTTCTGAGATGTACGTGTATTTTTCTTGTCATGAGTTTGGAAACTGTTTTTATTTTGGTTAACCAATTTCAAAACCTAAAAATAGAAAATATAATGGGGGTTCTTTAAATAAAAGAAACTGTTTCCTTAGGTAGATACTGTTTGTTTAGAAATTATAATACTCTTGTCCAGACTAAGGAGGAATTTGCAGTTCTATGAATTGGAAAATTTTTTTGTGCATGTTAGTTGTTTTTTGCTGAGATTAAATACGGTTTTAGTAAGGATTCTCTGCTAAATGTTATAAATAAGAGCGCAGATCTTAGTTCCTGTGCTCCCTAGTGCCCTACATCTTTAGTGTTTGACTGATTTTAATCTTCTTTAACTTTTCCCAGAATCCCTGAAGACCCTCGCCGATATCATATGTTCATATCCCAGCATTCACAGCAGGTATGGTCTCAGATTACACAGATCAGACTGCTGGTTGGGTGGGATTATCTGCTGATGTGTTTTCTCTGAACCCGCAGCAGTCGCTTCGTTTTTGTTCCCGGTCCCGAGGACCCGGGTCCAGGCTCCATCCTGCCCAGGTAAGCCTTCACCGCCGTCTGAGCGCCTCCGTCGGCTTCAAGTAACTGAGTACAAACGTGTTTTCCCCAGGCCTCCGCTGGCGGATCACATCACCGAGGACTTCAGGCAGAGGGTGCCTTGCTCCGTGTTCACCACCAACCCATGCAGGTCAGCAGATATGAGCGGGGTGTATTTTTATTTTATTTTTTATTTTATGTCGTCGTTTTGTATTGAAGTGACTGTAGAAGTGTGATCTTGCCAGGATTCAGTACTGCAGCCAAGAGATTGTCATCCTGAGAGAAGATCTGGTCAACAAGATGTGCAGGAACTGCGTCCGGCTGCCCAACAACAACCTGGACATCCCCAATCATGTGAGTTTAATTTAGTCTCGTCTAACTGGAGGCGCGCGCAGAAACTTAAACTCAGATTAAACTCGAAGGCAGTTAAAGCTGACAGAACGACACAAGGTGGTGCATGGATGTGAAGGGGAATAATGCGCAGAGCCGTAGCGGTTTTCCACTCAGAAAAAAAAGGTGTCAAAAAGTATTTAAAATTCAAAACTCAAGTAGAATTATACACACTTGGGTTTAAAAAGACTTCTGTACAAGTTGAAGGATCAAATCAAGCTTTTTACTCAAGTAAAAGTAAAATAAGTTCTGGATTTGTACATTTTCCAGAAGTTGCTAATATGAATCGCTTTACGAATACAGGCCATTTACCATTTAAAGTGTAAAAGTAAAAGTTTTTTTTTTTAAAGTTAAGCTGCACCACAGCACTACCACATCTCCCCAAAAACACTTTTACCAAAGCCTGTAATGACTATAATATCAAAAAATGCTGGACGATAATTTGATTAGCAACATATATCGATGGATAGACGTTTGGTAAGATGGAGACAAAATAAAGATAAAGAAGTGATTTTAAAAAAAACCTTTCCCCTAATTTTTTCATTATATATATCAGGTAGCTTAATACAAAAGTACAACGGAGTATTAGGGCCAATGTATGCAAAATAAAAATATTTTGGAGTAAATTTTCAACCAAAAAACTCAGAAATTTTCCAAAAAAATCGAAAATTCTCTGTGAAAAAGTAGCAAAATTACAAGTAAAAACTCTAAATTTCTTAGATTAATTTAACATATTTTCCAGAAAAAAAGAATCGGAAATTCTCTGTCACAAAAATCGTGAAATTACAAGTTAAAAAACAGAAATTTTGAGATTAATTTAATATTTCTACTGTAGGAAAGAAGACAATTTTCGAGAAAAAAACAATTTATTTCTGTCATTAAAGCCATACATTTTGAAATCGAAAATTGTTAAATAAAATAAAAATATGCCTTTGTTTTTTCTGGCAAATTTTCTACTTTTCTACATCAATGAGTTGTTTTTTTTTTTTTTCTAGAAAATATCTGAATTTACTCTTAAAATTTCTTTTAACTCCTAATTTTACGACTTTTGAGTTTTCACTTAATTTTGCTACTTTTTGACATTAGAGACATTCTGTGTGGTTTTTTTTTTGTTTTTTATTTTCTTTCTGAAAAATATTTGACGTTAATCTCAGAATTTCTGAGTTTTTTTGGGTGGAAATTTACTCCAAAATAATTTTGTTTTTGTCGTGCAACAGTGACTACCTACTAGTGGTGCAACGGATCAAAAAAACTCATGGCTCGGATCGTATCACGGTTTTGTGTCACGGATCGGATCACTTTTCGGATCAACAGAAAGAAAAGAAAATGAAGAAATAACTTTCCTCTCCATTTATTATGTAGAACACTTAGTGCAACATCTTCTGGTCAATGCTTATTAAATACAAACATTTAAGTCAAGATGTCAATCCGATGCTTAAATAAAACGTTGAATCATATAAAAAATAAAGTGCAGTATGCATCCTTTAAACAGGTTGTATATAATAAAATAAGCCATGACATGTTTTTAACAAGGGCAGTAAATGAAAAAAAACTGCCTCATAAAATAAAGTGCAGCATAAGGCACGACAAACAACTTAAAATGAAAAACATCTTAAAGTGCAAATTAAGGCTTAACACCTACTGTTAAACATGAAAGGTGAATTAAAAACTAGCCTATGTGTTAAAAAAAAGAAGATCTGATCTTATAATTTCAAATTCTTTTTCAGAAAAATTAGGGTGTCTACATCGTCTGGGGACAGCATGGACCTCTTTGCAGTCACTATGTCCCCTGTTGTTGAAAACACCCTCTCGCTAGGCACTGAAGTACAAGGCACAGCTAGATAGCGTCTTGTGAGGGTATTTGCACTCATTACTTTTCCAGCCACTTGCTGCCTGGTAGGACCTCACCTCCTCTTCGATGGTGTCAGTTACAGTCTTACTGTCATTCTTGCTGGTAAAAGTCTCTCCAAAAAGCTCCACCATGGCCGACTTTTTTGGGGGGAGGAGATGTGTCCAAGGTGCTCTGCAGCTCCACGCTGCAGAAAGAAATTAAGCCAATGTTACATTTTGTTTTTTTCATAAATTTGAAAAAGATGACACCATTTAATAAAAGCCATTACTGTTACTTCAAATAAAATGATTATATATTTTTTTTCTTTACCTGTTCATTGCTTTCCATGCCCAGACTGCTCACAATCTCACTGGTGAGATCATTGTATGTCCTTTGGCGTATGGCAGGGTCTAAGTGGGATAGAGACTTGAACCTTGGACCAAGTGCAGTAGATCTGTGAAGGTAGTCTTGCAGAGTGGGGGGTGAAATGTATCTGGCCTTCAGGTCCTCTCTAATGGCGTCCTTAACATCTCTTCCTCACTTGGCTGCATGGATTGTAGAATCCTTGTTTTCAGTGGCAGGATCATGGACACAGATGGTCCAGTTTCAGCGTTCATAAGAGTTGTAACCATTTTGAGAGGTTTTAGCACCTGGAGGACTTCCTCAGCCACTTTCACATCCTCATCAGACAAGGTCATCATGTCTCTGACATTTTTCTTCAGGGTCTTGTCTGTCAGTGCAGAGTATATAGCTGCCTGCTGCTCAAGATAACGCTTGTAGGGACATCATGTATGAGCTTATGAGTAGGCAGTTGAAGCATTCCTTGCTTGGTCTTTAGCACATTTGCTGCTGTTGTGCTTCTGTGAAAGTAGGAAACTACTTTCCTGATCCTCCAAAGGAGGCGGTCCATTTTATTCAGTATGATTCCCTTTTGGGATGCTAAATTTATTGCATGTGCAAAGCACCCTATTTGTGGGCCCAGTCCTGCCTCATTCACTGCATTTATCTGATTTTTAGCATGATCTGTTGTGACTGGGATATTTGTATTTGGTCTCTCTAGCTTCCACTCTGCCACTGCTTCTGTCGGTACTTGCGCCAGATTTGAACTTGTGTGGCTCTCATAGAAGGACTTCTCATCTCCCACTCTGCTGTGATGTAGTGAGCAGTCACAGTTACGTAGCTTTCTGTCATCCTGGAGGTCCATCCGTCTGTGGTGAGCGCTATAGAAGATGCCTGGGACAGTTCGGCAACCAACTTTGTCTTTTCTTGCTCATACAGACTTGGCACGATCTTCTCACTGAAGTGGGTGCGTGACGGAATTTCGTATCGTGGCTCAAGCACTTTCAGCATATGTTTAAAACCCTTGTTTTGCACAACGGCGTATGGTTTCATGTCTGCAGCTATAAACACTCCGATAGCATTTGTTATCGCTTTAGCACGGTCGGACTGTGCCGCTAAAGGTTGTTTAAATGCCGCGGTGATTAGTGGTTGTTGCGCAGCGTTTTCCTGGAACCCTGTTACTGATATCCCAGGATGATGTCGCTTCAAATGGGTAGCCATACTAGAAGTATTTCCACTCTCATATGGTTTTCTCGTGCCGCAAAGCCGACATACCGTGATGATATTGTCCACCACCCTTTTTCCATCTTCACTTTACAGGGAAGCCAAAATGCTCCCATACATGCGACTTGAACGACGCAGGTGGTTTTTCGAGCTCCTCTCCGCTTTGTAACCGAATAGGTTGCGCCTCGGGCCGTCCACGTAAACACAACTCTTTTTCATCAACCAATCCGCGGATCATGTGCGTGCCGAGGCGTAGAGAGAAATCCGTGCAGATCGCGGATCATTTATGAACCGTTTTACCCCTACTACCTACTCTGAATGAATAATTCACGCTGACCCAGGCACCTCTGTCTCCCATCGTTCTCTCATTTCCAGCACTGACCCGTATCTTTATCGAACAGGAACAGACTGGATCGGGTCGGGAAAATTGATTCTAACTCTTGAGAATCGGAATCGAGGCACGAAGCTCTGCCAGAGGTGGTTCTACAAATTATTGAGTCGAAAAAAATGCTCTCCACAATTTTTCCGATTTTTATTTGTCAAAAACTGTTGAAAACCACAAACGGTTTGTATCTTCCGCTTCACAAATATATGCTGCCTTGTGTTGCCGTCACCTGAAACGGACGGGCCTTAAATCTGTGCTGCGACAAGAAGTTTCTGGGTTTTTTAATTCGTCGTCTGTGAAAGCTAAACGTCGAGCTCCTCTTCCTCCTGCAGTTTGTGAAGACCATCCTCTCCCAGGCCCACCTCACTCCCCTCCCTCTCTACGTCAGCCCGGTTTTCTGGGCCTACGACTACGCCCTGCGGGTCTACCCCGTGCCGGACGTCGTCGTCTTCGCGGACAAGTACGACCCGTTCACCGTCGGCGGCGCCGACTGCCTCTGCGTCAATCCGGTACGAAGCCACAGATATCGGGGATAAAACTGGATTTCTGCGTCTTTTTGCTTTGGAGGATGTTCTAACTTCACCTTTCCTCCTTCTAGGGTTCGTTTCCCAGGAGCGGCTTCACATTCAAGGTTTACTACCCGTCCAACAGAACCGTTGAGGACAGGTGGGGCGCATTGTTGTGGTTTTACTTTTCAAGCTCGTGATCATAAGTAATACGTGTATTTTTGTCTTCACAGCAAACTTCAAGGGCTTTAAAGAAAATCCTGGAGCTCGTCTGTACATTCCCTGTGTATAATAATCATGTTCAACGTGACTCTTAATCTAATACCTGTCGTTATGTTCATTGTGTCTAAATAAAGGTTTTATTCTCAACAATCTCCTGTGTTGGATTGCAAATCCACTTGAACTGAGTTGCACTTTTTACAGACATGAAAAGAAAAATTAATAGCCTTTTCTTTTTAACAATGTTACAGAAAGAGCAATGCTGAACTGGTAGATGAAAAAGCAGTTTACATATTTTATTTTTAATTTTATTTGAATCATAAATGGCATTTATAGTCAGAAAATGAAAAAAAAAAGCCTGTCTGAAAATTAAATTTCAAATTGAATTTAACTACTTTGCTGGGGTGTTAATATTAAAATCAAATCTTAAACTTATTTTTCTTTTAATCAAGTTACATAAAATCGGAAAGTTTACCATGAAAGGCAATTTTGCTTAGATTTCCTGTTATTTTTCTTTCAATTAAGTTACAGAATTAGAAAAATAATTTTGAAAATTATTTTTAATTTTATTTGAATCAAAAATAGCATCTAGATTTCGAAAATTGAAAAAAAGCATTCCTTGCGACTCAATTTTAATTTGATTTATTTTACACATCTGCTTCCAGTAACTTTCATAAAATCAGGTTCTGAAGAGGAAATGAGCAGAGAAATGAAGTTGTTTTCCTATGGTCGATATATACTGCCGATTTTTCTTTTTTTAGGTTGATTTTCATGGTCGATATCTAAATGATTCGTCCTCATTTGCTGCTAAAATATCCCACTAATATCAGAGGATGCGATCGCTGCTTAAACACTAAATTAAACCACTTTGTGAGCCGCAGATTTTTTAAAATTTAACCAAAGTTAATCAAACGAATTGCGTATTAAAATAAAAAAAGGGCTAAATAAAGAAAATCGTTGTACCGTGAGACGGCAATTATTTAATTTAACAATTATAGTTGCTGTTTTTGTAACGCATCCATCCTCCGTTCAGTCTGTAATGAACGTTCTAGAAACATTTTAATTACACATGTATATATATATTTAGAATGAAAGCGTACTAAAATTATTAGCTAGTGATCTTAACCGTGTGTTTTCTTAACAATTTCTTTAGAAATTACAAACCAAATTGTCATAAATCATATAACGAAATTACTTTTTGTTTTGTTTTTCATGTTTCCCATGCAAGGATGGTTCTAAATCCTCTGATTTTTGGTATTCTTCACTGTTAATGTTGGATTTAATGTGGAAACTGAATATAAAATGGAAAATTCCGTCTCTTGGTTGAATATGTTACTTATTCGGCGATGTTTATACGCTTTTCTCGGTGAGCATAAGTCGATGCGGCTGACTTTAAATCTGCTCTACTAAAGGGAAATACAAACATTTAAATGAATGCCGTTTTGCAAAATTAGATTTTCAGGGTAGAAACGGGTTTATCATCCGTGGTTACCGCTCAAAAGTGATAATTTTCTCTTTTTTTTATACCATGTATTCGTACAGATAAGTGGCTTTTAAAGTAAGATTACATCAATAATCTTGGATTCTGGATCAAACTAAGATTTTTCTTATTGAAGGAAAACTGATGAGGGGAAGTTTTAGAATAAGAAATCGAACATTCAGAATATCTGAGCTTATTTTAAAATGTTTACTTTTTAATTGTTTGTCTCTCCATGAGTACGAGGAAAGTGTTTGTATCTTAATTTCTAAATGACCAGCTGTAATTCTGAGGGGAAAAATTTGGTGGAAGGAAGAAACAAAGAGCCGTTCCGATTTTCCCAGAACCACAACAGCGCCTTATCAGAAAAATATTTCCTCACTGCGGACCGGCTCACACAAAAAACCTAATTATTTTAATTAATGAATCAAAATGTTTTAAATTTATAGCAAACTAAGCGGTTGCTTAGGGCGACCCATTAATGCGGAAATTTAGACTACAGATGTTAAAAAGTATGAAAATGTGAAAATTACATTTGATTTAATTTTGTTCAAAACATTTCAATTGTTTACATTATTGTGAAGTAACAAGGCAAATTTTTTTGTGTGAATATTTTAATCAAAATTCTATATAAAAAAAGTTTCAAACATATATTTGAAGGCATACAAATGTATATACTTCACATTTTAATTTAGAAAAAAATATTTGAAATTTTGAATTGAGATAAAATTTAAAATTACCTTTTAATATGCACCTAATTTGCATATTGTGACGTCATCATGCGTTGGCGCTATTGGATTGCATGACTTTTACAATTTTTTGCTTTTTTACATTTTTTAAAACTTTTTTTTCGTCTAATTTTATTTTTTTTATTTAGATTTTTCTATATATGTATTTTCTACATCTATATGTTTCTTTTGTTTTGGCTTTGTTTTAAGAACAGGTGGATATATCTGTTTGTGTCCTTTCTTATGTGGCTCCGTTACACTATTCACCATATAAAATCAACAGAAAGAAAATATTGGCCACAGAATTTTACAGATCCGTCCCAAAAATAACTAACAGGCTCATTAAATTGTCTGATCCACTGGTGATACATTATAATCGGTCTTTTTTCTCTCCTGTTTTCGATCACATCTGCTATTATTTCCACTGATTTTTACATCCCTCCCACCTCGGTCACAATTGGCGTTGTGATGACCACCTTGCTACCCGAGCACATACCTTTCTCTCACCGGGAGAACGTGATGCAGAGCTGGAATGTTGCTGCTTGTGGAGCGTCATGGCGAAACGGGACTGGCTGTTGCTGCTGGACATTTTAGTTTCACTTTCTCCCGGGACAAATGAACAGACCGGAGGTAAATATTTCTCTTCAGAATCTGAATAAGCCAATACTTCCCGGCGGGGAACTCCGACATCTCGGCCTCATAAGTTTTATCTTTCTAAAAGTCGCTTTCTCTATACTGTGACCGCAACAGCTGCACCTCGCGTCCCCCGCTCGCGGCGCTGACTTAAAGGCCGATTTACTCCAAAAGTTTCCATGGTAATACACCGAAAAAAGTGTCCAAGATTAAAGTTACCCGTGTCCGCCATCTCCTGGTGTAAAGCAGTAATTAAATTAGTGGCCCTATCTCCAGCTGTGGCTCGTTAAAGTCAGCAATGTTGCTTGGTTAATAACCAATTGATTTTTAGGATCAGCTTAATAAACTCTTCTCTTAAAAATCTTGATTGAAATGCTGTTATTGTGGATGGTTTTCTTAAACCTATAAAGCCAAATGTATCATATTTGATACAGTTTTGGAAACCTTTTGGATCTACAACCTTTTACATAATTTTATAGAAAAAAAACTTTGCTCAAAACCTTGTTTTACACAATCATGATACCAGGCGGCAGAGGCCTACAAATCAATAATTTTGACATTATTACATACTAATAAATGGTGAATATTCAAGAATTATTTTTGCTTTTTCTTTCATATTTTGTTAAAGGACCAAATGACGACTTTAGAATTAATAAATCTGAATTTTCTCCCCATTATTTCTTGGGTCGGGCTTTTAAAATAAATGGGGCCCTCTTGAGACAAAAATCTGCTTAAGGCCCCGGAAGACTTTTGGTCGGCCCTGCGAGATGACGTGGTAAACAAAATTAAAGCTTTTATTTTGAAGGTATCGCTCTTTTTTAGCTTCCCCTCCCCATATTAATTCTTATTTTAAAGCAATTAACGACAGTATACGAAAAAAATATAAATATATTTAATTTTCCTAACCATAAAAACGCCAAGAAAAACAATTTTCAGAAGTTCTGAACGACTTCATAACACCGAGAATTTGAGGCGACGAGCTGCCTCGTTTCCGCCTGAAAAGGAGGGTTGCTTTACGGCTGTTCTTCCGGGTCGACTGTAACCTCTGAACCGAGGATTGTTTTGAAATTTTCGGATAACATCGCACCTTAAAGGTAAGTTAATGGCTAACGTGAATGCGCTCGGTGCTTTCCCGCCTCAGTTCGGATAAAAAAACGTCCCAAACGCGAGGAATACGAACGAAGCTTTGAGCTAATTTATCAGTGTTTGGAAAAACGACCGATTTTTATTGCTCGGCTTTTGAAAGTCGTTAAAGAGGAAAAGTCTAATAATTGAAGTCCGTTTTTAACGCTTATGTCATTGCATTTAACAAGAGCTAAAGCGGACTTTACAATCTAAATATTTAAGCAGTGAAAGTAGGTCAGCCGTTGGTGTAGCCGCTGCAAGCTAACGGCGCCCACTAAAAACAACCTCTGGTGTCAAAATCCTTCAAATAAATGCTATAATCTCACACAGAAAAATTATAATTACAAATGTACGGTTTATTGATTTAGCATGGAGGGGAATAAACACTTGTAGAAAAATAAACAATACCCCCAGTAGCAAAATTATTGGTTTTAATATTGTGTTAAACCCTCTTTATGCTCATTGGAAGCATTTCTGACTTATTTACTGTTAATTTTTAGCCCGGATTTTTATTATAATGGTTTAGTATTTAAAGATTTGCTCTAGCAAAGTTTCAGGGGAATAAAAACGGGCCCACAGCCTACGACGGAGCAATATTTTTGGAGTAAATTTCCGCCCCAAAAACACCGAAATTGTGAGATTAAAGTCACATATTTTCCAGAAAATATTCGGAAATTCTCTGATATCAAAAAGTCGTAAAACTACAATTAAAAACTCAGGATTTCTGAGTTTCATTACACATATTTTTCAGGGGGAAAAAACTCAGAAATTCTGTCACAAAAGTAGTAAAATTACGAGTTAAAAGACAGAAATTTTAAGATTAATGTAATATATTTTCTATGAAAAGAAGCGTAAGAAATTTCTGATTGAAAGCATATATTTCTTAAAATTTTCTGACTACAATGTCAGAAATATCTTAGTTTAGATATTGAAATAAATGCCTTTAATCATAGAAATGTCTACGTTTTCTACCTTTCTTCTACATCCAGAGAATTACGTTTTTTTACCTAGAAAATATTGGAGATTAATCTTAGAAACATTGTCACAAAAATCATAAAAGTATGTGTTAAAAAAAGAAGAAAATATGTGTAATTAAATCAAAGAAATTCTGAATTTTTACCTGTAATTTTGTTACTTATTGACAGAGAATTTCTGATTATTTTATTTTTTTTCTTCTGAAAAATATGTGACTTTAATTTTTTGGGTGGAAATTTACTCTAAAATATTTTTATTTCGTTTACAATGGCCTTAATACTGGGTTAGTTATGGGTAGAGTACCCATAACTAACACTCAAGATAGAGTAAAATCTGATCTAATATTCAACATTTTGGATAATGTTATGGAAAATGTTTGTATTTTAAAGACAAAAATAAAGAAAACTTAATTACAAAATGAGAACATTTTGAAGAAAGGCTTTTTCTAAGTCAGGTTTTCGACATAGTAGCAATACTTACAGCGATAAATGAATACATATATATTAGAACAAAGTGGTAAGTAATTCCAGTGATACTTTATGGCTTTTGCTGTATATTCACTAAAAATGCAACAAGCTTAACAGACAGAAAATTACGTCAGAAAACCAAAACCTTGTGTAGAAACTGTAGATCTGTGTGTGTTATTCATTCAGGGAATTTACTAGCAGTGGGTCAAGTGTCCAGACGGTCTACTCGAGTAAAACTAGCACTACTTTCTCGTATTTTTATTCAAGTAAAAGAAAAAAGTAGTTCTCAAACAAAAATATTTGGTGAAAAGGCCACTTGAGTAATGAGTAAAATCCGATCTGATATTTAAAATTGTGTCATCTGACGGACAAAAATATAACCTTATAGAAAATTTGTCATTTTAAAGACAAAAATGAAGAGAGAAAAAAAACTTAATTACATGATTAATTAACTTTTAACTTTTTAACTTACAGTGGGAAATGTATGGGGTCAAAATACTCAGAGCGTGACGTCTTCAGTAAAGCCTTATGGCTTATAATCGTCTTTTACACATTTGAGAAATAAAAGAACTCTACCGGTAGGGCTGTGAAACGGGTGTTAATTTTTATAGAAATGGTTTTTATATATGACGGATCCTCTTATTCTGCTCCCAGCATGGCGGATATGGAGGCGGACGCCGGAGGTCAGCCGGCCAGAGAGGGCGACGGCGACTCCGACGGGGAGGAAGACGACAGGTTGTTCGTCTGGATGGCGAACGAGGAGATGGACGCTGAGGACGACGGAGACGGCGATGTGGAGGCGGTCGAACAGCCCGTGGACACGGAGGCGTCTGAATCCTTCGAGCTGGAGGCCCCGGCCGAGCGCAGCGGCCACATCGCCGTCGTCTACGGAAACGTCATGTACGTCTGGGGCGGATACAAGGTAGGAAGCTGAACGTACGCTTTCATCCTTTCAGTCGTCATTTCAGTTTTCTAAATCCTATTCTCTCTCTCCCTTTTTTCTTTTACGCAAGAATGGCCAGAATCATGGATTCTCCGATTTATATCTGCCGAGAAACGAGGTCTGGACCTACAACATGGAGTCAGGAGTTTGGTGAGGAACTTAACGTGCAAAATGAACGCCGTACAGTCAGTTACCGCAAAAAACACACGCGCGTCATAAAAACCGTCTGCAGGACGAAGCGCGTGGCTGGAGGTAACCTGCACACGTCGATGTCGGGCAGCTGCGGGACGTGCCTCGACGGCGTCCTCTACCTGTTCGGCGGTCACCACGCCAGGGGAAACACAAACAGGGTGCGTCTTATTCGGTGCAGGTCTGCTGGCGAGCGGCCATCTTTGCGTTAACCCTACGTGCTTTTGTTTCAAAAGATCTACCGTCTGCCTCTGAGGACGTCCGGTCTGGTGTGGGAGGAAATGAGGGACCTTAAAGGACTTCCTCCGTCCTCCAAGGACAAGCTGGGATGCTGGGTCCACAGGAACAGGTGAAGCCGTTTTTCCTCTGGTACATCTTATTAATGTTTTTATTTAGGGAAACATCGATACCGTTCTAATTAACCAATACCATTAATCAATACTTAAAACGTGGAAACCCTGCAATAACTTCACAGAAAATGCTTATTTTTCACTTGAAATTTCGGTTTTCTGATCATTTTTAATCAGTATTTTATTTTTTATTTCATTTACCATCTTTTTTTTTTTTTTTTTTTTGTAACACACAAGGGAATTTTGTTTGTATATCACACTTTCAAGACAAGGCAATTCAAGGTGCTTTACATTATTTGGTGGTAAAGAAACCAAACGAGAAACAATTAAAGAAAATATTTAGCATTTAATTAAAATCAATTTGGGAAAAGCATTAAAAGAAAATTCGTCTTAAGCAAACGGAAGAAAATAAAACAGGTCTTCCAACTTCGCGCATTTTTTACATGGTGAAAGTTTCGGAAAGTACTCAGATCCAAGTATCGGTATTGTGTTGGTTCAAAAAGAGTGGTATCGTTGCATTCCTAGATTTTTTGGTTTTGCCGTGGTTCAGTTTAATACAGCTTATTTATATGGTGCCAATTCACAGCCGAATTCATCTCAAGGTAGAGCAGGGCGGTATGACTTAAAAAATCTTTTTTTATTACTATTTTTATGTTCAAAAGAAATTGAAATGTGTTAAAAAAAACTTATTTAAAAAGAAGCTGCAAAGTATCCTTGTAAAACAAGATGCCTGATCACTCTGAGCTATTAAAGTCTAAGTCGTGTATTGATAAAAATAAAATTTACATTTTTTTTTCCAAAAATTAAATCTTTATAAACAGAAAATAAGATAAATCGCCCAGCCACATCTTAAGGCACTTTACAAGAAAAGTAATTTCCACACAGTTTTTGTATTTTATATAACAGTGAAGTGGAAGAAGAAAAAAAAAGACTTCTCTAACAAACCTTTCGCATAACTTCCCAGAAGTTAACAGATACCGAAATTTATGACCGTAACAAACATCATTTTGCCCATAGTTGTATTTTCTGTTTAAAAAAAGAAAACGTGCGTCACTTTAAGACGCTGCAGCTGTTCGACGTTAGCAACTTGGCTACTCTGTTGCTAAATTTTGCGACTCCTTTTCAAAAAAAAACGACAAATATATCGAGTTTTTTGGGGTGATTACTTTTCGGCTGGCTGATCCTACTTGGACCTAGATATAAAAATGTTTCTGTCTAAAGCAGGGATGTCCACATTTATGGCCTTTGACCCCCAGATTGGTGTATTCTGTAACGATGTAGAAGTGCTAGGGATCCACTTTTTTCAAACGGATACTACATGCAAAGCCAGTACAAGATGCAATTTGCTGCTTGCGTCAACGTGAGGTTTAAAAAACGACTATATTTTCAGCCTTAGAACATCAAGAATGTCTATTAAAATCATTAATAATTTTTATTATTTTCATATCATTCACCTGTGTCTGGAAAAACGACATGATGCGGTCCATATGACGGTAAAATGGGCTATTTAAAGCACATTTTTATATAATTAATTGAACTGTGTTGTATAAAAATAAAAGTTAAATACCGTATTAGTGATGTTTTTTTAAAAATACAGTGATATGAACATTTTGCCATTGAGCCCAGCCATACTTCCACGTATGATTGAAGGTTAAATGATGGGATATTCTATATCTGCAGACTGATTTTCTTCGGCGGTTACGGCTACACCCCACAGGGATCTCATCGGGGGACCTTCCAGTACGATGAATCGTCCTCCGTTTTGGTCTGTAAATCGCCAACGATATCAAACGCAGTCGTTTCCTGGTTTACGGATGTATGACCGTAAAATAGAACAGCGGTATTGATGGATAGTTGTAACGAAGGCTTTTGTTTTGCCGGTGCAGTGGGACAGCCCTGGGCGAGGCTGGAACAACCACATCCACGTCCTGGACCTGGAGACGTCCACATGGAGTCAGCCCATCACTCAGGTTAGAAACAGCAGCTTCACCTCATCCATGCACCAAATATCGGCCCTACGGTCGCTACGGAACAATATTTATAGTCATTATTTTCGTCTTGTTTGTGCTATGGTGGAGGGTTTCAGTCCCTCCAGGATTTTGCGGCACATTTTTGTGATTTTCTTTTACTTTTTTGCCAATCGCTTATATTGTTTGAACAGGAAATGTTTTTTCTGTGTCAGGAAATAGTGAAAAAGTATTTTTTTTTGTCTCACTTTGGTGACTTTGGTTTCTGCCGAACCAACAGCACAATCGCCTGGAACAAAAACCTTCATCCGCTGCCAAAATATAAGGAAACTAGACCTGAGGTTGGTGGAAACCGATTTAAATCCTAAATAACTCAGCGGATGTAAAAGTAATTAATATTCCATCTTCTGAGATCTAGAGAACAAGATCTAGGGAGAAAAATCTAGAGATCAAGATCTAGGGGGAGAAATCTGGAGATCAAAATCTAGGGGGAGAAATCTAGAGATCAAAATCTAGGGGGATAAAATCTAGAGATCAAGATCTAGGGGGAGAAATCTAGAGATCAAGATCTAGGGGGAGAAATCTAGAGCAATCAGGAATTATAGGGGGAGAAATCTAGAGATCAAGATCTAGGGGGAGAAATCTAGAGATCAAAATCTAGGGGGATAAAATCTAGAGATCAAGATCTAGGGAGAGAAATCTAGAAATCAAGATCTAGGGAGAGAAATCTAGAAATCAAGATCTAGGGAGAGAAATCTGGAGATTAAGATCTAGAGAAATCAAGATCTAGGGAGAGAAATCTAGAAATCAAGATCTAGGGAGAGAAATCTAGAAATCAAGATCTAGGGAGAGAAATCTGGAGATTAAGATCTAGAGAAATCAAGATCTAGGGAGAGAAATCTAGAGATCAAGATCTAGGGAGAGAAATCTAGAGATGAAGATCTAGAGAGATCAAGATCTAGGGGGAGAAATCTGGAGATCAAGATCTAGAGAGAGAAATCTAGAGATCAAGATCTAGGGAGAGAAATCTAGAGATGAAGATCTAGAGAGAGAAATCTAGAGATCAAGATCTAGGGGGAGAAATCTGGAGATTTAGAGATTAGGGGAAAATCTGGTTAAGATCTAGAGAGATCAAGATCTAGGGAGAGAAATCTAGAGATCAAGATCTAGGGGGAGAAATCTAGAGATCAAGATCTAGGGGGAGAAATCTAGAGATCAAAATCTAGGGGGAGAAATCTAGAGATCAAGATCTAGGGGGAGAAATCTGGAGATTAAGATCTAGGGAGAGAAATCTAGAGATGAAGATCTAGGGAGAGAAATCTAGAGACCAAGATCTATAGAGAGAAATCTAGAGATCAAGACCTAGGGGGAGAAATCTAGAAATCAAGATCTAGGGAGAGAAATCTAGAGATGAAGATCTAGAGAGATCAAGATCTAGGGAGAGAAATCTGGAGATTAAGATCTAGGGGGAGAAATCTAGAGATCAAGATCTAGGGGGAGAAATCTAGAGATCAAGATCTAGGGGGAGAAATCTAGAGATCAAGATCTAGGGGGAGAAATCTAGAGATCAAGATCTAGGGGGAGAAATCTAGAGATCAAGATCTAGGGGGAGAAAATCTAGAGATCAAGATCTAGGGGGAGAAATCTAGAGATGAAGATCTAGGGGGAGAAATCTAGAGATCAAGATCTAGGGGGAGAAATCTAGAGATCAAAATCTAGGGGGATAAAATCTAGAGATCAAGATCTAGGGGGAGAAATCTAGAGATCAAGATCTAGGGGGAGAAATCTAGAGATCAAGATCTAGGGGGAGAAATCTAGAGATCAAAATCTAGGGGGATAAAATCTAGAGATCAAGATCTAGGGGGAGAAATCTAGAGATCAAAATCTAGGGGGATAAAATCTAGAGATCAAAATCTAGGGGGATAAAATCTAGAGATCAAAATCTAGGGGGATAAAATCTAGAGGTCAAAATCTAGGGGGATAAAATCTAGAGATCAAAATCTAGGGGGATAAAATCTAGAGATCAAGATCTAGGGCGAGAAATCTAGAGATCAAGATCTAGGGGGAGAAATCTAGAGATCAAGATCTAGGGGGATAAAATCTAGAGATCAAAATCTAGGGGGATAAAATCTAGAGATCAAGATCTAGGGGGATAAAATCTAGAGATCAAAATCTAGGGGGATAAAATCTAGAGATCAAGATCTAGGGGGATAAAATCTAGAGATCAAGATCTAGGGGGAGAAATCTAGAGAGATCACGATATTGAGTGAGATCAATAGATTTAAAGATCTAAAAAGAGATCTAGAAAAAGATCTAGTGAGCAATTGAGATGTAGAGATCTAAAAAGGGAAATCTAGAGAGAGAGCTCTAGATTCACAGATCTAGAGAAAAAGAAAAGAGGATATCAGTTTTTGACCCACCAACTCTGTTGGTAAATTAGCATCTTAAAATACTCCCTTTGGGTCAGTTATTACTGCATAGGTATAACAAAAGCAGTAAATGTCTGGAGATATTTATTATATAATCAGTAATTTAATTTATTCTTCCCTGTCTTAGTGAGAGCGTCTGCTACAGTAGATCATGTAGAGAAAACAAAACTCTTCTGTTCTATAACAACCTATCAGAGTGACTAACCAGACTTCAGCTGTAAAAAATCTAGACTGGGTTCTGATCCAATCAGAAAGCTGAGCTCATGCTGTTGAAAGATAAACGTTGATTGGTAAATGCTATTTAAGTGTTTGGATTGGTTGGGTTAGGTATAGATAAGAGAACATGTTATATTAAATCCTAAAACGTCTAAAGGACTTATCTTTGTTTAAGAAGAAGCTGATTTCGTTATAATATCGAGCCTAAACGCCGGTTCCAGATCTGCTTTACATGGATACACAGTGAAATATTCTTGCCAATAAATAAGTTTGACGTAGTATTGATTGTTTTTTGTTTTTTTTTGCTCTGGCTCGGCCCGATCCAGGGGAACACGCCGTCGCCCAGAGCAGCTCACGCGTGCGCTACTGTGGGAAACCGGGGCTACGTGTTCGGCGGACGATTCAAGGTGAGCTAACGTAGAACGGAATGTGTGCGGGTAAAAATGTTTTATTGCATCAGTATTCTGTTGTACGAAGCGATTAACGGGAGCAATCTCTCCACTCAGCATGCTTTTTAACACTCTTCTATACATTCTCTGGAAATATTTTGACTAAATTGTAATAAAATTGTGCATTTGAGTTGAGAAACTTTCGCATATGAGAAAATAAAACCATTTTTGCTTCATTACTTGTAAGCATTACTCGGATCAATTTCCGTTTTAATGTTGCTTCTGGGGGGTTGGGTTTGTGGGGTATGAATGTGATCATGATTGGAAATCTTTAAAGGGAAATAAGCAAAAACAATGGCCCAGGACTAATTATAGGATGGGAAGAAAACATTTTTTTGTTAATCTAAAGATGGGTTTATTTTACAGAAAATTCATGCCTAATTTTATCTGAATCATAAAAAAGATAACTAACCACCAAAGGAGTGATTTTCACACAATTCTGTATCTTACAATATCTTGATTTTTTTAAATAGTTTATCATGTTAAATAATGCTACATTGTACTATTATCTCTTTTATATTTTTCTTATTTTCTACCTCTGTATATATTTTTTTAGGGATGAAAAAAGAACATTATTGAGACTATTTTTATTTCTTGACATGTCTCTTTTTTTTTCTAGAATATTGGAATGATTTTGAGTGGAGAATGTGTTTTGTACGACGGAGTATTAGGTCCATTGTAAAAAAAAAAATGGAGTAAATTTTCTCCCCCCCAAAAAATCGGAAATTCTGAGATCAAAGTCGCATATTTTGGAGAAAAAAAACGTGGAAATTCTCTGTCAAAAAGTAGTAAAATTACGAGTAAAAAATAAGAATTTCTGATTTTTCCTGAAAAAAACTCAGAAATTCTCTGTCACAAAACTCGTAAAATTCCGGTTTAAAAGACAGACATTTTGAGATGCATTTCAGATATTTTCTCAGATAAAAGTGTAATTCTCCGATGTAGAAAATATGCTAGAAAAAAAGCACGAATTTTCTTACAATTTTCTGACTTTAAAAGGTCAGAAATATCCTAGTTTAGATATTGAAAATGTATGCCTTTATTCATAGAAATTTTTTTTTTTTCACGCTAATTTTCTACTTTTTATCTTCTAGGAAATATCCGAAATCTCAGAAATTTAAATTTTTTTAATTTTTTAACTTTACTACTTTTTGATATCAGAGAATTTCCGAGTTTTTTTCTGGAAAATTTGAGTTTAATCTCAGAATTTCTGTGTTTTTTGGGCGGAAATTTACTCCAAAATTACAATGGCCCTACTACTCCATTGTACGATTGTATTTCTTTCATTAAAAAATCTATGAAGGGATGAATGGGGTTTATGTGTAATTTTTAATCTGTAAAGCACTTTGAGTTACAATCTTTTTATGAAAAGCGCTTTAAAAATGTAATGTTGCTGTTTTCTTCTTTGTCTCCAGAATTACAGACTGAATGACTTGTACTACATCGACCTGGAGACGTGGGAGTGGCACGAAATGTGAGTCTGAGGATCTATACTCCCAGATTTTAGTGAGATCTTATTTGGCTGATCAACAGTAGAAGCAGCAAACGTGGAAATATGCGATCTGGGTAGTTAAGTTTAGCTATAAGTGAGTGGAAGTTTAGACCCGCAGCGAGGACGTTTTCCTTTGATTAAAATCTCAATTTAAAAAAACAGACGGAAGGTTGGTTTTAATGTGATAAAATGGTGACCTCAACGCTGCAGGAGCGTTCCTCAGCACGGTCCTATGGGCCGATCCTGGCACTCCTTCACCCCGGTGTCGTCGGATCACATCTTCCTGTTCGGAGGTTTCACCACGGAGAGAGAGACGCTCAGTGAGTTTTACCGTCCGCCTAGGTGGATTTGGGGGGGGGGGATGTCTGCGACGCGGACGCCTGGCAGACGTGTGTCTTTCTCTGGTCTTCCAGGCGACGCTTGGCTCTACAGTGTGAGCAGGAACGAGTGGAAGACGTTCAGACATAGCCACACGGAGAGCCCCAGGCTGTGGCACACGGCGTGCTCCGGCCCCGACGGAGAGGTGTTCGTGTTCGGGGGCTGCGCCAACAACCTCCTGTCTCACCAGAGACCCGTAAGCCGCGCCTCAGATGGTTCATGCTTTAGTTTCTCCTCCTCCTCCTCATCTCGTTTCTCCTCTCAAACAGGCTCACAGCAACGAGTTGCTCGTTTTTAACGTCCAGCCAAAGTCACTGGTTCGGTGAGTGAGTAAAAAAAGCAGCCGGTTAGTAAGCATATTTCTCTTTTTAACTCACTTGTGCTCCTCAGGTTCTGCATGGAGACGGTTCTGCAGCACAGGGAGAGGTTGTCCTGTTACTGGGACTGCTTGCCCAAACACCTCCTGCAAAGCCTCAAGCAGAGAATGTCCCGGGTCAACACGCTCGGGTCGTAGAACCGGAGCAGCTCCAGCGGACTGGGCCGTTCTGGAGCGTTTATTTGATGTGTGAAAGCTTGAATTAAAACGAGAAACAGCGCAATGGTCAGCGGGTTTATAGTTCTGATGATGTGAGTGGGTTCTGATTGTTTCTGGGATCGGATCCCCGGATCAGAGTCTATTCATTCCGGTGTGTCTTACCTAATAACAGCTCCTTTAGTTCCCTACTTGGCTTTAAGAGGCTGGCTTAACAGTTAGAGACAGGGAAAGTGTTTCGCCTTTTTTCAGAAACGGGTGGAGGAGGGGCCACCAGAGAAAACCTCTGGCACTTTCTCTGGGAATCTCACCAGGAGGGCTAGGAAAAGTCTCGCCTGATGGAAGCACAACACTGACCAAACAGGAGCGCACTCAGACCTGATCACCTGGCGGATCTGGTGCTATTGGTGAAATTCGTCAATAAATTACCACTAATAATTTGAATCGTTTATCCTGTCGTATGAAAAAGTAAATAAGGTCAGTTTTCATAGTTGTCACAGTTTAAAACTAAATATTTAATTAGCAAGCTAAATATTTTGCTAGCAAGCTAAATAATTAAATATTTTTGCTAGCAAACTAAATATTAAAATATTTTTGCTAGCAAGCTAAATATTAAAATTCTTGGTAGCAAGCTAGATATTTTTGCCAGCAAGCTCAATATTTAAATATTTTGCTAGCAAGCTAATTAATAAAATTTCTTGCTAGCAAGCTAAATAAATATTTTTGCTAGCAAGCTAAATATTAAAATATTCTTGCTAGGAAGCTAAACATTTTGCAAGCAAGTTAAATATTAAAATTCTTGGTAGCAAGCTAGATATTTTTGCCAGCAAGCTAAATATTTAAATATTTTGCTAGCAAGCTAATTATTAAAATTTATTGCTAGCAAGCTAAATATTTAAATATTTTTGCTAGCAAGCTAGATATTTTTGCCAGCAAGCTAAATTTTTAAATATTTTGCTAGCAAGCTTAATATTTTTGTTAGAAAGCTAAATATTTAGCTAGCAAGCTTGACTGGCTAGCTTACTATACAGTGAATTTGTATATTGGGTAAATATTCATCTCATTTATATTATCTATAAATACATTTAACTTAGACCTACTGTTGTAACAATGCTAAAATGTCAAACTATTCTGGAAAAAAAACCTTGCTACTCTATTTCGCTACTGAGATTTAAAAACAATTTATTTAGCAAGTCGACAACAAAAAACATCCCCTTTATCTAGCTACGTATTGTGCCAAAATTAATAGTAAACTACTTTTAAGTGTAAACAATTTTGCTTAAACTTTTAAGTATCACCCGTAGTTTTAAATGCTCACAAAAACTGTTGAACGATAATTCAATTGAAAAATATATTGACTAAAGATGGAAAAATATCCAAGACACCCAAAAATATAGTTACTACAGGAACAGAATATGTAATTTACATAGTTTTGTTTTAGTCTGATGCTGCTGGTGAGCCACTGCTGCTATAAACCCATTGGTTAGCGTCTGTATTGCCCTTTAAACAGCTCATCCTACGTTAAACGAATATTAGTCAATGAAGCGATAAGTTTCTGGTCAGCTTTTACTTCCTGAATCACTCATGTGTTGTACCTTAAGTTAAATGATAAGTGATGATTGAGAGGAGTGACCGGAGAACAACAGAACCAGAAGTTATTTTTAGGTGAAGCCTACAGTAGATGGACCCACATAAAACACTTCCACAGCATCAAACACACGGGGAAACGGCAACTTTCCTCCTGGATTGGTAAGCTAACTCACTGGCTAACGTTAGCTGTCAGTAAAACCACTCTTAAAAACATTCCTCTCTGGACACAATTCAGGTTGGTCACTTGGCTTATCAACAGCAAACCTGGCAACCCAACCCAAGGGTTATATGTGAAGTACCACAGGGTTCTGTGCTTGGACAGATTATGTCTTCTATCAACATCAATCTATAGCAGGAATTTATTTTATTTTATTGTAACTACAACCTCGACACTAGATGTCGCTGTCATGTTCACTTTCCATATCTAACTTTTAATTGGATCATTGATATTTATACAAACGTAAATACTGCTTTTATAAAAATGAATCCAAATTTATTTTTGCTATGACAGGCTAAAAAAAAACAAATTATTCCTCTTTAATTTTTAACCATGCAGCTCCACAGGTGGAACTGCCATTCTGGAGATCCGGTTCCTGTAGAAGATCAATTGTATCATACAATATCCATTTGGTGTAGTTCTTACCCCATTTCGGACATTGTAAATGTGAAAGTCCATTTTTCGGCTTTATGGATTATGAATCTCAGCAGGTATGAATGAAGTCTGAATGAAGGAATGACCAGAACAATTTAAACACCTGCTAATGATGCCTCTCTGTTGGTCCTCTCCAACAATAAGTCGTAGAACTCTTCACTTTGTTTTTGAATGTAAAGAACACTAAAATCAGGAAGTTTGAGGTGTTTAAGGTCTTTATGCTACTGGAACGTTCTGAAGGATGCACTGAAACACCTGCGCGTCAGTTTAGCTTCGTTTGCACAAAGCCAAATTCGTTATCTGTAGGTATTGCAAGTTTGTATCTGAATAAAAATAAATAAAAATCTGTTCCATTTTGTTTTTTATTTTTTTATTTTATGTTTCTGTAGATTAAATCATTACAATTTTTACAGTTAAGAGGCGTTGACTCCATCAGAGGAGCTGTCATGATCAGTGGAATAAAGATGAGGTCCGATTAGGACCAGCAGAACCCGTCGCAGGCTGGACTCATTTCTTCTTGGCGGCCAGCAGGTTCGGAGCAGACACTTTCACCTTCCCGGGCATGTTTCTGGACAGGTCCGCGTCCTGAAACAGAAACCCCAATTAGTGACATGTTTGCGTACCCGCAGTACCGCAAAAGCCCTTTTTACGGGTCGTGCATTAAAGTAGTTGCGTGTGCCGACGATATCGATCATTAAAACAGATCATTAGCTCTGGATTTAGCTTTTTATTTTGGGGGATTAAGATTCACGGCCCAATCACTTGATGCTGACGTATTTTACGCACAGAGTACAGGAAACTTAACCTTTTAGCCCGAGGCCGTTTTTTTCCGAATTTGTCATACCTAAACTCTGGAAGGCTTTTTACAGCTTGTAAAAAAATAATATTAATTGCTCTCATATAATAGGAAGGTCTATGGGGATGCTGTGAATGTGATCGAAAATATGATTTCCACCTGAAAAAAAATATATACTATAGATAGCTGAACAGCTTGCTTTCATTGTAAAGAAGCAAATAAATATAGATAGTAACTAATCACTCTTATTGACTTTAGACCAACTGTTTGTTTCTGTAATACATTTGAGGTTTTGATTGAAAAATTCGGAAACAAGCTGTGCAAAATTTGGCACAGTATGGCTCAAAAATTCAGATATAGAATATAATGAAACTGAAAATTTGGCATCCTATCATATATTTGGTCCAAAAAAAAAGTAGTTTTTCTGAAATTAGTCGATTTATGATGGTTTAAATGTGAAGCCTGTCCCCAAAAACTGGGGCTAGCGGGCTTAAGTGGTTAATTAATCAAATAAAAGATTCCAGCAAGAGAATTTCAGCATGGAGACCAGAGGCAAAACGTGACTGACAGGTGCAGCTCGGTAGAGATGCGCTCCAAAGAGCCCGTTGTTGCGCCGACCACCGACGCTTTTTGCTGTATTTTCTCCCGCTAAAGCTCGTGGCTCCTTCAGAGAGTCTTTCCGGCTTCTGATCGTTTCAAATCACAGAAATGTTCACAGACTTCAAAACTTTGTGTGAGGCGGTGCTTAATTCCAGGACGAGGATGTGAGACGTCAGAACTTTTAATTTCAGCGTTAGAGAAAAGGTTGATCATATTTTTCCCTTGCGCAAGCCTTTCAAGTTACTAAAAAATGAAAACGATTTACAGAAACAAAGCAAAATCCTCTACCTTTTTTTTCTTCTTTTTTTTGTCCATTATCGTGTTACTTAGGTAATTTCTCACATCTGATATGTCGTCGTGATGGGTTTCCCGTAAATTATGGCTACAATGATAAAATCTTTCCATTTGGAGTGCAATGAATGTCAGTTTACAATTCTTTGCATTTTTATAACAGAAAGTTCTAAATAGCCTAATTGGCTGATAAATAGCTAAACTTGAATTCAAATGACTAAATATAAATAAAATGTCAAGAGATATTACTGCTAAAAACCTGGTTGGTTGGTTTTTGGTCACTGAGAGGTAGCAGTGTTAAATACTTTATTTATTCCCGGTCAGTACCGAATGTTTAGCATTAATATTCCCTCTGTTTTCCTGTGGGAGTAGCTACCAGCGCATTTTATGACATTTAATAGATTCAAATGCTGTTTTTAAGGGGAAGTATGCCAACTATTTAGAATACAGTACCAGGATTCGGCAAAATAACAGAATACGTTACAAAATACAATTTAAACAAGGTATTCAGTATTCTGTAAAAAAAAAACGTAGCTTCATTTCTCTCTACATTTGTGATTTCAATGCGAGACTTAGCTTCATATTTCTGTGTTTTTATGGTTTCAGTGTAAAACGTAGCTTCATTTCTCTCTACATTTATGATTTCAATGCAAGACTTAGCTTCATATTTCTGTGTTTTTATGGTTTTAATGCAAATCGTAGCTTCATAGTGATCGATGTTTATAAAAGGGTGCAAAGGAGGTTAAATATTACAAAGCCTCTGAATTCTCTGTGCTTCTTTAAAAACTCACTTTCAGGGTCGGATATCGCATCATTTGCGTGCGGTTTTACAATCTCCCGTGTTGCCATTGCTCACCAAAGTGATTTTTTCTCCCCTAAATACTCAAATGCAACACGCTGAAAACTTCTGTAAACTATCAGAGTCCGACTTCAGGCGCACGCTGTGTTAGTAGCCGTTCTGCAGGGGGAGTTTCACAAAGGGTAGGAGGGCTTAGAGCGAATATCAGTGCGTTAGATACAGAAGTGATGAGAAGGCAAATTTCTTTAAAGTGGATTTTGATATAAACGGGATTTTAAGAATGATTTAGGGTAAAAATTTAATTTTACTGTGCTATAGAATGGTGCTTTGTGCCTGGAAGAAGCGTAATACCCGCCTATTTAAGTGTTTAACAAATAAATCTTCTTTATGGAGATTGGACAATGAGCGTGTTGATTTGTAGCGGGGGTTTTTACCTTGACGCTGCGGAACAGGTCTTTCTCTCTGGCCGTGGCGTCTTTAGCCTTGATGAAGCTAAGCAGGGCGGTCCGAGCAGCTTGAGGGGACAGCAGGAAAACGTGACGTCAACACTGAGCGACCGCAGACAGAGACAGAGACAGCTCTGGATCGTTTTCGTCCTTACCTTTTCCTTTCTTCTGGGAGCCCGGGGTCAGCTTCACCTTGTGCCTGCGGACGGCAGAAGGACGGTCAGACTGCGGCTGTGGGGGTTTAGGCTCTGAGAGGACGGTTGGGACACGTACTTGTAGTTGGACAGGGCCGTGTAGGGAGCGCAGACCGGCACGGCGAACAGCAGCACGTCCTCGGGGTGAGGCTGGCCGCTCAGAGACGTCAGCAGGTTCTCCGCTTCCTGTCGTCAGAAACCAGGAAGGATTGAAGCTCTTCAGAACATTTGATCACCTTTCAGAGACGATTGTCGGCAGACCCACCTCTGCTCCGGGGTTGTCCTGATCCGCCTCGTCTTCCTGCAGGAAATAAAAGCACTATTGAGTCCCAACCCGGCTCTTGTGACTTCCTGCTCCTCCTGGGGAATTTTTCTACCTTATCCTCCTGCGGCTCTCCAGCTGGCTTCTCCTCTTCCTCCTCCTCCTCTCCTCGCTGTCGCTCCGGGTTCCTCGCTTCAGTCGCCACATCTCGAGGTTTCTGCTGCGGCTTCCTGACAGGCTCCTCCTTTCCCTTCCCCTTCTTTCCTTTCTTCGCTTTATCCTTCTCCTCCTTGGAGCCGGCGGACTGAAACGCAGGAAATGGTTAAAATGCGGACGGATCCGGGGGCGGATCGATGCGGACGGGTCTTCCTCACCCCCAGCAGCTGCATCATCAGCTCCCTGTCCTCTTCATCCTGGTCCTTGTACTTCTCCTTGATCTTCTTCAGTTTGTTCTGTCCCGACAGCAGCAAACACACACGGCTGAAGTTATTTAGCGCACAAACACACGCCAGACGTCGAGCTTTTCCCTCACCTTCTGGCCTCTCTTCAGGGGCAGCTGAGAAGGACATCCTCCACCTTTGGCGCCCTGATCCGGGGCTGAAACTTCCGTCTTCTCCTCGCCGTCGCAGCCTTCCTGCTTCTGCTTCTTCTTTTTCCCTTCTCTAAAAGCAGAGGCAGCTATTTTTATCTTTATGCTGATGTTGTAAAGTTAAGAGAGGAAAAAGTACGAGGTAGAGTCCTGATCCATCAATTCGTTGTGTTGTATTTTTTTGCATAACCTTTATTTAACAGTCAGTGCGAGCAACTCGTCAAATAGGCTGCAGCGGAGCGTAGCAGAAGCTGGTAGAGTAAAGAAAATAAAAACTCTAAACTCGACCTTAAACAACGCAAAGATCTTTGTTACCTGCAACATTTCTAAGTGAGACCTTGCGACGGCGATGATGCAGCAACTTCAAAGCATGTTTGAGTCATCAGCGAGGAAAGGGAGAGCTTAATGTTCGGGTAAAAACCGTGTTATGTGAGGAACCGTAGCGTCTCTGCACGAGAAGTCTGTAAGAGCTTGGTGCGTTTCTACTCGCCAACCAGCTCTTCACGCATGGCGAGACAAACGAAGAGTTAGCAACGCGCGTTAACGGCATTGATCGACGAAACAGGTTGTTGCTGTTTATTTTAGCAGCTTCACAATCGCATTTTTTTTTTTTTTATCTAAATCGATCGAAATTACGTTACGACCTCTCACATAGAAATCCAAAAGAGGATCGCGATCACCTCATGCCAAGTCAGAACAATACCTGATGACATTTTAACTGAATTAAGCGCCAAAGTGGCAGCAGAGCGCGTATTTAGCCTCTGGAAAACTAAACCCCATTTCATCAGTGAAATCAGTGTTTATTTGATTAGTCCTGAATCAGATAATTGTATAAATTATGTTAAATATTTTATTTTCAAGAAAGAGAAAGGCATTTATTAATGTTTTAGTGTTTTTTTAAAACAGTTTTATCAATACTTTCTGCCAAACTGGCCCTTTAAGGACATTCATTGTCTTGATGTGGCCCAAAACTAGACAATCCTGCTCCAGAATAGGACAATATAGAAAAAGAGCATATGGATAAAAAAATCGTCATATTGATTGTTATCGATAATTATTGATAAAAATCACATAATGTAAAATATATCTTTTAAGTGCCTGCCCAGTGATTTTATTCTTCAATGAACTAATTTTAACTAAGAATTGAATTAATTAAATTTTCAAACACTTCTTTTTATCATAAGTAAGTTTGTAAGACACAGAAACAAACCAAGAGACCTGAGTAACATCAGTAAATACAAAGAAAACTAATATTTTTAACCATTATATTATATATATGTTTAATCATGTTAGTAATTTAAATTAAAGGTTTCTTTTTATGCTTTTTAATATTTTAAGCATTTTATGACACTTTATAATATTAATGGCTGAAACCCTTGGTTTAGTTTGTCAATAAAGTTTTTTCTAATTCACTTCAGCTCTTCAGCTGTAGGCTAAAGCTAAAGCTAACTAGCTACTCACCAGTGTTGATGGGCTCCAACACTGCAGCTCAGTCACTGAGAGCTGAAGCCAGCAGGTCTATCCAACCCCTGTTGGGGTTTTTAAAGCGTTTTTTAGCTTCTGAGGACCGGGAGCAGAACTGAGGGGAGATTTTAACAGCAACAGATGTTAGCAACGCAACGCGACCTGGGTACGTTTCCCGTGTCTCTCCGTAAGAGATTCGTAGCGAGCTGGGAGACGGGAGTCCTGCTTAAAACAGCTGATTGTAGTTTTATATTTCGTTCATTATTGCTACGTTTAGTGTTTTAGTGCGTGGAGGATCGGTTTAAAACGGGACGTAACTTTTACCGGAGCCACTGAAACATTTATTTGGAACAACTTCCTCCGCTGCTGCCTTGTTGTGACGTCTGAGCGCGGTGAAGTTACGGTGATGGTTCGCTTAGGGACTATTAAAAAATTCTGTTTCAGAATTTTCTGCTCAAATAATTTCATCCTTTTTGTGGTTTGAAAGGAGAGAGGGTGGCTAACAGAGCTGTGTGGGTCATTGTTAATGATTCGTTTGGAGTAAGTAATGATTGTTGTATTAAGCTGCCTGATGGGGTATAATGAAGAAATGAGGGGGAACTTTGTTTTTCTATATAACTTTTTTATCGACCCCTTTTTTTTCTATCGCACCACACTTCTATCGATATATATATATATATATTTATATATATTAGACATAAGATGCAGCCTTGTTTCTTAAGAAGGTGTTGGACTCATCCGGCAGCAGGCTGATGCTGGTCGCTCACCTTCTCTGTTTGGCACTCATGTGTTTCTTCCCCTGGGAATCCGCCTCGGCCTGCAGGAACAAAACTGAAGGAATTCAACAATATATCTGTATGAAACAGAGAGATACGAAGAGACGCTAATAATTACCTGAGGAGTTGTTTCTCTCTTGAGGTTCGGAGCAACCCTGGAAACAAAGAGGAAGGACGTATTGCTTCCCCACCGTTCTCTTGACGACGAATGAAGAAACCCCCATTGGACGTAGACGTTACCTGTTTGGCTGCAGATGGGAGAGGGAGATGGTCGTATCCGGGAAGCTGAATTCGTCGCTCTTGGTCTCGTCCTCCAAGCCGCTGTCTCCGTCGTCTTCTTCGCCCTCCTCCACGTTAGCCGACGCCTCTGCTTCCGCCTCTGCATCCGCCTGGTTTCCCGTTTCCGCTTCACCCTGATCTTCGTTACTGCTGTCATCCCCTGAGAGAGGCGACAGAAACGAGATGGAAGTAGCCGTTCGTTCCCGTTTGTTTTTATCCTTAAATACGTTTTAAATATCAGTTCATAACCACTTTTAAAGCAATGATTTCATATAAATAAGTGGAAACAACCTAGCACTTTGTTAGAAAAGTAAATATATATTAGGGATGTTAGAAAACACTGATATATGGCAATGTTTTTTGTTGTTGATATTCTATCGATTTTTCTTATTATTTTTAAAAAATTTGAATGGAATGGATCAAATTAAAAGTATAACCATTAGTTTAAGTTTTTTTTTCACCTAATAAAACTGGATGTGTTACGTATGAAACGGGTTGAAGTGTTTGGAATGAAATGACAGTTAAATTCTGCTTTAAAAAAATCACAAAATATAGTCTTATTATTAGTATCGTGATATATATCGCAATATTTATATGATACCAAAGGTATCACGATACATTTCATACAGCCAGATTCTTGCCAATAGTAATTACAATTCCTAATGTTTTTAGGAGGTGGACTGGATGACATGGACCAGAAGTTACATCTCAACATTTTTCTTCTGATATTCGATATTTTTCTTCCCAAAAAGTTTTGAAAAAAAAAAAAAAAGCAACTCAGAATCGAAGCTACATGTCTGAAATGCCATACTGGCATTTTATCGACATACAGCTATGACATAATTAAAAATAAATATATATATATATATATATTTTGTGTTGAGGAGGGCTGCCCTTTTTGGTCCAACTACTATTGGTCAATAAAAAGGAAGGACCACTTTATTGACCAATAGTAGAGGAGTTGGACTAACAAAGGGCCGCCCTCCTCATTTCCATAACGAGGCAGAAATGCATGAAGTAAAAAGAGGAGACAAGGGAATGTAAAAACAAAGAATGCAAATATAAAGAAAAGGAAAAACAAAATATAGATTTTTATAACCAAAAATGCATGTATAAGAAAGAGGAAAAACAATAGATTTCTGCTTTTATTTTAAATATGTCAGTTTTGGTCCGTAGATTGGAAACAGTGTAAAAAATAAAGTATCAGCATATATTATTAATATGATTTTCTTGAATAACACATTAAGGTCTCAAAAATGGGACTCAGTCCCAGGACTTTAGGTTACTTTGAGCAAAATATCTAAAATACATAATACGATTTTTAAATACATTAGCAAAAATTTTTATTTGACACTAGTGTGACATCATAAAGATGAGACTCGTGAGACTAAACGGTCTTCCAATAGGTGGTTATGGGGTTGTAGGAAATATAACCCGATTTGCCGTAATGCGTTACATTATCCCGTTACTGAAAAAATGAATATATTTCTGTAACTTTTGTAGTGTATTACTCCCAACAGTGCTGACGAGTCGTGCTGATTTTTACGAAAGTACCTCCTAGTTACATTTGACAGACGCTTAGCAATAATTTAAACCGTAGCGGTGTGTAAACCAAATGTTTATTTTAATTCGTTAATTGTTTCAACATCTCCAGAAAGTGATGGGAGTTTTTATTAAATTCCAGCGCCACTCTGGTATTTACAAACATTTTTTTACGTGAATGCGGTCCCATGACAGTAGAGGGCAGCGTTTCGCATGTCAGCGTATAGCCTGCACGGAATACTGTACTAAGTATAAGAGTTTAGCTTTTTTCGGAAACATTTATTTGAAGCTGGACTTTAATCCCCTGTAAGATTTTGACTTCATGGGATTTACAACAATAATCGTAATGCTTATTAGTCAAATTAGTCTCATAAAAAGTTAAAAAATAAAAACATTTGTTTTATAAGTTTCTATACTAAAGGCAAAATATCGGATCAGGACTCTAAATCGGATTGGATTTGATGTTAAAAGATCCGATCGGAGGACTAAAATGCGTCCTCAGCTTCTGGTATTTTTTTTGTAAGTTTTAAATGTCCTGCGTTGTTGAACTCACCATACATTTCAAACGTTCCTTGAAAGTACGAGAGTTGTGAGATGCAGCATATTTCAGAAAAGCTTCTGCCTGTTTTTACCGTTAAAGATTAGAAAGACAAAAGTGAAGAACGATGTTCGTGTTGCTTCTAAAAGAACGTTTTTTTTTAATGAAACGTTACTTTTTTTAATGATATTTCGTCATCTTGTGACGATTTTCTTTTCTTTTTATACTGGAGATATCGTCCAGCCCTGGTGGACTGAAAGTAGACATCCTGCAGAATAAAATTATCCAGGTCCTGATTCAGTCCCAGACCATCATACTGCCACCACCTTGTTTGACTGTTAATTTAAACGAATCTTCCACAGTTTTCTCATCGGAACATTACACGACATAAAGGGCTAACAGTTACTTGAGGAAAGATGCAAAGACAGAAGGAAGGTGTGAGAAAGTTTGATTGGCGTTGTACCGATGAGCTCCTCCCCCTCCTCTAGGAGCTCCGCAGTTCTGGACGACACCTCCTCCAGGTCTTCCTCTACGGTTTTCACCTTGCGTTCCCCGCGGTGGCGAAACACACTCTGCTCATCCACCTGTGAGGAGGATCAGAGGAAGCGGTGGGAACCGGCGCCTCTCACCAAGCAGAGGAGCATTCAGAGGACTTACCTTAAAGAGGAAACCAAAGCCCATGATCAGGTAGGAGGGAGGGAGAAAGTTCTTCTTCCCTAAAGAGCAAAAAGAAAAATCAACATTTAAAAATTTCCATGTGTTTCCAGTTAAACAATAAGCGCAAGTTTCATTTAAGGGAAACGATTGGGCGTCACACCTCTGATCATGAAGCTTCCGGTCGTCAGATATTCTCCAGTGGGAGCAGTCTTAGACACCTGTAAAACAGATAAACATTACATTTTTAACTCTTACCTTTTATAATCTCATACGTAATTAAAATTGGTTTTCTTTCATTTCTTATTCAACAAGCATCACTATTTCTGATGAAATTACGTCACGACCTTAAGCATCGAAATCTAAAAGACGATCACTTCCTCCCATGTTTACATACCGTAGCGTCACTAGCGTCCCACTCGGACTCCATAGCAACAGTTACCAGGCAACAGTCTATTTACTCAGATTTCCTCATCACAAGGAACCACACATTGCTTTTTCCTCCCTAACAAGTAACTCTCACCAGTTATCATACAACTCACAACACCTGGTAATATTATTAACCGCTAAATCACAATAAGAACATCCCCCGTGAACATAGTACACCTCTACAACGCATATTAGCTGAAGCTAGCAAGCAGCTATCAGCTAAGCTACAGTTTAACTATGACTAGAAAGAAAGAAGCAGCGGGACCGGAGCTAAAGCCACACCTTCTACTCTCAAATCACCAGTGAGGAAATTTTGAGTTAACCGTGAGTTACGTCAACATTGTTGTTGTAAACCAGAGGAGAGCTGTTAGTTCCACATTAGCTCGTTTCTCTGAGGCAGCTGGATAATATTATTAATAAATTATTTCAATTTGACTATTGATGCCTAGTGTGATACATTACACAGGAAAATTGAAACTGCATCAATTATGTCTTTTGAAATAATATTTACTGTACAAAATTTAATGAATAAAACCAATGATTATAGAATAGACTAGTCTAGGCTATGTTCTGTAAGAAAAGAATAAATAAATAAATACAAATAAAGAATTGAATCGAATTGTGACCCTAAAATCGAAGATTAAATCGAGGATTTGGAGAATCGTGAGACCCGTAGTTGTGATGCTTACAGCTAATTAAAACCAAAATTATGTTCTGCTCAACACAATGAATAGAAAACCACTGATTTGACGGATGTCCAGCAGGCAACCTGCTGACAAAGTATACAAATTATGTCAGTTTTTATACTTTCTTCACTATACTTCTGTCCACCATTGATTATCTTATCAAGAGCACTTAAAAGTAATTATCTTTGTTTGATTTAGATACCTGATCGATTGGAGATCAGAAGTCTTTGAACGCTGGTTTTGTGTGAAAAGGTGTTTTGCTCCACAGAATATTTAAAAATTGCTGATTCATCTCAGTGATCAATCAGCACAGGTGTTCTTTAAGAATTTGTTAAGCATCCTTAACCTTGAGAAGTCCTCATCAGATCCTGTTGGGCGAGGCCCTGACAGGTAGATTGGAATAATCAGCCCCTGTAGGTTGTCCAATAAATAAGCAATATCCTGTTTCATTATGTCGAACCATCTTTTGCCTGTGTCTGTATCCTGCATGTAAAACGAGCTTTAGAGGTTTTTGGTGTTGATTTATTATAGTCAAAATCTTTTTATTGATTTATTTCACAGAATATTGGGTACTACTGAGAACATTGCGGGTACAGAAATATTCAATGACATTTATTGAATATTCAGTCAGATTGATTACTGCAACAGCGTCCTCACAGGTCTACATAAAAAAAATCAATCAGACAGCTGCAGCTGATCCAGAACGCTGCTGCCCGTGTTCTCACAAGAACCAGGAAAGTAGAACACGTCACCCCAGTTCTTAATTCCTTCCTCTGGCTCCCTGTAGCTCAGAGAATAGACTTCAAAATACTCCTATTAGTTTATAAATCACTGAACGGTTTAGCACCAATGTATGTTGAAGATCTGTTGTAACTATAGCTAACCCCAATACGAATCAGGTCCTCCATCTCTAGTTTACTAATCATCCCTAGAATCAGAACCAAACGTGGAGAAGCAGCTTTCAGCTTCTATGCTCCACAAATCTGGACTGCAAAGCTGCTGAATCCTTAGGCTCCTTTGTCCTAAATAGTTTCTCTAATCAAATTCTAAATGTTTTCTTTTATTGATTCTCATGTTCTATCTGTCTTTATTTTCATACTTTTACGTTTTGCTGTTTTTTACTTTCTATACCTTTATCGGATGTTTGGTTTCTTTACCGCCGAATCATTTAAAGCAACTTGAATCATCTTGTGTTGAAATCATGCTATACAAATAAACTTGCGTTGCGGTACGTTTCAGAACCATTTGGTACTATTCAGATCCCCGCTTTGTGTTTCAGGACCCCACGGTGCGTTGCATGACCCTGCGGTGCGTTGCATGATCCTGCGGTGCGTTGCATGACCCTGCAAGTGTGTTTCAGGACTCGGCGGTGCATTTCAGGACCCCGTGGTGCATTTCAGGACCCTGCGGTGCATTTCAGGACCCCACGGTGCATTTCAGGACCCCGCGGTGCATTTCAGGACCCCGCGGTGCATTTCAGGACCCTGCGGTGCATTTCAGGACCCCACGGTGCATTTCAGGACCCCGCGGTGCATTTCAGGACCCTGCGGTGCGTTTCAGGACCCTGCGGTGCGTTTCAGGACCCCGCGGTGCATTTCAGGACCCCGCGGTGCATTTCAGGACCCCGCGGTGCGTTGCATGACCCTGCGGTGCGTTGCATGACCCTGCGGTGCGTTGCATGACCCTGCAAGTGTGTTTCAGGACTCGGCGGTGCATTTCAGGACCCCGTGGTGCATTTCAGGACCCCGTGGTGCATTTCACTGCGGTGCGTTGCATGACACTGCGGTGCGTTGCATGACCCTGCGGTGCGTTGCATGACCCTGCGGTGCGTTGCATGACCCTGTGGTGCGTTTCAGGACCCTGCAAGTGTGTTTCAGGACTCGGCGGTGCATTTCAGGACCCCGTGGTGCATTTCAGGACCCTGCGGTGCATTTCAGGACCCCACGGTGCATTTCAGGACCCCGCGGTGCATTTCAGGACCCCGCGGTGCATTTCAGGACCCCGCGGTGCATTTCAGGACCCTGCGGTGCATTTCAGGACCCCACGGTGCATTTCAGGACCCCGCGGTGCATTTCAGGACACTGCGGTGCGTTTCAGGACCCCGCGGTGCATTTCAGGACCCCGCGGTGCATTTCAGGACCCCGCGGTGCGTTGCATGACCCTGCGGTGCGTTGCATGACCCTGCGGTGCGTTGCATGACCCTGCAAGTGTGTTTCAGGACTCGGCGGTGCATTTCAGGACCCCGTGGTGCATTTCAGGACCCCGTGGTGCATTTCACTGCGGTGCGTTGCATGACCCTGCGGTGCGTTGCATGACCCTGCGGTGCGTTGCATGACCCTGCGGTGCGTTGCATGACCCTGTGGTGCGTTTCAGGACCGCACGGTGCATTTCAGGACCCCGCGGTGCATTGCATGACCCCGCGGTGCGTTGCATGACCCCGCGGTGCGTTGCATGACCCTGCGGTGCGTTGCATGACCCTGCGGTGCGTTGCATGACCCTGCGGTGCGTTGCATGACCCCGCGGTGCGTTTCAGGACCCCACGGTGCATTTCAGGACCCCGCGGTGCATTTCAGGACCCCGCGGTGCGTTGCATGACCCTGCGGTGCGTTGCATGACCCTGCGGTGCGTTTCACGACCCTGCGGTGCGTTTCAGGACCATGTGATGGACTGGAGACCCCTCCAGGATGATGACTGACCTGATTGTGGTGGACCCACCAGGCGCTGGTGATGATCTTGGCGTCCCAGGCGGCGCTGTAGCACACGGCCATGGTGCCGGCCTCTGTCAGCGTACGGGGGGGGACGGGATTGCCTGAGGAGAAGACGGCGGCATGAGATGAAGACACTTAAACGATAGGAATAATGAAGCTGATCGCTGATGGGAACCTGAGGGGTTCTTGATGACACAGCTGGTTGCTCCGTGCAGGTCGGCGTGGACGTAGATGTCACCTGGAAGGGGAGAGGAAACGGTTAGCCCCACCTACTCACAGGGAACCCAGCAGCCGGCTTCAGCCGTCCCCACCTGCCCGAAGGTAGCGCTTCACGATTATCTCGTTCTGCTGCTGGTCCCGCCCTGCAATCACCAGGTAGTTCTCAGAGCTGATGAACCACAGGAACTTCTCAAACCTGCGCAAACAACGAGGAACAAGCTTAATGCAACGATACCACTTTTTAAAAAAACGATACCTGGATCTGAAGTAGAAATTTTCTTCTCTGCTTGTTACAACAAATGATGGTGAATTAGATTAAAAATAGTAATAAAAATTACAACAAAACTGAAATTTCAAGTGAAAAATGAACATCTTCTGTGAAATTGTTGCACAGTTTCCACATTTTTGGTATCGGTTAAAGGTATTGGTTAACTTTAACTGATACAAGTACATTAGAAAAGTATCTGGGCTTATTCCAGTGTTGGTACATCCCTGACTCATGCCCCTCCTATCCCGTTTAACACATCAAGGAACGTTCAAGTGTCTAGTTGGATTTTAGTGCATACCTGTGAAGTAGAAACGAGAGCGATGTGTTTTTTGATGAATTTTTTTTTTTCCAACATAAGCATGAAAAATGTGGCACATAGAAGTGGGTAGAGCTTCCAAAAATGTTACTCAAGAAAAAGCGCATAAGAGTCTCTCCACAAAAACACTGGATACTAAAAAAGTACGTGGTAAAAAGGCCAAGCAACTGATCATAAAATCTGAGGTAATGTTTAAAAAGCATTAAATCAGAGAAAAAAAAGATTTTTGGTTGAAAATGTTGGTAATCTAAAAACTGAAGAAAAATAAATACGCTATATACGTATATATTTTAATTTTAGATTATATCTAGAAACATTTTATATAATAAAATACTCAACTTAGGTTAAAAAGAAAATATCAATTATCATTTATATCACAATATTGTATAATCTTTTTTAGATTCATTTCGTTTTTGACTTTGAAATGAACCACTGATGGTGACACTAACTTTGTCATAAAATTAAAAGTAAAACTGGTAGCTGGTGGCTGTTGGTCACCTTTTTGGTTCCAGTGGATCAACTAGATCTAGTAACAGAACTGGATGTGTTATGGATGAAAAATCACAATATAAAGCCTTTCTCATGGTATTGCAATTCGTCGCAATATATCGTATTGTCCCCTTTGTATCGTGATACATATTGTAAAGGCAGATTGTGTCAATACACATCCATAGATAGATAAACATTTTAATATATTTAAAATCTAAATTAAAGTAAAAGAAATCAATTTTTTTTACATTTTCTTCAATGTAAAACCTATAAGTTTATATTTACTTGATCTGCAGCTGACTCAGCAGGCTAAATGTTACCACAAAATAACATTAACCCGAGACCAAGGTTGCAGAGACACGAACACTTATTTGTCCTCACCAGTAGACCTTGCGGGCTTTCTGAATGGTGGTCACCGTCTGGACTTCCTTCAGGGTTTGCTGCGTCTTTTTCTCTGCGGACTTCATGGCCTGCAGACGCGAGGAAGCCGTGATCAGCCGCAAACGTTACGAAGACGATGACGGAGGGAAAAAACAAAAATACAAACTGGCCCCACCTTGCCTACGGCTTCGATGGTTTTCTGCTCCTTCTTCTCGGCGCTGCGTTTGTGATCGTAGTACCTGAAGGTGACATACCGAACTCAGTCATCCTGAAACGTTTTTTTTTTTTAAACGATGCACGCGTCTATCAGATCCTTCGACCGCTGACCCACCTTTTGGCGTTGGCGTAAGCCGACAGGCTCAGATCCACATCCACCAACATCGGTTTGTTTCTCTGCAGCTTCTTGCTCTGACCTTTGTCTTTATTCCTGTTTTTCTTCCCTTTCTCCTCCACCACCCGGATCTTCTCCTCCTCTTCCTGCTCTTCATCAGAAACGTAGGGATTTCTGTTAGGGAGTAAAAACGACAACGTGCCGATGAGAGCGTTTCCTTTAACCCCTTAGCGTTCCTAGGGCCCATTCACGGCCCACTAAAAGGTTGGTAGTTGTCTAAACCAGCTTTTGTTAATATATACATATCGTATATCATTTGGGAGTCGACAGCCTTGTAATTTCAATTATGGGAGACAAACGAGCTTACATGTACTACTGTAAGCACAACAAGCCATTTTCCCAAACCTAACCAACATTCAAGAAGTGGAAATAAACTTTTGAACTTACTGCTTAGTGGTCTGTTTTACATGATAAAAGCGCTCCATCTCGATCAAAAAACGGTCTTTTTAGATTCATAAGGGTCTCCATTAAAGTTGTTGGTCCACAGCAAAAAATTATCCATAAAAATGCTGAAATAACAGACGAAAATTCCTCTACCAAAAATCTGAGATGTCCTGATTCGTCACAGGAAGGGACTTTTGACCCATAATATTACGTCCGCCAATGCGCTTTCTATTGAAATTATCTTTCTCAATGTAAGCCTAAAAGTGTAACCTTTTCATTGACACCTTACTTGACCCAGTAGGAAACGGATTATACCTTCTACTGTCGCACATTTTCAACAAAAAGAAAGTCCATCTGATTAAATTTGTTTGAACCAATCACAGCGCAGAGAAATGGCCCGCCCCGCGTGAAGAAGCGTATCCACAAAGGAAAGGATTACGCACACACTTAACCCTCTAGCCGCCAAAGTCGCAATATTGCGACAAGCAACATTGCTGACTTTAACGAGCCATAGCTGGAGATAGGGCCACTAATTTAATTACTGCTTTACACCAGGAGATGGCGGACATGTGTACCTTTAATCTTGGACACTTTTTTGGGTGTGTTACCATGGAAACTTTTGGAGTAAATCGGCCTTTAAGTCAGCGCCGCGAGCGGGGGACGCGAGGTGCAGCTGCTCCGGTCACAGTATAGAGAAAGCGACTTTTAGAAAGATAAAACTAATGAGGCAGAGATGTCGGAGTTCCCTGCCAGGAAGTATCGGCTTATTCAGATTCTGACGAGAAATATTTACCTCCGGTCTGTTCATTTGTCCCGGGAGAAAGTGAAACTAAAATGTCCCGCAGCAACAGACAGTCCCGTTTCGCCATGACGCTCCAAAAGAAGCAACATTCCAGCTCTGCATCACGTTCTCCCGGTGAGAGAAAGGTATGAGCTCGGGTAGCAAGGTGGTCATCACAACGCTAATTGTGACCGAGGTGGGAGGGATGTAAAAATCAGTGGAAATAATAGCAGATGTGATCAAAAACCGGGCGAGAAAAAGCCCGCTTATAACCGAGTAAACAGCAGTAAAGTTCTCTGTCCCACTGCAAGTGAGGATGATGATGATTTTGGCGAGGTTTGCTAGACTAGATGAGGAAGAGTAGGATCACCAGTGGATCAGATAATTTGATGAGCCTGTTAGTTATTTTTGGGACGGATCTGTAAAATTCTGTGGCCAATATTTTCTTTCTGTTGATTTTATATGGTGAATAGAGTAACGGAGCCACATAAGAAAGGACACAAACAGATATATCCACCTGCTCTTGAAAAAAAGCCAAAATAAAAGAAACATTGGTGTAGAAAATACATATATAGAAAAATCTAAATAAAAAAAATAAAATTATTGATGAAAAAAAACTTTTAAACAATGTAAAAAAGCAAAAAAATTGTAAAAGTCATGCAATCCAATAGCTCCAACGCCTGATGACGTCATAATATGCAAATTAGGTGCATGATTTTGCTCATGTCACAAACTTTGGATCATACTGAAGATTTTTGTAATTTAAAGTGTACCTTTATCTATAACCATATTAAAGCTACGACATTTTGAACTAGTGATATCAAGATGGAATATTTTATAGAAAAAAACCCCGGCGCCTAGAGGGTTAAGTGTAACTATACAACATGGCGGAAGCCGTGAAGCTTTGTTTGAGACAAGAAGGTGGTATATCTGGGAAGTTTCTTTTAATCAGAAGGAAATGGTAGATTTGGCACAGATTGAACCTTTTTTTTGGGCACATTTTACATTTAGTCTATCATATATGACGTACAATACTAATTAATTTTGGTTTATTGCCGTCTTTTTTTTTGTGGATAAAGACATAACTCAGAATTTTAAACCCACAATGTTTATAGGGTTATCACACAATTCTAAAACTACTTTTTCAGCATATATTTTATACATTTTAATAAGCCAACACAAAATTTTGTGCTTTCCTCTGTATGAAAAATTATTTAACAAATGCACTTAGACATATTTTTACTGTTCAGAGTGTTTTCTTTCCAAAGAGACCCCAGCCACATATCTACTCCAAATGCTTCAAAAACAGCTCTAATTTTAATTTAGGTATGCGTTTTTTAAATATTTCGGGCGAAAATTGCAGGAATGTTAATGGGTTAAAAAGACGGCGTTACGAATCAGCCTTACTTCAGCAGCATGGTGATGTGGTTGGTCTGCAGCTTCAGCTCCTTGATGGCGCAGGCCACCGGGTCGCCAGAGGCCTGGGCTTCCTTCACGATGACGCCGATCTCGGTCCAGTCCACCTGGTTGGCCAGCGCGCTGCGCACCACCTGCAGCGCCCTCTCCACCTCCGGCAGGTTCATCTCCACCAGCTCGCCCTTCAGTCTGTCCACCTCCTGTGACGCACGGCGACAACGTCAGCGTAAACGAACGCCTCCCGGACGCCGGTTTGCTGCGTCAGCGACTGACCTGCGCTTGGTGCAAGGCCTCCAGCCGCTGCTCGTGGTCCTTCTTCACGTTCTCCAGCTTCTTCAGAGCCTGTTTCTCCAGCTGCAGGGCCTTCATGTCGATCTTCTGGCTCTCCATCTTGGAATAGAACTCATCCACCGCCTGCGGAGAGGTAACAATTCCTGTCAGCTTTCTCTCACCAAGACGAGAAGCGACCGGTCGGGCTGATTCTCACCTTGTCGAAGGTGTCGAACTCCAGATGAGGGCTGTTTTTGTGCTGGGCGAAGAGGAACGGGTGGAACTCGTCGTACCTGCGAGGAGATGTCGGTGGAGAAACCATACGGCTGGAGAAATGTGCAGATTTAAATTAAACACGTACGTGAGGAGCTCTTCACCGGGCTTCCCCGGAGCCAAACTCGGTTTCTTCTCACTCTTCTGGATGATGTAACCCTTGGCACACAGAAACGAGACGGACACAAATGGAATAAATGAAAAGCAGAATCGAAAACATCCTAAAACGTCTCATGATCTATCAGGAGAATCGTTTTTTTTAGCTGTATTTATGTGACAGACCAACACAAAGTAGCACAAAGCTACAAGACAATTCTTTAGATCTACAAAAAACATGATTTTAACATAGAAAACAATAAATGAAACATTTAATATTTTAATGAAACTAATAATGTAGGAATTCTTAGGGATTGTAGATGCAAAACACAAAATAAATGATTAAGTTTTCAAATATTTCAGAGGGGCTCATTTTAAAATCTTTTTCCCAGCAGAAAGAACAGGGTTTGAGTCTCCCTTTCTTTGAAAAAATTTGTTATTTTTAGCTATGCTTTTGCGTTAGATGTTCGCGCAATGAACCGGGACATTTCCGACTCACTTTGCCGCTGAATCTCTCCGTTTTTTCCAGGTATGTTTCGGCGAGCTGCAGGGCTTCCAGGACTTTAGGTGCGACTGAGAAACGAACCAAGTAGAAAGACAGCTTTCTAACAAGGCGATAAAACAGAAGGAGGAGGAGGATGGAAGGGTCCTGTCGGGCCACCGTACCTTCGGAGATGTCAGTTTGGCCGTCGATTTTCAAAGAGCCGGGCAGTCCCGCTTCCATCAAGCTGTGCTCTATCAGAGCCGCTCCGTAGGCTGGAGACACAAAACAGGGAAGAAAAAGTCTTATTTATATATTTCCTTCTCAGAATAAAATGAAACCAAAAGCCATTAAGGTCCAACCTTTTCAGTTTGAATCGGGACAAGACAGCAGAATTAAACTGTTTGTCCTTTTTGCCATTTCATAACTCCATGTTTATAACATTCTGGGACAATTAGCTGCAAAATGTTACAAGTGAAACGCCTTCTGTCAAGTAAAAACACAATGCTGACTTTAGCTCCAGATTTATTACGTCGTGTAAAATCTGCGGCGTCGTTTATCAAACGTTCGTAGAAACAGTCCTATTATTCTATCCTAGAAATCTAGAATGTTCGTACGAATAGTACAAATTTTTCCTCCGCTAATCATCTGCTTATGAAACCCCGCATTGTGCCCGTTCACACCCGTTTGCACACGGAAACGCCCTCAATTAACCGCATTTGGTAGCAACAAATCCTCTGACACGTGCAGTGAACCCTTGTGTTCCTCCACAAAAATAATGGCGGAGAGAGAGCAAAAAGAGGAATTTGAGTGCGACCGAGACTGATGTGAAACTAAAGATTTTGACTAAACCGCAACTATGCACTTAGATGATGTCATCAAGCTGTCCTTCATACTTTACAGCAGGCAAATAACGATAAATACTAATGTACAGTTTCAGTTTTACAATAGATACTGCAAGTTTTACCTTTTTTGTGTTTCATTCAACGGAAAAGAAACCCGTTGAACTTTTCTTGAATTCAAATATGTGCAGGTTTAATTTTGTGCGATATTCAATTTATGAATAGGTAACCAGGAAAGTTTTAACTGTATTTTCATAACATTTAGCTTTTATTTGATCTAAGATATCTTCATCTTACTTATATTTATGAAAAAGATTTGAGTTTATTCTTTTTTAGATTCATTTTTTTCCCACCGTAAAGTTTCTTCCAATTTAGTTCCAAACCTTTTGGAAGTTGTTCTGCTGCGATGTATCTGCAAAGTGAGAATGCCATTTTAATGTATATGAATAAAAGACAGAGAATGTATTGCAAGAGAAATCGTCACCAATAGGGAAGCAATGATACCAGTTTAAACCGAAACAAAATGCCGATTACGATGCTTCTACCACACAGGAAGTTTTGTTCTCTTCTCTGCTTGTTACAACAAATAATTGTGAATTGCATTAAAATAAAATACAAATGAATTAAATTTCAAATGAAAACCAAACATTTTCTGCAGAGTTTACGCATTTTAAGTATCGGTTCATGGCATCTATTAACTTGAACTGATAAGAGTACATTAGAGCGGTATTGGTGCATCCCTAGTTACCGTACATGCTTTAGAAAATATTGTGATATAAATGCCCCCGTTCTAGAACAGCTGTTAAACAATAAATCTGCTCCCAACAAACATGAATTGTACTAATTAACCAAACAAATAATAATATTTTAATTATTCATAATATTTATAACAATTACACAGAAAATGATTGTTTTTCGTTTCTACTTTTTGTTTTGTGGACATTTTTATTAATATTTTAGTTTTTATCCATTTCACAATAATTATTTTTTAACAAGCAGAGAAGAAAATAAAACAACTCTTCCAATTTATTGCATAATTTGTGTGGTAGAAGTATCAGCATTGGTACTCTGTATCGGCAAGTACTGAGATCCAAGTATCGGTTAGGAAAAAGTGGTATTGTTGCATCCTTTACGCTTATAAAAGAAAATTCTCGATTGTGCATCAATCACTGGTGTTGTGGTGCCAATTACAGAATGTACGAATCTTAACCTGTTAAGCCCACAGAGTTACAGATATATTCATCTGCTATAAAAAGATAATAAAAACAGGACGAATGTGTTCATTTTTCAGTCCAAACATGAATATTTAGAAATGATTATAAGTAATTTATATTACGTAAATCCAACTGCTGGGCGGCCATATTTGTATTCCAATGGAAGAGAAGAAGCTGCTGAAGGATAGCAAACAATCTCTTTGGTTATTTTGAATTGAGAACCATTTGTTTTTGATCATAGAACAAAAAAACATTACTCATTTTACAGCATCTCCATCTTCTCCATTTGGAGACAAAATTATATATCGTGATCGGGCTGGGCGGTATGGCAAATTTTCATATCACGGTATTTTGAAAAAACATATCGGTATTACAGTACTTAACGGTATTTTTTTCCCATACAAGACCGTTCATATCCACATTATCTTATAAGAATGAAGAATATAAAAATGTGTTTTAAATAGCCCATTTTACTGCCATATGGACTGCATCATATTGTTTTTTTCTAGACACAGGTAAATGATATGAAAACAATTAAAATGATAATGATTCTAGTAGACATTGTTGATGTTCTAAGGCTGAATGTATAATTTTTTTAAAACCTCACTTTGGTGCAAGCAGCAAATTGCATCTTCTAATTGCTTTGCATGTAGTACTGAAGAATCCCACTAGGGGGCAGAGTACAGACTCAGACCGGATTTTGCCCAAGAAGAAGTAAAATAAACATTGTAGGAGATTATTAGCTGGTTAAAATTCAGATAAAAAAAAAAGAGGTCAGAAGTATCGTAGATGGTATGTAAAACATATTTATCGCTATTAATGATTTCTTTCCTACTGGTTTTGCCGCCGTTGACCGCGTTTACCTACAGAAGGTCAAATAGCGCTCAACACTTCCCCCTACTGGTTACTCTCAATAGCGTTTGTTAAAGGTTCGGTTCTCGTCTGACATTTTAAAGCCGATAAAGTTTTTAAACTATAGACGAGGCTCCTCTTTTTTGGGAATTACTTCATCAGGATTGCGTGCTTCGCTCCTGCCAGCAGCTGCACTTAGTTAAAAACGTTATTTTCTGCACTGTGACGAAGAACGCGTAGCAGTGAAATCGTTCCTGCCTGAAACACTTCCCCTCATTAAACGTTCCTGAAGTTGTCTTAGCTATTCACTGGTATAGCGGTATATTAAAAATTCATATCATAACGAAAATAATCACCTGTTTTCAGTATGAACCGATACACCGCCCAGGCCTAATCGCGATGCTTTTTAAAAAATATTTATTGATTTTATACTGATCAAAATAGAAGAAATTGATAAAACACAACTTAAATTTCTTATCCAAAAATTTTGTAGATTGTTTTTGACTCCAGTAGATGGAAATAAGTTGTATTTTTCAGCCAGTTTTTATTTGAAGTGGAAAGAGCCAAATTCAGTTTCTGGCTGGTGGTGTCTTTACTAAAACCTTTCTTGAAGCTTTTGCCTTTGCTCAATTTCTTACAAATGTGGTATATGTACGGTTTAGGAGTTGCTGAATGTGTTGTGCATGGAAACATTGTCAGTACAGTGTTTTCCTGTGTCAAACATGAAAACATAAAACATAAATACATTTCCAGTTTACTCAGGCAGAGTATCAGACATAAGATTTTTGAACATGCATATTAACTTCATTAATGTGGCGCAATTCTTAATTTACTTTTGGTATTTCTCTTAGGCTTTTTTCCCCCAGAAGATCGTAAATGGCCCCCGGGCCGCACTTTGCCGTAAGCAATGTGTAGAATTGTTCCTACGCCAGGAATACGGTGGATAAAAGTGGGACCTGGACTAACTTAGAAGAGCTCTGTTTGGAAAATCTGAAACTTTCTGACCTTTTGAATAGTTTCTAGACCTAAAGGCACATTTATTGAAGTCCAAACTTTAAATACAGATCAGTGAAATGTTAGAATGTATAAATCTTTATGTCGTGTGAAAAAAAAAGAAGAAAATCATATTTTTTTCCCCAAAAACTCGTTTCTTATTTCTGCTATAGAGGCGGTTACTCACGCAGATGTGGGTTCAGGACTCTTTTCACCGGCTCGCCGTGTTGCGCCTTGCCTAAGATTTCTGAGAGTCTGTAAAACAGCATCAGGGACACATCTCTGTTGCTCACAACCAGGGTTCAGCAGATTATGATGTGCGCCGTCGTTACCTGTCCAACGTGATGAGGGGTTCCGGGGGCCTGGCGCTCTCCACCGGGTAGCGCTCCCTCACCGCTATCTTGACATCTTCCGCCTCTGCCGTACGGAACCTCAGCAGGTTCAGGATGGTGTACTCGTGGTCCGCCAGGATGATGTTACCCTGCGAGACGAGACGGAAAAAACACGCGGCTGGATCAGCGACACGGGTGCGTTGGACACCGGGATTCTTCGACAGCGCAGCGTTCTGACCCTGTCGTAGAGCTCGACGATCAGGTGGTAGGCGGCCTCGTCCGACCCGAACTGGATGTCGACGATCCTGTCGATTCCAAGCTGCTTCACCTCCGTCAGCCGCCGGCTCTTTAGGTGTTTTCGACACTGTGAGGGGGAAAAAAATAAACTTTTTTAACCGGTTTTAGAAAAGTAAAAGCTGATCAAATGTCTAAAAATAAAAAGCACGCATTTTATTTGGATTATAGTAGCCTAGACATCAGCATTGGCTGGGTTAAAGTCACGTTTTTGGAGTTTTCAATCATCTGGTAATGCAATATTCTCATAAGAGTTATTTTTGGCGTAATTCACGCATGTCTGAGTATTCCTCCTGTATGCTGTTCTCTGAGCAGATGCACCGCCCCTGCAGAGAGAGCAGCCAACCTCTGATAGAGTTGCAAACACACCCTCCCCCTTCTCAAAGCTCATAGCTGCTCCGGTTTTTGGCATCTTAAAACACTTTTTTGTTGGATTTTTTACTTTCTCTTTGAAAACGGCCGTTTGGCTGCAGGGATTACAGGATTTATTCTACATTCCTAAAGGACAGCAGCTGGATCAAAGAACAAAGACGCCTGATGAACAGAGAAGTAAGTGGCTACATGCTAATGCTAAGCTGCTTATGTGATCTTATAACAGCATTGTGTGGTTAACTAATTGATCTGTAGCATCTCAGGATGTTCAGTAAATGGGTGCAAACAACACCCACGGCTTTTTTATAAACTGGCCTGGAAAGATTTGCTTACTGGACCCAGCTACGTTGGTTTGGGCTCCGTCTAAAGCCTGGTAGATTTAGCAGCCGAAATAAACCAAATATACGAGGACTTAATTAACTTCATTGTGGTATTTGGTGCACTTAAATTTAAAGTCGGACTGCTGTTTGAGATAAGGCTCCGCTGTTTTTCTCAGTCAGAGCAGCTATGCACGGGAGAGGAGGGGAGCGGGGGGCAGGAGGCGGGTTTATAGAGAAACGAGCCGTTTTACTTCGTGGTCCAACATTAACTGCAGGATACAAGTTACATTTAAGGACAAACAATACATTACAACACCAACGGTAACATTTTATAATATATATGTGTATCCCAGAAGTTGAAAGCTCCAAGCTAGCATGATACAGCCCCTTTAAGTGTAGGCCAGCCAATCACAGCACTTCGTGTTAGTAGAGTTAGTTTGGGGTTAACGCCACAGGGAGCCAAAAGCCCCGCCCTTCTACTTCCTGTACGCGGGTCGAATAGGAATTAGAGTCAATGGAGCGATGATGACCGTGAATTTTCATGCAGAGAAAGGTATTTTTATGCTACTTTGTTCTAAATACCGTTACTGCTTTTAACCAAATGCTAAATGTTTTCATTAACCGATTCTCGTGTTTTATCGTTTTTTAATTTTCATACTCTTACATAAAAAAAATGGTGCGCTTCAATTACTAAATGTTTTTCTTTTGGTGATTCTCTGTTTTAATTTTCATACTTTTGGTTCCTTTATTAGTGAATCACGTAAAGCAGCTTGAATTGACTTGAGCTGAAAGTGTGCTGTATAAATAAAGTAGCCTTGCCTCGCTTATTTTCAACCCACGGGAAAAGTTACTTTTTTTTTTGCTAGACTCGGTTTTCCAATTATGTCCCTTCTGAAGATGTGTCTGATTTTATTTAGGGGTATCAGAGTTTAAGCTGGATGAATAAAAAAACAAAAAAACACACATGACACCTTTGTATATACCCTGATTCATGCACTATGATCGTGAAATGGTTGATGAGCTGTTCTCACCTTCATAGCGAATCCTGAAGGCATCATGTTCTTGGGCCATTCGAAGTCTGTGGAGTGAAAACGTGTCCCAGACTCTATCAGGAGGATGGCTTTGCTGTCTGGCCTGAAACAGCGACACAACACGGGGTTAAACCCCACAGATTGGTTCCCATCTGTGACTAAACTCATCCACCTGCAGGACTCAACTCAAAACTACCTTATTGACGCAAAAGGGAAACTAAATGTTACTGTAACTCATATTATTTAAGATTCTTCTCTGCTGCCTGGATATAGAGCTGCCACACTAACAGTCTTCAGTCAGAGTCCTCTTCAGACATGATTGACTGCTACTGGAGATAATTGCTTTGCAAAAACTTGAGTATGACATTTTAATTTCCCTTTGTGATGCATAAAGTCTTTTTCAATTAAATGTGTTGTAGTCCCGAGGAACATAATGAACAAAATTCTGAATGAAGCTCTCATTATAACCATTAATAATTCAAGTACAGAAAGCATGTCTGTAATAGTTTCATAATCTTTAGAAGAAAAGTTAGCTGTGTTTACTTCTGCAGACGGACCAGATAGGTCTTATTGTCGATGTCGTACACGTTATTCACTCTCATGCCGATGTAGCTGGGAGGAAAGGAGGAGAAATAAGTGAATGAGCGACCAGCATCTCTAAACAAATCAACATTAGCCGCGTTAGCATCGGGCTAAGCTAGCGTTAGCTCCGGCTAACAGACGTCACTTACTTGGCCCTGATCTCGGCCACAACAGCCCGGATGTCCACGGTGGTGAACCTGGTTTTCATTGTGATTTGGATCCACGCTGAGCTGCCGCAAATTCAAGAACTGCAATAAAGTTACATATCTGAGGCAGCAACCAGAAAACCATGCAGGGCAGCTCTGCACATGCGCAGTCTAGTAGAGACGGAGGGACGTCCGCTTCGTGCGTCATCGTCAACGCCATATTGTGAGGGGTAGCTTTGGTTAACCGTCCTCAAAAAAACGGTTATTTTTTCAGCGTATATAGTAACTATTCGATTAACATTAAAATAAATCACAAAAATTATTGTGATATTATAGTTAATTGTATAAATAATAGATCAAAACTTCTGAAGCTATTCCCCAAAAAAGCAATAATAGCTCTAAAATAAAAACAGATCTGAAGGAGAAGATTTAAGGTTTGAATTTTAATCCTGAAATACAAACTAATTTAGTTTATTTGAAGATGGGTTTTTTTCTTATTAAGGTCATTTAAAGTCAGTTTTATTCCATTTTACACAATCCATCATACTGGTTGTTCTGCTTTATTTTGAATTGCTGAAAATGTTTAATCTCAGTTACTATCACTATTTATACTGACATCAACATTTATATTGTAATTAACTTTTTTAAAAAGTGATAGAAATACTTTATTTATCAAAAAAGCTAAATTGAACATCATTGATATCGTAAATCAGCCAATTTTTGTATGATTTAAATTGTATTTTTTATTGCTAAATATAAAGAAGTCTGTTTTTATTTTGTTTAAGAACGCCATTTATTTTGGTGGATCGTGCTCCAAAGTGGGTGGGTCTATGCCAACTGGGGCCCACCCATAGCTACGCTTCTGCTATGTGGCATAAAAGTCTCATTAATATGAGGCTCATGTTTATGAAAATATTTGAATTAAAATTCGTTTATTCCACTCAAAGGACCCAGCTTTTAATTCCAGTAACTCTGCTGTTTCCACCAACTTGCCACTCACAATATGGCGAACGGTGCGAAAATGAAATGGTCCACGCCTTTTACTGACAGCAGTCATCATCGGTGAACAGAAAGGATTGTAGATGATATGAAGCGGCGTCTGGAAGCGAAATGCTGCTCTACGCGTCCGGTGAAAGAGCCGCTCCCCTCCTGTAAGCCGCCGGGCTCAGCGTCCGCTTCTCCCCCGCCTGTGTGCACCGATGATGCGCTACTCCAACTGGCTCATTGACGTGAAGAACAGGGCAAGACTGAGGGATGCGTGCGGGTCGACCCCGGACCCCGACGCGGACCGGATCCACGGTGGCGTGGAAACGCAGAATAACAACCACCACCAACTGCAGCCCAACCAGAAACCCGCGGAGCTTCCGGTCAGGACCCACCTCTGGAGAAATGGTAACGGCCCGATTAAAGGTTCGGTTCGGTGTGATATCTGGGCCTGCGGTGGATAATAACGACCGAGCTTGTCCCGCAGGAGAAAAGGTCCGGGTTATCGTGTCTTTAGAGAGAGAGACATCTCCGGCGGAATCACGTCTGACTTCACGTCTCCTCCGCGGGTCAAAGCGGAGGGCGAAGGCGTGCTCCGTTACCAAGGCAACGGTCAGCCAACAGGGCGCAGCGGCGAGGCTAGGCTAGCTCCAAAAAAACACAGCTTCCGCCTCCTTTAGAGGGGAAAAAAAATCTAGTTTTTAGGTTTTTATTGGCATGTTCCGGGCTGATTAACAGGCTGCAGAGACCCGGCTGACATGCGGAGGCAGAAAGTGAAGGGAATGCAATGTAAGTAGCGAAAGAAACCGGTTTATTTCTCACAATTTACCTACTTGGAGTGACCTCAAACCATGCTTCTTTATATGTTTTTTTTTTCTTTTTCTTTATATGTTGGAACCGGAAAAACCCGACATAAATAGACAATACAACAAAAAGAAAGCCTATATTGCTGTTGTTTTTATTCAAATTTTAATATGTGTTTTGATGAACCTTACCTTTCTTCTAGTGCCAGAATCAAAACGGAATGGGTCACCTTTATAAAATAATAATTTAGATTTTTCTAAACCTCTGAGGTAAAAATGATCAGATCAGATTAATTAAATAAAAACAAAATTGTCAAAAGTTCGATGATTATGGAGGACCAAATCTGACATAATTAAAAATAAAAGCAGAAATAGGTATATATTTTCCTTTTCGTCATACATGCATTTTTGCAAAGAAATGTTTGTTTTTCTTTTCCATACTATGTGCATTTTCGTCCAAAACATTTATATTTAGTTTTTCCTTTTCGTTACACAGGCATTATTATAAAGGAAAATATTGTATTTTTTCTTTTTCTCATACATTCATTTTAGTCAAGGAAGAAGAATATCATTTTTTTCCTTTTCCTTATACATGCATTTTCAGCAAAAAAAATACATAATTTTCCTAATATGTGGAGCGACAAGCCTATACATCCAAAATCTAAAGAACTAATGGCTATGCTTCATTATAAGTAGCTTCTCACTCATCACTGACTGTATTACTTTCTAGATAGCAACAGTACTCCTCAAACGGTTTTAATAATGTCAGTTTTGGTCCTCCATATTTATGGGATTTTCGTTAAATTCACAATATGGAAACAATCTCTCTCACAAAACTTGTTTAATTTTTCATGAAGTCAATGAACAGAGCAAGTTAATTCATAAGCGAGCTTAGCGATTGCTTTGGGCCCCCATAAATGCCGAAATTAAAAATAAACTACAGATGTAAAACATTTATGAAAATGTGAAAATTATTCCATTTGATTTAGTTTTGTTTGTGCAGAATTTTAAAAACATTAAATGTTTATTTTTTTTAATTTGTAACTATTTTATTAATATTTAAAATAAAAATTCTCTCATTTTGAAAATTTCATATGTTTTCGAATTAAATATATTTAAATGAACAAAAAATTTATATACTGTGACTTTTAATTTACAAGAAATAATCATATTAAAAAATGTGAATTAAAACAGATTTAAAGTTACTTTTTAATATTCATTGTTAAAACCTGAAGCTTTTCTATTTTGTTTGAGCTTCAGATCGTCTCAGATAATATTAACAATTAATCCTGATCGGTTTTTATGGATCAGCTAAATAAACTGTGCCTATCAGATTAGAACAAATCTTGTTATTGTGGGTAGTGGTCTGAACAGAAAGGGGGCGCCCCTGAGCCAGAATCTCCTTAGGGACCCATAAGACTGTTTCCACTGTCCCTAGATGCTTGTTCCGGAGGGGCTGAATGCAGTTCCTTCAATAGAAACCTTTAGAAAATTAATTTGACTGAATTGTGTTCTAATTATGAAAGAAGAGGACTGTATGTTGAATCTGTAGAATCTGTCTGCAGGATTGGGTTGTTCTGGTATTAACTGGATCCAGTTGATCAACCTGTTCATTACAGTTTTATTGCCATGATTGCAGGTTACAAAATAATCAAGAAAATCGGGGAGGGCACGTTCTCTGAGGTGCTGAAAACTCAGAGCCTTAGAGATGGGAAGTTTTACGCCTGTAAAACCATGAAGCAGACGTTAAACAGGTACGTGCAAAAGTTTTCGCTCCCGTGTTAAGATGCCAGGTTTTTGTTTTTGTGGATTTAGATGGAGAAACTAACTAAATCGGATCGGTTTGAGAGCGGATATAGAACATTTAACAGTTTGGGTTTTTTGGGGGGGGGCGCATTAGTTAAGCCAGAAATAATTTAGATTTGTTAGCCTGTCAGATAAAAAAGGGGGAGTTCATTTTTCAGGGTCATAATTTTAATATTTTTTCCATTTATAAATGTCACAGTTTAAACTAAATGTTTGTTTTAAAAATTTAATATTTAGCACCAAATTAAATGTTTAGCTTGTCGACTGAATACTAAACATTTAGCTTCGGATTAAAATATTTAACCCAGAGTAAACCCTATTTAGCTAACAAATTCACTTGTCAAGTCACAGAAAAATTATATACATTTTATAAATATTTAGTTCTGTGCTAAAAGTGTGGTTGAAAAGTAAATATTTAGCTCACCAGTTTAGTTTGCTAACTAAATATATGGTTGAAAAGTGAAGTATTTATTTGGAATGTAAATATTAACTTTGTAAAACAAATATTTAGTTTCTAAACTAGCGAAATGATTCATTTGCAGATTAAATAATTAGCTTCCTATCTAAATATTTGGCAGGTAACCTAAATAACTAGTGTTTAATTCAATATTTAATTTACAAGCAAAATATTTACCTTTAAAACTAGGTAAATTATTAGTTTATAAAATAAATTAGCCTTTCTACTAAATAATTAGTATGACCATAATTAGTATCTAAACCAAATATTCAATTAATAGGCTAAGCGTTTAGTTTGTAAACTACCAAAATTATTAATTTACAAACTAAATAATCAGCCTTCTAATTAAATATTTAGTAATGAACCTCCATAGTATATAAAGGAAAAACTTAAGAAGCTAAATATTTGGTTTGTTAATTAAATTATTCGTTTGTTCTCTTATGGCAGACTAAATTGCCCAAATCATTGTTAACTTTTGAGTGTTTAACTCTACAAACGGCGCCTCAACGTCTATTAAGGGAAGGTGTTCTCTGAAAGTTTTACTTGCGTTTTCTCTGTTCGCCCCCCCACCCCCCAAGTCTGGAACAGGCCAGTAACCTGCGGGAGGTCCAGGCGATGAAGAGGCTGAGCCCTCACGCCAACATCGTCCAGCTGCATGAGCTGATCTAGTGAGTCCCGCTGCGTCGTCGCCTCATATTCCAACACGCCGTGGCCTGTCGCATTAATCTAACCCAATGTTTCAGTGACAAGCGGACAGGAACCGTCTCCCTGATATGCGAGCTGATGGAGATGAATATCTATGAGCTGATACGAGGTAAGAAGAATCCACTGGAATCAGAGCTGGAACTAGAGGTCGGTTAGATGGAGATGTTTATCTCTCTTTGCAGGGAGACAAACTCCCCTACCTGAATATGCAGTGAAGAGCTACATGTACCAGCTCTGCAGATCCCTGGCACACATGCACAGGTACGGCAGAAAACCAAAACGTACAGCGGTCTTAAAGAGAATTCAGAGTTTTACACCCGAGATCTTTCTCCTCCCCTTAAAACAGCTGCGGGATCTTTCACAGAGACGTGAAACCAGAAAACATTCTCATCAAAGTAAGACGCCGCCGTCACGAAGACGCGCACATCCGTCAGCGTGCAGGAAAAAGCTGCACTAACCTGGTTGTATTATTAATGTTGAAACTGGACATGAAGTTCAGCTCGGTTCTCCAGAGTTATCAGTTAGGAGAAGAGAAACAAAAAACATCCGCAGTCTTATTTCTAAAAAACGGTGGAGAAAATATCAGACGATTTTGTGAAACCGATTAAACCAAAACCAGTTGTTAATAAACAAACTGAGATTTATTATTATTTTGTGGCAACAGCAGGAGTGAAATCAATTTGAGGAAGGCCTAGTCAAAGCCTGGAGCTAAACCTGATGGACTCCTACCAAATAAACCAGATTAATGCAGCTCAATCCCTGCTTTTCACCAGGGCTGTGTGAACTTTTGGGTGTTTTCTGACTTCCTCTGCGATGCAGCAAAACGTTCTGAAGCTGGGCGACTTCGGCTCGTGCCGCAGCGTGTTCTCCAAGCCGCCTCACACCGAGTACATCTCCACCCGTTGGTACAGAGCCCCGGAGTGCCTCCTCACCGACGGATACTACGGCCTGAAGATGGACATCTGGAGCGCCGGCTGCGTCCTGTTCGAGGTCTTGAGGTGAGATTACGGCTGCGTCCCCCTGTCCTTGAACCGTCCCCAGGCGAATCAGCCCTTCTCCTCTCTGTGCTGCAGCTTGAATCCTCTCTTCCCGGGAACCAACGAGTTGGACCAGGTGGCCAAGATCCACAACGTGTTGGGGACGCCAGATCAAAGTCTGCTGCAGAAGTTCAAACAGTGAGTCCCGATCACAAAACCATCCACACACTTTAGACCTTCTCAGTTTTTTTTCACATTATATTTAATAAGAAACCTTAAAATTTCATATAAAAACCAAATATTTAATTAGGAAGCTAAATATTTAGTTTGTAAACTAGCTAAATTACTCATTTGCTGATTAAATAATTAGCTTCCTATCTAAATATTTGGCAGGGAACCTAAATAACTAGTGTTTAATTCAATATTTAATTAGAGCCACAAACGTAGACCCATAATGGCCGCCGTCTTCAAAAGTTAGTTAAGTTGGGTTATAGAAGGAAAAAAAACGGGAATTAATTTTTTTGTCAATTTTGCGTCCGTGTAATGTATTCGTTTATAAATACCAGTTTATAAACGAATACATTTATGTAATTGTAAATGTAATGTAGCTAGTTTACAAACTGAATAGTTTAGTTTGTAAACTAGGTAAATTATTAACGACTAAATAACTAGCTTCCTGACTAAATATTTGGTAAGGGACCTAAATAGCTAGTATATTAAATCAATATTTAATTAAGAAGCAAAAGTTTTAGTCCGTAAACTAGCTAAATTATTGGTTAACAAACTAAATAATTATCAACCGAAATAAATATTTCATTAGAAACCTTCATATTTTATATAAAAACTAAATATTTAATTAAGAAGCTAAATATTTAGTTTGTAAACTATCTAAATTATTCATTTGCAGATTAAATAATTAGCTTCCTATCTAAATATTTGGCAGGGAACCTAAATAACTAGTGTTAAATTCAATATTTAATTTACAAGCAAAATATTTAGCTTTAAAACTAGGTAAATTATTAGTTTATAAAATAAATTAGCCTTTCTACTAAATAATTAGTAATGACCATTAATAATTAGTATATAAACCAAATATTTAATTAATAGGCTAAGTGTTTAGTTTTTAAACTACCAAAATTCTTAATTTACAAACTAAATAATCAGCCTTCTAATTAAATATTTAGTAATGAACCTCAATAGTATATAAAGGAAAAAATTAAGAAGCTAAATATTTGGTTTGTAAACTAAATTATTAGTTTACAAGCTAAATTAGTCTCCCAACTAAGTATTTAGTAAGAAACAATTAGTATATAAACAAAAATTTAAGAGGCTAAGTATTTAGTTTGTAAACTAGCTAAAATATTAGTGTACAGACTAAATCATTAGCTTCAAACCAACAGGTTTACTAATTATTTATTTAATAAGCTAATTTACAGCTTAACTAATTATAATTTTGCATTTGTTTGGAATTTTTCTTTTTTATAAATGAAATGTGTAATAATTTAATTTATGGTACATTAGATAAATAATGACTTAACGGAGCATTTATTTATTGTCATTTGGCACTCTTCACACTCCATAGAGAAAATCATTTTCTAGCTTGCCGGGGAAATAATTTTTTTGTATCAAAAACAAACAGTATTTGTATTAATTCTCTCCATTCTTCTGCGCTAATGAGCTCAGAGTTTATGAAGAGCATCGTTTTTGAAGCCTTACCACTGATTCTCAGTTGGACTGAGATCCTGACTTTGACTAGGTCATTCCTTTGCATGAACCATCCCATAATATCTCTGGCTGGATGTTATGCTGCTCGTCCGCCCCAGTTTCAGGTCCTCTGCAGCAGGATGTAGCTTCTCTGTCCCTTCTTAAGAAACCCATCCCCCACAGCATGACGCTGCCACCACCCTGTCCTGAATGTGAAACGTACAAATGTGATAAAGACATCATGTGTAGACGTACAGTAACTAGATTTAATGGGTTCTTTCCTCCGTTTTTAGGTCTAGGGCGATGCATTTCAGCTTCCCTCCAAAGAAAGGAAGCGGCATTTCGCGGCTGCTCCCCGCCTGCCCCGCCCCGGCTCTCTCCTTGCTCTACCAGATGCTCGCCTACGACCCGGATGAGCGCATCTCCGCAGAAACCGCCCTGAGGCACACCTACTTCAGGGAGATCAGGTGGAGGGCTTTGTTATAGACCACAAAGAACAACTCGTGTGTTAGATTTAAAAAGGAGACGACCTAAAAACCGTGCCGGTGGTTTTGCCGCAGGATGGGAGAGAAGAAATCAGATACGCTGGAGAGAGTCTCCGAGAACGTAGACGGGATGGGAAACACGGTGACGTCAAAACAAATCTGGCGACCGACCAGACTTGGGAAGCAGCTGAGAGGAAGACAGCCCAGGCAGACGCCTTTAATAAACGTAAGACCCACCTGTGCAGGTCAGCCTGAGAAACTGGCAAGTCAAAGCTCGGCTTAAAGTCTTTGCCTCTCCTCAGCACAACGTGAAGCGTGCAGCAGAACCCCTGATCCGGAGGAACGCCCCCCACCCAGCAGAGCTGACCAGGCTCCACATGGCGCCTCATGGACCTCAGTTTGCATTCCCGTTCTCCACCATGCCGGCTTTTCCCCTCAACCACAGAGCAACGCTGCCGCCCATCACGCCAAAAAAGTGCCAGCCTCATGTGCTCAAGGCAAGTCTGAGCTTCTAAACCAAATGTTTAGTTATAAAGCTAAATCTTTAGCTTCGAGACTAAATATTTAGTTGGAGAGCTAAATATTTAGCTTGTAGAGCAAATATTTAGTTTCTAGACCAAGTATTTTGTTGGAAAGCTAAATATTTAGTTTTTCGACTATTTAGTTGGGAAGCTAAATATTTAGCTTGTAGAGACAATATTTAGTTGAGAGCTAAATATTTAGCTTGTAGAGCAAATATTTAGTTGGAGATGTAAATATTTAGTTTCTAGACTATATTTAGTTGGACACCTAAATATTTAGCTTGTAGAGCAAATATTTAGTTGGAAAGCTAAATATTTAGTTTCTAGACTATATTTAGTTGGACACCTAAATATTTAGCTTCTAGACCAAGTATTTAGTTGTAGAGCTAAATATTTAGTTTCTAGACCAAGTATTTAGTCAGAAAGCTAAATATTTAGTTTCTAGACTATATTTAGTTGGAGAGCTAAATATTTAGCTTCTAGACTAAATAGGTGGAAAGCTAAATACGTTTTCCCCATAGACTGAATATTAAGGTTCAAAATATTGTTATGAAGCTAAATAATTAGCTTGTAATCTAAATACTAATTAAATATTTAGCATCAAACTACATTTCAAGCTTCCAAATATTTTATTTGGAAGTTAAATATTTAGGTTCCTAACTTAAATATTTTGCTGGCAAACCAAATACTTAATAGGTTTCAAAAATAACAGTTTAACAAAATAGTTTAACAAAATATGTTTTCAATATTCTGTTTTAAAATGGGATATTTATAAATTCATAACATGGTATAATTAAGACATAGTCTGACTAAATGTTTTGTTTGAATTCTAAATTTTTAGGTTCTTAACTTCATATTAAGGTTCCAAAATAAGTAGTTTGCAAGCTGAACAGTTATATTACCAATAAAATACTTGGTTTTAAACCAAATAAACAAACGAAATACTTAAAGAAATTGTTGTTTCCTAACTAAATATTTAGCTTGGAAGCAAAATATTTATGTTCCAAACCAAATATTTAGCTTTAAACTGCGACATTTAAAAATTATATTAAATTATGTAGTAGTTTTCTCTCTCTTACGACTGGCTAACTAACTCAGATTTTGACAGCGTAACTTTGCAAACATTGTAATAAAACGCTTTTCTTGTTTCCAACACGTAGCGACTTTGATCTCTCCACAGGCCCAGGACGAACTGCCTCGCCTGCCACCTGTAGACCAGAAAAACGGGGAAACCTGAGAGCCAAAAACCGTCGAGTATCGGATGAGAACCGGACCGACCAGAAGGACCATAAAACCCGTCGTCATTTCAAGCTGCAGCCGATTTAAGAAATAAGACATTTAATGATTACAATGCTGTTAAAAAGTATTCCAACCTCATGCAAAGTTCTTTAAAAAGTTTTTTAAAATTTAATTATTTAATTTATTAAAAGGTAAAAGTCCACCTGACGAAGTGTGAAAAAGTAATCCGACCCTCGACCTAATAACCTGTTAACTGTGGATGAACTCAGACTCACTCTGCTCTGCTGAACCAGGCTTATTTAGACACACAAGGATTTGGGTCCAAACTTTAACTAGGCCACACTAGCTGTAATGCTCCAAATCATTCTTTCTTGTTTGTCATCATTGAATCGTGACCTCTGACCTTAGCCAAAGAGCTGTAGATGTGTTTCTGGGACCTCCTGGAAAGGCTCAGAACCTTACATATGGTTCTGGAACCTTTTCCAGCCGTCTGTCCGTCAGTTTTTCATCTGAAATCGTGGCACCAGAGTTTCCTTCTCGGGATCTTCCGTCCTACTTCATGAAGCCGCACGGGTTCTGTTTGGGTGATTTCTTGATTCTGCCTTTACCAATTGTGCTCAGCTTCTCCCCCTCCCCAAAAAAAAATTAACAAGAGAGGCGGATTACTTCCTCACACTCGGCCAGGTTAAGTTTTTTTTCTTTTCTTTCCTCAATAAATAAAACAAAGATCTGAAACATTTAGCTGTGGAAAGTTACACAAAGTTGGTATCGCACATCACTACAAAATAATTTCTAATAAAGGAGTAACACATTTTGACATTTGTCAAATATTTGAAATATTTACAACTAATAAAGCTAAATATTTAGTTGAAAAGTTAAATATTTAGTCTGCAAACTAAATTTTTAACAACTATTTAGTGTCTTGATGACATGTTAACCAAATATTTGACTTAAATATTTAGCTTCTTTACTAATTATTTAGGTTCCAAAATAAACATTTAGTTTGCAAGATAAACATTTAAATTCTTAACTAAATATTTATTATCTATGCTAAATATTTAGGTTCCAAACTAGATATTTAGTTCCTTAAAGACGTAGGAGTAAATATTTAACTTGAATATTTAGCTTCTATCCGAAATATTTAAGTTCCGAAACAAACATTTCCTTTGCAAGATAAATATTTAGGTTCTAAACTAGATATTTAGTTCCAGACTAAATATTTAGATTTCAAAGTAAATATGCATGTTCCATTCTAAATATTTATGTTACAGACTAGACATTTAGGAATCAAATATATAGCTTCTTTATTAAATATTTAGGTTCCAAAGTAAACATTTAAATTCTTAACTAGACATTTAGGGTCAATTTGAAATATTTATTTTCCATACTACATATTTAGGTTCTAAGCTAGATATTTAGATTAAAGACCAAATATTTAGTTTCCAAACTATTTATGTTCCATTCTAGATTTGAAGGTTCCAAACTATTTAGGTTCCATATCAAATATTTAGCTTCTTTACTAAATATTTAGGTTCCAAAATAAATATTTAGTTTGCAAGATAAACATTTAAATTCTTAACTAAATATTTATGCTCCATACTAAATATTTAGGTTCCAAACTATATATTCATGTTTCATTCTAGATTTGAAGGTTCCAAACTATTTAGGTTCCATATCAAATATTTAGCTTCTTTACTAAATATTTAGGTTCCAAAATAAATATTTGGTTTTCAAGATAATCATTTAAATTCTTCACTAGATATTTAGGTTTCCAGACCAACTATGGTCAATTTAAAATATTTGTGTCATACTACATATATAGGGTTCAAAACTAAATACAGACTAGTTTGAGTATTTTCCAGACTAGATATTTAGGTTCCAAAATAAACAATTTTTTAAAGATAAACCTTTAAATTCTTAAGTAGATAGTTAAGTTCCATTTACAATATGTGTTCCATAGAAAACTATTTATTTGTTACATTCCCAATATTTATATTACAGAAAAGACATTTAGGTTGCAAACTACATATTAAGGGCCCATTTTAACTATTTTTCAGACTAGATATTTAGGTTCAAAACGATCTTGTCAATTTAAGATTTAGTTTTATAGTTGTCAGTTAACTGAGAATTTAACGAGAGAGGGATTACTTCCTCAGATTTATTCTCTCACCTCTATAAATCAAATAGTGATGTAAAACATTTAGTTGTAATAAGTGATTAAATGTTAAAACGGCTCAATAACTAAAAAATAGATTATAATGAAGGAATGTGAGAATTGGCATTTAATTACATGTAAATAGCGGATAAGAAATTTATTTCATCTGTATTTTTTTGGGTCTAATGGAAATAGGCTAAATCAATAACCCCACTGGAAAAAACCAGCAGAGGAAAACACTGAACATCTACAGTTGACAACAAATACTCAATTCATGTGCGACTTTAAATCCATTTAATAAATCATCACGGGGTCAGAATGACCCCATTTATTCTGATTCACGGATGGGGTCATCTAACCGGAAATTTCACCTCCGAATAGAAGCGGCAGCGTTCCTGTTCTCCTTTACGAGAGACGTAAAGATCAATAATGTTTCAACACCGCTTAAAACTTCCCCATGATGCATCGAAACCACCGTTTGTTTTACCGGGCAAGACTGGGGGAGCTGCAGAGGTCCGTAGCACAGGTGGGACAACCTGACCTCAAAGACAAGAATGGGGAACAGGACGAGACTAAAGTTACGGGCGAGAAGCCATTTCAGGTGGAAGGAAGACTCGATCTCCTTAGAGAAACATGGTAGTGGCAGCATCATGCTGTGGAGATGCATGGAGCTAAATCCAGGAAGGAAACCTGTTAAAACCAACATGTCCTTTTCTATTTTGTGGGAAAGTTTGCGTGGTTCAGAGGTGGGTAGAGTAGTAAAATAAAAGTAGGACTACATCAACATATTTTTAAACCAGAACATATTTGGTAAAAAATGGCTAATCAAATATTGAGTGAATGCTCCGAGCTCACAGCATACAATTATTAAATAAATATGTAATATGACAAAAATGTAAAGCTATGTGTATATTCTGATGATTTAAAAAATTTAAATCCGAGAAAATGATTTCAAGTGATTAATTCTCAACATTAACCCAGTTTGGACGCGTCAAACATCTGGATTCCTCTGGTCGTGATTCCTGAGGAGGGAACTGCTTAAAACTGTTTTTTGTTGGGAATTAGTGTTTAAAAACGTGAGATTTTAATAAATAAGATCCCACCTAAAGGATTACTAAACAAAAACATGGACCCAAGTTACCTTTGTGGTGTGTAGGGCTGGGCGGTATGGGGAGCCTAAGCCCCGCCCTTCTACTTCCTGTCCACGGGTCCCTTAATGCCAAAAAAAATAAAAAAATAAATGAATGGGAGTCAAAGGAGCGATGAAAGTTATTTTCTCGATCGAAAATATGTCTGTGAATTTTAAAAACTAATTTTGATGCAGAGAAAACCGGAGGCAAATGTTACTTTAGGTTTTGTGTGAAAACATTTAGACTACAACTGCAGAAGAAGAAGGAGAGCGAGGGTCGTAGCCTCCAGGATGAAGAAAGGAGCATTAAACACGTAGAAAACCTCTGTAAATCCGACCATGTGGAAAGTAGCAGCTATTTCGGGGATAAAGCAGTCAACGGAGTGAGAGCCAGCATGGAGGAGAAGCTCTACAAGCTCTAGGTGAAGGTTTTATGTGCTATAGCTAGTGCTAGCTCCTGTTAGCAAAATGGCGTCATATATGCGACTTCTGACTTGTAGGCATTTTAAATGCGAATTTTTACAATCAAATAAAACCCAAATCACTGGACAAACAATCAAAATGTACTTCATTAGTTATTTAAAATCGAGGTTCTACATATGTGTGATTCAGGACCTAAGACAAAGCGGACCAGAAAATTACTTTTATCGCTCCATTAACTACCATTCATTAGTGTTTCGGTTTGGGGGCCGACAGGAAGGGGAGGGGCTTAGGCTCCCCATCGCTTCAAAATTAAATCTCCAATTTTTTCATACCAATAATGATTTTTTTTAAACTGTGTTTTCCTGAAAACAAACTGCAAGTTTTGAGAAATATTTTCAAAAAATTGCTTTTATTTCAATCGCCCCGTCCCAGAGTTGACCTGAAGTCCAAATCCAACTAAAAAAAAAGCTGTAAAATATCCGTGTAAAACGAGATGTTAGTTCCTGGGCAGATTGACATTAATTTTAATTAAGGAAGTCAGTGGTAGTGCATTGGTTTAAAAAACCCCAAAAAACCCTCAATTTTCCACCAATTAAATACTAAAACAAAAAATCAGATTAATCGATTAATCGCCCAGCCCTAATTAGACTCTATTGGCTTTACTGAGGAGGTGAAGGGACCAACACAGTTTGGATCTTCGATTGACTGTACAAGTAGTGGATTGGTATAAAAAAATAAATTAAAAAAAATCTCACATTTTACAGAAATATAATCTTGATAGAAAATCAGATTAATCGATACAATCGATTAATCGCCCAGCCCTAATTAGACTCTATTGGCTTTACTGAGGAGGTGAAGGGACCAACACAGTTTGGACCTTTGTTAGATAGTAAAAGTAGTGGATTGGTATAAAAAAATAAATAAAAAAAAAATCTCACATTTTACAAAAATGTAATCTTGATAGAAAATCCGATTAATCGATGCAATCATTCAATCGCTCAGCCCTAGTGGTGTGACTTATGAAAATGTTTTTTTAAACTCAAAAAGAGAAACAAGCAGAAACCAGTGTATTCAAGATTATTTTAATATTATTAATATGTATACTTTAGGCTTTAGAAATATAACTATCAATGACAAAACTTCCACTGCAGTAATGGTAGTTTGCTTAGGCCCCCCATCAAATCAATTAATTACAATATACACATTATGATACAGAGCAGATTTGAATCTGAAATAATATTAAAAATAAATGCTCAATAGATAAAGGTTTTAATACTTCTTTAGCATTTTCTTCACCTACTGTATGAGCCATTTGTGTATTAGCACACCCAACAATGTAAAGCCTTTTTCTTCTAACGAACTAACTTAAGTGCGAACCGTTTTTTGTTTTTTTTGCTTTAATAAAAAGACAATGATTGCAGCATCCTGCCTTTTGTTCCGTTAGAGTAAAAAAAAAAAAAAAAAAAAAAAACACAAAAAGGAGTCAGTGCAAAGTCATTAATGGGGGGAGATTTCTTTCTAGTCACACAGGACAGAAGTAGAGGGTGGAGACGGATGGACGTGGTTTTTTAAAAATGTGCGTTTTAGTCCAGACTGGCTTCTGGAGCCGGGTTCAACCAGGAAACTTTGGTTTCCAGAGGGGATAACAGTCTGACACAATATATTCATAAAAAGAGTGTTAAAACTCAGCGCCGTTGCACTACACCTCCCCCCCCCCCGTTTGGCTCCGCCTCCAACCGAGGCGACAAACGGCGTCAACAGAACCAGAGAGAGAGGTAAAAAAAAAAAACAACCAAATAAAAGGAAAACTTGCAACGCTTGCAGGGTGGAGAGCAGCATCAGACACTGGGTTGCAGGGTTCTTTAGCAGCAGAAATATTGTGGCTATACTACTGTCCCACTGGGAGAGCTGGCTTGGTTTTGGGATGACAATAAACCCTGGAAAAAGGAAAACAAGGAGGTTTGCATTGGGAAAATCAAAAAAAGAAAGAAAGAAATCAAGCAACAAAAAACAGCTTCCTAGCCCTGAACCAGCAGCTTTTCATGACCAAGGCACTTCCTTACTTCATATAACACCCACCCCCCCGCAGTTATCTAAACATCTGGATGATATTCCAAAAATATATTAACACCCCCATCCCCAATCAGGAACGAGAAGCTTGTTAAAAACACGGAAAAACTAAAGCCCCTCATTAAGGCTACCGCAGCAGATAGCCCGACTAATTAAGCACCAATATAAGCTGGTTAGAACCGGTATATACCTATGAAAATTAAGAGTAACAACCTTTTATTTCACTACAAAAATCAGAACAATAAAGCTTTATTTAGTGGAAGAGTAGCGGCTGTTATTCTTTACGATTTGAAACCAATCGGGATTTTTTTTTTGGAAACATAAATCAGAATATTACAACAGTTTTAGGGTCGTTTAAGGTTGAAAAAGAAATCATGGAGTTAATTTCTGCAACAAAAAAAAGTCTGAAATGTTTATCATTTAACTTATCTGCAAGAAAAGAATTCGCAAATTCACCAATGTGGAAAAGATTGGATTAGATTTGCGAGAATATAATGTTTTCTAGGATTAAAAGCTAAATTTCTTTTTTTTTTTTTTTTAGACAAAAAGAAATTTTCTGATGTTGCAAAGTCAGAAATTTATCAGGAGAAATAAAGTCTGATGTTGGCTGAGATTTTAAAATTGATTCTTTCCGACTGAAAAATGCTAGCGGTTAAATTTACGAGATGCACATCCGGATGTTTTTTTAAAAAGTGTTTTAGGGTCGTAGATAAAAAGAAACAAATCGATAAAATTTCTGCCAAAAATACGACCAAGTATTAGGGCCATTATAAACAAAAAAATATTTGGAGTAAAGTAAAATTATGAGTTTAAAGAGAAATTTTAAAATTAATCTCAGATATTTTCTGGGGGGGGGGGGAAGCGCAATTCTCCAACGTAGAAAAGTAGAAAATTTGAGAAATTTCTATGATTGAAGGGATACTTTCGGTATCTAAATTGAGATATTTGACATTTAAAGAATCAAATTTTTCCCCGCAAATGTTCTACCTTTCTTCAGAGAATTACGTTTTCCGTCAAAGAAAATATCTGAGATTAATCTCAAAATGTATCTTAACAAATTTTACGACTTTTGTAACAGAATTTTTGAGTTTTATTCTGGCAAGTTTACAATTTGTATGACTAAAAGCAAAAAAAAATTATATGTAAAAGATATTTTATCCCTCCAAAAACAAGTGATGTTGGCTGAGATTTTAAACCAGTTTATGACTGAAAATGGTGTTAAACTTACGAGATAAATATCAGGATATTTATCAAATGCATTCGAGATTTGTGCGGATTTCTTCACAGATCGGAACGACTCCTCGGACGGGAGAACGCGTGAGGAAGAAACGGCACCATGGCGACCTCCGGCAGCCATTAATAGCGAGTTCTTCGTGAAAATATGTGAAATTAACTGAGTTAACATGGTTGAAAATTTTCTTTAGTCTACAATGAAAAAAGAAAGAAAATCTGCCAAAAAGTCGTATTTTGACATCAATTTCACAAAATTCCCAGAAAAATCGTCAGAAATGCGGTCGAAAAGTCACGACTGCGCCCAAAAAAAAAAAAAAACTATACAGCATAAAATCTAGACTTTTTCTGACATTGTAAAGTCAGGAATGTTTAGGAAAAAGCTGAAGTTATCAGAAAGTGACGTCTGCTGAGATTTTGAATCAGATTTTTCCCACAGTTCAATAAGATGCACATTTTTAGTGGTCCATGGAGCTCTTTTCCAGGATCACAGCGACTTCTCCCAGGTTCAGATGAGGCCATGAACGCCTCGAACGGGAGACACTGTGAGGAAGAAACGGCAACATGGCCGCCTCCAGTAGCTGTTAGAGTGAGTTTTTCATGAAAAATATGTCAAATTAATCTAATAAAAACAATTTGAGGGCGTAATTCCTAGGGGTGTGAGGAAAAATCGATTCACGTTTGAATATCGATTCCTATTTAATGCGATTCGGAATCGATCCGAAATGTTTGAGAATCGATTCTCAAAAAAGATGTTTTCTGACCCTTTTCACATTTTCGCTTCGCGTAGTGTTTGTCATGCAACGGCCACCGTCGCATTGACAGGTCTGATGCGCCGTTGGCTAGCGCTGCACTAGCAGCTAGCTGTAGCCTCTAGGCTAAAGTTTCAGCATGAAAGACGAAAGAGAAATCCAGCCCGCCCCGTCTTTGCTGAAGGTAAATGTTTGGGCCGTCTAAAAGGTCTTCTACATGCTAATGACACCCTTGGCTAAAGTTTTATTATTTTTTATAAATCTGCAAATATATAAGAGCGATCTTTCTTTATAAGCTACATATAAACATCCAGCAGCGCTGCACACCTGTGGCGCTTTCAAGGGAGTCCGAAATATATGCTGAGTTCAATAAAGTTAGGACTTTTAAAATTTTTAACAAAAACAATGAAAATAATAACATAAGCCATACATTTCTGTTTAATGATGGTTGATAAGCAACATTTGGTGCATACTAAATATTTTTAACTTAATTTCTACTACGTACCTAAAAACAAACAAAATACATATTTCTTTTTTTTTTTTCTTAAAATATATCAGCATTTTTTTTTCAAGACTAGAAATTTTGTTTAAAAGGTCTTGGATGTCCAGTTGCAATTTCATGTCTTGTTACTTTGGAACCAGTTCCCTTCTCTCAACATAGATTGTAAAATCCATTTTGTGTTGATGCCCTATTACAGTCATGGCTCACTTCATCACAGACACTTGGCAGATCAAGTTGTGTGTATTACAAACAACAAATGATGAATGAAAGAGTATTGATTAAGAATTTTTTTTTAATTTGAATTGAGAATCATTTCTGAATCATATCGTCACCCCAAGAATCGGAATCGAATTGAATCGTGAGACGTTGTAAGATTCCCATCCCTAGTAATTCCCACCAAAGATTTTTCTTTTGTTCGTATTCCTTCAGAATATAAGGGTCTGTAATGTAGATAGAAGGTAAAAATGGAGTAAAAACTGTCAGAAATGTTCAGATTTCATTAATTTTCAAGAAAAAAATTCTGAACATTTGTCCACTTTAGGAAAGTCTAACATTTTCAATAAAAAAGAATCTTCTGAAGAAACCAGAAACCTTCCTAAAGGATTTAAAAGTTTCATTTACAAGCTGATCCCAGATCAGAATGACTGCAGGGTGCAACTTCAGATAATGCGACATAAGATGGAGCTGCATGGAGTCTCTCCTCACCGTCTCCCGTTCGAGGCGTTCAAGGCCTCATCTGAACCTGGGGAAAAAGTCGTCCCAATCCGGGAAAAAGTTGCATGAACCACCAACACCAAATAAATATGCGGATGTGTATCTCCTAAGTTTTATGACAGAGTATTAGAGCCATTGTAAAAAAAAATAAAAAATACTTTCTGGAGTAAATTTTTAAGAAAAATATTTAAAAAACGTTTTGCGTGGATTTTAAATCGGTTTAATAGGATGCAGATTTTAAATTTGACGGAGTGTTCGGGCCATTTCCAACCAAAAAACTGAGATTAAAGTCATTTTTTCAGAAAGAAAAATCTGAAATTCTGTCAAAAAGTAGTAAAATTACAATTAAAACCTCATAATTTTTTAGATCAATTGCACATATTTTCCAAAATAAAACGTGGAAATTCTCGGTCACAAAAGTCATAAAATTACGAGTTTAAAGACGGAAATTTAAGGATTAATCTCAGATATTTTCTAGGAGAAAAAAGCGCAATTCTATCATGTAGAAAAGTAGAAAATGTGTGAGGAAAAACTACATTTCTATGATTGCAGACAATTTTTCGACTTTACAATGTCAGAAATATCTTAAAGTCGAAAATGGACGTCTTGAATCATAGAAATTTCTTTGTTTTTTTTCTCTTGCTAATTTTCTACTTTACCCACATCATAGAATTACGCTTCTTAAAAAAAAAAAGAAAATATCTGAGATTAGTCTCAAAATACTCTTTAAACCCCTAATTTTACGACTTTCGCGACAGTTTTTTTCTGGAAAACATTTGCAATTAATCTCTGATTATTTTCTGTTGTTCTTGTTGTAATTTTACAATTTTTTGACAGAATTTCCTAGCTTTTTTTGTAAAGTATGTGTATTGTTTTTTTTTTTTTACAATGGCCTTAACACTGTCGTAAAATTTAACACTTAAATCCTATTAAACTGATTTAAAATCTAAGCAAAATCTTTTTTCCATTTTTTTTCTTGAAAACTTCAACTTATAATATTAGCTTAAATATTTAAAAAATATATGCTTCAAAAAATTGTGGAAAACTTAAGTTCTCTTCTAAATTCACAACCATTTAACAGAAAATTTGCGTTTTTTTTTTTCTTGAAAACACACAAAATTGAGCGAAACACTTAGTATTTCCTTTCTTTAATGCTCGGTCGTGCAATATGAGTTTAGCTTTTACGTCTGTTCAACAGAAAACGGTTGAATTTCTGACAGAATTAGCCAACCCAAAGTCGCCCTCCTGGGTTCCTGAACGTTTTATTTTGGCACAAATCTGGCCGCTTCTCTCCAAATGGTATAAAAACCGACTAGATTATGGTGTCTCCCCCCTTTTATAGGATTTATTAGCCTTTTAAAAACAACTTGAATTTTGTTTTAATAAACTACCGCTGCCGGAATATCCACCAATGTGAAAAATGTCGGGGGAAAAAACTTTTAATAAAAATAAATAGTAAAAACTTGCATTTAGGCGCTTCAACTGATAAAACTTGTAAATATTTGTTATGAATGTTGAAATCGGAGATTAATAATCCTTTGTGCGCCCAATAACCAAGGTTTAGGAACCTATTTTCAGAAATATTTGGGTATTAATTTCTTTAAAAGAAAAGGTTTTTATTCATGTGCATAGGGAGAGAAAAGGGAGAATCTTGGAGACGTCTCCGCCTGTAGAAAGTCGACCTACAGATCCGGGTTTCCAGGTGACTCTGCTAATTTTTTGCAGGTAAAAAAAAACCTTCCGATCATAGAAGCAGAAAGCACATTTTCACCGCTTTGCAGATGGATTTGAAACGCATGAGTGCTCCCCATGGAAGCAGATTTGAAGATTTCAAACGCTGTTTAGAAAAGGACAGCAGACATGACGTTAACACTTCCACATCTCCCGCTAGAAGGAACTTACCACTTTGCCCGGCCGCGCCCATGTGCAAATAAATCCCTCCTGACAAGCAGTCACTAAACAGTCCTCTAAAAATATGAGTACAGTCAGCCTCTCGTGTGCTATTTTTTTACAGATGAGCGGCTCGAGGAGCGGCACGTCCTCCATGCGCGGGCACAGCAGCGTGCCCAGAGTCTTGGCCGGGTCCGCCTTGCTCCTGCTCAGCAGGTTCAGCTTGTCGCTGCTCTTGCTGCTGATGTGACCCATGCTGTGGTTGCGTTTGTGGTCCTTGTCGTGGTGGCGCTCCTTGCGGTCGTGCAGGGACAGCGTGGCGAACTTGCTCACGCCCGTGGCGAGGGCGCCGTCCGCGATCCCGCCCGCGGCCTTGTTGGCGGCGGCGGCGTGCGGCAGGCTGTTGGAGCGCGGCAGCGCGGCGGAGGAGGGGGTGTTGGCCCCGCCGTTGTTGCCGTTCGCCGTGGCGTTGCCGGAGGGGAGGATGGTGGCGCCGGCGGAGTTCATCACGTTCGTGTGCGTCCGTGTCCGGGACAGAGGGAGGTGGGGGAACAGGATGTCCTCGGTGAGGTCCCAGAGGCAGAGCTGCGTGTCCTGCCCCACCGAGCCGAAGCGGTACGTCACGCTGACGGGCCGGCTGTCCGTGGAGTTGCGCTTGGAGAGCCGCGACTGGGTGCTGTTGGCGCGGTCGCGGCCGAAGTGGATCACCTGGTCCTGGAAGTCCTCGTCGCTGCCGCTGAACTCCATGGGGTCGCTGCTCTCCTCCACGCTGGTGGTGTAGTGGTCGAACGCCACCACGCTCACCCACGACTTGTGGCCGTGGCCGCGCGCGATGACCCTGCAGTCCAGGAAGGACCAGACGGTGACCAGGTCGTCCTCCCCGCCGGCCACGATGTACTTCCCGTCGGGGCTCCAGCACACGCACAGCAGGCCGCCGAAGTAGCTCTTCATGGTGCCGTGGAGCTCCACGGCGTCGAAGTTGAAGACGCGCAGGAAGCCGTCCTGGCTCACGCAGGCCAGGAACTTCCCGTCGGGGGAGAAGGCGAACTCGTTCAGCGCGCCCTCGCCCACCGTCCACCTCAGCAGGGGGTTCCGCGTGGATTTGCTCTTGCAGGTGTGGACCGAGTAGTTCTCGCCCTGCTTGAGCAGCTGGTAGTGCGGCGCCGTGGTGCCGCAGGTGTGCTCCACGTTGTACAGGTACATGCTGCCGCTGGCGTGGGAGACCAGGAAGAGGCTCTCAGAGCCCGGCACCCACTTCACGCACGTCACCCTGGACTTGTCGATCAACCTCTGAGGGCGGCGTTGAGGAGAGCAGAGGGAGAGGAGGTCATTTCACTGAAACCGACTGAGAGAGACATTAATGGAAGCAAAACCTGTGTAACCTGAGCAGGGCTCCATAGTCGAACCTCTGTCGGTGGCCTGAAGCGTGCAAAAAGCTCCAAGACCGCAGAGCCCAGGCAAAACTTCAAAATAAGAGCCTTAAATGTGCAAAAACGAGTCACTTCTGCACAGATTGTGATAGAAATGATGACTTTCCTGCCACGCTGGTGACTGTATGACAATGTGAACAAAGTGAGAGAAAATAATAATTATTCTACTAATATTATAAGGAGGATATCCACTACCATTTTATTTACTTTTATTTTTTTTAAGTGAAAACAGTGCTCAGCATAAATGAGTACACCCTTTAAAAAGTACAAATTTAATCAGTAGCTCAATGAAAAAAATTTACTCAACACTTATTTAATTCCATAACATGAAATTAAGGTTAATAATCTAATTTAGGGTCCATTAAGACCAGAAAAGTCCGGTTGTTTGGTCCAAACCAAAGGCAAACTATTGTCTTTTTCCTTTGGTGCGGTTTGTATTCAGACGGTTACGTTTTCCAAGTGGACTATATTGTTCTAAACAGCCACCGGTGTGACGATCGGTGCCGCTATTGGACTGCGATGACGTGGGCGTAGCAAGGCACAAATACGGATGGATGGACGTAAACAGCAGCAACGTCATATGGATATCAGAGCTGCAGGTGAGACCTGAGAGGAACTGGAGCCGCTGGCTGTTAGCACCGGGGCTAACGGCACGTCCGTAACCAAAAGCGTCAAAAGGCGCCACGCGCCCCCAGCTGGACGCTTGGACGTTCGCACCTCGAAGCGTGCCCACAGCGAAGTGGCTGAGATTTAAAATATGGCATTTTCACGCGCGTGAAGCTGGAAGTACAACAGCTTTTTCTCCGCCTGCACGCCACTCTCCAAATGAGGATCATAGTTACGTTTTTTTTTTTTGCTACTTTTAGTAATGCAACACGAAGATCATTAAAACCAGACATGATAAATTTGCGAAACGCTGGATTAGGGCCGAACGATGCTGGAAAAGATTCTAATGCGATTTTTTTTCTTCAATATTGCGATTAATTTTTTTGTCATGCATTTTTTAATTAATGCAAGCAAAATATTGTGTATTATAAACAGATTTTTATACATAATTTATTCTATTCCATAAAATGGACTTATTTAAAGACAATGGCAAATATTAACAACTTTATCTACTTTTAATCATCACACTCGATGGTCATCGGCGTCGTTCTGCAATCAAGATTTTCTTCCTTTTGATCCCAGCTAGTAATTCCCTCCGGCTGCAACGTTTTCAAGCTGTTATGGTGACGCCGTTTGTTGGACTGATGCGCGGTTACGATCAGAGCCAAGGTTGGGACGATGACTGAGTGATGAGAGGTGAATGCAGGAGTCTTTCCTGTTTATCTATTGCAGGGCTGTTTATTCTGAGAAAGCTGTCCTGTCTGTGTCAGGATCTCCCGACAACTGCTTGTCAGAGCAGCTCAAGTTTCACGATGCTCTGTTTGAATATTTGGAACAGCGAATGCCTGCAGTAAACAGAAGGAAAACGATGCGTTCTGCTCGTTCTAACCCCCCGACATGCTGACAGAATGATTAAACAGAAGACAAAGATCAGGAATTAACAACATTCACTACAGCATACGGGATATATATGTGGGTTAGAGAATATGAATAATTTGACAAAAGGGCGCACGTCTTGTGGCGTAGTTTCGGGTCGAGACCGTTTGTATTCAGACCTGAAGCGAACCTCACGGGCGCCGTGATTTTTAAGGACGGCACCAAATCTTTCTAGGCGTGGAATGAACAAGTTGGCGACATATTGCCTTCTTCATGAATAACCTCTTTTCAATCACCTTCACCCTGTTCTTCTTCAGAAACGCAACAGTAGCTGTAGATGTGTGTTTTTGGATAATTGTGTTGGAAAAAGTGATGGCAGCCCCACATAATGCATTTTTTCCCTGTGAAATCGTCACCTTTACAACACCATAAAGTTTTTAAACCATTAGTTCCAAAATCAGTGATCTTGGTCTCATCATTTCAGAGTATAGAGTCCCAGTAGTCTTCATCGTCTTCAGCAAATTCTAGGCGTGCTTTTTTGAGCATGGGCTTTAGGAGAGGCTTCCTTCATGGACGATACCCAGCATGCCGTTCCTCTGCAGTGTGCGCCGCATGGCGTCACGGGAAACGGCCACTCCAGTTTGGCTTTCTACTGCTTTAGCTAACTGCAGTGAACTTGCACGGCGATTTTCTTCAACCCTTCTCATCCGAAGACGCTCCTGTCGAGATGGTAACTTCCGTGGGTTTGAATGAATTTAGTTTTTCGTGCAAATGAATAAATCTTGTTTGCAATCAAAGGCCCACATTTGTTGGAGTATCTTGTAGTAGCTCAAAGAAAATGTTGATTCTGAAAGGAAACTAAAGGTTTTATGACATATATAGTATAGGGTGTACTCATTTATGCTGAGCGCTGTATATATATATATATATATATATATATAGAGATAGAGAGAGATAGAAAGCGTATATTAATGTAGTATTAGTAGAATTTTTTCTCTCACTGTAAAAGAAGAAAAGGTCGTCTGGACATTTTTACATAAAACATACATCTGATTACACCCCAAATATACAGGGGGGGTGTATATTCATCTATTAGTACTACTGGTATAGATTTCCCGTTAATATTGTTTGGCGGCAGAGGAACGGTTACAGTTTCTGCTTTGGAGCCCTGTTCAGCCTTCGTTTCCCCTTGAGGGACTTACGCACCTCCTCGTTGAAGAGTTTGCTCGTCTCCTTCTTGATGGGGTCGATGAGCTGCACCTGTCCAGCAGAGAAGCCCACCAGCAGGGACACGCACTCTGCCGTGGCCGTGAGGTGGTTGAAGTCGTGGCATGTGGGCTGCGTCCCTTTGTAAATACGCTTGTCTATGGGTTTGCTCAGGTCGGCGGCCTGAAGAGGAGAAAAGGAGCGAAAGAGATGCATGAAGAAATCTCTTAAAAATTAGCCTCTTTGACCAACATCTAAGATTGGTACACTCTTGTTCTTTGTTGTGTAGAATACAACAGAACAATCATTTATTGTCCCACAAAGGGAATGTCGGTTGCAACGGCAACAAAAGCAAGAAAAGAACACAATTCAAGAGTCTAGAGACAAAAAATATACACATTTTTATTATAGAAATAGTTACAAAAACAGAGTACTGTGCAGTTATGATACAGATAAAGTGGCTGTAATGTGCAACAGAGCATGATACTTAGAGGTTTAAATAATTACAAATATTTTGAAATATGTACAGAACAGACCAGGGAGGAAAATGTTTTAATTTTAGCTTGAAGGGAATTTATCAACAACTAAATCAGCAATTGGCCTTTGCTGCTGTTTTATATCGGTTTATTTCAGTACCCAAAAATCCATGTCAGTCAGGCCCTAAAAAATAAAATAAAAAGAATGGCCACAAAACTAAAATTAGACGTGAAAAATAAACATTTTCAGTCAAATCATTGCAGAGTTTCCACAGTTTAAGTGTTGGTTCATGCGATATTAGTACATTAGAACGGTATTGGCTCCAGTATCGGAACCGGTGCATCATTAATAAGGGAATAATTTTTATTGACGAATTAAAAAGGATTAGAAAATGATCCACGGCACAAAAAAAAATCTTGTAACACTCATTTTCATGCTCTTTTTTACATTTCACTCTAAAAACAAACATTTTTTTTAAGAAAGTGAGACCCAAACCCTGTTCTTTCTGCTGAGAAAAAGATTTTTGCTTTAAAATTAGCCCCTCTGAAATATTTAAATCTACAATCCTTTTTTTTTTTTTATCCCTTTTCCACAAGAATTTCTACCTTGTTATTTCCGTTGAAATATTATATGTTTAATTCACTCACAAGCGGGTAAAAAAAAACAGCCACTTCTTACAATAAAAGAGTTATTTTTGTGCCCAGTGTGCGTGATTTCGTAAAAAAAGTTTGGACATCTCTGTCTTAATGAGTTCAGGTCATCACAGCAGCATTCACACTTTTCCGTCGAGTTACTCGATTCCAAAAATTGCTCGAGGCAATACGGTGCCTCGTTAAACTCCTGATTATTCCACACGGACGGTTGCTTTGGATGCAACAATGCGAGGAACAGTAACGCGCGATGGATTTTGAATTTAGTTGACGCGAGACCGCGGAGAATAAAGATGCCCATAAACGGCAGAAAATGTGTAAAGTTTGGGATCGTCACATTCTTAAAAAAGAAGAGGACAAAGTACAGAGTATTTACTGCGAAGTAGAGCTGGTGTAGCACAGCAGTACGAGCTCAAAGATCCAGCATCAGAAAACATCCACGTGATGTTTCACCGAGCATCGCTGAAACAAAGTAACCTAAAGCCTGTAAATATTGATTTTCGCTAATTTTCATACTGTATTTGTAGCGATGTCATGTTTGATTAGATACGATGTTTAGCTTTGATGGTTTTTAAGTAGTAAACTTTATTCACGTTTTATCGGAAGACAGCCTTGTCCACACGTATCTGACAAAACGGAGATATTGTTCGACAGTTTGGCCCGTCATCCACACGTAACCGCAGATTATCTGCACACACAAAAAAAACAAATCTTTTAAAAAACTGGAGATCTGCGTTTTCAGTATCTGCGTGTTGATAGATGAAAACAAAGTATTAAGTGCCGTAACGTCTCTATCTGCGACAAAAAAATGCTCCAACATCACAGTTAAAAATCGCCTGCGACCAAAGTACGGACCAAAATACCAAAATGAAAGCAGAGATTTTGTTCTAGTGGCGACCCAATCAGAGCTGGTCACATTTGAGAGTTTTCATCTGTTAAAAGGACATTTAAAGTCATTTTTACTTTTTTCTACGGTTTATGTGACAATGTCTCAAACTCAGCTTTTCAAACTATTTAAGTGATTGGCGAAAAATAAAAAGAAAATCACAAAAAACTTTGCAACTTTTCACAGAAGCTTTTTCACAAAAAGGTGGATGGATTGTTTAGTTTATCAACTTACATTATTGCTGTGGGACGGAACAAATGTTAGAGTTGGAGTTCATTGTTTTTTTGAGGGATAAAAAGCAAATTCTTGATCATTTTACAGCCACAACATTTTCGTTAATGCATGATTTGTTTTGGTTGTTCAAAAACGTTGTCGTTTTGTTAAATTATCAGATTATTTGTTGGATAAATCGATAACGAAAAGAATCGATAGCTGCAGCCGTACTCTGGATCCCTACAACTGATATAAACTTTCTGGAATCTTCCAACCTTTTCGTCTTCGGTTTTATTTTTTGTTACAAAACTTTCACTGGGTAAAATGATTAAACTGAATTCGGTGAACAAACTACACCTGTCCTCTTGCCAACGACTCACCGGTGTCTAAAGCATAAAAATCATATAAAAAAAAAAAGACTTCCGTGTCCGTGAGGATCAGAAAGGAAACATTTTGAAACAATCCACCAGCTGAAGATGTTACAAAGATCACTGTGAACGAGTAACCCGGCGTATATTGTACATCGCCACAGCAACGGCGGCCCGATTGGTCAATGATTTACGGTGACAATCTGCTTTTAAACGGTTTCATAGAGAGAGCTCAGCTTGTATGAGACATTAGAGCGAGAAAACTAAAAGTGGAGCATATAGTTGCAAAATTAACCTATAGTTTTACAACACGAAATAATACCTTTGAGGGCTGCAGGAAATTGCAGTTGTAGGGTCGTTTTATTAGTGTTTCAAATAGGATTTTTTACCTGCTGCGTATGAACGAGCGTCTTTAGTCGTCTACACGATTCAGAAGAGGTCGTTTACTGTAAAGGGGTCTGCCTGCGACTCTGATGTTTCTGCCCAGGATGTATAACGTTAAAATGCTACTATGACGTTTTTAAATTCTTCGTTCTGAACAAAGTGGCCATTTTGACCTTTTTTTAAACGCATCTAGAAGCGGACCGCTTTGAGAAAACAAAAAGCTAGTGTTTTTCTTTTTTAACGACGGAGAGGATCATTTTTAATGAATTTGTACATCTACTAAAGAACAACTTATTTAATCAGCGAACAAATAATCAATGGTTTGAAGGGCATAAAGGGACATTTAAGCGTTTAAAACTCAGCAGGTGGGTTATTCTCAGATCAAATTCTCACATTTAAAGCCGTTCATAATCAGCTCCATGTTGCACCAGAGATCTGATCGTTCCACATGTTCCTAACAGAGCTCTTTGCTCTCAGACTGCAGGTTCTGGAAGCAGAATGGGACGCAGATCTTAAAGTTAAAGATGAGGTCTTCCTCTTAACTGCAGAACAGTCAACAATCGGCTGGGATTCCTTCAACAGAAAACAATTAAACCGATTGTAAAGTACGCATGATTGTGTGTCTTGTGCTGTGGCCCTATATAAATGAAATAAATTTAGTAGAAATCAATCAGAATTAAACTGCTATCAGTTTGGAGTAATAGTATTACTGTTTTAGATTAAAATAGTTTGTTTTCGCATCAACATACCAACTTAAGACAACTTTTTTTCTTAAAAATCTTTACAAACTACAGTTTTTTTGTTTTTAATATTAAATTAAAACATAACTAGTTAATTTTTCTGAATGCAATTTGAGATTTGTGTGGATATTTTTTTCAGTACGACCTAAAAAGTGAGCAATTATTCTCACAGGTTAGCTCTCTTACACGGAAGAATATTCATTTCTCTTCTTATTACCTCCTGAGATTTTAAAGTTGTTGTTTTATTATTACGTTTACTTCCTTAACTTTGTAACCACACAGAGAAGGAACGTTTCAAAAAATACGTTTAAATCAAAAGTAATCTTTACGAAAACAGCATGAATGTTTAGTGTTTCATGTCCGGGACGATGTTCCTCTAAATATGGTCACCCTGTTATAAACTGCTGACAGCTTCCTCACACACTGGACCCGAATCAGAACCAGGAAGCTCAGTATGTAGCAACGTTCACGTTTACCCTATAAGGGTTCAAATAATCTCGGGAAGTGAACGCTTAAACGCGGAGGGAGAAGTTGGACTCGGAAGAAACCGCTAATCGGCTAACTGTTAGCCTAGCATTAGCTCCGAGCTAACTAGCTCCGGCTGGTTTGAAAGTCAAGCCCCGTCAGAGTTACTAAACAGCGGAAAGATCAGCCTAAACTTCAGCAACAGCTGTGGGAGTAGAGGCGGAATCCCCGCTGACACCGGCCGACCAAGCACGGTACCTTTCTGACGCCTTTGTAGATGTAGAAGTACAGCTCACGGCCCACATTGAAGCAGATCCTGTCGCCGTTACCCGACTGGTCGTTGACGTTCACGAAGGAGACCTTGACGGGGTTGGAGCCCTGCGAGTTGAAAGGCACCCGATTGGGACGGCTGTATTCGGAGTGAGTGAGGAGTTTGTAGACGCCTTCCCGAGTGGTGAACTGAGTTTTAATTTCGTTCATCTCCTTCCCTCCTCCCTCCGCCGCCATCTTTTAATGTAACATTCATCCCTTTCCTCCAGGCCGGATCTTACGCACCGACGGCAGGAGGGGATTCCGACTCTCCCACTCCCCCCAGCGGTTCATAGAGGAACTGCAGAATGAGAGGTCAACAGCTGTTCTAGTATTCATATCATATTTATTCTCCTAAATTCTACTTTATTTTGAATTAAATAAAAAATAGATGACTAGTTAAAGAATAAACACGTAATAACGACATTTTCTCGTTGTTCCTGTATGTAGAATAGAATGCAATAGAATAGAATAATCATTTAATTTTCCCGCAAAGGGAAATTTGGTCGTAACAGCAGAAAACAACAACAACAGAACAGGACACAGAACAATTTTTACATGAGAAAAAAATAAAAAAACAGAAAAAAATATTTACTTAATGTACAATAGTTACAAACACAGAGTAGTGTACAGTTTCGCAGGTTATGAAAATACTAAAAAAGCTTGAAAAGTATAGATATTGCATTGAACTGTGCATTAAAGAGTAAGTGTATAACCTCCAACAAATCTGACAGAGCTCACACAAATATAGCCATCTGCGAGAGAAACAGACCTTTCAAATGAAAGCATTTGCAGCTTTCTAGGCATAAGTATTGATGAGTTATGATCAGATATGTACAGCAGCAGGTCGCCGAAGTTTCTCTTAAGATAAAACCCGACCACAGCTAAAAAACTTCATAAATCTGTGAGTTAAATCCGAAAGAGATCATACAAATATTTCCATCTGCACTGAAAAAAACAACTTGAAGGATTTACTTTAAAAATTATCGTAAGTATTTGCGCTCAACTTTTCTAAATTGTAATGCTGTGATATCAAGTGCAACTTACTTGCCAGTATCAAATAAAATAAACTTAACTCATAATGTAACTAAATTTTACTTAATTATATTGAATTTACCAGGTTGTGTTTATTAAAAGTAGTTAAATAAATTTAAATGCCCAAATTACAACAGTACAAGATGGAGGCTGGAATTGAACCAACATTTTCTGGATGCAACAGCTCTACATGGTTCTTCGTTTGACCTTTTCCTCTAACAAACAGAACTTGTACTTCAAGTGTGTTTAGTTAAATTGAAGCATGCTATTTTGGAACAACTAATTTTGTACTAAATATATTTTAATAGTAATTAAATTGTAGTAAAGCTCAACTTTAAGTGTATTTAGTATACTTTTATGTGCTAAAATGACTGTGTAGTTTTTGACGTACATTTTAGAAAATAGTCATTAAAATATTATGTAATAATAATTACATGAAGCACATTAATTGCAAAATATTGGCGATATGTTGCTGCAAATAGATCATTCTCAGGGAATTGAGCGTTTTGAATACAGCACTAGTTGGACCTCCGTTGTTGAGTTTCTTACTCGAAGACACAGATACCCCATGCTTGTGATAATTTAGGTATGCACTGCCCCCTACTGGCCGAGACCTACACACTGTGCCTTTAATATATATTTAGTATACTTTAAATATATGGTTTTACATGTACTAATATATATTTAATTAGTAAAATTAAAGCATACTTTGTATTGTAAATGGTGTACATTAAGAATTATTTCTTTACATACTATAAATATATACACTTTATACCACTTATATGTTCTTAATATGCTAAAATGTTTGATTACAACACATGTTCATTTCAAACTTTAAGAGAATATACCTTCATACATGGAGTTATTACTAAAATTTTATATTATTATCTACCAAGCAACTTGTGATGCAACACTTTAATGCCCCTGTAGGCCAAAGGATAATGCTGTCCATGCAGGTAATAGTGAATTCTCTAAAAAATTAAGTTGTTCTTTTCCCCAACATCTTTCTTTTGGAGACGTTGCTTTGACTCACGGTTCTGTGTCAGGTTTCTCCCAAGTGAATTGTGGGTAATTTCTTCTGTTTTCCTGTTGGACACATTTAAAAGCATATGCATGAACTAAAACCCATAAAATAAGGTTTATTTATCTGTTAACTTCTCTGCTTTTATACATAGGAATATCATATTTGTTTACCAAACTGATGAAACATTACAGAAAAAGCAGCAAGAATTAATTAGTATCTGTGTAATAAACACACAGTAAGAAATGTATAAAAGAACGGAAGAACTAGCGTGAATAACTTCACTTCATAATTAGACTCAAATGTAACTTAAAATACACTCAAACTTAATATTACAGTGTTGATATTAAAATGTGTTCTTTTAAAGTATGCTTTCAGTGTATCTTACAAAAACACTTCTGAGCATACAATTTAAAATATATCAAAAATATGTGAAAAAACAAATATCAGATAAGTACGCTTTAAAAAGTACACATAACTTTTATTTAAAGTACATTTTAGAAAAATCTATTTCTGTAAATCGTAACATAGTACAATTATTTTCAAGTGTGTTGTGTTGGTGTGTGTGTTTTTTTTTTTGTTTTTTTTTTTGGGTGTGTTTTTGTTTGTGGGGGTGGTTTTTTGTTTTGTGTTTTTTTGTGTTTGTGTTTTGGTTTGGTGTGTGTTGTTTTTGGGTTTTTGGGGGGTTTTTGGTTTTTGTTTTGGTGTTGTTGTTTGGTTTGGTTTGGTTGGTTTTTTTTTGTTGTTTTGTGGTGGTTTGTTTTGTTGTTTTTTGTTGTTTTTTTGTGTTTTGTTGGTTTTTTTTTGTGGTTGTTGGTTTTTTTGTGTTTTGGGGGTGTTTGTGTTGGGGGGTGGGGTTGGGGTTGTTTGGGGTTGTGGTGGTTTGGGTTTTGGTGGTTTTTGGGTGGGGGGCTGGAGTACCTAGAGGGAACCCACGCATGCACGGGGAGAACATGCAAACTCCATGCAGAAAAACCCACAACCTTCTTGCTGCAAGGCAACAGCGCTGAAAATATTTATATCAGAAAATGCTCAAATTAATATTAAATAAAACAAACCACGACTGGATTTTTTCCTCAAATCTAATTTATTTTGTGGAACAGTGCTTTCTAAAGAGTTTTGCCAGAGAACACCCCTGCAGAAACGTTAAAGTTTAAATCCACAACCAAACAAAAAGAAAAACTAGGCGTCAGCGACGTATAGTCGGTGTTGGTCGAAAACAATTCGCTTCACATCAGACTTTGACCACGTTTTGGGGCACAGAAAACATCGACAAACCAGCCTCACAAGAGTCAGGTGTGTGCGCATGAACACGTCAGCAATGTACGGGGTTTCCCAGTGGTTCCCAACCTGACTCAAAAAACCTACTCAAAAGTTGATCATTTTTTGTTTTGCAAAATAGAAAATCTTAGTTAAGACACCACTGACGAAAAATGTGTTGGGCAGACGAACATTTTTTACGTCGTAAGTGGAAATCTTTTTTTAAATCAAATCAACAATTGTGAGTTATCGTTTTTTACGGCGTGGGCTGAGGGGCTTGCTAGTTTTGTCGTAGTGTCGTTTTTTGGGAGTTGGGTCTTGATTGTGGTTGTCACTTTCGCTGCCGGCTTTAACATTTATTTTGTTTTTTTGCATGCAGGAAGAGTTGACCGTGTTCACCTCGATAACGGTCTCTGCTCTGGTGAGCCAGGAATATTGTCACGCAGGGTGTTCCGTAGGCGTAACAGATTCAAACAGAAATCAGTTCCATCCCTCTGTTGAAGTTTAAAGGAGTCTTTTAGCGATCCGGTACTTATGCAGACTAAAATAAAAGGGGAAAAACACTAATAATGATCTATAATTGTTTTATTTTATTTTTTAACAACTGGAAAAGCAAAGCACAGAAAATAAAATAAAAACTACAAAATAAAAAGTACAAAATGATTTACTAAATAAAAATATATCAAAAACTAAAAATACTATGTTGTCTAAAAAAGTTTAAGGTATTCAAATAAAAAATATCAGACATAACTTCCCCATAAAACAATGCAATTAAGAACCAAAATGAAAGATTTTGATTCCTAAAGTTTATGGTGCAAAATAAGCCCTTCCATTCTCTGCATCCTAATGCTGCAGCACTCAGGCAGTCAAACAAACCCTCTGTTTGTGTTTGGTGTATTTTAGCAAAGTGTTTGGTTAAATTACTCGTGTTCTGGCCTTTGCAAGCAAAGCTTTTATTGCATTTGGGACAGCGTGCATTGTCGGCTCCTGTTTTTTGTAAAACGAAGCAGAAGTTTGGATCGTTTCGTTCGCTGCCCATACAGTGTTTGACTTGTGTTTTTATCTCCCGCAAAAGATGAATACGACCTTAATTTTACCGTTGAGAGGACCGATGAGGCTGAAGCTTATCGTCCGGGTGGACCGTCAGAATCAGGCTAATTTAATACCGGGTTTCAGTACCCATAGTTACCTGTGGCAAGGTAGGTTTATTTGTAGAGCAGAATTCATACACAGGGCAATTCAAAGTGCATCAACATCAGCTTAAAAAATAATTAATTACAATAAAAAGCAAGAGTGCAGATAAAATACTTTCAATTGTCATATGCACGGGTAAAAATAACTGTTTTCAGCCTGGATTTAAACATTGTTAGAGTTGAGGCTTGTCTCATATCCTCATGAAGTCTGTTCCATATTTTAGCTGCCTGAAACTGAAATGCAGCCTCACCGGGTTTATTGTTGACTCTGGGAACCACCAGGAGACCCCTCCCTGAAGTTCTCAGCGCCCGAGATGGTTCATATGTCTCTAACATGTCAGAGATGTACTTTGGTGCCAAACCATGAAAAGAAACCAGCTAGATTGTACACAAGCAGAGTTGTTTTAAATTCTATTCTCTGAGCGACAGGAAGCCAGTGCAGAGACCGGAGCACTGGACTAATATGGTCGTATTTCCTGGTTCTTGTCAGGACTCCAGCAGCAGCATTTGGGATGTACTGCAACTCTCTAACAGCTCGTTTAGAGAGGCCAGTGAGCAGGCCGTTACAGTAGTCTAACCTGCTGGAGACAAATGCTCGGATAAGTCTCTCTAAGTCTGGTTTTCACACTATTCCTCTGATCTTAGCAATGTTTTTCAGATGGTAAAAAGCTGTTGATGTTAATGGTTTGATGTGGCTGTTTAAGTTCAGGTCCGAGTCCATGATTACCCCTAGATTTGTACCCTGATTTTTTTGGTTGAAGACCGTGAGACTCAGGATGACCGATAACACTTTCTCGCTTGTTTCTTTCTGTGACATGTACAAACTCCCAGTGTGTAACAAAATCACAAAAGGTCTGGCTGCTAAACTGTGTGCCGTTGTCTCAGTACAATCTCTGTGGTATGCGAAGTGGCGTTTGAGTTCGTTGATGACTGAAGCTGATGTTAAGTTTTCAAGGCTGTCCATTTCAAACCATCCAGAGTAAGAATCCACGAGCACAAGATAGCGGTGATTGTTCCACTCAAATATGTCCGTGGCTGTGACGGACCAGGGAAGATCTGGAACTAGATGTACACTGCTCTGCATAAATGAGCACACCCCCTTTAAAAAGTATTAATTTAATCAGCCGCTCAATGAACAAAAGAACCATTTCCAAACTTTCCACAAGGCCGAGTTTTGTTGAACACTTATTTAACTCCATAACATGAAATTAAGGTTAATAATCTAATTTAGATCACAAAATCTGTAGTTTTACTCAAATTGCTTGAAGCAAAAAATGAATACATCCCGCAACCAAAACTACATCATCTAGTATTTTGTATGAGCAACATGATTTTTAAGGACAGCACCAAGTCTTCTAGGCAATCTAGGCAACATCTATCTTTTTCCATTCTTCATGAATAACCTGTTTTAGAGCCTGGATGCTGGATGGAGAGGGATTCTCATCTTGTTGCTTCATCATTCCCCACAGGTGTTGGATTGGATTCAGATCAGGAGAAATATTTGGCCATTCAATCACCTTCATCCTGTTCTGCTTCAGAAATTCAACAGCAGCTTTACAGCTTTACATTGTTGAGTTCATTAAACCATCAATGAAATGCATCCCCACATGATGACACTGCCACCACCATGTTTCACTGCATTTTTCTTCTAAATCCTCACCTTTACGACACCATACCGTTTTTAAACCATCAGTTCCAAAAACAGCGATCTTGGTCTCATTACTCCATCAAAAATGTTTGCCTTTAATGAAAGAAATTTCTTAGTTTTTTTCTCACAAATTTTCTTCTATCCTACATCAGAAAATTAAGTGTTTTTCCTAGGAAATATCGTAAATTTATCTCAAATTTTCAGTCTTTTAACAAGTAATTTTACGATTGTTGTGACAAAGAATTTCAGAGTTTTTTTTTCTTGAAAATATGTGCAAATAATCTCAGAAATTAGGAGTTTTTACTTGTAATTTTGCTACTTTTTCACATCAGACAATTTCCGAGTTTATTTTGGGGGAAATGTAGGCTACTCTAAAATAATTTTATTTTATTTGCAATGGCCCTAATACTTCTTAGAAAATATCTGAAATTAATCTCAACATTTCTGACTTTCAGTTCGTAAGTTTATAACTTTGGTAAAAGAGAATTTCTGAGTTTTTTTCTGGAAAATATTTTCCAGGAAAAAAACTGGAAAATTCTCTGTCACAAAAGTCAAGATAAAATACAGAAATTTTTAGATTAATGTCAGATATTTTCTATGAAAAAAAGCATAATTCTGTGATGTAGAAAAGAAGATGATTTGCAAGAAGTAATGAAGAAATTTCTGCCATTAAAGGCAAACATTTTTTATATCTAAACTAAGATATTTCTGATATTGTAAAGTCAGAAAATTGTAAAATATGTCTTAAATCATGGAAATTTCTTAGGTTTGTTCGCAAAATTTCTACTTTTCTACAAAGTGTTTTTCATTCAAAAAATATCTTGAATTTCCGTCTTTTTTTCTGAAAAACATGTGCAATTAACCTCAGAAATTCTGATTTTTTTACTTTTACTTTTATTTTAGTTTTGCTTTTTTTTGACATCAGACATATTCTGAGTTTTTTTCTGGAAAATATGTTACTTTTATCTCAGAATTTCAGATTTTTGGGGTGGAAATTTACTCCAAAATTATTTGATTTTATCTATAATACTCTGTCGTGTCTATCTACTGTTCTACAGAACAGGAGCCTGCTGAAAAACAGTTTAACATTACACCAGGCGTTTCAATCTTTCCGTTTAATAAATAAATAAATTGCGCCCCCTGCTGGGCATACTGTTTCAGCGTTGAAGAGCTCGAACGACAAGGCACCTTGCACCGTCTTTTTTTAACTAATATTTATCTCCAAAGCCTTTTATTAACTAAGAAAATACATGGTTTAGTTGTTTAAAATGTTTTGTTAAATATAGGAAGAACAGATTGGGTAATTTTTTGCCGTTTCGTTGAATTATTCTAGTTAAAATTTCGACCTATCCCTCCTTATTAGGAACCAAATTCTTTAAAAACCTCAACTACAGGCATACTGAACCAGAAATAGCATAAAATAAGGCTATAAAGTAAAGGGGATTGGTAAAAAATAATTATTTGAAGCTCTCCTGCAGTTGCAGAATTATGTTTTATTTTGAAAAAGCATATAACCGGACGTTTTACGTTCACATTTCACCTGGTCCAGCGCTGATTTAAGCGAGTTTTCCTGCAGCGGGGTTTCATGAATTCCCATTAAATATTCACTATCCAAACGCCCCAGTAACACTGATGCCATGAGCTGCAGGAGAGGACGGCAGCATTCACTTCCAGGTACACAGCCCACATATTCTGATATGGTAACGCTTTAAAATGCGGTCAGCATGGGAAAGTTCTGCAGAGGTTCTGCTAACGAGCCATCATTTGATTCAGGTGCGCTGAACCAGGTAAACAAGTAAAACTTGCTGGATATCGGGCCACATAGTCCTTTAAGGAAACTAGGACGGAGTATTAGGGCCATTGTAAACATAAAATAAATATTTTGGAGTAAATTTCCGCCAAAAAAAACCTCAAATTCTGAGATTAAACTCATTTTCCAGAAATTCTCTGAGGTGAAAAAGTAGCAAAATTCCGAGTAAAAACTCAGAATTTCTGGGATTAATTTCACATAATTTCCAAGGGAAAAAAATAAAAAAATCTCGTTCACAAAAATCGTAAGGTTACAAGTTAAAAGGAAGAGGTTTTAAGCTTAATTTCATTTTTTTTTCTAGGAAAAACAGCTTAACTCTGATGTAGAAAATTTGAGACAAAAAATTTAAAAATTCCTATAATTAAAGGCATTCGTTCATAAAAGTTGTAAAATTACGAGTTGACATTTTTAGAATAATTTCAGATATTTTCTAGGAAAAAAAGCTTATTCTCTGATGTAGCAAAGTAGAAAATTTGTGAGAAAAAAACCAAAAAAATCCCTATAATTAAAGGCATACGTTTTTCGATGTATACAATAAAACATTTCTTACATTATAAAGTCAGAAAATTGTAAAAAAAAAAAAAAGTTTTCATTTTATTCTTGCAATTGTTCTTTTTTACATCAAAGAATTACGTTTTTTAATCAAGAAAATATCTTAAATAAAGGTTTTTACTCTTAATTTTACTACATTTTGACATCAGAGAATTTCCAAGTTATTTCTGGAAATTATTTGATTTTAATCTCAGAATGTCTCAGTGTTTTGAGCAGAAATTTACTCCAGAATATGTTGCATTTGTTTACAATAAACACGGCGCCGTAGGAAACTGTTGAGTCTGAATTTTGGTAATAAAATAGAAATTCAAGTTTCAGAAAAAGATAATAAAAAAACAAAAAAAACGGTGTTACTGTCTCTCCATGTTGCGGTCAGTATCTGCTCGTTGGTCTGGGCTCCTTTTGCTTGAATCAGGAGATCAGCCTGTGGTTCTGCTGAGGTGTTCAGTCCAGGTTTCAGTCCTGGATCGTTGGTTCTGGTGTCTCTCGTCTTCCTCTCAACAGCTGACAGCAGTCTTCCCACCATTGTACTGGCCGTTAAATCATGACATTTCATTTTTGTTGTATGTTTTTTGCTCCAGATTTACTACGAAGGAGTGTTAGGTCCGTTTTTAACACACAAAAAAAAACATATTCTGGAGTAAATGTCCGTCCAAAAAACTTTTTGAGAGAAAAAGCTGTAAATTCTGTTACAAAATTCCTAAAATTACAAGTTAAAAGAGAGGACTTTTTAAATTAATTTCTGATATTCTCAAGGAAAAAGGCGTAATACACTGATCTAGAAATTTGCGAGAAAAAAAAGAAGAAATTTCTACGATATAAGGCATACATTTTTTGATGTCTAAACAAAGATATTTATTACATTGTAAAGTAAAAAAAACATAAACTTTCTACTTCTCTACAAAAGAGAATTGCGCTTAAAATCTAAAATTAATCAGAAAATTGTATCTCTTTTAACTTCTAACTTTACGACTTTTGTTCCAGAAAAAAACGTCCATTTAATCTCAGGAAGTAATTTTGCTACTTTTTGACTTCAGAGAATTTCCAATTTTTAAAAACATGTGAAAATATGTGACTTTAATCAGTTTTTTTAATTAGTTTTTAATTAGTTTTTTGGGTGGAAATGTGGAAATTTTCTCCAAAATATTTTTACGTTTACAAGGGCCCTAATACTCCGGTATAATTTACTGAGTAACATATTTGGTGTTTTCTTTCTCTGTGATATATTATGGTAAATCTTTTTGAATGCAATGAGATGAATGATTATGTAGTTCAGAGATGCGCATGGCAAAGGCAGTAACCCTTTGAGCAAGGTGATTCAAGGAGCTTTACATGATTCGGGGATAAAGGAACAAGCAAAACGTATAATGAAAGCATGAAACGGCAATTAAAAGATGAAAAGATACACTGGAGAAAGTAAAAATAAAAGCAATTGTATGTATGCATTTAAAAACCAGACGCAAGTTCCTGGTGATTTTCTTTATCCTCCCTGTTACACCCAGACCCCAGCCATGTTCACGCGCCAAACCCAGTGGATCATCTCACTCTGAGCTGCATGGTAAGAGGAACAAGGCTTTATCTGCGTCTCATCAGGCGGACATTTTGTGGATCCGGTTACGTGAGCTTGTTCTTTCTCCCACTGTGACGCCGACGGGAGATGTGTAAGATGGACTCCAGCGCAGATTCGGAGTCGGAAATCAGCCCGAGGTGGTCGGACACCAGCACTCTGGTATTTCCTGCATTTCCCTAAACGTCGCACAGCTGAACGTTTGTAGCTTTTCAGGAGAACACACATCTTAATCATGGTTTCCTTGGGTGGAAGGATTATCCAGCTTCACTGAGTTTGAGCAAGTTTGAACAGAAATTGGATTTTCTTGACTCCGGTTCAGAACACTGGCAATCGATTCTCGCCCAACACACGATAACCACGACGAATTTCGATGAAGACTTGTTGTGTTGAAGGCGTTTCAGTGGTTGGAGGAGTCTGTCTTCTGCGCTCACCTGAAGGACTGTTAGGAACACCAAACTAATACGGTGTTTGACCGCGTTTCGCCTTCAGAACCGCCTTAATTCTACGTGGCATTGATTCAACAAGGTGCTGAAAGCATCTTTAGAAATATTGGCCCATATTGATAGGATAGCATCTTACAGCTGATGGAGATTTGTGGGCACGAAGCTCCCGTTCCACCACATCCCAAAGATTCTCTATCGGGTTGAGATCTGGTGACTGTTGGGGCCGTTGTAGTACAGAGAACTCATCGTCATGTTCAAGGAACCAATTTGAAATGATTGGAGCTTCATGACATGGTGCATTTATCCTGCTGGAAGCAGCCATCAGAGGATGGGTACATGGTGGTCATGAAGGGATGGACACGGTCAGAAACAATGTTCTGGTAGCCCGTGGCATTTAAACGATGCCCAATTGGCACTAAGGGGCCTAAAGTGTGCCAGGAAAACATCCCCCACAGCATGACACCACCACCGCCAGCCTGCACAGTGGTAACAAGGCCTGATGGATCCACGTTCTCATTCTGGTTACGCCAAATTCTGAATGTCTCAACAGAAATCGAGACTCATCAGACCAGGAAACTTTTTTTCCCGTCTTCAGCCGTCCAGTTTTGGTGAGCTGGTGCAAATTGTAGCCTGTTTTTCCTATTTGTAGTGGAGATGAGTGGTACCCAGTGGGGTCTTCTGCTGTTGTAGCCCATCCGCCTTTAGGTTTTGCGTGTTTTGGCTTCACAAACTCTTTTCTGCATTCCTCGGTTGTAACGAGTGGTCAATTCAGTCAAAGTTGCTCCTCTATCAGCTTAAACCAGTCGGCCCGTTCTCCTCTGACCTCTAGCATCAACGAGTCGTTTTCGCCCACAGGACCGCCGCATACAGGATGTTTTTTCCCTTTTCACACCGTTCTTTGTATACCCTAGAAATGGTTGTGGGTGAAAATCCCAGTAACTGAGCAGATTGTGAAATACTCATATATATATATATATACCAACAACCACGCCACGCTCAGAATTGCTTAAATCACCTTTCTTTCCCATTCTGACATTCAAGTTTGGAGTTCAGGAGATTGTCTTGACCAGAACCACGCCCCTAAATGCATTGAAGCAACTGCCATGTGATTGGTTGATTAGATAATTGCATTAAGGAGAAATTGAACAGGTGTTCCCAATAATCCTTTAGGTGAGTGTAAGTTGTAATCAGAAAACGTTGGAGGTCACTAACGAGGAGATCAAGGTAACAAGAGACTCTGAACTTGTCCTCTTTTCGGTCTGCAACAATGTCGATGTGCGGCGTCTCTCAAACCGAGAGACTGAAACTGAGTCAAGGTTTCGCTCTGGGTGTTAGAAAGATAAAAACTGACAAAGTCCAAAACCACCGCCTCTGTTCAAGGTTCCTTTTTTATGTTAAACATACAAATATTAAATTATTTACCCATACAAACCACTGGCACCAGTACCCTGCATATAATATAATACCGATTACCATAAACGATTAATAAAATAAGCTGCAACTACTTCAAGTGGTTGCAGCTTATTTTATTGTTTTAGATCTTACCACTATTTCCAAGTTCAGTTTATTAACTCACTTGGTAACATTTCATTAAGACTGTGTGAAGCTCAGAACATGAATTCAAATGATTCACCGGGATGTGAATTTTTAGACTAAACTGTAACATTCAAAGCTTTTTTTAAACCGTAAACATTGGTTGCTTGTCAGCTTCATCAGACTATCAATTTTCAAAAAGGAAAGCTGCATAGCTTTTTTTCAATTTCACCTTCACTGTTTTTCTTTGAAACTCTCCAAACCTATGAAATCCAATCGGAAAATTATGTTAGACAGGTTTTATTTCAAAAGTTCCACTTTTCCCATTCCAACTATATCTATTAAACCAAAAAGTGTGTAATTATGCTAACTTAAAACAATAAATAACCAAATAGATCCAAAATTAATGTAATTTACCTGTAATTTTTAAAGGCACGGTGTGTAATTTTCGGCCAGTAGGGGGGAGTGCTTACCTAAATTATCACAAGCATGCGGTATCTGTGTCTTAGAGTAAGAAACTCAACAACAGAGGTCCAACTAGTGCTGTTTTCAAACGCTCAATTTCCTGAGAATGATCTATTTGCAGCAACATGACGAGCACATCAGTCTCTCTTTCATCGCTTGGAACTAGCCAAGAGGTAAAAATGTATTTATGGAGAAACTTTTTAGCATTTTGAGGGGAAATCAATGTTTTAATAGCGGGCGTGTTCCGTGCGCTTTGTCCGTCCGGGCTCCTGTAGAAGTAAAGATTTCATCTAATATGGCTTTCCCCTGAAAAGATGACCCGCGCCTATGTATTTTAAAACTGATTTTTAAAGTCATATTTTACAATATCGCCAATATTTTGCGATTAATGTGCTTTACGTAATTATTACATAATAATTTAATGGCTATTTTCAAAGATGTACTGCAAAAACTACACACTGTCGCTTTAAAGAACTAAAACATCTTATGTGCAAAAGGAAGAATTTCATATTTTTCATATTATATATAAATATATATATATATAAAGAGACCTGAAAACGGTAAATATTCGTTGTCGTCTGTGTCGATATTAAAATAAAAATTCAAAATTATAATACGACTAAATCAAATCAAAATGCCACTGGGACACCCAGGCAGTGAATTTACACCGGAAAAAAGTCAATTTTCCAGGCAAAATGAATTTTCTCAGGTTTATTCTCCTTAGCAAGCAAACAAACGAAGAACAATGACCCTTGTCGCCTCTCTTGCTCTGGTAAAAAAAAAAACGCTCCGGCTACCCAGTACCTTCAAAATAATAGCGTCGTTGAGTACCAAAATAAACTTGATCAATACTAAATATCACTAACAAACTAAAACTAAACCAAAAATAACTGAATGAGTGATTCAATATTAAACAAATGGCTCCAATGTTCGTATTACTTCCATGTTGATCAAGACCTTTTTGTTCGTTTTTATTTCCTACTCCTTGACTCCAGTGAAGTAAATGCACGATATGTCAGTGACGTAGCTAGGAGCTAACTGAAGCTAACGTAGGCTGCAGCCGGTTTCAGCCAGAAGACCGCGGTTGAGAGACTTTTACCTCGTTTTTCAACAACGATAACTTTAGACGCAGAAACATCTCGAGTAGAGAAAACAGATCAATATAATAAGACCCAAATGGGTCGGATCAATACTGCTTAATATAGTGTTATTTCCATTACCATCGGTGGAGGGTGAGGACTTAGTCGGCTCATCTTAACAAATCCAGCAAAAATCAGTCACAAAGTCATCATGAAAATTCAGATCCTTTAAAAAAATAAGTCTTTTGACTCACCTCACATCAGACATCCATTAGTTTATGCCTCCAGCTGTGTTCCTCACACCAGCACTGATCTAACCAGCGATCATCCAGTCTGTCTAGAGTCCAACTCTGTAGTCTTCCAGCCTGATCTAGCCGACTCCCGCTGATTGATGCTGCGGTTTATCGGTCCTGCCGACTTTGCTGCTCTGCTGCTACCCGACCGATCGCCTGCTCCAACTCATGTGTAGAAATAGATAAAAGCTCCGACCAGAACAGCATTCCTCTCTGCCACCTGACAGAGACCCCCCCCACAGCTGGTGAAGCATCAGCCGGTATGAAGCCTCCCCCCGAAGCATAAAGTTCTTGGACGGTCTGTTACTGTAATCAAAACCACAGCAAGCCGTCTTTGCCCAATAATTGCAGATTAACATCCAAAACCGAATAAAAACTGCAGAGGCAACTGATAGTGGAGTTCAGAAACACCAAATGACTGAAGTCTTTACGTTAGTCCCAGGCTGTGAAGAGCTCCGCAAGCAGAGGGGGACAGCAGACTACGGAGCAAGCTATTAGCTACAGTTAGCCACCACTAACGACCATTAGCTACAGTTAGCCACCACTAGCTACAGTTAGCCACCATTAGCGAACATTAGCTACAGTTAGCCATCATTAGCTACTGTTAGCCACCATTAGCGACCAGTAGCTACAGTTAGCCACCATTAGCTACAGTTAGCCACCATTAGCTACCAGCGTTAGCCTAGACGGGCCTGTCAATCAAAAGGACACGCCCCTAATTATTCATAATTTCAAGATTAAATTACAAATAAACGGAGAAGTTAGAAAAAAATTCACCCATCTAACCTAAAATGTTTTTTTTGAACCAGGCTGTAAATGTTTATTTTTGCTGTAAAGTTGGCCTTTTTGACGTGGGAGTCAATGGGAATTTGCTCCTTTTTGGAGCCAGTCCCCAGTGGATGAGAGAGGAACTGCAGTTTTTGCCATCTCCGGGTTGGCTTCACTTTTTACAAGCAGCGTTTGCCCCTTGGTTCTTCTGGACCTCTGGGACCAGTCGTTGATTTGAGTCGCTTGGGGTAATTCTGGTAGCTGAGAAGGTTCTCTGCTGTTCCGTGTTTTCCATGGAGTCCGAAAGTTTCGGGGGAGGTTTCGTAAATGTGTCCTCTCCGATCTGCTTCCACTTTTGCGGAACATTTGACCAATGACTAGTGGGCACAATGTTTTACCCGTGAAAACTCACTCAAGTTGTTGTATAATCCTTCCACCAAGGAACGACTACAAAAATCTGTTCCAAATCATGGTGATGAAAGTATGTATATTTTGTCTGGCACCTTCTGACCCACCCCGTGACTGAATCTGTTCTTGATGTGAGCAGGGATGTGTGAGCAGAGCATCGGAAAGCAGAACCTCGCGCCGCACCCTGTCATTGGCGTACAAGTCTGCAGGAAGACATGCCTGCTGTTCGTTGGTAAGCATCCTCCTAACTGTCCAGTCAAATGTGCCGCAGATAAATCCTGCTAACTCATAACGCATGATGGGGTAAAAAATGTTTGATAGCTGCTTAAAAAGATGAGAGAGGTCTGTAATTTCCCTCATAGCCTCACTTCAACTGTGAGAGAACGTAAAGAAGCTCACCTAAATACTTTGTAATGTAACCTTGGTTGTCGCTGACAGATGTCAAACATTTTCTGGTTTTCACACGCTGTTGCTGGTATTTTGGCCCATTCCTCTATGCAGATCTCCACGGACTTTCAACTCCCTCCAAAGATTTCCCAATAGGATTTAGATCTGGAGACTGGCTAGGCCACTCCAGGACCTTATCATGCTTCTTAGGAAGCCACTGCCTCGTTACCTGGACGGTGTGTTCGGGAAGATTCCCTGCATCCGAATCCTTAGTATTCACTAAACGCTACGTAGCAGCTACTTCTCAGCCGTTGATGTAGTAAATACTTTGTAGCAAACGTGAGTAGTAGGCATGAAATCGGACGTACGGCTACACCATTTTGCGTGTCCTTTGACCCGTATGACCGTTCTGTGGACCCGGATGTTTACGTTAGGTAAGCTCGCCTGTGGAATCACTTAAATGTTTAATCATTTGTCAAAAAAAAAAACTACAGTAAACCGTATCATCGTTATATTTATACGCCGACATTGCAATGGTTGATAGTTTGTCTGTAGCCATTTTTAGCTAGGTCGTCGCTCTACGATTTCAGGGCTTCCGTTGCATTGTGGGATAGCGTAGCATCCAGCAGCTGCTTACTGTGGCGGTAATACACTTCCGGGAACTTTGTGTCTACTACATGGCCCGTATAGTCGTTTTGGTCTGCTACGTAGTAAGCGTAGTAGAGGTATTCGGATGCAGCCACTGTCACGGTGAAAGACCCAGCAGCATTTCATCTTCAATACGCTCACTGATGGAACGTTTTTACCCCAAAGTACCACGATACGCGGCCCCATTCATTGTTTCCTCTACACGGATCAGTCGTCCTGTCCGCTTTGCTGAAAAACAGCCGCAAAGCATGATGCTTCCACCCCCATGCTTCACAGTACTCTTTGGATGCAAATAACATTCTTTCTCCTCCAAACCAGCGAGTAGTTTATACCAAATAGTTCTATTTTGGTCTCATCCTCCTCTGGATCACCCAAACTTAAGTCAGTGCTGGTTTCATATTTATAAAACTTTGAGTAGAATCCTCACTAAAACCGTACTTAAACTCTGCAACTTTTTTTTTCTTTTTTTTATTTACTTGCGCCTAGTAAGGCTACGTTCACAATGTAGATGAAAGCGCATCAAATCCGACATTTTTTTTTTGCCCCTATGAGAACCATATCTGATCTTTTTCTGGCGGTATGAACGGCACAAATCCGATTTTTTTATTTTTATTTTTTATTTTTTATTTTTTATTTTTTTTAAATCCGACCCAGGTCACTTCAGTATGTGGTACTGAATCCGATACATATCTGATGTTTTTGAAAGCGGCTGAGGTCTGAACAGCCATGTCGCTTTAAATCCGTCTTTTACGTCGTGTCAGTGACGTCAATAATCATCGCCGGAGAAAGCAAACGAACAAGCATGCTGCTCCAAACAAAGCCATTGTTAAAGCACGAGTTCTCCTTTTTCTTGTGGTCACTCTTTCTCTAATTTGTCATAATTCTGTAGACTGCTGAAAAAACGCTTACATCTGTAGCCGCCGTTTTTACTTCCGTAAACAGAGCGCGTTGTGTGTGACGTACCATCGTACTCATCATCTTCTGCGCATGCGGGAGCGCTTTGGAGCAGTGAAACGTTCACACTGGAGCTTGTTTGCTGTCGCATTTTATCTGTAGTGTAAACGACCATACAAAAAAATCGTATTTGATCAAAAAATCGTGAACGTAGCCGAAGTTTCTGATCTGTCAAACTTGGAGTACGCACAGCAGCACGCAGTTTCCGCTTTATAAATCAGACTCTTGGTAGAAATGTGCTCAGCTGTTTCTGGATCACATCCCGCCTCCTACACGCCCACTGTCTGCCATAAATGGTCAATGCAAAGTGTCTAGTCAATATTCTGCGTCGACTTAAGACTGCTAATATGGGGCGGTTCACGGGTAACCATGGCAACTAAAAGGCGGACAAAGACAGCTGCAGGCATGCAGAGGCAGTTTTATTCAAATAAATAAATCAATGTTGATCTATGTAGAGCTTTACTCAGCTAAAGGTTTCACATAAAAAGACAAAAATGTAGATGCAAAAAAATGTGGTGGAAAAGAGTAAAAATTAAAAAAATTAAAAATAAATAAAATTAAAGCAGCAGCACAATAGATGAAACTAATAAGAACATTAAATGTAGTTTCTATTATTATAGGCTTTGGTTATCTCTTGTAGCGACAGTAAGTCTGGAATCAAAGCAAATTAAAACGCATAAAGCTGAATCACAAAAGAACATAAGTTTAAGCACTCCGAGATATTCATCCAAAATACTGATTTGGGGTCATGAAAATACACAGACGAACTGCAGGTGACACGGCATTGATGCAGCAGGCTGCCTGACATAAAAAAATTATCAATAGGTGCCAATGAATCCATTGTGCAGAATTATTGTATAGTACATTTTGGCTTCCATAGCCTGCTTCTGAGGAAAATAGAATGCATGGGTGGGGCTTCCTCTGTTGCAGTACATTCTGTACTATGGTGGATCCTATCGAGAGAGTTTCTTGGCTTTATTTGCTAGATAAAGCTAGACAACGTTGACATCGGGTGCATCAGCGCTCATTCTTCAGATGCGTTCTGAGTTTGGGGAGTTTAACCATTTGCTCCAGGAGTTGCTCATGGATGAGGTTCAGTTTCAGTGCTACTTCCGTCTGTCCCGTTCCCCTAATTTTACGACCTCCTCGGCAGCTTAAATCTCCCACCAGGACACCAACCACAGGTTCTCTGTTCCTCCTTAGGAGCGCCTGTCCATCTGTCTTCACTAAGCGTTATTTCTGATTTTTGAAATCTGCGTTTGTTGAAAATGTTTTCACTGGGCCCGCGCTTCATTCAAGATACGTGTATAGTGACATCACTACAGTGAGACGCTCTCATTGGTTGCTGCACTGCGTTAACTGCGCTGGGTCCGTCAAAAGTTAAACTAGCTGAACTTCTGCGTTGCTACGTTGCCGTATGTAACGCAAGTGAAGTTGACGGAGCCAACGTACACAACGCACCGCAGAGACTTTCACGGACTCTGACGTACTCTACTGTAAACTTTACATGTAATCTTGCCACAACTGACGTATGGGGTTGGTGTGAATTCAGCATTAGTGTCCTCCGTGTCCAAAAAAGTGCGTAAACAAGGTCTTTAGTGTGATTAAAGTTGCTCACATTTTTTCCGCCACGTTTTTTTCAATAAATCCCAAACTTTGCGTATAAAGTTGCTTACGTAGTTTTCCGACCCCGTTTTGTGCGTAAGCAAGCTTTATAAATGAGACTCCCTGGACATGGGCTGGCTTAAGCGGGGGGACCTTTCTGGCGCTGCAGGGTATTAATCCATGATGACGTAGTGTTACTAATTGTAACCTTTGTTCTTGTGGTCCAAGCTCTCTTCAGGTGATTGACCACATATTTATTTCCTTACCGTTCTCTAGATCAAATGTTCCACTCCAGGTCGAATCCAGTTTATCTCTTCCTACCAAGCTGCTTGCCTATTGTAGCTTGGCCATCCCAGGCTTTTGCAGGTGTACAATCATGTTTCCTTGGAGAAATCTCTGGTCTCAGCCATGGTGGAGGTTGGAGTCTAACTGTTAGGTGGTGTGGCAAGGTATTTTTTAAACAGAAGAATTTAAACGGGTGCCATTTATACAGGTGACAAACGGAGGATAGAAAAGCCAGAATTCATGCTTGTTTTTTGTGTGAAAAATAATTATTTCCTGCATTATTCGGTCTCTTACAGACAAAGTCCACATACGAGGAAAATTAGACCTCATGTTTTCATGGGGGGCAACTTGCAGAATTAGTGTCTGCCACTTTTTTGCCTCTACTGAATGTGTGGTGTTGGTTTTTTGTTGTTGCAGTTTTTAGACCCGTATGATGGGAGCTCAGAGGATTCTGATGAGTCAAACGTTGGTACCAGCAGGCAAACGAGGCACCACGGTAAAGGAGGATCCGGCCTCTCTGGCCAGAGAAGGCGACCGTCCCTTCATTACTCTCTAAGAGTCGGTGAAACGGTGACTAACACCACGAGGGACTCTTCCGCACATCAGTGTATGGTTCACAGAGACGCCAACGAAGTCCGGATGAAATGTGATTCTGAGTTGTGGGATGGGAAAGGTTGCAGGAGTGTAAACTATCCGACTAAGGGCGTCCATCCCATGGATGTAGAGGTGCAGCTCGATGACTCGGGGTTGGAGGCAACACGATCGTCCACATGTTGCTCCCCTGGACTTCCCGCCCCAGAGGAAAGGAGATCCCTCAGAACTCTTTGCAAGAGGAAGGAGCTTCCTCCTGAAGCAGAACCATCGGAGACGGAGCCGAGAAAGAGGCAATGTGTTAAAACCATGGAGGACAAAAGAGACGAAACCGGATGAGCAGTGCTCTAGACTTCTGGTTCATAACCCTCCAGCTGTACATATTTAACCAAAAATGCATGTTTTTGTTTTTGCTGAAATGGGTGTTTCGTTTATCTTGTTTAGGTTAATTTTAATTTAACGGATTATAAAGTTTGAGTTCCTACAGGTTTTATCACCATGCTACAGCTTGAGTAAATTTTAGCCATGATTTGATAAAATAATGAATTTACGAAGCTTTATTTTCTTTCACACTGGTCTAATGTGAACAAATACGACTAATTAGAATTCACCGGAAAATTACTTGACGTGATCCTTGTGATTTTGCAGCTAAACCAAAGAAAATTTCATGGAGTCATTGAAGCAAAACATGTAAGAAAGTGAAATAAAAATGAGAAATGAATAGTCTTTGTGGTGCTTGTCTTGAAGTGTTTAATCTTTGCGTTGATCATATGGCGCGTCATTTTTTAAAGGAAAAAAAAAAAGTAGTGGTTAATTTTTCAAAGATTTATTTGCGTCCATGTTATTTCACCATTAATAAATCTGTTTTAAACTAAATATTTAGTTGGGTAGCTAAATACAAAGCTAAAAAAGTAAAAGGGAAAACTTGAACACCCCCAAGTAACTCCAAAGTCAGTAGCACTTCTGTGAATTCAGAGTTGACAAAAATTTCCACGTGCTTTTGTGAAAATTATTGGCAAAACTGGTTCTGCAGATGGTTAACCACAGACCATTTCTCTGTTCTTTTCTGGCTGATGTTTTGGTCAATTTGCCGTAGGAGGACAACCCAGCAGCAGGGCAGCTACCTCCACCTCTGTGCAAGGAGGAACAGGAATTGACGGATGCCATAGGACACCATCTACCTCATCAGGAGCATACCCAGGCGTAGGGAGGTCATACAGAACCATGGAGGAAACACAGACTACTTAGCCTCATTTGGACTTGTTTTAAGGACATTACATCAAAGTTGCATCAGGCTATTGCGGAGTTTACCACTTTGGGTTTTGAGTATGATTCCAAATCCTGATCTCTATCGGTTGGTACATTTGATTTCATTGATCATTTTTGTGATTTTTGTCATCACATTCAGCTATGTAAAGAACAAAAATATTTAATCTCATTAATTCATATCTACAGTTTATTAATTTAATGTTCCCTGTATATTTTTGACCAGTGTGTTTTCTTTACAGATTAAATATAAGCAAGCTTATTATTTAGCTGACATGCTATACTGGCTATCTAAATGTAAACTTTCAACCATCAAACTAAATATTTAACTCTGAAATATTTTGCTAATATGCAAATTCAAGTGGATTATCAGAATAAAAACTGGGCCCTGCTAACCTCCATAGGCTATAAACTCCTGTTGATGTATGTTGCTGTAAAAACATCGGTTAACAGCTCTTCCTACATTTTAAGCTGAAACGTTGGTTGAAAATAAACGATAAACAGGTTCAGTGTTGGCAGCAGGTCATATAGAACTTTGTAAGATGCAGCTTTTATTTTGGTAGTTCACGTCCACTTAGCAATTATTCACGTTAGCTAAATATTTAGCTAGCAAATGAGCCCAAAGCACCATCCGCACAGTGGGACTAATCCCTCTTTCTTGAACGGAAACCTCAGTTTGCCCAAATTCAGGGTCAACTTAGTTTTCTCATATCCTGTGTTGGGGATATTACCAAAAATATAGCTATTTGGCTATTAAAAGTTAAAGGGACTGCTTATGGCAGTCAATAAAATAAATTTATGGAAAATTATTATTCTGGGCACCTCCTTTATCAGGAAATATTTTAATAGTCAAACGTCTATGTCAGTCTCGATCTGAAAGAATGAATTCTTCACCATTTATTGACCATAAACCTTGCAATATGTGTGTGTTGAACAAGAAATGACAACCGTTACTTTCCAAACACAAGATTTATTTACAGAAAACAAAGAAAAACATTTCAATCACAACAGAAAAAGAACACACTACTGATTAAAATACATGAATAGTTAAAATAAAAACACAAAAAGATGAATAATGTAATAAAATGAGAAACCATAAATTCTGATTTATGCTGGAAGGAAAGCTTAATTAGTGTCAGTAATTTTAATTAGTTTAACAAATTTAGCACCACTGATTTATATGTAAACCAATAAAACCAAATTTATTTCTCTTTAGTTGAAGAAATGTTTAAGAATTCTCTGGATGCGAGTAATTGAACCTTTGGGGAATTAATTAATGGATTGATCACGACAGTAAAACAATCTAATTCCCATATTTTGACCAAATAAGGAGTGTTCAAACACGGCTAATGAGATTCCTGTTCTTAATCTATTTTTAAACAGAGTTCTGTTTGAACCATTAATAGCGATCTTTGTTTATGAAACAAATTTGCCTCTGCCCAAACAGACCTTATGAACGATTAAAGTCATCAGAATTGTTGCACGTCGATAAGGAAAGGGCGATTCTCCAGGTAGTGTTAGCAAACAGGCTAATAAAGGATCGCTAATCTGGCTAGCAGCTGTGGGAAGCTTCTCGCTCTGGCTTCTCCTGGTCGGCTGTGTGGCGATCAGCGTCCACCATTTTAACGGTACCTTTTTGGAGCTCTCTAGTACGACATTCACCTCTTATCGGATCGGCGGCTAAATGTGGATTCCGGTTGGTTCGGCTCTTGAAACACAGCTCCCGTTTCTCAGCAGTCGGCAGCCTGAAACTCAGAGGGGTTTCATCGGGCTCTGGGGATAAACGTCTTTGTTTATCAATGTTCAAGATTTACTTGGAGTGGTCTTTGGGTTCCTTTGTAGCAACTTTCTGCCAGAAACTCGGGCCTCCCTCTGCCAGCGAATGAAGATGGTTGGAGATGATCTTCTGTTGGTCCCCGGCCGGCGGAACGCCGAAGAAGAAACAAGTGATTGGAAGCAGGCTGTATTTATAGACTTCCGCTAGAGCAGAGTAGCGCCACCTGATGGCTGTGTGTGTGACCCAACACCTGCGTTACAAATATTCCCCCTCTTTACAAATGTGAGTCAAAAACAAAACCAGAAGACAAGTTTGACACAAACCAGATTCACCCTTTCAGGAAAGAACTGTCCTGTCTACTTCGAAACACGGCAGAAGTGTCAAGGTTTGGGTCGGCTCACCATGATATCTTTCAGCAGGATTCTACATTGTTAAAAATGTTTAAAGACAACCATCTGTTATAAAACAAAACATTATAAAAACAAACAAAGCTGAAACAGAACTGGATGCTGGAATACGATTATGACCAAAACGTCTCAGTTCATCCACCGAAGACCTATTAACAACTTTAAAGAACCAGTTCCAGTTGATCAATAATAACTGGTGATTTTATAAAGGGATTTCTTTGCTCTTAAAGAATACATATTAATAAAAAAAACAAAAAAAACAATGTAAAACAGGCTATGGTCCAATGTTTTTTTGTTCTCATCAGAATTAGCTGTTTACAGGGCTCTTTCACTTTTATGCAAATTAGCGGCTGCAGACCACGCCCACCCATCTTGTTGCTAGGCTGCGAGTTTGTCCCTATTCCTAAAATTGTAAATACATTTTTTTTCTTCGAATGTGTAATTACCAATAAATAATCATACATTAATGGATTTCCATGAACAAAACAAAAAATAAATAAATTAAAACCTTAAAGTAAACATAAACTGAGAACACATTCAGTTCAATTTACACATTCGAAAAGGAGTGAAATAAAATTTTGAAATAAAAAAATTCAACATCACACAAGTTTCAATTTTTTATTTCATGTTTTCTTAGGCTTTGCATATGAATTTGCTTTTGTACAAAAAAATGTAATTATTAGCAAATTACTGTATTTTAAGTTTTATTTACATATGGGTCATCGTCCACTACCTCTTCCTCATCCTTTTCAGCCTGCTACAAATGAGCAGCTGTTTATAAAAAAAAGTTACTTATGTCCGTATTTGTTTTTAATTTTGGCAGGATTGGTCTTCCGTATTAAACAATAGAACGGATTTGGGGGGCGGGGTTTAGCAGATGAAGGCAGTTCTATGCAAATTCTGCGACTTCAACGTCACAAAAGGGTTTTTTTTTCTTCAAAAGGCTTGTAGAAGCACAAGAATTTATAGGAAAAATTTGGACAAAATTTTATTTTAATTGTGTTTATAAAGGCAGCAAAGACATGAAAACATAAAAGATTAAGAAAATGAATTTGCATGTGACCCCTTTAATAAATTGGCTCCGATTATTTCTGTCAGTTTTCAGTGAGATTTTGTTGCTGCAGTAAACCATAAATTTAAGGGTTTTTTACTTTAAATACATCAATACCTAAAGATAAGGGATTGATTGATCAAATCCAGGGTAATCGTTCCTCTGTATGCTACTCCCAACCAGTAGGTGGCAGTAATGTTCTCCACATTGATCCTGAATCATTGATCTGTAGAGGAAATCGTAGCTCCGGCCAGAGGACCTGAAAAAAAATATACGCCACACTTTTCAGCAAGAATGTCCCGATCTTAGATCAGGAATATATTTTTATCGTTTTCCATGATTAGAGTGGCTGTATTAGCTATCAAGTCGTGACAAATCTACAACCTTGGGACTTTTTAAATGACTCTCACCAACTTTGGCCATAAATAATGAACCAAGTGTTGTCTGCACCCACGACAAGTTCATATTTTTTTTATTGAATATTTGCGTTGAATTTAACTTTTTTGGTTGATAGGTTTGAAATTGTGCTTTTTTTTCTTTTACATGATTTTCAACTAAAATAAATTCATAGAAGAAAACTAATCCATTCACTTTACGACAGAATATTAGGGCCATTAAGTCACATTTTTTCACAAAAAACGGGGAAATTGTGTCTAAGTAGTAAAATTACGAATATAATTTTGAGGTTAATTTCAGATATTCTCTGATGTAGAAAAATTGTGAGAAAAAAAAAGATTTCTGTTATTTTCTTACAATTTTCTGACTTTACAATGTCCGAATCATCTTAGTTTTGATATAAAAAAATGCCTTTAATCAAAAGATTTTTCTCGCAAATTTTCATCAGAATTGCTTTTTTTCTAGAAAATCTGAGATCAATCTTGAAATTTGTCTTTTAACTTTTAATCTTACAACTATTTGACAGAATTTCTGGGTTTTTGTCTGGAACCTGTGATTTTCATCTCAGATTTTTTGTTTTTTGGGCAGAAATTTACTCCAAAGTATTTTTCTCTTGCTTACAATGACCCCAAGACACCCTCATACTTTGTTTTTTTTTGCTTAATTTTTATTTCAATACTTAAAAAGAGAAATAAAAAGGTGGCCTCAGTTCTCATTAAACGGAAAAGAAACCTTTTGAACTTTGAAGCATTTATAAATCAAATACGTTCTCTTTTGTTTGATATTAAACTTATAACCAGGAATGTTTTTTATTTTATAACATTTTTAGTTTTTATTTAATTTCTTCATTTTAAGTTGTAAGATTTTTTTTATTTTGGAAAAAGATTGAATTAAAAAAAAAAGCATTTTGCACAATACATTTTCTTTCAATGGCATTCTAAACTTTTTGGAAGTCGTTTTCTTGCAATGCATCTGGAACGTGCGGAATCCTCATAAGAATAAATTTCATATATAAAAGGAGGAAAAAAATAAGTATATTCGCAATATATATTTGTTACTGCACATGCTTTAGATTAAATCACAATATACTGTAGATTTGACACCATATCTCCCAGCTATAACTGGTCATGTAACATTTGTGGCTCTAAATTTATTTATCTGGATCGAGCGAAGGTGACAGACCCCCCTGGTGTGGCAGATGTAACACAATTTTAATATGGTTAAACCTAAACAAATATGCTTAACCGTACTTTAAACTATCTATCAATAAACTGTGGTGCATTCAAATAACGTTGGAAATCTACAGAGTTCTGGGATATAGGATATTTATATTATATATTATAGTGAAAACAGCAATAATACTGCAACTTACAACTTAGAATAATGTGGGCTGTACCAACTAAATGCTTTGGTTTTTACTTTTGTAAAAATGGTAAATCTTAAAGATGTGACAGTTTTATACATTTGAATACTAAAAAGGTATCGGGACTAAATCGGTTTGGATTTGGAGCGAAAAGATCGGAGGCCTTAAATGCTGATTGGAACTTAATTTTTTTTAGTTATTGATTTAAAGGCTCTGGTGTATTGGAGACACAAAAAAAACAACAAAAAGACATTTTATTCATCCCAATGCAACAAGTTTTATTCCTTCTAAAAACATCCTCCTTAAAACGTTTCCAATCCTTCTCCAAATTCATTTCCTTCCCGGTTTCACCACCTTTACGACGTTCCTCCTTCACCTTCGACCACTTTCCACGAACCCTACGAACAAATCATCTCCGCTCCACCAGCCTTACTCAGGTCAGCACATGAATGCAACACTACTACAACTACAGGTAAACGAGTGATTAAAGAAAAGATTAAATGCAGGATCATCATTTTTCTGAGACTTCAGGCGACAGGAACGAGCGAATGCGGCTATTCGGTGCAGAGGATGGCGACGCCGCGCTCGTAGAAGCTGTGAGGGTCCTCCTTGGTGGCGATGTCGAAGTCCACGGTGAAGATGAGATCGGTTCTGGTGAAGTTCAAATACACGGGCAGGGTCACCTGCAGAGAGAGACGACAGAAAGCTAAATGCAAGGCCCCTTTGGACCAGGCGGCGGTTCGGTGAGGCCGGGTCCTACCATGTGGCGGGTCTCGGCGCTGCTCTGCTTCAGCCAGTGGAGCTGAGTGAGCGGCAGCTCGGTGGAGATGGTGTTGGACAGAGACAGCTTGTTGTTGGCACAGGTGGCGCCCTGCAGCTTCAGACCTGGATGGGACACATTTTCAGATCAGAACAAAAATAAAACCAGTTTTTATAAAGATTTATTTTTTTCCCCTTTATTTCCCGCGCCAACGTTCTTTCAGCATTTAATAAATAAATGTCAGCATTTAATAAATAATTTCTCTTCATAGTTTATAAAGAACTAAGAAACTACATTCATATTTTTCTATGTAGCAGAGGCAGCAGAGAGGTTTGACTATCCAGATGCTGCAGAAATCTTAAATCTTTGGATTCAGAAAGGTGTCAGAGGCTGCTTCTTTAACAGATTTTAACTGTTTATACAGTTTCAGGAAGTTTTATCAGGTTAAATCTCAAACTTTCAGATCATGCCAGTTAACAGCGTTTATACGGCACATAAACGGCTACCGACTGGTCGTTTCAGCCACAGTCTTTCCAACCAGATGTGGTTAAATTTACTTTGTCCTGCTGGACGATCAGATAATGGGAGTCCAACCTGTGGTTGTGCACTTATTAGGGCATCCTAAAGCCTACTTTATGCTTCTGAGTTTTGACAGAGATGGATTAACGCAACGCCGTTATCTGTCAACTCTATAGGGCTCTCCGTCACCTACGCTAGGACGCACGGAGTAGAGGCCCAAATTTTAACTATGCGTCGACAGAGAGCGTAAGCATCTGATTGGTCAGTTATAGTAACAGCCAGAGATCGCTTCACCAGAACGGGGCTCTATAGTCGCTGTAATCAGTAGTTAATGCAGCGTTTGGCCACTACATGCTTTACATTGAAAGGGTAACTTGTCTAATCTGTTCCTTTTGCGATTTTGAACACAAGGAGGTGTAGGAAAACAACAAAAAATGGCTGCTCTGTTTCCACGTGTTTCTAGAGGATTCCACAATCCGCACTTCTAATAAAAAGCTTTACAGCTCAATCGAAACTTACTTTCTGTCGTTCATTGCTCCTTGAGGAAGAAATTTGTTCACAAGCCTAGAAAAAAACTGAAACGACAGTGTGATAGTAGGCAGAGACGCCATGAAAAGTTAGCGCCCCCTGCTGTCCTGGTCGAGCAACGCTGAAAAAAATGATAAGAGAGTGGAGTGGAAGAGCGGAGTGTATAAACAGAAAACATCTCCGTCAAAACGTCTGAGTGCAAATCTTCTGTGGGAGAAGCACAAACTAGGCTTAAGTGGCTCCTAATACCACACGGAAAGCAGCGAAACTTTACGACACAAAATGTCACAAAATAGACCATTTATACTAGTTCTCTGTTAGCAAGCCAGAAGCTGCATCAGTCGGAGCTTTTTAAGACCTAAAATTGGAAGTTTTATATGAGGTTTTGAGAAAATATAAATCTTCCAAGTCCGTTTTTATTCCTCTCGACACATTTTCCCGTCCGCGGTTCTGCAGGTTTGTGTCAGACCTTTAATGCCAAAGCTGCAGGCGTCCAGCGAGGCGCCCTGAGCCGTCGTCACGTTGACCTCCAGGAACAGCTCCTCCAGGGACCAGCTGTTGGCCTGCGCCACATACTGGCGAGTGGCGGTAATGTAAGCCTCCGGGACAAACAGGCTGCCCAAGCAGACGTGGATGTTCTAGTTGGGGGTGGGAAGGTTAGGAGAAGATAAGGCAAACTTAAAAACAGACGTTTTTCTCATTCCAGGAGAGCTTGTTGTCTAAATCGTACCTTCAGCTCCTTGGCGCCCCCGCTGGCGGCCGCCTGGGAGATCTGCTGAAGCTGCTTGATCCGCTCGCTGAAGTCCGCCACCCACTGGATCACGGTCATGGAGGTGGGGACGGTGTAGCGACACCAGCTGCGGGGGAGGATTCCTGCAGGCAAAAAACAGCAGGTTAAACCACAGACGATCCCCCAATACCGAAATGTTTGCTTTAGGGTTGGGCGATTAATCGAATTTTCTGTTTATGAAGATTACATTTTGAAAAAAATAGAGATTTTCTTTTTATATGTGCTACTTTGATGTAAGTTAGTAGAGGGTCCAAAGTAAGCTGACCCGAGTGTGTGGGTCCCTTCACCTTCAGAGTAAACCCAGCTGAGTCCAAGTAGGGTTGGGCGATTAATCGATAAATAAAATTTTCTGGTTATGAAGATTACATTTTGGAAAAAAACAGAGACTTTCTTTTTATACCAATGCGCTACTTTGACGTATGTTAGTAGAGGGTTCAAAGTGTGCTGATGCGGGTGTGTGGGTCCCTTCACCTTCGGAGTAAACCCATTTGAGTCCAAGTAGGTTTGGGTGATTAATCGATACTATCGAATTTTCTGTTCATGAAGATTACATGATCGGAAAATAGAGATTTCTTTTTATACTAATGCGCTACTTTGACGTAAATTAGTAGAAGGTCCAAAGTGTGCTGACCCAAGTGTGTGGGTCCCTTCACCTTCGGAATAAAACCAATTGAATCAAAGTAGATCTGGGCGATTAAAAGCTTGTTTTCTGTTGATAAATTTGACTTTTGGAAAAAAAAAATTTTTTTCATACCAATGCTCTAATTTGACTTCCATAGCTCGGAGTGATATCAATGTGCCCAGGATCTAACATCTTGTTTAACAAGAATAATTTATACCTTGTTTTTGAATTCAGATCAGCTCTTGGACACTGGGTGATTGAAATAAAAGCAAGTTTTATTAAATATTTTTCATCACTTGCAATTTCTTTTGAAGAAAAAAGCTAAAAGACATTTTTAAATTAAAAATATGAATTGATATGAAAAACAATTTAATCTGAGATTTAATTTATAAGGCATATCGTCCAGCCCTAGTATGCTTCATTCAGGGAAGAACAAACCTTTAACAAGGTCACTGATGAGCGTGCGCAGGTAGTTGGTCTGCTTCTTTTTGCCCACGCACACCGCCACCACGTCGGACAGATCCTGACGGACCTCCTGGAGCATCTTGCCACCCATCTTCACCTCGCGCTCGAAGAAACGGAACAGCGGGTCCTGGTCGGAAACATCCAGACGAAGGGGGACAGAGTTGGAGCAGATGTGGGAGGCGCTTCGGAGCTGCGGGATCGTTGCCCTGCGTTCTTACCTTGATGTTTTCCACCGTGCGCTTCAGCGGGTTCACCGTCTGCGGGATGAGCTGCAGCCAGTTGCAAGCCGTGGTGTGGAGGGTCCTCATCCAGGCGGGCTGAGCGTCGGACGTGGACGAGGCCCGCTCCTTCTTCTCCGTCTCGTAGGCGAGGTCATCCTCATCCTCCAACATCTGCATTTTCAGCATCTTACCCATCATGTCAGTGCCTGTGCAGCCCAGCAGAGGGAGGGAGGTGGGAGACAAGACCATGGTGGAGGGGTGGAAGGGAGGGGGGTGAAGAAATTATATTTTGGAACAGAAACCAAAATGGCTTCCCCTTAAAGGTTCGGGAGGTGCATCAATCCAAAAGGAGGTGATAGAGCGAGACGCAAACATTTTGGGGCAACACGATCTCTCAGCTGAGTGGATGTGTAGTACGAAAGACTGACGCATGCAACAGAAAGGGGAAGAAACTGGGGGTGGGTATCAGGGGAAGGGAGGATGCTTCTGCAGCAGGGGTGTGCAGTCTTGCTTGCCTACACGATTTTGATTCCATTTCCACTCGGGTGCTACGATCCGATTTTAAACCTCTTATTTGTGTGAGGCTTTTTAATTCCTAATTGCTTCCTCGGCCATTTATTTTCTACTTTTAAATCCGTTCAGTTTCCCAAAGTCACATTTTCCGTTAAAGATAAAGAAAATGTGTTGGGACTGGAAGTATAATGCAGGGAGACAATATTTTGATTTTCATCAAAGAGGACAGAGTAGAAACACTTTTAATGTCTAAAAGTAAGAAGTCTTCTTTAAAAGGGGACATATTATGCAAAACCCACTTTTTCGTTGCTTTAGTATGTATTTTTGGTTATCTGGTGTGCCTCCCGACCCCTCAAGTGTACGTTTCGACAAATAGGTCAATGTTTTATCAAACAAACGGGGCAAAAAACGAGCTGTGGGACAGTGCGCCGCAGTAGTGACAGACGTGGTGGTGTTGAGGTCAAGTAACAGTTTATGGACTAGTTTTTGCTTCGTGTTAAACTTTGAATGAAATGAAACTGTTTGGAGAGGTTTATTGCAGTCCTGACAGAGGACTTTTTGTTGGGCGGGGCTTCTTCCGCCCAGCTTTCAGTAGACACGGCTGACCTTTAGAGAAAACATTTTCGTAAACCACTTAAAAACTACGAATTACCATCTGAATTAACAGTCGGATTATTCGTTTTCATTCTGTGTAAATAAAACGGCGTGAGCGGGACAGGCTAAACACCAAAAACCATGGCAGCAAAGCAGAAAAGAGCATAATCTATCCCCTTTAATCAAACAGAAAATTATTAGTTAAACTTTAGATTGGCTTTTAACAGTCAACTATTAAAGAAATTACTTTAAAAGCTAAAAAGAAAAAGTCTTCTAAGAAAATAAACCAATAATTACAGCTCATGCGGGACAAAAATTGCGTCTCAGAAAGGTATTTTCTATTAAAATTACTAGAAAATAATAAGCAGCATTCTGCCAATGACACTTTACGTCTATACTCCAGTCTTTGGGTTTTTTTCGCTGTCAGTTTAACACGTGAACTTTGACTTTTTGATTTAAAGTGACCTGCTGGATAATCTGCTCCTGTCACACACAGAAACAGGATAGTATGACGGAAACTTCCTCCACGTCTGGACTGAAGTAGTTTGACTTTGCTAACATAATGCGCAACATAGATGCTCCTTTCACAAATAAAGTGCAAAATATTTGCTATGATGTGTAAATTTCACACTGCAGGCCAAAACCCTAGCTGCTGCCGTACTTTTTCCGCCAGTCCGATCATAAATAAAATATGCCTGACTTTTATATTTTCTCATTTTATCATAAGAAATAATAGGTTTTTGAACAGTTTTGAATCACTAACAAATATCACTTTTCACAAGCCAAATAATTTATTGTGAATCGGCACACCCCTATTGCTGAATGACATAATCTGAGGGGAGGAGCCAGATATATTTTTTGCAGAGCAACAGGATGTTTGTGAAATACAGCTGCTGGAGGGTGAGGAGCCGCACCCCCGATTCTTTCCGGTCACCGACTACGGAGGAGGCGGCTGCACCCGGTTTTTTAAGCTACTGATTAAACCCCCGACGGACAGAGAGTTGAGCAGGAACATGTTAATACAGAAACCGCTTCTTAAGTCTGCCATTACTGCAGAGACACCTTGGAGGCCAGTAATTACAGTTTTTACAAATAAAATAACTTTACCTTCGCAAAGAAGAGAAAAACCGTAATTAATTGGGGTGTAACGTTATTGGTAGCCCCAATTTAACAAAACAGTAAATAAATAAAAACTTGATAAAAAACTGTTTTTGCAGTAGTAGCGGTGGATTCCTACCCTGAGTGGTGAGCAGGACCTTCTCTGCATTACTGGGCAGCCCCAGCCAGGATGGAGTCTGGGTGTCGGGGAGCATCTCCACCCAGTGCATGAACTCTTCACGTCTGAAACCAGATAGAGGTTTATTTTTGTACGAGTCGTTTCAAAATACCGCGTTAATAATAAAATAGATATATATTTGTACCTGATGCCATCTGGCATTTTGATGTCCTTCTGTCCGTCGACCTTCAGAGCCAGTTTGAACTCGCTGTCGAAGCTTCCCTTGGTGAAGATTCGATCCAGGAAGGTGATCAGCAGCCGCTGGTCGAACTCGTTGTCGATGCGGCCGCCATAGATGGATTGGGCCATCAGGGTCTTCAGCGCCGCCCAGGGGATCTTATCTGGAGCGATGTTCTGACGACCCTGAGCAACAAACGCCAAAGTCAGCTGACCCACACGTCGGCTTGCGCTGGCTGAAAAATAGAGACACGCATCTGATCGTTCCCAACCTTGGCGGTGTCATCCAACCACGTGTCGATGGTGTCGCAAGCGGAGCGGAGGTCAGACTCCCCGAACTCGTACTTCTTGGACCAGCCGAGCGGCGCGTACCGAAGGCGCTCCTGGATGACGGCGTGGAACCAGGCCAGGAGGAAGTAAAGACGTGCCCGCTCGTTGGGAGCCTTCGGAGGAAGCGGGTGGTTAGATTACAGAAGAAAAACAACTTTTTGATTGACTACAGATGATCACCTTGCACATGCGAGCCACGGGGATGCTGCTGAAGGTGCGGAGCATGTTGGCTTTGACGCCAGGAGGAGGCTCAAACACAAAGATGCGCCCAGCACGGAGCAGGTTCACTGGGACCTTGGAGGGAATCAAACTCTAAAGTTACTCATGTTTCCTAAGGGGTTCCCCAGAGTCGAGTACTAGGACTAAAGCGGTTTTGTATTCTAAAGATATTTCTTTCAGTTACAAACTACCTCCTGTTCACAGACGACCCAAATGTTAAAAAAATCAAGTTAAAGAGTTTGTTGTTTCTTGCAAGTAAACGAAAATAAAGATTATAATTTTTTGTCTTTATTTTCTACCAACTCACATAAACGCTAAACAAAATTATTTTAAACAAAGTTTTACAATTTACACTTCTTGAATAAGTGTGTGACATATGTTGGCACAGAAAGTTACATATAAGATTTTAAAAAAAAAGTCACATTAAATAATAATTCAACACAATAAAAATAATGTTTTATATAACTTTATATTTATAAGAGTTTCATTTACCTGCTCAACTTATACTCAGTTTTTCAATATTCAAACTGTAATTGTATTTAATAAATACAAGTAAAAAATATTTGAACTATAAATATTTGTTTATGAATCATAAAACAATTTATTTAAAAAAATCCAAATAGATAAAATATATAAGTGATAGTATTTATATATTAAATTACTTTGGTTTAAAGATGAAAAACCTGCAGATAAATTACAAGATATCTTAACATTTAGATGAATATATAATTTTCACATTTTTATTATAATTTAATAACTGTATTTAATTGTGTTGAGGGTAAAAGTAAAATGGATGCAAATAGGGATGCATCGATCCATATGCTGGTATCGAGGCCAATAGTGTTAATATATATTGTATCCGTTACAGTTAACCGATACTTAAAAAGTGTAAAACCTGCGATTATTTCACAGAAAGTGTTTATTTTTTTTATCTGAATTGTTAGTTTTGTGGTAGTTTTAATTAATATTTCTTTTTTTTTTTTAAATCCAATTCATAATGTTTTATAACGATAAGAAAATAAAACCCGACCTACAACTCGATATCGACAGGTACTCAGATCCAAGTATCCGTATCGTATCAGTTTGAAAAAAGTGGTATCGCTGCATCCCCCAGATAAAAATACTTAATTATGATCAGAAAATTTTAATCACTTTTAGTATTCATATTTTTTTTCTACTGTTTATTATAATTTTATCAGAGTATGTATACATAATTTTTTTGTTAAAAAGTAAAATAGATGAAAAATACGATCTGATACCATTTCAAGAAATAAACATTTATATATTTTTTATATTTATTAGAATGCAATAATGGTATTTAAATTAACCCTTTTTTTATTTTGTTGAGTTGAGAGAAATTAAACAACTTAAAACACCTATGATCCTCCTTGTTAGAAAACATTTACATAAATAAATAAAAAAAAAAATTTTTATAACGCATAAATGTTTACCTTGGGGTTGATCTCCATTGTGAGGAAAAGTCTGAAGCTGGCATGAGGCTGCATGGAGTGCAGCTTCTTCTCCAGCTGCATCAACCAGCCGGGAGCCAGGTGGACGTTCTCCAGCATCACCCACCTATGAGACACAAAAACCCCCTCAGACACCAGAACAACCGCCCGATGACACCTCAGAGCAAACGCACAAGCAATGCCAGTCACCTGCCGGACTTGACGGCAGTGTTGATGTCTCGGTCGGCCTTATTGAAGCCTTCAGCTGAGCCTGCGGAGATGTGACGCGTTAAAACGCCTTTAACAAGCCCGTCCATCTATGCAGCTATAGGAATATAAGTGTGTTACCGATAGAGACGGAGGTGATCTGCTTGTTCTGTTCAGCAGCCAGATCTCTGACCAGCCCGCTGGCGTCGTAGCCCGGTACAGAACACATCAGAACCGGAGTGCTGGGCTTCACCTGCAGACACAGCAGCAGAGCCGTCAGCGTTGGGGGGGGCTCACCTTTCTGTGACGCATCGCCATGGGCAGCCTAAGCTCCTCCCCTTCCTGTCGGCCCGTGGGTCCCCAAACCAAAAAAAAAAAAGAAAAGACTGGAGCGATCGAAGTTATTTTCTGGTCCGCTTTGTCTCACGTCCTGAATTAGATTTGAATGATAACTAATGATGAACATTATGGGGCGCCAAGTGTAAAATGTTCGTTATTTAGTAGAAATGCACTTTTTTTGGAACATTTAGCTTCATTTTTCCACATTTAGCACATTTTCATACATTTAGGAAGAAAATGTTTCTAAAATTCAACATTTACCAGCATATTTACATTTTAAAAATCTAAATATGATTTCGAAATCTAACATGTTAAATCTAAATGTTAAATCTAAATCTAAACGTTAAATCTAAACGTTAAATCTAAATTTTAAATCTAAATGTTAAATCTAAATCTAAATGTTAAATCTAAATGTTAAATCTAAATCTAAACGTTAAATCTAAACGTTAAATCTAAATTTTAAATCTAAATTTTAAATCTAAATCTAAATGTTAAATCTAAATCTAAATGTTAGGAACATTTATATGGGGCGCATTGGTTTAAAGTTTAACATTTAGATGTAACATTTAGATTTAACATTTAGATTTAGATTTAACATGTTACATTTCGAAATAATATTTAGAATTTAGATTTTTAAAATGTAAATAAGCTGGTAAATGTTGAATTTTAGAAACATTTTCTTCCTAAATGTATGAAAGTGTGCTAAATGTGGAAAAATGAAGCTAAATGTTCCAAAAAAGTGCATTTCTACTAAATAACGAAAATTTTACACTTGGCGCCCCATAGTACATTTCTACTGTGTTTGTCCAGTGATTTTGGATTTATTTGATTGTAAAAATTCGCATTTAAATTGCCTACAAATTTTAAGTCGCATATATGATGCCATTTTGCTAACGGGAGCTAGCAGTAGCTATAGCACGTCAAACACTCACCTAGAGCTTGTAGAGCTTCTCCTCCATGCTGGCTCTCACTCCAACGACTGTTTTACCCCCGACATAGCCGCTACTTTCCACATGTTCAGATTTATAGAGAGTGAGGAGTTGTCGTCATGGTACAGAGCCCCTCCCCCTCGATCCTCAGTCTCCGCCATCTTGGTGTACTTCCAGCAGCAAACTGTGTGTTTTTTTAACTCGGTAGTGGAGGAGGTTATCGCAATTCTGTTTTGAACATCTCGTCACAATCTAGTGTTTACGAAGCAGTCGCAGTAAATTACTTTGTCATTTTGGTCATGAAGTGTCTGCTAAACGCAATATAATTACGACACACTGAAACGCATGCTGAGGAAAATTACCTTTGCCAGTAAAACGCCGTTTTTTGCCAGCTGGAGGCTTGTAGATGGCCAGGTCCTACACCCAGCCACAGCAGAAAGCCTCGTAGCTTTCCAAAGACTTGTGGCTTTTAAACTCCTGCACCGTGTAATAACTCACACAAAAAACAAGATATTCCGCTGCAGGGAGCTCGTATGGGTCCGTATGTTTAATGTCTGAAAGCAAATACCGCCGTTTTGCCGTAGGTATAAGCTTGTCCCTGTAAGGTCCATATTCTTTTGCCTCGACTCTCTCCGTTGCTCTACTTTCTTACTTTCCTTGTATTCGCAGATCTGTCCCGCCGAAATAATAAACGCACAAAAATTAAAGCGCTCCGGAACGTTAGTCGCGTCAATACTGTTGTGTTCTGAAGGCGTTCCCCTGGCAACCGATAGCATCTCCTTACATCATGACCGACCAACTCAGACCCCGCCCAAACAGGCACACGACTCCTCACTCTCAATAGAGGCTTTCTCCGTGTTTAATGCTCCTTTCTTCGTCCTGAATGCTACGACCCTCGCGCTACTTCTTCTTCTGCAGTTGTAGTCCGCTAAACGTTTGCCTCTGGTTGAAAATCTGCATTTTCTCTGCATCAAAATTAGTTTTTAAAAGTCATGAACATCATATGTTCGATCCACGGCGCATTTCAAACTGGATCAGAAAATAACTTTAATCGCTCCATTGACTCTCATTCATTTTTTGTTTTGGCAGTAGGGAACCCATGGACCGGAAGTAGAAGGGCGGGGCTTAGGCTCCCCATTTCATCTTCAGAAAACGGAAGAACCATAAAAACAATAATACCTCACTGTCCACAATGTTAGCCAGGTCCAGGGGCTGCTCGATGATGTTCATGAAGGTATCTCCCAGCACTTTAGAGACAAAGATGTGGGACATGGCCAGCAGACGGTCGGGGCGGAAGGTCTGGATCAGCAGCAGCATGTGGACCGCCTGACCAATGGGAGCTGGAAGCGGAAAGATCGGGGAAAAATCAGCGCAGGTCACGAACGCATCGTTTACTTTCAGGACGGCACACCAATCTACTGACTTGATTGCTTCTCCTCAGACCACAGATAAGGAACTGCCAGCTCTGGAGTGTTGCTCTGGATCCACATGAAGAATTGCTGAGGAAACCAAAAAAAAAGTAAATGAAGATATTCATAAAAACGGAGGATTTAAAACACAAAGCAGTCCAGGATGAACTTCTGTCCAAATCGTTTTTGGAGAAATTTAACTGCCAAGCCATGCTAAAGGTAGAAATTCACTGATCGAGTTTATTCAGCTATGCCGTCAGAATGATATCAGGTTAGAGTGAAACGCAAAAGAAATAAATCGATATCGATAGTGAAATAAAAATAAAAAGTGAAAAAAATTCCAATAAAACTCAAATTATATTTATACTAAAACAATTAACTCGCAACTAGTGCTGGGCGATATGGCTAGATTTTCATATCCCGATATAGCTCCGTTTATATCCAGATAATGATATAATATACTTTACTATATACCAATTTTTTCTGTTACCTTATTTTGTGAATGGTTTATAAAATCGTACAGCGTGGAAATGCAGTTTTAAATGATTAATGACAATAACACCACCAAGACTCATCATGTACTGATCTCCTTCCATCTGTGGGATCTATGGATATCGGTGATCTTTTAGGAGCTCTACAATCTGAATTAAACATATTATTTGAAAACCATCCAAGTTTTACCACGATACCTGCTGTTTCTCATTTTCTTAACTTTACAGCCCTTTTTCGAAGTAGCGTCTTTTCTCTCTCTCTGGTTTTTATTCGTTCCACTATCTGGGTGTAAAAGAGGCGTGTTACGTCGATATGTGTTCCGACTCCACCCACTGCTGCTCATAAATGTTAAACAGATGGATCACGTTGGTTCTGCTGCTCAGCCATCTTTAATATGTATTTTACACTATTAATACTGTTAATATGTTATTGTATTGGTTAAAGTTAACCGATACCATGAACCAATACTTAAAAAGTGCAAACTCTGCAACAATTTCACAGATATTTCTTTTTAATTTTAAGTTTTAGTTTTGTGGCACTTTTTTTTTTTTATTTCTTATCCAATTCCCCAACATTTTTTGTAACAAACAGAAGACAATAAAACCCGTCTATAAATGTATTTCTTTTTTTTTGTGTGGTAGAAGTATCGGTACCGTTACTTCAAATAAAAATATCGGAATCGGTTTTAAAAAAGTGGTTTCGTTGCATCTCTACTGACAACGTCAACTTAAAGGCACAGTGAGCAATTTCGGCCAGTAGGGGGCAGTGCATAGCTAAATTATCACAAGCATGCGGTATCTGTGTCTTGGAGTAAGAAACTCAACGGAGGTCCAACTAGTGCTGTTTTCAAACGCTCAATTACCAGAGAATGATCTATTTGCAGCAACATGACGAGCACATCAGTCTCTCTTTCATCGATTGGAACTAGCGAAGAGTTAAAAATGTATTTATGGAGAAACTTTTTTGCATTTTGAGGGGAAATCAATTTTTTAATAGCGGGCTTGTTCCGTGCGCTTTGTCCATCCGGGCTCTTGTAGAAGTAAAGATGTCATCTAATATGACTTTCTCCTGAAAAGAGGACCCGCGCCTATGTATTTTAAAACTGATTTTTAAAGTCATATTTTACAATATCGGCAATGTTTTGCTAGATGTCAGATGTTAGATGAATTAATTTACAAGCTAAGTAGACGGAAATAAGAATTTGCCACAGTGTTATCGGTAGTTTTTTTGCAGAGGAAAGCTGAAGCTCACCTCGTCGGCTTCAACTTTGGCCACCAGGTCCTTGAACGCGGGCAGGTGGCTGAGTCGGACCATGGCCTCGCACTGCTCTGTGGTCAGACCTTTCACTTTGGGCAGCGTCGTCCCCGTCAGGACGATCTCCTTACCGCGCAGGTAGTGCTGGAACTCCACGTCGTACGAGGGCTCGCTGGCACAAGCAAACGTAACGACTCCGTTAGCCTTTATCGAACGCTCCCGTTCGCCTACGTTGGTTGAGCATCGTTTTTACCTGGTGATGCCCTTCAGGCTGATCTTAGCCAGCAACATGGCGAAAATGATGTGGTCCTGGTGCAGCATTCCTCTGGCGACCCTGTTGAACACCACCTAAAGCAGCAGGAACCGCACAGAGACGTAGGTTAGGGTTTCACGGCGGCAGAAAAACCCGACGGCTTTCAGGGCGAGACGCTCCCTCAGACCTGGAACAGATCCTTGGTGATGAGCGCCAGCCTCTGCGAGTGGTCGCTGATGCTCTTGAGGTTGGCGTTCTCGTAGAGGACGGTGTGGTACGTGTCCAGGAAGAAGTGCAGGGAGTACTGGTAGAGGAAGTGGATCTGGTTCAGAGCCTCCATGGTGAAGTAGATGCTGCTGCAGGCGGAGGACAGGGTCAGGTACTGCTGGGACACGGCCTCCACCTCCGCCATCACGATGTCAGTCTCCTCCACCTTCCTGGTCACCTCGGCCGCCTCCTTCTTCAGGTTCTCCAGGGTGGTGATGATTGTGTCGTCGTCCAGGATGCGACCCTTGACCTCGTTCAGAGCCTGCAGAAGGGATTTCTCCAGCTGCCGGAGGCGGAGCTGGAACTCACCTGGGAGCGGCGAGATTTTAGTAGATTATTTCAGTCAACAAGAACAACCAGGCAGCAAACCTGTACTCGACATTAACGCTCAGTTTAGTTGTTTCAAAACACATAAATCATATTTTATCTCTCTTAATGGAAACGCTTAAAACCAGGGTAGCACCAGGGTTAAAGTAGTGAAATTTAAAACATTTTTAATACCTATTCAGCAAAATTTAAAACCGTAAAAAAACAAAAGGAGGCAATACTTTTATCTAGATTAGGATTTGGTCATACAGGGTTAATACTTTATGTAAATATGGTAAAAACACAACCAGGAAATTTGATTTTGTTTCTTCAACAAGAAACTGTGGAACGTTTTTCAGATAAATTTGCAGAGATATTTTAAAAACTATATGATCTCTATTAATTCTGTGTTCTTGTTCGTTTTTTAATACTTTGTAAAAAAATAAGTAGGGCATATTCAGTATGCATCGAACGTTGCTGGCCAAACGGTGTGGTATTTTTTTCATTGTTTCTTTTAATAAGTTTTAAATGTCCTAGGTTATTGAACACGACAGAATTCGAATGCTCCCTGAACCCACCACAGGTGTGCCGCTACAGCGTAATTACAGACACGCTGCTGCCTTTTTCCCCGTTAAAAGGTGGAGCTATTTTAGAGAGGTCGAAGAGGAAAGCCTGCAAGCAGCAGCAGCCGAATAGCTGTTTTTGGCGCATCGCTGGAGAAATGCACCAGATATAAACTTCTCCTGAAGGAGTCCAAGTGGCTCCAAACTGGTCTGGGCGAGTGAATGAATGTAATATTTGCTAACGATAAGGTGCAGGTTATAAAAGAAAGAAAACAAAAAAAAACTTTAAACTTTTAAAAATAATAATCCTGGATCTCTTCGCTCTTTATTCTTTTTTTCACGCATTATAAAAGTATGAAAAATTAATAAAAATTACTCTGACTCTAGGGCAAAAAAGAAACATGATTGTACACCCCGACCCTTTATTGTAAAACACAATTCAATTCAGAAACGCTTTGATGATCCCAGAGGAAAATAAGTGCTTCAACTCATTATTTAACTCTTCACGTGTGCAGGAAGGATCTCCTTTAGCAGTCTGTGTTGCAGCGAATCTGTTGAAGCTTTTGACTGTAGGTTAGTCAAAGAAGACACGAACAAAGTTTTGCTTTATATACAGAAAAATTTCACCAGTTTGCTTGTTTTAGCAACTAAAAGATGCAGAGGTTAAAATGGCTACCACGTGTAAATGTGATTGTGGAGCTCAAAACAGAAGTTTAATGGATCTTTCCTTTAGTTATAATGTAAATTCTTAATTAATCGTGATTAATTCCCAGCTACCCTGTGTTTGATTGAATAAACGTTTTTTTAATGTGCGCCTTACCCTGCAGCTTCAGGAGGTCGGAGCGTTTCTCGTCCACGTCGGGCCGCTCGGCCTTCAGCACCTCGTTGAGGCACTGGCTCTGGAGGCTGCTGCGCGTCACCGTGAAGTTCACGAACGTCACGCGGGAGCACAAGTCCGGCGGGAACTCGACCTGCGTGAACACGAAAGGCGGCGCTCGTCAACCGGCAGACGCCTCGGCCGCCTCAGAGGATTCGCTGGGCGTCGGGCCGCTTTCTTACCGTCGGGTCTCGTGTGGAGAGGAAGATCACAAACGACGGAGACAGATCGATGTCCTGGTCTCCCAGGGTGATGAGGACGCGGCCTCCGGTTCTGCGCACCTCTCTGTTCAGCACCGGGTTCAGGATTGGGTCGTAGCTCTCCACATCCTGGAGACGGACGCAGCAGATAGCGGCGGATTAATCTGGGTACTCTGGTGTTTAACCAGAGGATAAAAAGTCTGCAGCTGCTCTCACCTGGACCAGAAGCGGGTTTCCGAAACGCAAGGCGCTCTCCAGGTTCTTCCTGAAGGCGTCGTCCAGGAAGCTGGTTCTGGTGATCTTGCGGTCCTTGTATTCGTTCATTATGAACTCCGTGGCTTGGCCCGACGGGTCGATTATCAGAGGGTACCTGAAGCAGAAGATATCCGGATTAAAGTCCAGATAAACAGCATAGAAGCTCCGTTTTTTTTGGGGCCACTAACCTGTTGAAGCGTTTCAGCATGATGGCGTTTTCTGTGCAGAGGTCGTCTGCAGGGAGGGAGTTAGCCTGCCAGCGAAGCCGCTCGTCCGCGTTGGACAGGTACTCCGTTCTCGCGATGTCGGTGCGGAACTGGGCCAGAAAATAAAGCAGAACCGGGTTTGACAACATCTTCAAGATTAAATGTCTGCAACGGAACCAAACATTTCAGGCGAGTACGAGGTTAAAGGACGATTATCTGGGGCCGTATGACAAGTCTTAAAATAAATGCTGAATTAGAAATAAATGCTGTGATAAAATACGGAAATTAATCAAACTGAAAAAAAAAACAAATAAATTTAAATGCTAAAATAAAATCAAATAAAACATACTAATTTAATTTAACAGAAAAAAAATACAAAAGTAAAAAATGCTATAAATATTGACAATAAAAGGAAAAGAATCTATATACCAAATTAAATTGAATCTATACTGAAAAAAAAACTCTGAAATTAGTAAATAACTAAAGTGGAATCCACTACTGAAATATTGACGAAATCAAATACAGAAATAAATGTAAATACTAAGATTTTAATATATACTGATTTAAAATGAAATGCTGCAATAAACAAATTCAAACTGAAATATATTTAAATACTGAAATAAACTTAAATCTCTACTGAAATAAATTGTAATTTTTTAAAAAATAAAATCAAATAATGAAATAAATTTAAATGGGGAAGTAAAATTAAATCTATACTGAGACTAAAAAAGCACAGAAATACGTTTAAGAAAATACAGATGTAAAAATAAGACCGGCAATAAAGATTGACCAAATCAAGCTTATATATTTAAATACTGAAATTAAATCTATACTGAAATAAATTTTAAGAAAAACTGAAATAAATAGTTTAAAAACTACAGAAGTACAACTAAATACTGCAATAAATATTGACAAATAAATTCAGAAATACATTTAAATACAAAAATTAAATATACTGAAATAAATGAAATTGGAAAGAAAGAAATACAGAAGGTACTGCCATAATTACTGATATAAATAAAATGCTGAAAAACAAAAGCAAAAATATTTAAATTCATAAAATAAAAAGCAGAAATAAAAATACTGAAATGTGCAATAAAATTAAATATATCAATATAGTTAAATGCTGAAATGAATATTGACAAAATACTGAAAAAGAATATTTCATTTGACTATTCATTTGATGAACAATAATTTATAAATTCAACGACGAAATTCAAAATTAAATGCTGCAATAAATATCGACAAATTCAAACTGAAATATATTTAAATACTGAAATTAAATGAAATCTCTACTGAAATAAATTGTTTAAAAATACATACGTACAACTAAATACTGCAATAAATACTAACAAATAAAATCAAATAATGAAATGAATTTAAACAGGGAAGTAAAATTAAATCTATACGGAAATTAAAAACACTGAAATATGTTTAAAAAAATACAGGTGTAAAATTAAATACTGCAAGAAAGATTGACAAAATCAAACTTATATATTTAAATACTGAAATTAAATCTATACTGAAATAAATTGTAAGAAAAACTGAAATACATAGTTTAAAAACTAAACAAGTACAACTAAATACTGCAATAAATATTGACAAATTAAATCTAATTCAGAAATACATTTAAATACTAAAATTAAATATACTAAAATAAATGAAATTGGAAAGAAAAAAATAGAGAAGGTACTGCCGTAATTACTGATATAAATAAAATTACAGAAAAAAAAAATGCTGAAAAACAAAAGCAAAAATATTTAAATTCATAAAATTAGAAGCAGAAATAAAAATACTGAAATGATGCAATAAAATTAAATATATAAATATAGTTAAATGCTGGAATGAATATTGAAAAACATACTGAAAAAAAATGATTTCATGTGACTATTCATTTGATGAATAATAAATTATTTATAATTAACAGCATTTATTTAATTTTGAATGAAAATGCTCTCCACAGAGACGAGCGTAGTGGAGGTGGTGTGATGCTGTGGGCCTTTCTCTCCTCCACAAAGTGCTGAGAACCTCGTTACGACATCATGAATTGTGCCGTACCGGGATATTAAAACGCATAGAATCAAGAGGAAACCATCTTTGGGTCTATTAGGCTGGTGGCGAACCAGAACCGAGGCAGGACGCAGATCTTCTCCGTATGGTCCAAGAAGCATCTGCAGAGAGGAAAAAGTATTCCTGGTTTCTCTGAAACCGAGTTACCTGGATGTTGGCCTGCTGCAGGTGATGAGACCAAGTGGTGAACAGGTTCTGTCTCATCTGCTGCTCGAAGTAGCCGGCGTATGTGATGAACGCGGCGGAGAGCAGGCAGTCTCCTGCGATGGTGGACATCTGGTTCTTGAACGTCTCGCTGGTCTTCTCCCAGCGCTCCCTCTCGGCAGAGAGACTCTTCAGCAGCGCCGTGCTGCGGTTCACCTGCAGGGGGCGACAGAGCAAAGTCAGCGACGGGAGAAACCGAGTTCCTCGGTGACGGTAGGCGGGGAAGGCAGACCTTTGCTTCCACGGCAGCCAGGTCGGCCTTGATGGCCTGGGCCTCCGAGATGAGCACGGCGTACTCCTCCTTGTAGCGGGCGATGCTGGCCTCCAGGTCCCGGATCATCTGCTCCACCTCCTCCGCTTTCGTCTTGTTGTCCTTGGCGTCGTCCTCCAGCTTCTGCAGCTCGTTACGCAGGGGCTCCACCCGCTTCAGCATGTCGGCGTAGTTCAGCTGGAGGAGCGAGAGCGCGTTACTCGTCAGACTCTCATCCGATTGGACAGATTCACTTTCAGACGGAGGAAGACTCACCTGAGCGATGGCCCATTTCACCATCGGTCCACAGGCCAGGGAGGCTCTGTTGACCTGGTCGTAGTTGTAGCTCGGGTTGGAGAGGTAGTTCTTCTTCATCTTCTCACGGATGGAGTCGCTGGAATTAAAGTCAAGCGTGTCCAGAAGGTCAGAGTCTGCGTGTTAACTCTTTTTCTATAAAATATTCAATTTTGATGACACTATTTTAAAATGTTGTAGCTTTAATATGGTTATAAACGTACACTGTAAATGAGAAAAATTTGTGATGGGAGCAAATTCACATCTAATTTGCATATTATGGCGTCATCAGGCATTGGCAGTATTGGTTTGGAATACTTTTACAGACGTTTGTCTGTTTTACATTGTTTAAAACTTACTTTATTTTGAATATTTATGGGCCTGTGTATTTTCTACATATGTATTTTTAGTATTTATTGGCATTTTTTTCAAGAACAGGACGACAGGTCTGTTTATTTCCCTTCTTATGAACTTCGTTCTTATAGAGTTAGAAACGATCAGAAATAATCAATAATTATGAACGGAATCCAAAGCGACGTGGCAGAGGATTGTTTCGATCTGTAAAAAATAAAATAAAATAAGATAATCAGGGAGTCTGCACATTTTTTCTTCTTTTCTAAACCAAAAAACTACATTTGTTTGAAGTTTTCTGCCCATTTTAAAATATAAAAAAATATATATTTGAGGGATGGGCTTTAAAAATACTCAGTAGTTGGTCTGGACTCCCTTTGCATGAATAACTGCATCAGTGCAAACGCGGTTCTGCTCACGTGTTCAGCAAACCCGGGTCCGTGTCCTCAAAATCCTCCAAAGTCTTGCGTTATTCCTGCTACTACAGCTGGGTATCGATTCAAATGTCAAGAAATCGATTATCATGAACTGATCGAATCCATTCCAATTTGATTTTGGTAAAATTCAGTGCTATTAAAAATGTGTTTTTGAGCTTTTAAACTTAATTACACGGCAGCGATTCCACAATGCAACACTGGGTGAGTAACAGTTCACCGGGGGAAACTGTATTAACCGTTACAGACACATTTTAAAATGACCGTCTGTAATTTACCTTTTCATTTCAGCTTTAAAAAGGACAAACTACAAAATTTTTGGATTTGTGTTTATCCTTCCACTCAACTTTCCATAGGTTTGCTTCGCTAAATTTTGGCCTGATGTAATATTTTAATCTTATCTAATCTTATTTATTTATTCTTAGTTTTTTTTTTTTTTTTACTCTGATGTCGGAGCGGAACTGGACCAGGAAATAACGCGGAACCGGGTTTAAACAACACAAAACAGCTGCGGGTTCAAGATTAAAAGTCTGCAAGGGAACCAGTTTATGACCTATGGCAACAAACAACTCCGGTGAGTACGATGTTAAAAGACGAATATCTGGGAATGTAGGACAAGTTTTAAAGTAAATGCTGAATTAGAAATAAAATACTGAAAGTAATCAAAAATGAAAACTATACTGTAATAAAAAAGCTACTAAATTAAATATAACTGGGAAAAAAAATACAAAAGTAAAATTAAATACTGCAATAAATATTGACAAATAAAAAATAAATAAATCTAAATACTCAAGTAAAATTAACCTCTTAAAAAAATAAAACTGAAATATTGACAAAATCAAATGCAGAATAAAGGATTTAAAATTTGCCGTCTGTAATTTTCATATTAGCTTTAAGAAGGACAAACTATGTTAATAGTATTCATTTTTTGGAATTGCTAATCGATTTAATTTGATTCCACCATAGCTCATCCTTCCACTCAACTTTCCATTGGCACGCTTCAAAAAATTCTGGCCTGACGTAGTATTTTAATCTGAGAATTTGTTATTACTTTTCACCGACTCTGAGCCAGAATCATCACATTCACTGAAATAAAAGCTTAAATGTTGCTTTTCGATGCCATTTTATTGAGTTGTGGATTACCCAGGTTTCAGGTGGAAGTTTCTGTTTGGACCAACTTTTTTTTTTTTTAAATTAAGAGTTCCCTTCTTACTTTGTCTTTTTCCAGAAAACTTTAAGAACCGTTATTGGACTTCGTAGGAACCCCCCTCAAACATTTGTCTTAGTTCACCTGATCTCTTCAGCTTCGAAGTTAACGATGGTGGGGATGAAGTTCTCCCTCATGATGATGGAGCGGATCTGCTTCCAGTCGGTGGTGCTCTCCCCCAGGAGCAGGCAGATGGACTCCAGAGCCAGCTTCACGGCTGCCGGTGGGTTGGCCATGGAGCGCACCTCCACCAGGTGCTGCTTCTTTATAGACTTCACAGCTATTGGTGCAGGGCGCAATCGGAAGGGGGCGGGACCAGGGAGAAACGTAGCCGTTAGCTGGGAGCCATGTTTAAACACGTGAGAATTAAAAACAACCTCCTCAACTGCCTTAAACCTACGGAGAGCTGTTTGTTTTAAGTATTAACTTAATAATGAAAATACAAAATAATGAACTAAATAAACAGTCAAACAAAAACCGAATGAACTGAAGAACTAAAATAATCACTGAAATAAAAATATATTGCAAATAAAACCACCACTTATGGAGAGCTTCTTCATTTAAAAACTTACTAAAAAAATAAATACTTAAACTAAATTATACCAAATAAGTAATGAAATAACCAATACTGAATAAATAACGCTAATTCTTATCATTGAAAATTAACTTACACAATAATTAACTGAATACATACCATGATAAAATATTTTAAATACCAAATATATAATAACTAAATAAAGACTAAAAATAAATATTGCAATAACTCAAAAGTAACTGAAGGAACTAAAATACTGCAATAAATAACTCAAAGAAATATAATAAATTCAGTGAAATTTAATAAATACTGCCTGATAACTATGGAGAGCCGTTTAGTATAAAATCACAGTAAAAAATACATAAATGAATAATGAACTCAAAAAACACCAAAATAAACAAAAACTAAAACTATTTTCACAAATAAAATATAAATATTGCAAATTAAACTACTTATGGAGAGCTGCTTCATTTAAAATGAACTCATTACAAATAAAATACGTAATAAAATCAATAAATAAAATACTGTTAATGAAATAAAGTACAGATAAAATACTGACAGCCTGAAAATTATGGAGAGCTGTTTGGTTAACAATAACTTACTAAAAAATAAATAAAATACACAACTACATATACCACATACTAAATTTTTTTTTTAACACTAAAATAAAACACTAAAAAATAATTAACTGAAAGAAATTAAATAAATACTGTAAACAAAATAAATACCATCTGCCTGCAAATTATATATCTGTTTCTTTTAAAATTTACTAAAAATACTGAAAATAAGGGAATAAAATGAGATAAAGACTGAGATACCTTAACAGTACAAATTAAAACGACTAAATATTGGATAAATAAAATATTTAACTAAATACTGAAATATTAAAATTACTTAATTTCTGAAATAACTAAATGAATGAACCATCAAACAAATACTGAAATAAATTAATAAAGAAATATTCAGAAATAACTGAACTGAATACACAAATAGTGAACTAAAACACAAATATTAAGTATCTGTTAATATTTTATTTAGTACATTTTGAAGGAAAAGGCGTTACCGTTCTGAGCCTCAATGACGGCGGGCTCCACCTGGTCCAGGTCCTGTTTGACGCTCAGCTGCTTGTCTTTGATCACCTCCTGCTGCTTGTACACGGCCTCCTGGATCTCCTGGCTCATCACCTGGAGTCAAAACAGGAACGGCATGAGAAAAAAATACATCAAAATACACCCAGGGACCCAGCAGGGTGCTGACAGCACAACCCTATTAAAAATATATTCACATTGCTGCGTAAATTCCTGCTCAATAGTAGCTACATCGTTATTTACGGAATATATTCTGCATCTTCCAGTCTACCTTTTTCTTCTCTGCTTCCTGCTGGTCTTTAACCATCTTCTTCAGCTTGTCGTTAGCAGCAGCGTTCTTGGCCTCAAGCTCCTGGCTCTTGATTCTCAGGTCCCGGCGAAGCTCCTCCACCTAGACGAGGAGAGACACAGACACCATTTATGCAACAAACATGCAGAGGATTTTCACGTTCAGGTGACCCTGAGGCTGGGAGAAGATTCTGCAAAAAAACACGGCGGGAATTTCAATACAGAACGCATTTGCAAATCCACGTCCCTCCCACTTGTTCATATTGACACAAACCGTGTTTTTTGGGGGGATTTTACAGCATATATCAACACAAAGTGATCCATAAATGTAGAAACATTGCACAGCACACATAACTGTGAATGTATGCATGATTTGGACATATTGTGTTAAAACGGCCAAATCAAAGTACCTATAAAACACTGAAATATATACTGGAGTAACTGAATGAACACTAAAACAATGAAAATAAATACTGATAAGTAAATAAAATACTAAAATGAAAATACTAGAATACTGGGAGAATGAACATTAAAATAAATAAAAATACTGAAAACAGAAAAAAAAAAAAAAAAAAGGACTTAAATTCAAAAATACTACCATTAAAAATAAAATATAGAAATAAAAAAATTTGTGGAATAATTAAATACTGTAAAATAAAATAAAAAAAATAAAATACACAAGAAAATGAAATAATTTTTTTTTTTAAAGTACTAAAATATTAAATCAACACTATTTTTATTAAATCAACACTAATAAGTAAATAAAATACTAAAACTAATAAAATGCAAAAATAAATAAAAGTACTAAAATCAATACAAATGTAGAATAACTTGATTCTAAATTAAAGAATACTACAATTGAAAAATAAATAAAATACTGAAATAATAAAATAGTGGAATAACTAAATACTGAAATGAAAAAATACTGAAATAGAAAAAATAAATAGAATAAGTAAAATTTTGAAATTAGAAAGTACATATCATAAATAATTTAAACGGTGGAATAACAAAAGAAAAAAAACTCTTGAAATAAGTAAATACTAATAAATAAGTAAAATATTAAAACTAATAAAAGAAATACTGAAATAATTAACAATAGAATTCTGGCATAATGAAATATTAAAACAATAAAAATACTGAAATCAATAAAATGTTATAACTTAATACTGAAATTCAAAAATACTACAATTAAAAAATTTATAAAATACTGAAATAATTAAATAGTCGAATAAGTAAATACCGAAATAAATAGAATAAATAAAATTCTTAAATTAGAACGTATTTAAATAAATAATTTAAATAATGGAATAACTAACAGAAAAAAATATTAAAACAAATAAATACTGATGAAATGAAACATTAAAACCAATAAAATACTGAAACCAAACATCCTGCCGAGGATTTTAACGTTCTGAGGCAGGAAAAGCGCTCTGACCTGATCCACCGTCTCCTTGATCTTGCGAAGGCCGACGTTGAGGTGCATCTGCTGCTCCTCCAGCTCGCTGCGCTTCTCGTTGAACAGGTTGGCGTACTGGTTTATGAAGTCCAGGTAGTGGCGAGGTGTGATGGCCACGGTGTGGCCTCCACGCTTGGCCAGGCGGTTGTTGGCCTGGAAGATTTCGGAGACGCGTGCGTCAGTGACCGAAACCGTTACAGACTCCCCCCGTTTGCGCCGTGAGACGTTTGGAAACCGACCTGGTGGAGAGTTTGATGAACGAAGACGCAGCCGTTGACGATGGCCTCGCGGTGGGACGGCGGCTGCGGCAGCTTGTCGTAGACGATGGGCATGTAGTCTGGAACCTTGTAGTTGGGCTTCTCCAGATCCATCTTGCTGGTGAACTCCTTACCGACCTGGTAAAGAGCCTCCGTCGACCAGTCTCCAAACCAGTTCAACACACACCTAAATCCACAAGTTTTACCATTAAAATAACTTCTAACCGCTGAACATTCCCTTCCCACATTTTGTTTAAAACACCCAAATTAAAATTAAATGCTATTCTTCAACCATTTCGAGTACAAACGCAGCTTAGGTGTCTTTGGAAATCACAAAAATTCCTCCCAAAACTATGATAATATGCTTTAATGCTATTGTTATCAAGCAATACTAATTTGAATACACCGAAAAACATGAAATCCTATGTCCGCCTGTTTCTTTTCTAACAATACATGCTGTAAAAATGGCTTTAGAATGAAGTGGTGACCTAAAAACACACTGTGGGTTTAAAGCAGGGATGTCAAAGAATTAATCAAGATTAATACAAATCTGGCCTCCTACCACAGGTGGCAAATCCATTAGAGACTTTGTTTTCAACTAGTGCAAAATATGTCCAGACAGATTAAAATCTTCCTGTATTTTGTCGACACCAACTCGTTTTTTGCCGTCTCTTTTTTTTACTCAAAAGCAGACTTCGCTGCAGCCAAAATCTGCTCAAAATGAGTTTAAGAAACAAAGAAAAGAGTGACCTAAATCCATTCTTGGCAACAAAAATGTGCAAAGAGACTAAAAAAGAGACCGTAAAAATGTATTCTAATACAGCGAACCTTTAAGTTTTGCATCTAAAATAATTTACACGTCCTTTTCCAACAACAAATGTGATTTTTTTTATCCAGTATTGCATACTTAGTTTATTGTTGAATATGTAAAATCCCCTGGTCTAAAGCCTTAATTTTTACCTTTATCAACACTAAATTTGACGGAAATAAACCCCAAAAAAATCAAAAGCAAGCCTATATTCTTCTAACTACAGGTCAAACCATCTACTGGATACATGCGTTAGTGTTCACTGCATTTAGAAAAAAGTTAGAATCATAACTTTATATTTTCACATCAATGTATTTTGACAATAAAGGATATTTAGAAAAGTTTCTGAAGCGTTATTGCATTTGTATGCACTAACCATCAAATGCATATGTCTGTATAAGCCGCTATAAATTCCCTATTAACCAACAACGCCGCCTCCTATTATCATTTATCTGCGTTTAAAGCATTTCGTTGCATTTTTCTCTGCATGCCCAGTGACCTATGTAGGTGGAAGTGGACAATAATACGGACTACATATTTCGAGTAGACCTGAAAAAAGTAATCGATTATAATCGTTTTTTTTTAAATGGTTGACAACTAATTAAGTAATCGATTAGTTAATTTAACGCCTTAACGTTCCAACGTTTCATGGGCGCCATTTTTATTATATTCTGATTCATAATTTCTATTAAATTACATGTTTATATCATTAGAAAGCTAATAGTATTGTGTTTTTTAACCATATATGCCAATAAAGGACATAATCATAACTGTGAACACAGCAGTTGTCTTTGTCACCCCCCCAATTCCCTCCCAGAAGAAGAATTATGCACAGCTCACATTTCACAGCCTGCTGTCTCTCACAAATCTGATCACTGAAATGTTTGAGTTCATTTAATTGAAAGCAGAAGATCCCAAAAAAAAAAAAAAAAAAGCCACATTTACTCCAACACCCCACAGACCACGAAAACGTTGTGTTTAGTGACGGTGGGTTAATTTATTCTGAGAGCCCCAATGTTGCCCCAAAATACAGCCCAACTAAGTCAACCTCCTCCATTATGGGCTGAGATATTTTTGTTAATATGCTGTACATTAATTTATAAGGAATTCTACCTCATTTTGTATTTTTATGCTTAAAATGTGGACAAATATGTCGCACTGTTACGCTCATTTTACACTGTTAACTGTGTTCAGGTCCAATAAAATAGATTGCAGTGAAATGCACAATTCTCTTGTTCTCCTTGTTCTTAATGTAAATTTGTTCGTAATAACTTATATAGCTGAAAGTAATAGCCAAATATGATGATTAATCGTAAAAAAGATGAATCGATTAGAAAAATAATCGTTAGTTGCAGCCCTAATTTGGAGGGGTGCATTTTCTCTGTTTATTCAACATTTTTGTGTTTTTTATTGTCGTTTGTGGACTTACCGCTTTATTGGTGGACTTTTATCGGACCCTAATGGATGTAAAAAGATGTTGTTTTTGTTGCAAATTTTATTTTCCTATAGGACGGGGGAGCGTTTGTGTTGGTAAAGGCGCTCGCCGTGCCTATAGTTTTGATTGTATCCTTGAACGACAAGCATATGTCTAATCGTCTGCAACCTGTGGCTCTTTAGACAATGGCTCTCAGGACATTTGGCTAAAAATTATAACGAACCAAATAATATTGGGGGTTTTTACAATAAAAAAATTCAAGTTTTAGCAGTTTTGTATATTTCATTAAATAATTGCTTAGAATTTCCAGAGAGAATGACACTAAAAGTAACAATATTTTGTAGATCATTTTTTCCTGGTCCTACATTTGAAACCATTTGCATTTTTACATAATTTGCTACAAATATCAAAAACTCATAGAAGAAAATGAATCCATCCACTTTTTTGCCAAATTTTTATGTTTTACTTTCTTTTAAATCAAGAGAAATAAATAAAATGGTGGTGCTTTATGAATTACTACACATTTTACTCAAGCAGGTTCTTAAAAAAAAATTTTATTCAAGTTTCTCATGTAATTGTGTGGCTCTAAATTAGTTTTGGTTTGGATGGTAACAGCTGCAGCCGTTGTTGCAACCCCTGGTCTAATCAGAAGACTAACATATGCATAAGCTAGAAGCCAGAATTTGGGTTGAATTTCTGTGGATTTTAACGAGTAACCAGGCTGTGCCATAGGAAAGCTAAGGGGCTATTAAATAATTAAGCTGTACCTGTTGAAGAGGGCCGGTGATGTGGCAGCCCTGTCTTTCAGGCCCTCAGACGAGGGGTTCATGGTGAAAACGACGTGGAGGTTTCTGATGACCTGGCTGGTGAACCACTTGTAGAGCTCCTCGTGAGTGTCGAGCATCAGCCCCTCTTTCTGGGCTCCTTCCTTGCACTGAGTCATCAGGGTCGCATATTCGTCTCCCTCAAATAAACCAGGAACCTACAGGAAAAAAAATATACAGAAAGTAATTAGGGAAAAACGGGAGCAAAGCTTGGATTTCGTTCGTGTTTCAGAGAACGAGAGGCACGAGGAAAAAGCAAAAAGGAGGAAGTGACCTCTCCGTTGGCCAGCAGAGTGTTCATCCTCTCCAGAAAACCAGAGTCCAGCACGTTGGACTCATCCATGATGAAGGCGATCTTCTCATTCTTGCACCCAGAGCGACGAAGCACCGTGCGAAGGTCTTCGTCAAAGTCCTCGCCGGTGTACTTCCTGTGCACCTGATGGCGCCAAACACAAGTTACCAGACAAGAAATAAGCTTCTTTTTTTTTTTTTTTTTAAACGATCAAAACCACCCGGGCTCGACTGCGACCGACCTTAATCTGGTAGACGCTGAGTCCGTTCATCCAGGCCACGAAACGGGAAAGCGTCGTCTTTCCCGCACCGCTCACGCCGATTAGCAGGAGGTGACCCTGAGGCTGGCGGAAGATTCTGCAAAAACATGGTGGGAATTACAACCCCCAAGGTGTTTGTGTATCCACATCCCTCCAACTGGTTCACAAAATGTGTTTTCTTGGGACTTTACGCCATAGATCAACACAAATTTATCCATAAACGTAGAATAATTGCACAGGACACCTTTATGACTCATTTATGTATGATTTGGACATATTGTGCAGCAACCTGCGATAAAACGGCCTAGTCAAAGTCCAAATGAGGTTCTGTGGCAAGACTTAAAACCACTTTAAAATGCTTAAATACTACAATAAATAAATACTGGAATGACAAAATAAACAATAGAAATGTTGAAATACATAAATACTAAAGCGTTAATAAAATATTAAAACTAATAAATTAAATATTGAAATAAAAAAATACTAGGATACTGTGAGAATGAAATAAAAATAAATAAAAATAATGAAATCAATAAAAAGGTGGAATGCCTGAATACTGAAATAAAAAACAATTACAAAAAATTAAAAAATTAATAAAATAGTGGAATAACTACATAAATCCTGAAATTAGAAAGTACTGAAATAAATAATGTAAATAGTGGATTAACTAGGGCTGGGTATCGATTCAAATTTCATGAATCGATTCAATTCCAATTCTTAACAGTTAGAATCGATTATCATAATTCGATCTGATTGGATCTGATCCAGTTCGATTTTGATCTGGGTCAATTGAGCTATTATCTAAATTGTAATTCAATAATGTAATTCATTAGGCCTCATCACTGGGTAAGTAACAGTTCACCGGGGGAAACTGTATTTACCCTTTCAGACACAAGACTTAAAATGGGGGTCTGGACTTTACCTTCCTGCTTTAGTTGTAAAAAGGGCAAACTATTTCAAAAAATGAAATTTTTTTTTAAAATTGTGAATCAATTCGATTCGATTTCCCTAACGCTGTGTCCACACTGAACGCGATAGGAGCGACTATAAAGCGCGACACACGCCTAGCTGTTCGCGTGCACATTAGAGCCTTGAAGCGTGTACAACGCCAACTGGCCTTCAGCGGATCTGGAGCTACAGTGCAGCTGGCGGTGGATTATGGTCTCCGATCTGACGGAGGACAGAGTGGACTACGTGTACGGCCTGGCCTCCGGTAGAGCTGGGACCGCTGCACTGGGGGTTTGGTGAGCTACAGATACAGTCTAGCTACGGCACAGGGATCCATAAACAGCAGCGAGCCTCTCATAAACACCGGCTCCTTGCCGCCTGGAGAACGTGACCTGCTCACCCAGTTTGTGCCGTTAAGGTCCAAGCTTCGCCTGCCGAAACACCAACTACATTTCTGAGCAGCTGTCCATCTGTCTGCGGTTCGTAAAAGTTTATAATATTTGAGCAGCGTGGGACGTGGTGCGGGATCTGCTACCAGGAAACCAGGTGAGGAGGCCGTTTCAAGGTTCACTTCTAGGCTGAGACGTGCTTTTACAGCAAAAACGGCTCTTTTAAGAGCCGCCCACAAACCTCTTAGTGCATTCCTGTCTAAATAGTTTATTTTTTTATTTCTGTCTCTGTATAGAAAATTGCTTGTGTCATGTAGCTCGGGATGATTAGCCACGATGTTTATCAGTATTTCCTCCATGTCCTGCTGAGGCTGTGACTCCATGACAGTCACAGAATCACTGAAACTCTGTCCCCTGATTGGTTGTCGCGGCGCGATTTGACGCTGGAGTTCAGATTTTTCCAACTCGAGCGATAGACGCCATGAGCGCGAATGCACAAAACGCACCACATAAAATGCAGCGCAAATTTTCCATCGCAGAAAAGCTTTTTCGTGACGCAAATCTGCTCCTGAAGTGTCGCGGGACCCAAAGTCGCTGTTCATCGCGCTCCTCCATTGATTTTACATGTAAACCTGAAGCTCTAGTCGCTCCTATCGCGTTTGGTCTGGACACACAGTTAGGATCGATTCAGAATCGAAAACATTAAAACTAATAAACACTACAGAAATACTGGATGAAATATTGAAATAAAACTACAATACTGAAATAAATAAATACTGGAAGAATGAAATAAATGAAAAAAAAACTTAAATAGATTAATAAAATACTGAAATACAAAAATGAAATCAATAGCGGAATAACTAAAATACTGAAATAAAGAAAAACAAATACTGAAATGAATAGATTGGTGACCTGTCCATAGTGTAACTCACCTCTTGCTAACTTCTGAAGCACTTTGATGATTGGAATTATTTGTACTATTTACATATTTTGCGGCGATGTGTGATAAAACAGCCTAGTTAAAGTCCAAACCTAAAACTGTTTGAGACTTTGTAGTTGGACTTCTGAGGACCCTTACCTGTCGATTCTCAGGACGTGGTCCAGGACCTCGTTGAACAGCACCAGAGGGACGTCCAGCTCCTCCTCGTAGAAGACCTTCAGACGGGCTTTCACGTAGTCCCTCAGTTCCTCCTGCTCCACTGGGATGTAGTCCTACAATCAAACAGAAAAATTAAAAACGTCGCGTTATAAACACGGGTCAATGCGGGGAAGCTAAAGTGAAGGGTGCCGATTGTTTCACCTTGGAGAGCCAGTTGCTGTAGAGGATGGGCCTGTTCAGAGCCTTCTCCTTATCGATGTTGGGGAAGTGTTTGAGAGCCACCATGTCGATGTTTTCATCCGTCCACCTTCTCTCTTCGTCGTCCACCAGCCTGAAAACATCCAAATAGTTTCATCACAGCGGCACGCGGTATAGCCACCAAATCCGCAGCAAGACGGCCGGTTCCACCCCCCCCCCACCTGTCCTGGAAGAGGCGCAGTGCCTCGTGGGCCCAGATGCGGATGAGCCCTTCCACGGGGAGAGTCTCCAGAGGGCGCAGCGCCTCGAAGATGCCCCTCACCCAGCGGGTCATCTCTCTCGGGGAGTAGATGTAGTGGGGCTGCGTGTCCTGGGTGAACCGCTCCTAAACGAGGGGGAGGGAGTGACGAGCGGAGTTAGAAACCGACGCGTACGGCGGCGCGTTCGCGTCGAGGTCCGGTCCCTCTACCTGAGACATGGTGTAGAACTCGACCATGGCGGCCGTGAGAGGCTCGGCGTACGTCCGCAGAGACGGGATGAGGCGCAGCATGGCGCGGTTGAAGGTCCCGTAGATCTGAGTGAGGGAGGCGGGGCCTGGGTAGTCCACGTACACCACAGGGACGTGACGCAGAAACCTGGACACAGAACATTTTATTCCAACCTTCCAAAACGCCCCTCTTTATTTTAGAGGTGAAATCAGGTTGAGGGCGTACCTGTGGGTGAGAGGTTTCCTGCCGGGATCGGTGGGCGGGTTACAGGCTCCAACAAACTGAATCCTCTCCAGCTTAACCCACGTCTGGTCAGAGGTGCGGTAGAAGCCGCCGTGCTCCACCATCTACCAAAACAGGAGGAGTCAAAACCTCAGCCTGCCGTAGGCCTCTCTGCGCTCACCTGCCGGCGTGGGGCGTACCTGTCGCAGGAAGGAGATGACTCTCTGGGTGCCGTACTTGTCCATGTCCGGCAGGTTGATCTCGTCGCAGAACAGCACCAGCCACTTGCCCAGCTGGACGGGGGCCAGCACCACCCCGTTGGGGGTCCGGCGGTACTCGCAGTAGTGGTCGAAGGTCTTCAGCAGGAGTTCAGGGGTGGTGGCGCTGGAGAAGTTCAGACCGACAACCTGGTAGAGGGAGAAACTAGTCGGTCAACCTGGTTCTGGATTGCGAACATCAGTATTTTAACAACCGCTGTCAAGTAGTTCGGATTTGGCGAAAGGTTAATCTTTTTAGCCAAAAGCTTTAAACTTTAATAGTTAGCTTGTTGGTATCAAAGTTGAAGCTGTTCCTGCTGTGTTGAAAGTTTTCAGGTCTTAACTAGCAGTTACAGTATTCTAGTATTATTTTAAAATGTTACAAAACTTGAAATTCATTATAAAGCAGGGCTGGACGATATCGGGACGCTGAAACGTGACGTCACGCACCCAAGCCCCGCCCCCCAGCTTCTTAGATGGAGGGCAGAAAGACGCGTCTCCCCCACTAACTACTGTTGTTTTTAACTGAGGGTTGTCAACAGATCTGCGCTACACGGCAGTGAAGGAAAAATATATCAGCATTGTTAACGTGCAGCGCTGTAGGCTGCAGAAATAGAAAAAAAAAGAGGTAAGAAATAATATTTAATAGGTTTCCAGCTGATGAACTACGCTGCCGTCGATGGCTGAGTTAGAATGGATGATCCATCCATCCAGGGATCCAGTCTGATGAACGAATCTGCTCATCTCCCACACTGGAGGTATGTTAATATATATGTGTGCATAGTGTGCTTCTGCTGTGTAAAGTCGAGGCATGATGATTAAATAATGTAGATATCTGGAAACTGGCTGTGGTCATATCTAAAGAGTTCCTACCCGTAGCTTGTTAGCCGTTAGAAACAGTCTGGTAGCTAGCTCTGTGGGCTAGTTCTTAGCTATCTTAGCTTTCTTACATGTTACTGGTTGTACAAATGGCTGCCTGATTACATGTTGGCTGTACGTTCATTATCTTATTTCTTTATGAGCGCCTGTTTATAGTAAAAGCCGTGGTGCTGCGCTCAGCCTGTCGGTGATGTCATTAGCTAGCTGTTCTTCACGCAGAGTGCTAACGCAGCCTGCACAGTGTTAGCTGTCAGTTTGCCGTTAGAATTGCTTCGTAACGTGTTGTTGTCTTTGGTTTGTGAAAATGTCTATAACATGTCAGTAATCTGGTGAATTTATAAATAGCGGCCTGTTGGGGGTTAAACTGGCTGAATGGTAACTAAGTTGTTGTGACTCAAACTGCAGTGTTGTTAATCTATCGGTATAAAAAGGTGTTTGAAGAGTCGGGTGCTGGGGAGTTGTCCTAATGATTGTATCCCTTCTTTGCTTTTGCTGCGTAAAATCACAGCATGTTGATCATATAATTGTAGATTAGACAGACAATGGACTGGTGACCATTCTGGTACTGTTAGATCTCAGTGCTGCCTTTGACACTGTTGACCACAATATTCTCATAGAAAGGCTTCAAAGTGTCGGTATAATAGGAACAGCCCTAGGTTGGTTTAAATCTTATTTGTCTAACAGATTTCAGTTTGTTCTGGTAAACAATAGATCTTCCTCAACCTCAATAGTTACTTGCGGAGTACCACAGGGTTCAGTCCTTGGGCCGATTCTTTTTACTATATATATGCTTCCTATTGGTAAAATAATTAGGCAGCATGGGATAAAATTCCATAGTTAAGATCGCAGATGATACACAGCTATATCTATCCATAAATCCTGATGAATCCAATCAGTTAGGTAGACTACAGGCATGTCTGGAAGACATAAAAACTTGGATGACTCTAAACTTCTTGCTTCTAAATTCTGATAAAACAGAAGTTGTCGTCTTTGGACCAGAAGCTCTGAAAAAGAAACTACTTAGTCAGCCCCTTCACCTGGACGGCATTAAATTAGCCTCCAGTAATAAAGCAAAAAACCTCGGTGTCATTTTTGACCAAGATATGTCATTTAGATCTCACATTAAAGAAGTCTGTAGGATTTCCTTTTTTCACCTTAGGAATATTACAAAAATTAGAACCATCCTGTCCAGGAGTGATGCTGAAAAACTAGTCCATGCCTTTGTTACTTCAAGGCTGGATTACTGTAACTGTCTATTATCAGGTAGTCCACAGAATACAATTAAAAGTCTTCAGTTAGTTCAAAATGCTGCTGCTAGGATTCTGATGAATATTAAAAGAAGAGATCACATTTCCCCTGTTTTAGCTTCTCTTCACTGGCTCCCAGTAAAATCTAGAATAGAATTCAAGATCCTCCTTCTGACATATAAAGCCCTTAATAATCTAGCTCCATCATACATAAGAGACCTGATTGTTCCATATGTTCCTAACAGAGACCTTCGCTCTCAGACTGCAGGTTTACTGGTAGTTCCTAGGATTTCTAAAAGTAGAATGGGTGGCAGATCTTTCAGCTATCAGGCTCCCCTCCTATGGAACCGGCTCCCAGGGTTGGTTCGTGAAGCAGACAATTTGTCTATCTTTAAAACTAGGCTAAAAACTTTCCTCTTTGACAAAGCTTACAGTTAGAGATATGTTTATAGGTAGTTAGAGTCAGGTCAGACAGGTAGATAGGAAGAGACAGGTTAATGTTAGTAGTCAGGCAGAGTGTCAAAAGTTAGGAAGAGATAGGAAGAGGTAGAGTAGCTAGGTAGAGATAGATTAATGTAAGCCAGGTAAAGATCCGGAGCCGGTCGCGGCTTACCGCCGCGGAAGAAATGTGCCCCACAGGGGCCAGCCAGCGCCGGAGAGAGGTCCCTCAAGGGGATCCTCCCGCACAGTGCGGCCGCCCATTACCTGCCGGGTTGAATCCCCCGGGCAGACTGTGCGGACCCCACCCGTTTATCTCTTAAACGTTTCTCGCCCTCTTCAACTCTGTCCTCTCAGTTCTGTCTATTTTTCCTTAAGATAGTTGTCGACTATCGGTCTCGTGCCGGTATTTAGCCTTAGATGGAGTTTACCACCCACTTTGGGCTGCATTCTCAAACAACCCGACTCCGAGAAGACCCCGGCATGACGGGGGCCGTTACCGGCCCTACACCGTCCACGGGTCAGGAGGACTCAGACAGAGTGTTGGTAGCCAGGTCTCCTAGTAGCTAGGAGACAGGTTAATGTTAGTAGCTATGCTGCTTTAGGCTAGGCTGTTGGAGGACATTATTAGGGTCTGTTCCTACTTTCTCTCCTACTTCTCCCCAACTGCATGATGTGCTGTCAATTCAAGCACTAACCTGTTTTCTATTATAGTAGGTGCTCCGGATTAGCCCTGCTTGACGACCCTGACTAAGATGGCATTGCAGTGACGGAAAATTCTCCACGTCCTGCAACAAACTTCTGCATCAGTTCTATTGCTCTTTCTGTGTCTCTGTTATGTATTCTCCAAGCCACAGACGGTCGCGGCAGATAACCGCTTGTGCTGAGCCTGGTTCTGCCGGAGGTTTCTTCCTGTTAAAAGGGAGTTTTTCCTTCCCACTGTCGCTGCATGCTTGCTCAGTATGAGGGATTGCTGAGAATTCCACGACGCAATCTTCTGTGGTTCTGTAATTTCTACACTAAACATTGTATTGTAATAACTCTTTTTGTAAAGTGCCTTGAGATGACATCTGTTGTGAAACGGTGCTATATAAATAAATTGAATTGAATTGAATAGATATCTCCATAATGATCTGGCGGCGGTCATATCTGAGGCGTTTCATCCCGTAGCTGGAACTAAACGGTCTGGAAACGTTGCGCTACATACAGTTAGCTTTCTGATTTGACTTTGATTATCAGCACCAAGACGGTTTAGGTTTTATTTTCTTTGTCTAAATATTCAACCACAACCGCACGGCTTTGCATAGCATTGTTGAAGCTTTTTGCCCTCCAGTGTTGTACACACGCGCGAAAAATACCCAACAGTCAATGTGTCAATATAAAAACAAACATATCGATAAAGGGAATAGCCGTATTGATCGATATCGATAATTATCAATAAATATCAATAGTGCCTCCCTTGTCATTTTATCTTTCTTCAATGAACTAATTTTAACTAAATTGAACCAATTTCAAACACTTTTTATCAAGTTTGTTAGAAACAAAACAAATCAAGAGACCTGAGTAATTACAAAGAAAAGGTTATTAACGATTATATTATACATATTCTGACTTATGTTAGTACTTTAAATTAGAGGCTTATCTTTTACACATTTTATAACAGTTTATAATTTAATGGGTGAAACCTTTGGTTTGTCAATGAAGCTTATTCAATTACAGTTCAGCTGTTGTAGCTGGAGCCAACTAGCAACTTCCCTGTCCCAGAGAGTAGGTAAGAGTAGTCCAGGTCTATCTGGCTCGGTTCTGTTTTTTCAAGCTTTTTTAGCTCATCAGGACCTGGGTGGAGAAGCGGGGGACATTTTAAAAGCCACACGTGTTCTTAGCAGCGCGACCTTGTTAAGTTTCTCTAGTCTTTCCATAACAGTGCTTCGTAGCGAGCCGTGGGAGGGGAGTCCCGTTCAAGACAGCTAACCGTACATTTTTATTTTGTTTAATTATTGCTACGTTTAGCGTTTAGTGCGAACACATCAACTTTCTCCTAGCTCCCTTGCTGTGACATATGACCGAGGTGATGATGGTTTACGCCGATGGTTCGCTTAGGAACAAATTCTGTCGCAGCTCAAGCCATTTACTCAAGGACAGAGTGATGGGTGACGGAGCTGCGGTGTCGGGGTTTATGATTCGTTTGGAGTAGGTAGTGACTGTTTTAATAAGCTACCTGATAGGCTGTAATGAAAAAAAGTTAAAGGACTCTTTATTTAAATCTCCCCCCTTTTTTTTTTCCCAATCGCACCAAACCTCTATTGATAGATATATATTGCTATCGAATTAACGTCCAGCCCTATTATAAAGAGTGCAATTTATTTAAGATATCACTCAAATGGGTCACTTTTATTTATTTTATGCAAGAATTCTATTGTGTATTGGCACATTGTCAAAATAACGATTTTCTAAGTATTTATTCTTTTGTACCGAAAATTAACCGAACCAAATATAGATTTTGGAAAATAGAACCTAGCAAAATTAAGAAAATCTCATTGAAACAAATACGACTGACTAAATAAGAAAATAGGGCAATTAGATGCAGTTTACTCAAAATAAGATCCCACTCCTCAAAGACTGTATTAGTAAATGACGGGATATGTGATTAAAAAAATTGATTTATTCTGCCTATCAGAAACCTGGCTGCAGTTTGTAATTCTAAATCTGACAACTCCTTCCAGTTATCAAATTTTATTTTCACATTCCTAGAAGTACCGGGAGAGGAGGAGGAGTTGCAAACATGTTTCGTTACAAATTCACCCAGCTTTTTTGAACATGCAAAATCATTAAAAGTATGAGGGAGTTCTGAGGAATTGCTTTGGTTGGAGTCTGAATGATATGGGCACAACCTCATTTCAATGACTCAATGCAATCTGCTGGGAACACAAGCCGGCGACGTTCATTTTAATTACATTCCTGCCAGCATCGCCCCTACGCTGAGTCACGCGACGTCCGGAGCTCTATGGGAGGGCACTCCCTTTGGATCAGCCCCCCGCCCAAATAAATGGCTTTCTCAAAAGAAATTAGAACTGTGTATATAATTATGCTTTATCTTGAGGTATGTCACTTAAAGTCATCATAAATTAAACAGTAAAAGTAGAGATGACAATATCTTTGCAAGACTTGCTGTCATTGGCTTGTAGTTTAGGGAGTTTTCGTTGAAACGCATTGCTACTACGTTTTACGTGGACCAATCACTGAGCTCACAGAGCCTAGATCAGGGGTGTCGAACTCATTTCCGTTTTGGGCCACATCAAGATCATGAACGTCCTTAAAGGGCCAGTTGTGGCCGAAAGTATATATAAAACTCTTTAAGAAACCATTAAAATATAATTAAATATATGTTTTAACAAGTATCTCCTAAAATTAAATAATACTGAACATCTTTTCACAGTGATGTGATTTAGGACTAATCAATTATACACTGATTTGACTGAAAACAATAGTATTTAGGTGCACATATAAAGAATTTATGTGTTTTATTTATATGGTCCTCTAGAGTTTAGAGGGCCACATAAAAGCCCCGGCGGGCCGGATCTGGACCGCACCCTTGAGTTTGACACATGTGGCCTAGATAATCCCAACCTGTTTAACGTCCTCCGCTACCTTTTTATGAAATATGACGCAACATGATTGACAGCTTCTTTAACGTGTAGACTTAGTGCACTGAGCTGTTGGTTTTTGATTTATACAGACATGAATTGGAACAAAACTGGAACTAAATATTTATCTGAGAAGGAATTTCTAGCTAGGCCCCTGGGTCTCACCTCCATGTCGGGCAGAGCCCTGAGGGCGCTGAACAGCGTCATGGTCTTCCCAGAACCTGGGGGTCCACACAGCACCAGCGGCTTGTGTTCTGCCAGCCAGGTGTAGAGCAAAGCTTCGTGGCGGACCGTGTCCAGGGTTGGGACGACGACGTCTGGAGACGCTACCTTGTGGGTCTCCACCTCGATCTGGGGCACCTTGCCCTGCCAGGACTGCCACTCGCCAGAGATGCAAACCTGAAGGAGAAAAAAATAAATTGTCAGGACTCGGTTGGTGTTCTCCATCGACTCCGAATAAAACCACAAGGCGTACCTCATAGTCGATGATGGGAACGTTTGGAGCGGAGGGGAGGGGCACAGTGGTTATGCGTCGGATGTATTCTCCAAGTTCTGCTCTCATTTTCAGACGGCCATCGCCAGAGAAGGACCAGAGAACGGCGTAGATCAAATACCTCTGCAAGGTGAGAAAAGAAAAAGACATTTTATTGCTGGTGAAGCAAAACAACAAACCATTTTCTACTAAATTCTCCCTCTCCTTTCTTATCTATGAAGTGAGATCGATGACATAATCTGAAACTGAAAAAACAAGTTTTGAAACCTTGAAAATCAGTATTTGAACATTTAAAACCTGAAATAAAGTTTTGAAAGTCTGAAAATAAAATTAGAATCTCTGCAATTATAATTTTGTAAATAGCATTTATGTTTTCATTAATTCAACATGCAAAGTACAGAGTTTCAGCCTCACGTTTTCAGGGATTCAAACTGCTTGTTTCACCTTTGCCGTTTTTCAAGTAAGCTTTTTCACAGTTTCAAATATGGCATTGTTTTCCCACCACGCTATGTTTGCAAAAAACCTTTGAAAGCTTGTAATATGAGATCTGAAAAAATATTCAACTTTCCAACATCATTCGAAACTCTGACAGTGTGATGCGCCAATGACTGACAGACTGGTGCCAAAGGAGCCTGTCTGTTGAAAGTTCGGGAATCGGGGAGAGACGGTCACCGACGGCGTCTCTCCCCGATTCCCGAACTCAGTCATTGGCGCATCACACTGTCAGTCCTACTTGTTCTTACATGTGATTGGACTACACGATTGGGCACGTGTCCCTCCCCGGAGCGATGAGGGTTTTTTTTTTTCAGCGAGTGTGAGTTTCAGAGTTTCGAATCGTAAAGCACCGAGAGAACGCAGCCAAAAATCACGTCATCGCAAACAGACGAATCTACAAAAGGCAGATGTTGGAAAGTTGAATATTTTTTCAGATCTCATATTACAAGCTTTCAAAGGTTTTTTGCAAAAATAGCGTGGTGGGAAAACAATGCCATATTTGAAACTGTGAAAAAGCTTACTTGAAAAACGGCAAAGGTGAAACAAGCAGTTTGAATCCCTGAAAACGTGAGGCTGAAACTCTGTACTTTGCATGTTGAATTAATGAAAACATAAATGCTATTTACAAAATTATAATTGCAGAGATTCTAATTTTATTTTCAGACTTTCAAAACTTTATTTCAGGTTTTAAATGTTCAAATACTGATTTTCAAGGTTTCAAAACTTGTTTTTTCAGTTTCAGATTATGTCATCGATCTCACTTCATACTTATCCTGCTGCTCTCTGTCCCATCAGAGTCTATTTGTATGGGGGCGCCATGTGTAAAATTTTCGTTATTTAGTAGAAATGCACTTTTTTGGAACATTTAGCTTCATTTTTCCACATTTAGCACATTTTCATACATTTAGGAAGAAAATGTTTCTAAAATTCAACATTTAACAGCATATTTACGCTTTAAAAATTGTAACATTAATGTAACATGTTAAATCTAAATGTTAAATCTAAATGTTAAATCTAAATGTTAAATCTAAATGTTAAATCTAATGTTCTAATGAACATGTCCAATATTCTAAATGTTCCTAACATTTAGATTTAACATTTAGATTTAGATTTAACCCTTAGATTTAAACATTTAGATTTAAACATTTAGATTTAAACATTTAGATTTAACATTTAGATTTAAAATTTAGATTTAACATTTAGATTTAGATTTAACATTTAGATTTAACATTTAGATTTAACATTTAGATTTAACATTTAGATTTAGATTTAAAATTTATATTTAACATTTAGATTTAACATTTAGATTTAACATTTAGATTTAACATTTAGATTTAAAATTTATATTCAACATTTAGATTTAGATTTAACATTTAGATTTAACATTTAGATTTAACATGTTACATTTCGAAATAATATTTAGAATTTAGATTTTTAAAGCGTAAATATGCTGATAAATGTTGAATTTTCGAAACATTTTCTTCCTAAATGTATGAAAGTGTGCTAAATGTGGAAAAATGAAGCTAAATGTTCAAAAAAAGTGCATTTCTACTAAATAACGAAAATCTTAGACTTGGCGCCCCATATATTTGGAGCGCAATTTTCCTTTCATGAACCAAAGTAGTCATGGAATTTATGGAAGCATATGTAAAATAAAATAAAATTCATTACAATCCAAATGGATTAGGAGGAACGCTTTGTTGTTTTCAAACTCTAGCTGCTGTTTTTGTCTCAAAATAATCCAAAAGACGTTTTAATTTTCAAATTCAGTATTGCTCATTCATTAACTTAATTAAAATGAAAAAGAAAGGGACATTTAAGATTTCATTTCCAATCAACATCCCAGCAAAAATGGTTAAAAAATTATATTTAAAATGTCAAGAAAATGACATTGTAGTCAGAAAATGAAACAAAGTTTTCTGCAACTGCATTTTGTTTTATAAATGTTTGACATTTCATATTGAATTTTGTAATAATTTTGCTGGGCTGTTATTTGAAAATGAAATTTGACATTTACTCGTCTTTCTTTTGAATAAAATTACAGAATGAGCAGTACTGAATTGGATAATGAAACAGAATTTTATTTTTTTTTTAAAGTAAAAAATGGCATTTGTAGTCAGAAAATGAAATAGCACTTCCGCAAATGCATTCCAATGTTCATTTTTTGATATTTCAAATTGAATTTTGAAAACATTTTGCTCGGGTGTAACAAATTAATTCTTAAATTTCCTTTTCTTTTTCATTTTATTTAAGTTACACAAAGAGCAACGGTTTCTTTTGGATCTTATTTATGAGTCATAAATAGCAGCTTCAGTTTGAAAATGAAAAGGCATTCCAGCTAAACCGTTTTATTTTACATATGTGAGATCTACATCGTGGGGGTTTTGCAGGGAGCCTTTTTGCATGACTAAATTGCTCCTTAGTGGGTTACAAAGTAGATTCCTGGAGAAAGTGGAAAATTATGTGCCCGTTGTTGCTTTCCGTGTAGGATATTAAAGATATATACAATAATTGAAGTTAAGTTAACCGGATTTCTACAGTTTAGGACGGGTGGCGTCCTGGTGTATCGCTGCGTGACCAAAACGGAGGGTTGCAATAAGCCACACCCATACTTTGAACGAGCTAAGCCATTGTTTGGCTATGAACTCAGAACTTATACGTGGGATGAGAACTAACTTAAAGAAAGCTGTGTGGAAACTAAATTTGGCTGTTTGGGAGAGACGTTAAGGCAAGAGAAAAGAGATCCAGGGTTCCTACACACTGCTAATGTCAAAATTCCATACTTTTTCCAGACCTAAATTTCCAGACTGAAATTTCAATAAACCTATGCATCACATCAAGAAATGATGGAACTGATCATTTGTTTGGATTACTCAGAATATGTTGTTGTGACGTCAAACATTCTGGACGATTTCAGCTACTTCAAAAAGTTGACATGATCCAACAAAATAGTCGCTGTAGATTAGCGCTACCAGCTAGCGGCTAGCCAGGAGAAACACTCCACTGAAAGTCCGAAACCCTTTCTTCCTCTCAGTAGGGACCACTTGTTTTGGCTTTGGCCTGCCGTCTGATTAAATCCAGAGTTTCTGCTGCAGAGGCAGTTTCGGAAAAGTATTTTTTTACTAAATACTCAAAATCTCCACCCTCCATAATTACATTTAATATTTTGACTAGCTTGCCGAGATATCAACACAAATCCACACATCTTCCGTTATTTCATTCATTGACTTTGATGATAACGGACAACAAGTTCGCTATTGACACCGTCCTGACCAATCACAGGGGGACGGAGTCGTGACAATAGCCTCACCTGATTGGTTAATCATTCTCTCTTTCGGTGCCATGTTTTCAACGCTCAATTCCACGTAACTTTTATAGGGCCGCTGTTTTACACATTATAGGAGATGATTTACGGATTACGTAAACGGTTTTTAAAAAAAAAGGGTTTATTAAATGAGTTAAATTGTGAAAAAGTGAGGATGCCTGGCCTCCACAATAAAATGCCACTTTAGAACAGTGGTTAAAGTCTTGGAAACTTGAATATTTTTCAATACAATAGTTTACATTTTTTCCATACTTTCCAGACCTGGAAATTTATAAAATTTAATTCCATACTTTCCATACTTGCGTAGGAGCCCTGGAGATCTCGCCTGTGCCCAAAACAATTCATGATCTGGAATTATCTGTCCATCAGGGGTGTGAAAAATTAAAGACCATTGCAGCAGGAAAGAACAAGAACAAGAAAGTTGATCTAAAAACGTAGAGTTCAAAATAACTTCAACTCTGTCAGATGGTGACTGTCACTGTAGAATCAGCTTTATTGACAAACTAAACCAAAGGTTTCAGCTATTAACATAATAAAGTGTCATAAAATTTTCATAACATTAAAAAGCATCAAGATAAGCATTGAATTTAAATTACTACTAGGGATGTTCGATATTGGCTTTTCTACCGATATCCGATAAACCGATATAGCCTTACTCATAATTTCCGATATCGATATGTGGGGACCCTCCCTCATTAAAAAACAGAAACTACTAAACCCTTTTAGGTAACCACAATGAAAAACCTTGCATCATGCATACTTGAGCTTAAAAATTTAGAAAATGTAATAAATACTAGAATTTTGGGCAATTGAAAAATTTTGTCTTCAAAAGTAGCTGGAGCAACTAAACCTCAAATCTGTCATATTTTTACATTCTGAGAGAGAAAAGAAGTAGCTGAAGAGTTTGATATATAATATGTGTATGGTGTGAAAAACTCGTCTTCTTAAAAAAATAAAAACAGATACCGATAATTTCCGATATTACATTTTAATGCCAATAGCGGCCGATAATGACTTTAGACCGATAATATCGGACATCCCTAATTACTACCATAATAAAATAGATAAAATGTATAACATGTATAACATGACTCGGGTCTCTTGATTTATTTCTGTGACTTACAGAATATTATTTTTTTTAAGTGTTTGAAAAACAACCTAATTCTTAGTTAAAATTGATTCATTGAAAAACAACAAAATGAAAAGTATCGAGAATTATCTATATATTAATCAATGACCATTCCCTTCATCAATATGCTCTTTTTCCATAGCGTCCAGCCCTATTCTCAACTATTGGTTCCACCACTCTTATTTATGCTACTTTATTCAATTACAATAATTGTGGTTGACAAATTAAACTTTCAAAAGGGAAAATTGTTATATGTAGTTAAATAAAGCACGAATTTCTAGATCCAGATATCCAGAGCCGGCCCAAAGTCTTATGGGGCCGTAGATTTCACCCCTTTCCGTTCAAACCACTACTCACAATAAGAGCGTTTCAATCAAGATTTTGTCTAATCTGGGAAAGTAGGTGGAGTTTATTTGGCTGATCCTAAAAAAAATAAAATCAGAGGTAATATTATTGTCTGAGACAATGTGAAGCTCAAAATAAAAGTTTAGATTAAATTTCTGATTGTAAAAACAAACAATGAATATCAAAAAGTATATATTTTTTCATTTGCTTCAAAATTTTCTCAAAAATTAACATTAAAAAAATAAATAAATAAAAAAGAAAGGAACAGTACATACATTTTTGTTCCTTTAAATGCATTTAATTTAAATATTTTTCCAAAATAGAATTTAATTAATTAGAAACTTCCCTAGTTACTACAGAAAATTTTTAACAATTTAATTTTTTTCCAGATAAACTTCACTAAAACAAAACTACATCAAATTGTGCAATATTCACATTTCCATACATTTTAACATCCTGTCGTCTCTGTTCAGTTTCAGCATTTATGGGGGGCCCCAGATAGCATATGGGGGCCCTAAATAACCGCTTAGTTTGTTTTTGCCTCAGGCTTTTCCTGCAGATATCAAAATTCAAGACTTTTTAAAGTCTTTTAAAGGGGAATTCCTTTTTTTCCCCTCAACCTTGACCTTAATTATAGCAAATTTTATGTTTTCTTACCCTGAGAATTCTGGAGCCAGTCTGAGCCGTTCAGAAGTATTTATATCCACTTCCTCCATCAGCGGACATCCAGAGAACGGGAGTGGTAGGGGCCGGACAAGTTCTGCATGTAATGAGGTTTAATCTGCCCCAGATACATTAATTTCACCGTCAACTACGAATTACGAAGAGAAGCGCTTACGTGGTGCGTTTTTTTTTTAACGCGGCATATTCGGCAGCTTTTTATTATTGTTTTATTGTGAAATCATCCCGGAAGACAATCAAGAAGCACTTGATACGTCCAAGAAGAACGTAATCATGGTAAAACTAAGGGTGTTTGGGCAGATTATACCTTATTACAACCGGCATTCGTCCTGCCCTGAGCACTACCGTTGTCCACGGCGATGGAGGAAGTGGACATAAATACTGCTGAACGGCTCAAACTTGCTCCGAACTTCGCTGGGTGAATAACAAAACCAACTTTGCTAAAAATTAAGGTGCAAGTTGAAAAAACAAAAACTGGTTTAAATTTGGTACTTCCAAATTCATAAATTCAATGGTTTTAAGACCCTGTAGGAACCCTGCTCTTATCAGCATATGGTGCGCCGCACAAGCTGGCTGCAATAACACAGTCGGTCGTGTTTTTGTCTTTTTTACCCTCTTTCTAGTTGCACTGAAAATTGAATTTCCCCTCATGTGGGGCGATAAAGATCCCTCCAAAAGAAACCCGTGAGCGGGGAGGCGGGCGTTACCTGCATGTATCTCTCCAGCTGATCGATGGGCATGGGGAAGTCGGGGTGGTTGTTGTTGTACTGGGCCACGTTACGGCAGGCCTGGTGCAGCATCGAGAACAGCGAGCCCAAGCAGCGCAGCCGGGTGAAGTCCATGATGTGCTCCATCTTGGAGGCGTGCTCCAAGGCCTTAATCACCAGGCCGGTGGAGGTGAAGTACGGCTGCAGGATCGCGGCAGCGTCCCTCTGGATCTGGATCCAAACACAACCTCAGTGAAGACAAAAAAAAACACAAAAAAACGGCTAAAACGCTGGACCTGTTGGCGCACCGTCAGACACTTTACCTGCAGCATAGGTGAGGCAGCCTCGTCCTCATCCTCAGTGCCCTTCCTCTTGCGCTGAGCCTCATCCTCCCCCTCGTCCAGCGGGATGCTGCGGATGCGAGCCAGGAAGTTGTTGAAGATCATGTCCGTGCTGAGGACGTCCTCGCTGAACCAGACCATGCCGCAGCGAGACACGGTGGCCAGGGTGGCGTACTTCAGGTCCTGCACCTCGAACATCACACGCACCTGGACGGAGACGGGTCAAACGCAACGTCACCGAATGAAACCACAACAATTCACCCCAACGGAGCACCTCACTTCAACAGAAAAGCAAGGAGTTGAACCTTTAACCCCTCAACATCCCTGCAGTTTCCGCCCTACATTGTTTTAAAGACGACCAATTGCTGTTTTTCATCGTCTTTGAGTAGGTCTCTTTGGAAAGCAAACACGAAAATCTCTCACAGAACTGTGATAATATGTCAGAGTGCAATTGTTACCCAAGCAATATGCATTAAAATGCACTGAACAAGGCACATTTTAGCTCCGCCCGCTGATTTTGTAAGAATACATGCTCCAAAAGTGACCTAATAATGAATTGATTACCTAAGCAGTGTTATTATCGTTAACGAAAATGAACAAAATAACCAAAACTAGAAATAACTTCTGAAACAAAACGAACTGTAAATAATGAGTGTTCACAAAACTAACGAAATTTCATGAGAAAATATGCTTAGTTTTCGTTTCATACAGTGCCTCGTGAAGTCTAGAAGAAATATTTATATGTCGCTCTCGCGTTGTCACCAGAAACAGATGCGATCATCAGTGTCGCGGCTTTTTAGTCGCACAAATCGCTTTGATAAAAACATAAGAAACGTAAAGTTTGATACTATCCCATCAACTCGCCTCCTTTCAAAGAAATAAAAGACGTCTTTGGATTGCGTGCTGTCAGAAGAAGCGATTTAAACGATGATTAAACAGTCTGCAGCAAAAAACTTCGTAACAGGTGAGCTACGGCGGCTAACAAACAAGCTAACACTGCGACTGCAAACAATGTTTTTTTACTGGATGGTCAATATTATCCCAACATGTCAGTCAAGTCATCTGTGTCGATGTGGTCCGTCTAGCGTCATATAAGCAAAGGTTTAGAGAAAGTGCAAATGTGCAAAATGATCAAAAAGCATCTTACTAATTAAGATAGTTTGGCTTTTGTTTTTTTGTGTCGCCAGTCAGTGTTTTTTATCTAGAACCTGCATTAATTATTTGGCTTTTTAACGCACAGTTGCTGTTATTGTGTGCCATATTTCTTTTATACTTGCCTGATTTTCATGGCTGTTAATCAGGCCCATGTCAATACAGTTTAAAAAAGCTAAATATTCTGAGATTTTGTTATACTTTTTTTTTTGTCTTCACCCAGTAAACAACTTGTTTAACGAAAAGACTAAAACTAATAAAAACTAAACTGAAACTAAGCATTTTCAAAAAACTAAACTACCTAACAAAGGGTAAAAAAACTAACTAAAACTAAGTAGAATTTGAAATCTTAAGTCAAAACTAAATAAAAACTAAAACTAATGAACATTTTAAAACCATCATTACCCTGCCTCCAGGACTTTTTTTTGTGAGTGTTGGGACCTACAATACGTTAAAATGTTGCTGCAGTTTTCGTGAACATTTCCAACAAAAGTTTAATGTTTTTTTTTGTTGTGATTACTTGAAAACTGTATATATTTTGTTGCTACAGTCCCAGACCCACCCTGGGCCCCTTTTAGCCCCTCTTTATTAACCTCCTGGATACGCCCCTGCTAAGCAGCATTAAACGTTTAGGAATACTCGCTTATTAATCATTCAAAAATATATAATATCCTTTATCCGCTGCCGAAGTTACCAGCTGAAATAAAAGGAAACTAGACTTGAGGTCGGTCAGAACAGATTTTAATCTTAAGCAATTTAGCGGACTGAAGGTCCGAAAACTTGCTGCTGTGTCTGAGAGTCACAGTTTACAGCCGAGTATTTCCCTTAAATTAATTTGACCATAAACACCTGCAGAGATTTTCAGGTAAAGGGGCTTTTTGGACGGAAAGTTACCCATAGAAACCAATAAAAACCGTGTTAAAAGGGCCGGGCGCTTACATTTGGTGGCAAGCTCAGACGCTCCCCGTTTGGCAGCGTCAGCAGCTTGTTGTCATCCAGCACAGAGTTCAGGTTCTCCACCCACTCCGGGTCGACGTCGCCGTCGAAGATGATCCACTGGCGCTTCTGCAGCTCCCCTCGGACGTTGTCGATGATCCTGAAATCGGAGGAGATTCGTCCAGTCGGAGGTTTTCTACGTTAACCGGGCGGTTAAGGGGTTCGGGTTCGGTCGCCAACTCACTTCCTGAGGATGTGCGTGAACAAGCCGTCGGTCCACTCGCGGGTGTTTGGGTCCAGCGTTCCGTACAGGTGGTCCTTGCTGATGGCCTTGGGGTCAATGATGTGGGCCACGCCCTCGACCCCCTCCAGCCTCTCCAGGGCTTTGAGGAGAACCCTCCATGCCAAGGTCTTCCCACTTCCCGACGGACCCACCATCATCAGACCGTGGTTGATCTGTGTGATCTGGTAGAGCTGGAGAACCTGGAGAAGATTCAACGAAGAACAATCTATAAAACTGGAAGCAAACATTTTTCTTAACTGAAATAAAAACAAATAGCCTTGCAACTAAAGTAAAAACTAACTCGAACTGTAAAAAGTGTTCACAAAACTAAAATTAACTGAATTTATTAACAGAACTTGCTTATTTTTAAGTCCAGAGCGATTATCGGTCTTCGTCACTGCATGCTCTACTTCACGCATCGTCTGCGATCGGTTCTCGTTGTGCAGTTGATTGCACAAATTGCTTTATTTGCCCTTTCAACGTCTAGATTGGCTGTTGAGCTACGTTTAACGTACGTAGAAGCTGTACCGATTGTTCTTCGTGTCGAGGTGCATGAACCTTCCTTACCTTCTCCACCCACATGCTGCCAACGTCGTCTCCGTCTCCGTACGTGAGGTACATCTCGCTGCAGACCTTCTTGAGCTCCTCCCTCAGAGCGGTCATCTCTCCTCGCTGGTACTGGACGCCGGGGAAGACGTCGGACAGCAGGCTGAAGAGCAGCGGGATGTCCTCGGCCACCAGCTTAGGGACCATTGTCTCACACACGCTCTGGATCAGGATCTGAAGCCACGAATCCACACTTGAAACGACAGGAACGACTCCGTCTGATGAGACCTCGGCTTGTTTTCATACCTCTTGTTCCGGAAGGTTCTCCGCTATCTCGTTCTCGTCGACGACCTCTCCGCGCTCCAGCTTCTCCCTCTTGATCCTCTGGATGCGCTCGCGCTTGACGTTGCCGGCGCTGATCAGCACGCTCTTCAGGGCGCGGAGACCGAAGTCGTAGTGGCTCTGAGACGAGAGCTGCTCGTCGCACAGCCTGCAGATGGCAGCGGGAGAACAAATCAGTTTCCGAACCCGCTTACGGATGTATTTAATCGGCCTGAAGCGCGATACGTACTTGAAGAAGGGTACGATCTTCTTGGCGAGGGTCTCTGCTGTCCGGAAGCCCTGGGAGTAGAGCATGACCTGGGCGATGAGCTGCCGGTCGGGCTTCGTCATGGCCAAGCTGCGGAACAGCTTCTTCAGGTTGTCGGGCAGGTTGGAGCGGCCGGCGTAGCCGGGGTTCATGGTGATGAAGATGGCCATGTCGGGGCTGACCTTCACCTGCTTGTTCAGGAGCTCCGTCATGACGGGGACACCTGCACCAGAGGGAACACATCTCACTCAGACCCCACTCAAGTCCCAGCTTCTGACGAGAACTCATTCGCACACTCACTCCTGTCTCGGTTGGGGTTGCTGTGCTCCCTCAGCGCCACCTGGATGTACTGGACCTGCTGGGAAACGGCCGACAGCATCCTCTCCTCCAGACGGTTGAACTCGTCGAAGCAGCCCCACGCTCCCACCTGGCACAGACCCACGAAGATCCGACCCATGGCCTGAAAAAAATAGGAAAAAAAAAGGTTTAAGACATGCAACCACGAATGCGTCTCGTAATAACCTAAACCAGGAGCTTTAGTTAGTTAGTTATAGGTTTGTGTCGTTTGGTTTGTCGTTTCCTCTCTGACGTCCTGCAGGTATGGAAGCCTGTTTCTGCCACTTGAAAGTAAAAAAAAAGAAAGAAAAACAGCACACTTGGTACGATTTAAGGTGGATCTGGCATGAAATTAGCTTTTTTTGAGGTTTTTGATCATATCTTTTAGTTTAGACTGCGTGAATCAGTCTCTGTCAAAACGGAGAAGAATCAACTTCATCCAGTGAAAATTAGAGCGCTGGAACAGTCATATTGTACCTGGAAGTCGAAGGTCTCATCACAGTTGAAGACCAGGACAAAGCGTCCCAGCTGGTGTCCGAGGGCTTTCACAGACTCGGTCTTTCCGGTGCCAGCTGGACCTAGAGGTGGAACAGATCGAGTTAATACCAGCGCTCGTTATAAAATCATATCTTCTTTACCTGGATAAGGTAAGAAATACATTTCATTCTGTTCATTACCGAATGGTGATCCACCAAGCCGAGCCTCCAGAGCCTGGGTCATGGTCAGATAGCAGCGGTCGGTCAGCGGCGTCTGAACCAGCTTGTCCTGGACGCCCAGGTACTCGAAGCCGTAGTTGAATTTGGCGTTGGCCATCTGAATGGACAGCTGCTGCAGGACGTCGGTCTGCTTGGGGTCGAAGTAGAAGCGCATCTGGCTGAGCCACTCAAAGGACTTGGGGTTGTCGATCTTGTTCTTGATCAGCGTCCTCGTGACGTCGCGCTGGTGCACCAGCTCTGTGATCTGAGAACGGAGCAGGAGGTTTTATTCAGGAATATAAAAACGAACCCCGGCTAACAGGTGATGTGAAACTTTCTTTTACCAGGTGTTCCAGCTTCCTCCTGCGGAGAGGAGGCTGCTCCATCAGCACGGTGTCGGCCAGCACATTCAGAGTGGCCTCCACGTTCGACAGCACCCCCTGCATGGGCGACATGTCGCTGCTACCGGAGATGGTCGTCAGCGCGGACTCTATGTTCTCAGACCAGGCGATCTGGGCAGAGAGGACCACCAGCTGGGCCTGAAGAGGCAAGAACCACTTTTAAAAAATTAAGGTTTGGGTTTGAAATACAGCAAAACTTCAGTAATTTTCCCTTGTTTTCGTCAAAATTTCAGGAATTTGTCAAGTTAAAAGGCATCTTAGTAGAGTTTAACTCCAAGCAATATATTGTTATCTTCACTTGCAGGGGTGTCAAGATTCGATTCGAGGTTTATTTATTAATTTTTTTTCCTACAGTACAGAGCTCTACGCCATTTTTAGACTAGTCTAGTCTGTGATCATTGGTTTTATTCATAACATTTTGTACAGTAAATCTTATTTCAAGTCATAAGTCTTGCAATTTACATGATTCTTGTGTAATTTATCACATTAGGAATTAATAATCAAATTGAAATAATCCATTAACAATATTGTTGTTTTTTTTAACAAAAAATCGTTACACTTCTAAATGTAAACAATCTAGAAACAGAGGGTTGCCATCTAGTGGCTCTTTTTAGTTACTGCAGAGCAACAACTCTCAGCTAACAGCGGGAATGTTGACGTAACTCACGGAGGAACTCAAAATTTCCTCACTGGTGATTGTAGAGTAGAAGGAGCGGCTTTAGCTCCGGTCCCGCTGCTTCTTTCTTCCTAGCCGTTGTTTAACTGTTGCTTAGCTAATAGCTATTAGCTAGCATCGGCTAATATGCATTGTAGGGGTGTGCTCTGTTCACAAGGATGTTCTTATTGTGATTTAGCGGTTAATAATGTTACCAGGTGTCGTTGTGAGTTGTAGGAGAACTGGTTAGAGTTACTTGTTAGGGAAAATGCGATGTGCCGTTCCTTGTGATGAGAAAAATAGACGGTTGCCTGGTAACTGTTGCTACGGAATCTCCCTCTCTAGCAAATATCTCATATGTCAAAATCAATGTTTTTTGTGAATGAAGAGCACTTTTTCGCATAAAGTGAACGTTAAATCTTGGGGTATTTTCTCTCCTTTATTCGTATGATTTCTTTGCACAACATTTAACTTCTTGTTTAATGCAACCTTTAACATAAGATTGTACTAATACTACAACTTTATTGGGGATTTTTTTTTTTACAATAAAAACGTGTTTAAATGAAGAAATTTGCCTATTTCATGGAAATACATAAAGTAATAAATGTAAAACTTCTATACAAATCAAATAATGGGTAAATAATCGATAAAGCAAAATCGAATTGAAAAATTAATCATTAGATTAATCGATTACAAAAATATGTCTGTTTATTTCCTTTATGAGGCTCCATTAAGTTTATTCACTACATTAAACAACAGAAAGGAAATTATTGGGCTCAGAATTTTACAGATTCTTCCCCAAAATAACCAACAGGCTCATCAAATTGTCTGATCCACTATTCATACTCGGAATCTTCCTCAAACTTCGCCACCATCGCCATTCGCAGCGGGAAAGTGAACTTTACTGTCTTGCACCCATTTCCTCGGATCTTCCATCTTCCGTCGTGATTAGCATTGCTTTGAACACCCCTGCTAATTTATAGATGCCCGCCATCTCCTGATGTAAAGTAGCAATTAAATTAGCGGCGATATCTGGAGCTGTAGCTCGTTAAAGGCAGCAATGTTGCCTGTCGCAATACTGCGACCTCTGCGCTTAAAGCATTAATTAGCCGATTAGAGTTCGTCTTCGGTATTAAACATTTTCACAGTATTCTCATTTTCTCGGATGCTGAATTTGTTCGTTAGTCGTCGTTTATAATCAAATTAAATGAATACATTTTAAATCTGTGTGTCTGTTATGATTAATCAAATATACAAGTTTCACTTTTTGAATGGAATTACTCAAATAAAAACAAACTTTTTTCATGATATTCTGATTTTATGACCGCCACCTGCATTTATTAAAATGTAAACAAATATATTAAACCTAAATTTAAAAAATCTCATTCATTCTTGAATGCATAAAATGTATGTTGTAAATTGATTAATAAATAGTTTTCATCCAATCATGATCCATTATTTAAAACGCTAATTGAAAATCAGATTTAGTTATTTTGGGTTTGATTTGCACAACCGTTCCTTTGTTTTTATCGTTTTTATGGCTCTTTGTAGGAAATCTGTTATTCTGGGCAGAGAACGACCGACGGCCCTTTCTGCAATTATATTATTTTGACCTGGTAGCGATCGATCCAGCTGATGTACTGCGTCAGGTCGATGGCCGTCCCCTTGTTGAAGGCGTTGACCTCGGTGACGGACTCGGCCAGCAGCTTGGCCAGCGTCACCCTCATCTCCTTCTCCACCAGCGTCAGCCACTCGTTGATCTTCGGATGCTCCGTGATGGAGACCGGCGTCTTGTAGAGAACCTCCTCGCCCTCGCGGGAGGAGATGCCCAGGACCTCGGTGTTGTCCTCGTTCAGCAGGATGCTGGAGACGCCGGCGAACATCTTCTTGAAGTGTTTCTGGAGCTTCGCCACGTTCTTGCTGTTGCCGATGATCTCCAGCAGGTCCTCGTCTCCCACGAAGTAGAACCTGTCGGCGTGCGGAGAGGATTGGTGAAAACTATCGGAGACTGAAAGGAGATTGTCGTTCCAACAAAGTTTTACATCAACACTAAATTCTGGACTTTTCACAGATATCAGCGTTTTTAGCAACGCTAAAGTTAACCTGATAGTGTAGAGGAAAGGATTCAAGTGTGCATGAAAGTATGGGAGGAAGGAAGGGAGGAAAGGAAGGAAGGAAAAGGAATAAAGGAAGGAAAGGAAGCATGGGAAGGAAGGAATTAAGGAAAGAATGATGCAATGAAGGAAGGAAGGAAAACGAAGCATAAGAAGGAAGGAAAGATTCATAGGAAGGAAGGAGCGAGGGAGGGGATAATGAAGCATAGGTAGGAAGGAAGCAAGGAAGGAAGGTAGTAAAAGGAAGCAAGGATGCATAGGAAGCAAGGAAGGAAGCAAAGATGCATAAGAAGGAAGGAAGGTATGAAGGATGCATATGAAGGAAGGAAGGAAAGGAAGGAGGGAAGGATGCATATGAAGGAAGGAAGGATGCATAGGAAGGAAGGAAGGATGCAAGGACGGAAGGAAGGATGCAAGGAAGGAAGGAAGGAAAGGAAGGAAGGAAGGAAGGAAGGAAGGGAGGAAGGAATTATAGGAAAGAAGGGAGGAGGGAAGGATGCATAGGAAGGAAGGAAGGAAAGGAAGGAAGGATGCAAGGAAGGAAGGAAGGAAGAAAGGAAGGATGCAAGGAAGGAAGGGAGGAAGGAATTATAGGAAAGAAGGGAGGAGGGAAGGATGCATAGGAAGGAAGGCAGGATGCAAGGAAGGAAGGAAGGAATCCTCCTAAGTTCCGTGTGGTTCCTAGGACCTCTCTGGTTCCTAGAACCCGTGTGGTTCCTAAGACCTCTCTGGTTCCTAGAACCCGTGTGGTTCCTAAGACCTCTCTGGTTCCTAGAACCCGTGTGGTTCCTAAGACCTCTCTGGTTCCTAGAACCCGTGTGGTTCCTAAGACCTCTCTGGTTCCTAGAACCCGTGTGGTTCCTAAGACCTCTCTGGTTCCTAGAACCCGTGTGGTTCCTAAGACCTCTCTGGTTCCTACCTGGGGAAGGAAGACCTCTCCCTCTCCAGGTATTCTCCCAGGGCTTTCTGGATCTTTCCCAGCAGGTCGGCCAGCCGCTCCAGGGATCTCTGCACTCCCTGGATGTTCAGAACGTCCATCACCAGAGGAGACTTTGTCACCTTCTTCATCAGCGCCAGGAACTCCGTGCTGATGCTGCAGACAGACAGAGGAAGGACGCGCCGTTACCTCGGGGCGGGAACATGGCCGTCTTTGACCTCCCTTACGTTCGGAGCTCACCTCTGGAATCTCTGCGTTTCCACCGGCAGCAGATGCTTGATGTCCGCGCTGCCCGTGAAGATGCCCTCCAAGTAGACCCAACGCCTCTGGACGTCGATCCAAACGTCAAACAGAGCCATGATGCGGTTCAGCTTGTCCTCCCAGCTCAGAGCGTCCTCCTCAAACACCTGGAGAAGAAGAAGAAGAAGAACGCTGCTGAACCGATGCCCGACGTCTGAAACGACCGGGTGGAACCGAGAGCGGCGCTCACCTTGTAGTAAGGAGACAGCTTCATGGCCGACACGCTGTTGATGTGTTCCTTGACCTTGTTGAAGAGGTCGTCCCAGCCTCGGATCAGACGGCATTTGTTCTGGTAGTTCACCAGGTCCAGTTCGTACGAGTTCCACACCTCGCGGATCTGCGAAGATCAGAAACCGGCTCGGTTCAACTTAAAGGTGCGGCAACAACGCTTAAGCCCCATTTCCACCAGGACCGGTACGGTACGGCCTGGAACGGGTACGTTGTGTTTCCATTTGTCAGGTTTAGCTTAAAAGCTCCAGCAAAAACGATCTATCTTCTGTTGTCGAAGATTTAATCTTAAGAAAACAAATTCGTAGACGGGGTTTTTTAAAAACGAACATTTTCCTCCGCTCCCTAATAAAATAAATAAATCTCCATCCACACGTAACCAGATAAATGCATTTTTCAGCATTCATAGACGTGGCAAACCAGTAGGGGGCAGTAGTTCTCCCAAATCCTAAACGCTCAGAGTAACTTTCTATCCTCTATCTTCAGCACGCAGCAGTAACAGAGTTATAAAAGCAAAAAAAAAACGCGCCCTAACAAGGGATGATACCAACACTGCTCTGAGGGAATAAATGCTGTTTTCTGAGTGTAAACTCAGGTCGCACATGTGATGTTTGAGCATTTTTTGTCGCGGATAGTGACGTTACGACTCTTAAAACTCAGTTTTCGGCCGTCCACAGGCAAATACTGAAAACGGAGAAAACGCGAAACTCCACTTTGGCCGGAGTTTTTGAAAAGATCCGTTTTTGGTGCCGGAAACCTCCGTTTACGTGTGGATGACGGGCAAAACCGTAGAAAAATATCTCAGTGGACAGGGCCTTCGACTTCCATCGTGATGTTAATCCAGCCATCTGGTTTTACAAGGATAGTTTTGTTTTTAGTTGGACATTAAATTCAAATCAGCTCCAGGACAGGATGATTGCAATAAAAGCAGGTTTTTGAAAATATATTTTTTTAAATAATAATAACAAATATAATAGTCAGGGGAATCATATTTTGGCACAGAAAAGAATAGTAGATTGAAAAATCTCAGATTAAAAGTACTGCTGTGCCATTAATATTGTGTTTTTGGTTTCATTTATTGAAATACAAAACCTAAAACAACAAATTAAAAAAAATTTTTGGAATCTAGAAAAAGTATTTTCTGAAACCAGGGAGAATGTCTGAACCTACTGTGAAAAAAAAAGACTTTAAGCACCGCAGTAGCAGGACGTGAACACCTACCGAACGGGAGCAACCGACACCAAACATGGATTCAATAATATATATACTAACAGGTAGGGTTGGGCATCGTTTTCCATTTTAACGATTCCGATTCTCACTATCGATTCCTGTTCTAAACGGTTCTCAATTCCGATTCTTTGAGGTGCAGAAGAGGAAAAACAAAAAAAATTTCTTGGAGGAAGCCTTTACACAGGCCATTTTTATTTGCTCTATATATAAAATTAAACCTGAACTGCTACTGTAACTTAAGTCAGGGGTAGATAAAGTAGCTACCAGCTAAGTTATTTAGCTTAATGTGGATCTTATTTACTTAACGTTGCCTAAATGTGGGCGACTCTACATCACTAAGGGGTTGCAGCCTTTCTGCCACATACGCCGTTACTTCTCTGCGGCACGCGGCAATTTGCTCCGCTGACGGCTTTCCCCTTGCTGCCATGGTGAATGGGGTTTGTCCATTTGGTGGCTGGGGTCTCTGGCCGGTTAGCGTAGCAGCAGCTGCTGCAGCCTGCTTTATGCTAGCGTCACTAGTATATTCAAACTTAAGCTAGTATGTAAAGAATAAAACAATCATTTTCATGTAGCTGATTCCGCTTCCAACGAGGAGTTGCTGGCTGACTGTTAAAACTACGAAGTGGAGGAAGCGACGGGAGCAGGAGAGCGACGTGCAACACGTCAAACACGGTAAACTCGTTACCACTCTGTAAACCACGCAGCTGCAGAAGGTGTTTTGTCATGTTTGTTTAACATCCTCTGTTGGCGCCAAGATTATCACAGGTGTTGAACTGTGCGAATAAGTCGTTTTGTAAATTGAAATGAAGCCAGACTTTCGAGCGGCGTTCTACGCTACATGTTGTTTAGAGTGTTATACGGTCTATGGTTCAGAGAAGTGACATTTACCGGGGCGAGGAGTAAAACCTAACACAAACCCCAGAAACCAACTAGTGCTTGGCCCGTACTATTTTGTTTGCCCACACTGCGGAACCAAAAAACAAATAAAAAAAATTCAAACTTCTTCTTGACGGTTCCGGAACCGGACGTTAGCTCCTTCTCGGTGCCCAACCCTACTCACAAGATCCCCACGTTGTTTAAGACTTATATAATTCACGACTCATCGATTTCTTCATAATTTTAGGCCACTTGCAGTTAACTGCAGTGCTCTGCTTATTTGAAACATTAAACTATAGCTTAATCTTAGACAAACAAACAACTCCAGACCAATCATCTGCTACCGGTGCTGCGTAGGAGTGAGAGGGATATCATGTTACCGGACCAATCAGTCCATAGGTGGGCGTTTCGGGTCACTTCGGCACGCTTGGATCCAAGGCAGATGTAGTCCGAAAAAAGGGGACGCAAGTAATGGAAACACGGCAAATGTTCACAGCGCAGTTTGTCTGCGTCAGGCAACGAACTCAACTGATGAAGTTTGACGCATTTACTTTTCGGTTTCCAACGTTCGCTTCTGACAAAAAAGGAGTGCGTGGGCGGGGCTTCCTCTGTTGCCGGATGTTCTGAACAATGGCGGATCGTAACTAGAAAGTGGCTTGGCTTAATTTGCTAGATAAAGTTAGACACAGTCGACATCGGGTGCATCAGCGCTCTTCCTTCAGATGCGTTCTGAGTTTTGGGAGTTTAACCATTTGATCCAGGAGCTGCTTATGGACGACGTTCACTTTCAGCGCTACTTCAGTCTGTCCCGCGCCCAATTTTACGACCTCCTGGGCCGCCAGATCTCCTACCAGGACACCAGCTACCGGTTTTCTGTTCCTCCTTAGGAGCGCCTCTCCATCCGTCTTCGGTAAGTGTTATTTCTGATTTTTGAAATCTGCTTTTGTTGAAAATGTTTTCACTTCATTCAAGATACGTGTGCAGTGACATTCACTACAGTCGCCGCCCTGCGTTAACTGCGTTTGGTCCATCAAAAGTTCAGCTTGCTGAACTTCTGCGTTGCTGCGTTGCCGTATGAAACGCAAGTAAAGTTGACGGAGCCAACGTACACAACGCACCGCAGAGACTATGACCGACCTCTGACGGACTTTACATTTATATAGTGAATATAGTTGGGATTATTTTATTTTCATAATTTTCAGGGGTGTATCTTAAAGGACGGACTAATATATGTGCACAGGAACAGAGGCACAGAAGAATACACGTAGATATGGATAATCTGAATTAACTGCTGGATGAACAGACCAGACTGACGGAAAGCTTAACGTTGTACGGACAAACCAAAGGATGGAGAAACGGACAAACAGATTGGTTGACAGACTGGCGGATCCTCTGTGGCGCTTTCTCCAGACAGTTTGAACCCGCTGAGTTAGACGGGTGCGCGCTGAGGCAACTCACCTGTTTCAGGAACTCCTCCAAAGCCATCTCCCCCTGAGCCACCAGGAGCACGTCCTTCACCACCATCTCGTTCTTCTGCAGATCCACGTCCCAGATCTGTCCCAGCGTCAGCTCCGAAAGCACCCAGTTCACGTGCAGGCGCTTCATCAGCTGCTTCCAGTGGCGGTCCTTCAGAGCCTCGGATTTGAGCTCAATCACCAACATGTTGACCTGAGAATGGAGGGACGGGAAACGAGTTAGAAAATGAATAAAAATTACGCCGGATGCTGAAAGCAAAACCAAAAACGTCCTGACCTTCAGGTATCCCTTCAGCAGCCTCTGGACATACTCGTAAGAGGCGTATTGTCTCAGTCGTGCCTGGAAGTTCTTCAGCTGGTTCAGAAGAGCGTCGAGACTCTGACGAAGCTGCAAAAAGAACAAGCAGCAGCTTTAGTCTCTGCAGGACCGAACGGCGAGCAACACGGGCCGTTTCATTCGCTGCCTGTACCTTACGAGGCTGCACAGAAACCCACGGCTGCTCCTTCATCTGGTCGATCTGCTCCCACACCTTCGAAAGCTCAGACCACACCTCTTTCAGGTCATGCAGCTCCTCCAGTGCCACCTGAGAGTGAGGTCATTTTTTTAACGTCAGTTGCGTTTCGGAAAAGCCGGATATTTGTCGTTTAAAAAAAAAAAACATGCATCCGGGAATCACCTGCACTCTCTCTTCACTGCCGCTGAGCAGTCCAGTATCGGTGAGCTCCAGCGCCTCTTTGGCACGAGCACACTTCTCTCGCTCCACCTTCAGACGGCCGAAGTTGCCTTCATAGATGGTGAGGGACTGAAGGGCTTCTTCAGGACGCAGGTTTCCCTACAAGAAAAAGTAAGCGAGACGCTGAAGTATTGGATATTTTCAGGTCGCTTCGATGTGGGGAAGAAGCTTTGCTTACTGCAACAGGCTTGGTCTTCTCCCAGTCGTTGAGGAGGTCCGTGGTGCGGTTCTCCACGGCTTTGTCCTCCTGGACGATCTTCATCTGCAGGTTGGCCACCTGCTGCTGGATAGCGGTGTCTTTGCGCTTCATGATGTCGCTGAACGCGCCCCATTCGCCTTCGATGTTGTCGATGTAGAGCCAGGATGGAGGGAACTGGAAGCGCTGCTTCTCCAACAGTCGCTGCCCGTTACGGAACAACTACGGTGGAGCGCGAGGGTTAGGAGGCGACATGCTAACGCCAGAGGAACACCAAGGTACGCGGAATAAAAAAAAAAACAAATAAAAAAATAAACTTACCTCCACATTCTTCTCAAACTGCTTGATTTTGCGTTTCAGGGTCTGAACGTACGTAATGAAGTTGACGGCATCTGAGGTGCTCGCCGTGTCCACAGAATGCTGCTCAAGGTCTTGACGGGACTGTGGAAAGAAAAAAATATGAACCAAAAATTGATTATTTTTCACAAACACTGTTCTTTTACTGAGTGAACTTTAATCACATATTTTACTGAGTGAATTTTATTTTAAAGTAACGCACAGCAAAAAATCCAACCTCTTTCACTAAACCGTGGAAATAGTTGAAAAACCTTTGAGAGATCTGTATTGCAATATAATCTAAAGCAGGAGTGGCCCAAATCAAAACAATGTAACAAAAATTCTCACAAAATATATAAAGAATCAGATATTTTAAATAAAATAGAAAAAAAAAAGTTTAAAATTGTCTGCTTTCCTGGTTACTTATTTATATATTTAATATTGCACAAAAAGAAACCTGCATTTATTTGAACCAAAATGCTTCAAGCTTCAACTTCAACAGTTAAATGAAAAACAAACTTAACTTCCAATATCTAGAGTTAAGACAAACACTGAACATCAGTGTCCTTTTTTTTGTTTTTAATCCGATTTATAATCATCATCATTGTAGAATATTTTAAACACGCATAATGACAAAGCCAGGCTAAATGTAATATCAACTGAGTCAATTGGCTATTGACCCCAAGATCTTGGCCCATCAATTGCTAAAGAATCCAGTCCTACCTACTCCTGTCGTCATGCTCTAGAGCTTGTGCTCACATATAGCGTTCTCAATAAGAAAACCCTTAACAAATCCATAGTTTGATTATATTTAATGCAAACAGGTAGGTTAAGAAAATGTTTCAAATCTCACCTTAGAGATCTGGGAGTGGAAGTCCTGCATGTTCTGGCCGAGCATCTGACCGAACTTGCTGAGTACTTCTTTGTGCCAGGAGTCGTACTTTAGGTTGACCTTAGATTGAACCTGTTAGCCGGGTCAAAAACAACCATTTAAAATCCCCACAGATGTGTAACAATGAGGCGATAAAGTCACAAAATCTGCAGTCGTTACTTTGCCGTAGTCGATGATCACGGGTCCAAAGTCTTTACGAGTCTCCGCATTGTCGAAGGTTCCACGCGCTTTGCGGATCTGCACCAGCAGAGCCTGCCACTTGGTTAGGTCTTCACCCAGACGGTTGTAGATGTTTTCAGCTTGCATGTCCCACAAGCACTGGTACTGCAGCCACACCTGGACAGGAAACGGACAAAGGGAAGATCAGTTGATCACAAAGCAACAAGAACCCCGACTGTCAACGGTTTGTGCTGAACGTTTTTGCGGAACAATTTGGACGTCAATTTAAAGCGGCTCCTACCTTCACATACTGCTCCACTTCACCGACTATGTCCTCCACCGCATTGTAGGCTTCCTCCAAGGCTGCAGGACCATCTGGCATCCGAGTCAGGGCGTTACGGTAAAACTTCTCCTCCTCCGAGAGCTCGTAGTGGACGCCCACCTGATGCACAACGACAGACTAGTTCAGATGACGGCAAAAGTAAAACCGGTGGAGGTCGTGGTTTTTGTAGACAATTCCTGCCTGGTATCTTTGGCTCTGAATCCTGGGCAGAGAAAGGATGATCGTCTTCCAGGCAAACATCTCCTGGTAGAGTTTGTAACGGCAGTCTTCAATTGGTGGATTCAGATAGATCACCTGGTTGGTGATTCTCAGCTCGTGGACTACATTCTAGAAATGTTGAAAAAGCAGTTTATTCAGGAGTGTTCAAATGTGTACTGCTTTTTTTGTCCCCCAAGAGGTGACGTGACCATCACACTGACCTTGATTTTGGGGTCTCCTCCAGGTTTATGGCCAACCTGAGGCGCCTCTGTGTCCATGTCCACGTCAGCTTTATCCTCTGCCTGCCCGCGGAGCACTTGGGTCCACGCCTTCAGACCAGCCTGGAGTCGCACTCCAAGAATGCGCTCAATCTAAGACGAGCATCAGAGTTCGTTAGCACATTGCCAAATTACAACCACAAACCAACAGTCCTGCTGGGATTTCAGTTCGGTTCGCGACGCAACACTGTCTTAAAGAGAGACCGAAAAGTTTTTGGAAGCGATTTTGCATCTTGCATACCTCGATGTCAAGCTTGTTGACCCAGATGGGTAGGTTGGAGTAGGAGTGCAGGTTGAGGTCATCCACAGCTTTCTGGACACGGTTCAGGATGTCTGAGAACGTCCTGTGGTCAAACATGCAGGTCTCCAGAGAGCGAACCTCAAGATCTATCTTCTCTTCTATCAGCAACAGGTCATCAACCTGAAAGCAAATGGGACAAACACACGGTTCGGCAAGATTAATAACAGTTGTATTATGCAAAATTGGCTTTTTGAAGCTTAACATCCTGTTTAGTGTTTGGACTTCATCTTTGGAAACAAACCTAGGCTAAAGGAGATAGGTCATCTTTGTGCAAAATACTTCATAGAGGACTGCTTTCTCAAAAAAAAAAAAACTTTTTGATAGTCGAATCCTAAGCAGATTGGCTCTAAAGGCAGACGTAGTCCCGTGTTTAAGTGTTGGTGGGGGTGTGTTTGTTTTTGGTTTTTTTGGGGTGGTTTTTGGTGGGTTGGTGGGGGGGTGGGGGGAACGTAGCAGTGTTTCCCTTACACCAACGGTTACAGTAGCGCTCCGCCACGGCTACAAAATGCGAACCAGCCAAGCTCTAGGATACGTACTAACCCTAACCCAATTTAACAATTACGGACAAGCGAGATCTGCGCTAAATGTGCGGTACTCGAGTGATGACACGCTGCAGCAGCGCGGCGAAGCCGTTTCAGTCAATCACTGTAGAAAAGCAGCTAAGAACGAGGCTACCAAAGGTAACCTCTGCGCCCACCCTCCTCAATACGTCCTCATGCCGTCTGCCTCAGCTCTCAGTCCTCTGTTACTCACTCGCTGCACCTGGACTAAAAGGTAACCTGTGTTTGTTTAACCGTAACGCCTAACGTTACTTTTACTGGAAACATTCGAGACGAAGTCTAGTTGGAAAAAAAGAAAATTATTTGCCAGGGAGCTTTTTTCCCCCCGTGCAAATCTTCATATCTGCTGAGTATGAAGGTCCGTGTCCCTCAGTAGTTTTTAAAAAAATATGAACAGTGACCATTATTGCGACCCTCTACAGTTCCTCATCATGCATTTTGCATTTTCCAGCGTACAGCAATCGGGGAGCTGCATGTTAATTACAAATAAGCCCAGGTGATGTGTGTATGTGAGCTGTAAGCCAACATAAATACAACTTTCATAAAAAGAACAAAAACTAAATCGCGATATGCGTGTTCAGGTCACGTCGGGGTCACCAATGTGGAGGAATGAAAGGACACAGCTAGATCCGGTCAGCTCGCTTAATCAACACCAACTGAGCCACAGAAAAACGGTAATAGAGTCCAATTGCAACAGTCGCGCCACAACAAACTTGAACATTTTTAAACACAAACCTCCCGTTGCCTGGGTGTGAGTGGAGCCCCCTGGTGGTCTGCCACAAAATACCCATTTAATTAAATCTACAAAAATATTTTATATTTATTTAAAATTAACTAAAGTAATAAAATTGCAGTTAACCTGTATAAGGTAAACTGTTTAAGGTTAATCTTGTATAAGCACACACATAAAGCAAGTGGAACTTTTTGGTTTTACCGTTCAATATTAAAATTTATAGTGCAGATATTTTAGACAAAAAAAATATTGTCAAAATAATAACTAATCAAATCGAACTATGATAAAGTGTGTATGCGTTTTGCAGACCGTCAGCGGCATGTGGAGGTAAAAAACCCCATTAAAGTTCATGATCAATATATTACAAAATGTCTGTTCTTTATTTCAAGTACTAAAAAACAAAATTATAGGTTTTAGTCGGAGTGTTGAGTTCGAAGAAGACAGGTGGCAGTAGATAAGTAGTTTTGGGACTTCACGTTTCAAAGGCATTGAGGAATAGATAAGCAGCCTATCATTCTGTCTATGAGAAATTGTCCGTAACGGTACCAATATTTATTGTTGTACCTTAGAGGGTTACAGGCAAATTTCCAGGCGTCTAATACGAAAGCGATGAGAAGGCAAATTTCTTTATGGTGGACTGGACTGGCGATGTAGAGGATTTTCAGACCCATTAGGGAAACTATTTTATTTGAGTGTGCTATAGGATGATACCATTTGCCTGGAAGAAGCATAATAGTGGTTCCCTCACCTTCTCCTGGAAGTTAAACACCGTCTCAGCCAGTCTCTGGACGTACGGATCCAGCTTGTACGACTCCCAGACCAGAGTGATTCCCTCTGTGACGAGGGCTTGGACCTCTTTCTTAAGCCCAGCCACCAGCAGGGAGATGGAGGACCTCTCCTCCACCTTCTCACAGGTGCGCTCGTAGGTGCGCACGCTCTCGATCAGCGAGATGGCAAACGGGTACAGCTGGTTGGCCTGGTGGGCCTTGTTGACGATGGCCAGGGGAACGCGGAAGCTGAGCCACTTCAGGTTGCGGACCTCTTTGGATAAGGTGATGATCTCTGGGAGGAAGTTGACTTTAAGCTTGAGCATGTTCCCGGTCCTCCCGCGGGCTCGAGTGGTCTCGATGGTGAAGATCCGGCCAGATACGCCGAGGTTGCGCTGCTGCACCTGAAGCGCAAGCACGATGGAGTTTAGACAACAAAACTAAAAGAATTGTTTCAAGTAGGGAGGACCAAAACTGACAAATAATAAAAGCAGTAATATATATTTTTCTACTTATTCATGCATTCCTTGTTTTTTCATTCCCTCGTCTCCTCTTATCACTCAACCTGCCAGCAACAAGCCACTCCATCCAAAATCTGGAGAACTAACGGGGTGAGCTTCATTATCCGTGTCTGCAGCTAAATGGAGTAGCCTCGCACTCAAAATGTCTACACGAAACAATAAATTATCATCACAGGCTGTATTACTTTCAGCCTAGATGGCGACATGCCTTAATTGTTCTGCAATCGTCTGCAACATCTCTGGTTGGAATTCAATTCCCATCAAAAAAGGTGTTCGGAAAGAGCCAAAAAAGCAGCCATGTACGATTGATCTGCACAGGGTTCCTGCTCCTTTCTGTTTACTGACCAATAGTAGAGGAGTTGGACCAAGAATTGCAGCTCTCCTCATTTGCATAATGAGACAGAAATGCATAAGGTAAAGTAAAAAAGAGGAGACGAGGGAATGTACAACAAAAAAACGGAATGGATATACAAGGAAAAACTACGTTTATCTTTCTTGATGAAAACGGATGTGTAAGGAAAAACATTTTTTTTAGTTTTTTGCTGAAAATGCACATAAAGAAAATTACTTTTTCCATGAAAATGTACGTACAAGAAAATATTTTTATGATAATGCATGGATAAGGAAAAACTTTGACGAACATGCATTTAAGGAAAATACTTCTTTTTCCCCCCCGCTGACAATGCACACATAAGGCAAAAGAAAAATATTTTCATGAAAATAGTAGTATAAGTAAAAACAAAAAAATTATGAAAAAGCATGTAAAATAAAAATATTTTTTTCCCGATGAAAATGCAAGTACAAGAAAAAAAACGTTTTTTTATTGACGATAATGCATTTAAATAAAATGGAAAACCTTTTTTTAACTAACGTAAATTAGGGGTGGGAAAAAAATTTATTCTGTAACGATTTTGAATTAATTTTTTTTAATAAAAAACAAAAACTACGATTGTCAATATTTATTATTTTTTTTTTTTCATGCAGCCCAGGCTTGGAAATAAAGTTTAAGTTCAATTTTATGATGTATATTTAACATGTGGCAGTTTTCTTCAGAAAGTATTTATTTTTCACTCATTCTCTTGTAAAGGTTTAAGATGTGGGAAGTAGAACATTCAGAAAATTATATATATTTTCAATACTATAGTGAATTAAAAGTCTGCAATATTGAAGAATCTCAATTGAAATTTATCGGCACTTACAAAAAATATAATAAAAGAATTGAATCGGGAGAAAAGCATATTGTCTCAGCTCTACAAACTGGCAGTTGCAAGATTCACATCGCTAATATAAATGCACGTAAAAAGGAAAAACAAACACATGTAGTAAGGAAATTTTATATATCTTTGCTTTTATTTTTAATTATGTCAGTTTTGTACCTCCATTTTCAAAAAGTCTGTAAAAAATAATCCATACCTTGCGAGCCCAGTCATCAAATATCTCCTGAGTGTTGAGCTTAGCCCTGAAGCTATCTCCGTCCTGCTTCAGCTTCAACCCCTCCACGTGGTTCTCCCAGCCCTTTCCCAGAACGTCCTCCACCCTCTTCATGTACGCAGTCAGCTGACGGTCGATCTGCTTGGCCCAGATGATGGAGCCGGACACGGGCGGCAGGTCGCGGACGTGGCTCATCTTGCACGCCTGGCTCTGGGGATACTGCACCTTGAACTTGTCGTGCAGCGACTCTATGTCGTCCTTCACGCGCTGGATCAGCTGCGTCTGGTACTCGCGGATGGCGCCTCGGATGTGGGGCCGCACGAAGAGCGCGTTGAAGCGGGAGAAGATGCGGAACATCTCGTTGGCGTTCTTGGCGGTGCCCAGCTGGTCGCGCAGGCGGGCGGTGATGCGGGTCTCCACGCGGTCGATGCGCTCGTCGTAGCGCTTCATGGCCGCCTCCCAGGCCTCCACGCCTTCCTTGGACACATCCAGGCCGTCGACCTCTTTGACGTTCTCGTACGCCAGGTTGACCTCTTCGATGGCGTTGGCATCAGCGGCGTCCAACAGAACCCCGGCTACTTTCATGTCTTCGGGCTCCACAGTTTCTCCAGTGGTGTGCTGGGGAACCGCCGAGACCTGAAAAACAACCAAAAGTTGCAAAATCATCCATGTTATTTATTCAGTTTAAAGCTAAATATTTAGTTTGTAGCAAAAACATTCAGCTACACGTGTACTTAGAATTACTTAAAATTACAAAACAAAATGTTGAAAAAAATGCATCCTAATGCGCATTTTATTTTCTTTATAGAAAATAATAGATAGATGAAAGGAGGAGGGAAAAACTAAAGCTCCTTCATGATGCTTCGGATATTTATGACGTTATACGTTCTGCAGAACAGGAATCAACTGAAAAACAGTTTTAAACTCAGTCAGGAGCGATTGTTTTAATATTTTCTTGTTTAATAAAATAAATTAATAAATAATCTAACTTAAATGTTGGACCTACCCTACCTGCTATGACCATTCAGTCATTAATTTTCTTTTTTTTAATGCTTCGTCCATTTATCCTCGTCATGTGTAAATGAAATCCATATTTTATATTGTCTAACACGATAGAAAAGTAAAAAAAAAAAGAAGGTACATTTACTTGCAGAGAAGCAGACTACCAAAATAAAATAAATTCCTACTGCTGGTGCAACACTGTTGCTGTAAATCCAACACTAAACGCAAGTAAAACCTCTCTATCTGTGTTTTACGTTGAAATATTGGACACATCGGGACGAAAAATACTTAAATTAGACAATAAGGTGCTATTAGTTAATCTATCTTTAGAAAAGAAAAATCAAAGCTGAAACAGGAGAGAATTAGAGGTGGGGTGTGTGAACTGTGGGGATCTGAAAGAAAACCGGGAACCAAGGAGTCGTTTTTGATTTATACACAAGTGGAAGTAGTTTAAATCAAAGCGGCTCACAGGTGTTTCACACGGTCGAAATCTGAAGTACAGGACTCCTGCTGAGCTTTTAAGAACGAGAGCATGAAAGGGAAATTTAAAAATGCGATTGTGCTAAAAGCTTCAGTTGACCCAACTAGAAACTACTGATCAGGGGTCTCGTTTATAAAACTTTGCCTAGAATCCTTAGTTAAACCATACTGAAGATCAGCACCCTTTTTTGTTTTTCTCTAAATCCCAAACTTGTCGTAGAAAGTTGGCTACGTAGCTTTCCGGGTTTTTTGCGTAAGCAAGCTTTATAAATGAGACCCCAGGGTCACACAAAGGCAACAACAAAGTCAGCTTTCTATCACCTGAGGAAGTCTGATCGATTACTGCAACAGCGTCCTCACAGGTCTATCTAAAAAGTCAATCAGACAGCTGCAGCTGATCCAGAACGCTGCCGCTGGCGTCCGCACTAGAACCAGGAAAGTAGAACACATCCCCCCCGGTTCTTAACTCCTTCCACTGCAGCACTTTTCTTGTGAATGTTGCAACCTAAAATGCCTGATGTTGCAGGCGCTTTTGTGAAAAGTTTAAACGTTTTTTGGTGTGATTTTATTTTATTTTCCACCAATCACTTGCAAATTGTTTGAAAACTAAGCTTTTTTCAAAAAATTACAATATATATATATATATATATAATATTACTTTGTAACATTATTAGTAGAGTTATGAGGCTACACTGTCACATAAACCTTAGCACCATAAAATGACTTAATTTAATTTTAAAAGCAGAAACTAAAATGTGACCAGCTCAGATTGGGTCACCACTAGAAGAACATCTCTGCTTTTATTTTGGTGCTATACTCACCCCCCCCCCAAAAAGTATTAAGTGCTGTGAAGTTGTGATAATTTGATAAAATTGCAAGACATGCAGAATTCGCAGGGATTGGCTGAATTTGCGTTTAATAGTTGTGATCACAGCATCGTGAAATCCTGGAGGGACTGACTAAATTCGTTAAATCTAGCATAAAAACCCAGTAATTTTCTAATATTTTACGTACGTTAGGCTTAATTGCAGTTTTTGTTGTTTTCTCCAATGTTGTTTTACACTTAGTTGTTTTAGGTTCTCTAATATTGTAAATTAATGTCATTTTTTTATTGCATGATTCGTTTTTTTACCACCAAATCATGTAAAGCGCCTTAAGTTCCTTTCCTGCTCAAAGTATGCTGTGCAAATACAATTGCCTTTCCTGAAATTACACAAACTTCCCTTTCGGGTTTGAAACTGAAAGGTGTCTCCGTTTCTAAAAATCATCATTTTGAATTGATCCTTCGGACATCAACGAGCGTCCTTCACCTGTGGGCGTAGCACTCTGACAATGACGGCCCTCAGCTGCTCGTGCTGCCTCCTGAAGCGCCTCATGTGGTCCAGCCGCGACTGGAGCTTCCTGTGGGCGGGACTCAGGCGCCACACCATCTTCAGGTTCTCCTCCCGCTTCCTCTTCACAATGTCCCTCAGGAGCACCTGCAGCTTCTCGTACTCGTCCTCCCAGGTCTGGAAAACCTCGAAACAGGCCACCATCACCTGCGCGCAGAAACCCGCACGTTCAAAAAGCACTTTAAAAAGCTAAAACGAGCGGAGAATAAATAAAATCCAAGAGGGGCAACACCACCAACCTTCTCAAACTCCTCATAAGCAACATGCATCAGCTTCCTGGTTCCCAGAACCTTGAGGAGCTGGGAGCTCAGGTCCCTGGAGATGGCCTCCACTAGACGCAGCGCTCTCTGAATGGGATACTTGGTGTTCCTGATCTTTTTCAGATGAGTAAAGATGGCGATGAGTGCCTGGCGGATCTTGTCGAGCTCTGAGGCGGAAAGCAGGTCATTTAGAGGGAAGTCCTTCATCAGAGGATTGTAGTCATTCACAGTTTCCACTGCCTGTTTCAGTCCTGCGACGAGAAGAACACAGATTTTAATAAGAAGACAGAGAGCAAACCCGGAATAACAGGGGTGAGGATGGCGGCCGTCCCTCACCGGTGTCCGTATCAAAGCTGACTGTAGCGTGGAAGCGTTTGCCGTGTTTGAGGATGTCCAGCGTCAGCAGGACCTCAGGGCTTTCCCTCTTCTCCTGGATCCTGTTGAGGGCTCTCTCCAGGTTCAGCCAGAAGCTGATCTCCTGCAGGGCTGTGCCTGAGGCCGGGTCCCGATCCAGCTTAGTCACCTGGCGAGGGGAGCAAGAGAAGAGTCAGAACACAACGCTGTTAAAATACTTCATGAAGAAACAAGGATTAACCAATGGCTGAACATATGATGCAAGTAAATAACGACATGCCGCTGTATCGCGATATTTTATATGAGGATATTGTATCGATATTCAAAAGCAACATATCGATTTTGAATTTTATTGATTCGGGTTATTTTTTTAGAATTTAAATGGAACTGCTGTAACATTTTCCATGCAGGTAAATTCAGTTGAATTTTTTTTTAAACATATCAGGGATGTAAGGAAATATCGATATGCCAAGATATCGCAATATTTTATGTAGCTACTAGGCATGTAAGAAAAATGATACGACCTATCGCGATATTTTATGTCACTACAAGGAATGTAAGAAAAGTATCGATTCACCAACATATCGCAATATTTTATGTCACTACTAGGCATGTAAGAAAAATATTGATACGACATATTGCGATATTTTATGTCACTACAAGGCATGTAAGAAAAATGATACGACATATCGCGATATTTAATGTCACTACCAGGCATGTAAGAAAAATGATACGACATATCGCGATATTTTATGTCACTACTTGGCATGAAAGAAAAATTATACGACATATCGCGATATTTTATGCCACTACTAGGTATGTAAGAAAATATCGATACACCAACATATTGCAATATTTTATGTCACGACTAGACATGTAAGAAAAATGATACGACATATCGCAATATTTTATGTCACGACTAGACATGTAAGAAAAATGATACGACATATCGCAATATTTTATGTCACGACTAGACATGTAAGAAAAATGATACGACATATCGCAATATTTTATTTCACTACTAGGGATGTAAGAAAATATCGATTCACCAACCAACCGCGATATTTTACGTCAATACTAGGGATGTAAGAAAAATATCGATAGATCAATATATCACATTATTTTATGTCACTACTAGGCATGTAAGAAAATATCGATACACCAGCATAATGCAATATTTTATGTCACTACTAGGCATGTAAAAAAAATTATACGACATATCGCGATATTTTATGTCACGACTAGGCATGTAAAAAAAATATTGATATGACATATTGCGATATTTTATGTCACTATAAGGCACGTTAGAAAAATGATACGACGTATCGCGATATTTTTTGACACGACTAGGCATGTAAGAAAAATTATATGACATATCGCGATATTTTATGTCACTACTAGGGATCTAAGAAAAACATTGTTACATCAATATATCACATTATTTTATGTCACTACTAGGCATGTAAGAAAATATCGATACACCAGCATAATGCAATATTTAATGTCACGACTAGGCATGTAAGAAAAATGATACGACATATCGCAATATTTTATGTCACCAATAGGGATGTAAGAAAAAAAATACATCAATATATCACATTTTATGTCACTACTAGGGATGTAAGAAAATATCAATACGCCAACATATCGCAATATTGTTTTTGACTGAAAGTAAGAATATAGCTATACTCTTCCATAGAACCATAATCTATGTCACAACTATGGATCTAAGAAAATATCGATACCCCAATATAGCACGATATTTTATGTCACGACTAGGGATGCAGGAAAATATGGGTCGCCAATATATCACAATATTTTATGTCACATTGATATTTAAAATCAATTCATCACTTTTTATTTCTATTATATTTTATAATTTTATTACAAAAATGACTCCGTTGCATTTAAAAAAAAAGAAACATTGCTTTTGAGCATCAACACAATATTGTGACAAATATCGCGATATATCAGTGTATTGATATTTTCTTACATACCTACTCTGAATTATGGAAACCCAAGAGATGCATTGGTGATTTCTGAGATAAGCATTTGATATCTTGATATATTGGACAGCCCAAGCAGACGATGACTGCTTTTCAGATTAAGATTTGTCAAGACTAACTTTTATAATTCCGTTTTATGGTGGAGACGGGAAGAACAGAAGAGCTGGAGGTTTTGGCTCGGCTTACTTTCTGGATTTCTCTGATCCAGCGGTTCACTCCGGACTGCAGTTGATTGAGGAAGGAGGGATCTTCCACTTTATCGCCAAAGTCGGTGACCTTTGGCTTCTCCCCGCGCTCGTAGCACTGTTTGGCCACGTTGATGATGGTGGGGTGGATGATGAGGCTGATCTCGGGGATCTCAATGTTCTGCTGCAGGTGGAGAAGGCCCATCTCCAGCTCAGCTATCTTCTTCTCCACCGACGGAGCCATCTTATCCCCGTCTCTATGGGCCACATCGGAGAGCATAGTCATTTCACCCATCACATCTTCCTCGAAGTAAAGCTGTAAGTATCTTACCTGTCGGCTTTGCCAGACTCACGGATGTAGGACTTGAAGAAAGGAGCAACAGCGTTGCTGATGAAGGAGTGAAGCGTCTCGTAGGGAGAGTCCTCGCTCAGGGTGAGCACTCGAACTTGAGTCGATATGGGCTTGTCTGCGTCGATCACACCCGTCCTCTTGATCAAAGCCAAGCTGTAGCAGAAGGGATGGGACACAAATTTGAGTCCAACTGAACTTCAGTTCAGAGTAAAAAAAAAAAAGTAAAAAAAAAGAATATGTGGGGTAACGTCTAGAAAAACACAATCACCTGTTAGACTTTATGCCGTAGTGGATGTCGATGCTGATGTTGTAGCTGATGCTCTCCTTCTCCTCCTCTCCTTCATCTCCAACATCCTCTGTGAAAAAAGCAGAAGGTGGGGAAAAGACATCAGCTTCCCTGTCTTCAGAGATCCTCAGCATGATGCTGCCACCACCGAGCTAGACTGTATCCTTCCACAATGCATCTTACCAACTGAAAACGATTATTCACAGAATAATTGCATTTAATTTCCACAACAGGACGGCTCTGAATGTACATCCAATACGCTCTTGATATCAGATTTCCTTCATATTCACAAAGATCATTTTGTACGATTTTGGAAAATAATCTAATTGCGATTTTTTTTCTTCAATATTGCGATCGCGATTTAATGTGCAATTATTTTTGTGGGGCTCTGGTCATGCATTTTTTAATTAATGCAATCAAAAATATTGTGTATTATAAACAGATTTTTATACATAATGTATTCTATTCCTCAAGATGTACTTATTTTAAGAAAAAGGCAAATATTAACAACTTTATCTACTTTTAATCATCACACTCGATGGTCATCGGCGTCGTTCTGCAATCAAGGTTTTCTTCCTTTTGATCCCAGCTAATAATTCCCTCTGGCTGCAATGTTTTCCTCCGTGTAGTTATCCAGGAAGTAGGATGCTTGAAGCAACAAGCTCTGATTTTTAATCCTCCATCGATCTAATGCACTTTCAGACTCTGGTATGGCTCCGTAGAGCGGTTTGATCTCAGGTCAGTTGTTGCAAAATACTCCTGTTTTCAGTGCTGCTTTAACTTTCTGTCGGCATTTTTTATACAGCGCAGGTAAAATGTGGCTAAAATGTGTTCGTGAGATTGAATTGTTCGTAAGGAGCGATTCTTTCAAACAGCTCGGTCAGCGATCCCTGTCGCCTCGAAGAAATTGAGTGGTGGTCAGTTTTGCCGTGCGACTCTCATATATAGTGGTGTGAAGTTTTTAGGTGTTGATAAAGGTTCGTACTGTAGCCTACCTCGTGAGGCAGCAACAATACAAAGACGGGTTCTGCATAATACCTGGCGTTGCGCACCATCTACGTTTTCATAGATATAATTTCTCACAACTGATGTACTGTTCCTCTTTGGTACCAAATATTGTGTAGTGTTGGATTTTGTTAAGCTTTAGGACATTTAATAACGGCTTAAAGTGCCGCGTTTCCTTCTCTCCCTGCATTGTTTGAGCTGTTTGCAAGTCACGTGACTTTACCAGATATGTTTACGTCAAGTCAAATCGCAGCCTTTGCGATTAGGAAATCGCATTTTATCAAATTGCGATTTAATTGCCTGTGCAATTAATCGTTCAGCCCTAATCATAACCCACTGAAGTTTGCTAACCGACATTGATACAGACACGACCATGTAAAAAGAAGTAAAAATGATAAACGGATGAACAGTTGCATGTTGAGCGTACGAAAATCAGAACCAATTCTTTACATGGAAGGAGGGGACTTATCTGAGTGCACGCCTACAGCAAAAAAACCAAAAAAGGTCAAATTTGGTGTTATATAAATCTGTTCGCACCCAGACGCTTAAAATTGGGACGTAAAAGAGCTTCGATTTGACTGGATATTTTTTATTTTTTTATTCAACGGTCAATTTCATCGTGTTTTTTGTGGATGACAGGCCAAACGGTAGAAAGAATATCTACGTTTTTTTTAGAGATACCCGGCTATGCGTGGACAAGGCATAACACGCAACTTCAGTGAGGTCGCTGCCGTGCTTCATCCCATTCCTAGTTGCCCTTTAAAAGGAAATGTAAAGGGTTTTTTATCCAACCTGGACCTTATTTTTAGCCAGTGTTGTGGGGTTGTTTTTTTTTACTCACCCTGAGAATTTCTGAGCCAGTTTGAGCCGTTCAGCAGTATTCATACATCCCGTCTTGATCAGAAGATCAAGATACACTGGCAGGTGTATTAACCTCAAGATAACCGCTGCATATACATAACTAAGTTTTGTGCAAACATTTACTCACCGTTTGGCTCCAAATTTTACTCTCCAAACGGAAAATTTGCTCACATCTGGCGAGTGTTAATTTCGGACCCTGGGAGATAAACTTCTTCCAAAGGACTTAAAAGCAGCACCAAATTTGTCTGGGCGAGTAAATAAACGTAATGCTGGCTAGAAATAAGGTCCACGTTGCAAAACACGGTACCTCCACTTTAAAAAGGGAAATTTAGTCTGTTGTAAGGCTGGGCGAATAATCGATTAATCGAATTTTCTATTTATGAAGATTTCATTTTTGGAAGAAAAAAAAGTGCAATACTTGGACTTCCAGAGCTCAGAGTGACACCAATCCACATAGGATTTTAAAGGGCCTATATCATGCAAAATCAAGTTTTTGGAGTTTTCAACCATCTCGTAATGTAATTATCTCATAAAAACACACCAGAGTGGGTTTTTGCTTAATTCACGCATGTCTGAGTAATCCTCCTGAATTCTACGCTCCGAGCAGCTGCCCCTCCCTCTCTTAGAAAACGACTGAGTGTTCAACTAGTGACATCACTGGTTGAAAACAAGGGAGTGCTAGAGGTGTCTGCACCACCCCTGCAGGCAGAGCGGCTTAGCCCTGGTAGATTTTCAAACACAACCTCGTCCTTCTCAAAGCTCATAGCTGCTTCGGTTTTTGGCATCTTAAAACATCTTTTTTTTGCGGTTGGATTTTTTACTTCCTCTGAAAACGCCCGTTTGGCTGCATGGATTACAGGATTTTATTCTACATTCCTAAAGAACAGCAGCTGGATCAAAGAACAAAGACAACTGATGGACAGAAGTAAGTGGCTACATGCTAATGCTAATGTGTGTTAGCCATTTATCAAGCTGCTTATGTGATCTTGTAACAGCATTGTGTGGTTAATTACTTGATCTGTAGCATCTCAGAACGCTCCGTAAACGGGCGCAAACATCACCCACAGCTTTTTTATATACTGGGCTGGAAAATAGGGATGCAACGATCCCAATTTTTTCAAACCGATACAATACCGATACTTGGATTTTAGTTCTTGCCAATACAGAGTATCAATACCGATACTTCTACTACGCACAGAAAATACAATAAATTGGAGACAGGTTTTATTTTCTTCTCTGTTACAACAAATGATGGTGAAATAGATAAAAATAAAATATTGATAAAAATTACCATAAAACAAAAATTTTAAGTGAAAAAAAAAATTTGTGACATTATTTCAGAGTTTCCACATTTTTAGTATCATTCATGGTACCGATTAACTTGAACAGATACCGATACTGTACATAAGGACAGAATCGGCACCGATACCCAGTATCGGTGCATCCCTACTGGAAAGATTTTCTTAGTGGACGCAGCTATGTTGGTTTTGGCTCCGTCTAAAGCCTGGAGACTTAGCAAAAGAAATAGGCTTTATTGACTCCGTTTTTTTACAAAAAATAAAATAAACCTAACGTCTGAGCTCTTAATATAACACAGTTTCATTGTGGTACTCTGTGCTTTTCAAATTATGAAGCTTAGCACCGTTTGTTACAGCTTGATCTGCTCCCGCCTCTGCAGCACAGTGGAGCGTAGCGTTGGGGTGCAGGAGGCGGGTTTATAGAGAAACAAGCCGTTTCACTTCGTGGTCCAACATTAACTACAGGACACAAGTAAAATTTCAGGACAAATTAATACTGTATGACACCAACGGTTACATTTTATCATATACATTTCTATTCCGGAAGTTGAAAGATGTAAAATAGCACGATATAGTCCCTTTAAGAATACTTTACAGCTTGTTTTTAGTTCAACTTTGAAGGTCAGGTCAGCTCGGGGACGGGATGACTGAAATAAAAGCACGTTTTTGACCATTTTTCCATCACTTGCAATTTCCTTTTAAGAAAACCTAAAAATAAAAAGGTCTGATTTGGTTTGTAAAAAATATAGACATGTTGTATATTTAACTTTTAAGCCAGATCACCCACTAGTGTGTTGCTATTTCCCCCCATAAAAAAGCATTTTATAACCTGGCAGCAATAGTTTAGCTTTAGCTTAGCGTAAACAATGTACCGTATTGTCCCAAATATAGGACGACGTTTATCTCAGTTGAAAACAATGTAAGAATGCGGGGGTCATCTTATAATCGGGGTCTAGCTGTAGACAAATGCTGATAGTTGTGGTTACACAACCGCAACAGTCGAGAGCAACGGAGCGGCTTCTCTCCGGTGATCAAGCGCTCGCATCATATGGGGGGGGGGGAAATGGTTAAACCAGTTGTACTTGGGCTTTGTAAATGGATCCTTCAGGCATGGGATGAATTAACACCAGAAAGCTTCATCAACGGCTGTAAAATGTGCTGCATATCAAATGAATTGGGTGGTTGCGAGGATGTAGTTCTGTGGGAGGAGACAGGACCGCAGCATTAGAGTGAGCACAGCGAGGCAGAGGACGTCTGTGAGTAAAAAGCATCATGCAGACTTTTGATGTGCCGTGAAAACCAACAGCGTTGTGAATTTGCTCATGACAAAGTTCTGACAGTTTCCATTAAAATGTTGGGTTTTTGTCTTCTTCTGCTTAGTTTTGTTCATTATAACTAGTACATTTCTTCTCAGAACCCCAGAGCAGACTGTAATAATTATTTTAATGACAAAATCTTAATAAAAATATTTTTCTTTAAAAATCGAATGTCTTTTTTTGAAGATTAGTTTCGGAAAAGGCGGGGGGGGGGTGGGGGGGGGGGTCGTCTTATATTAGGAATCATCCGATTTTCGGGTCAATATGGTAAGTGAATGGGAGCAGCTAGCATTTTGTGTGCTAGTTGCAATTCAGGAATTACAGCAGCCGATTTGTCCCAAGTCTAAACCGGCTCCTTGTGATTCCTTCATGTTACTTTTGCAGTCGATTAGCCGTTGCAACTAGCACACAAAATGCTAACTGCTCCCATTCACTTCCATTGTTTATGCTAAGCTAACGCAAACAGAATGGAAAATGACTTTTACTCACTTATCTAACTTTGGGAAATACGGCGAATAACCCCCCCGCTAATTCCGAAAGCGCGACAGCGAGGCTGGGTCATGTGAGGAACACAAACGCAGCTGAGGAGCAGATCATCTCGCCTACAGCCGACTGAAAACAATGTTCTCACTGATAAAACCAGATTCACATGATAGAAGCCGAAAGACACGGCATGCAGTTGGGACACATGATTCATCCGTTGGGTTACACAACATATAAACCAGATTATTCCATCAACGCAATAAAAAGGGGATTTTAATGCACATGTGTTCGTATTGAACACCGTGTCCGCTGTACTGGACGGTATTTGCAGTACTTTTGCATGAATTACTGCATTAATTCAGGAGGTGTTAGTATTTTTGGGTGATTGAGCAGGTGTCAAGTTGTGCTGGATAATGAAGTCATCACCCTGCACCACCACTGGACTCTAGGACCTCCATTTACAAGTGAAACACATAGATTATTTTAATCTGAAGAGGACTTTGGACCACTGAACAGTCCACCTCTCGTTTTCCCTTTAAAACTGCAGGGGGAAAAAACAGCTGCATGGGGTATTTCTTCCTTCCACATAACTTTCCATTAATACACTTAAATACAGACCTGAACAACCACCTTAAACAGCCAGTTTTTGACTGTAAAAACAGCAGGATAGTCACTGAACCCCCTGTTTTCATGGTTGCTTTTAGGTTTAATACATTTTTCTAGACACTGAAACTGGGTTTAAATTAGATTAATTAGACAAATTGATCAATTGTGAGAAAAGAATAAACTCTGCATAAAGTTCACTTCATTATAACAGCTGGATACAGAAACTTTATTAAAGCTGATGAACAAAAACCTTCATTTTTAACGTATAAAATAATATGTGTATTGAGTGAAGATGTAATTAAACAAACTGGCGTTTCTTTAAAAAAAAAATATATATATATATATATATATATATATATAATAACCGTTTAAAAAGTACCTTTGAGTGCGCTTCTCTCCACCAGGATGGTGTGGATCTGGGGGTCGGATAAAAATTTCCTCATCTGCTCCACGGAGCTCTTCTCCTCCAGGGCAGTTTCCAGGGAGGCCGGGGCCTCGCCGCCATCTTCCAGCAGCAGCGGAACCAGCTTCCGAATATGCTTCTGCAGCACCGAGCTGTCCGCCACCGTCTGAACGGCCGACACCTCCATGGTGCCGCCGCTCTCATCCGTGCCGCCGCCGTCGGACATTCCGTGGACCGTTGGACGGTGACCAGAAGGTGAACAAAGAACCGAGGTTAACGTCGCTGAGCGGCCGGTCTGAAACAGGCTGGATACCTGCTGTCAAATCACCGCAGTCGGGACTAGCGTCTTATAGAGACGCAAAGGATGCTGGTACTTGTCGTTCTGTACACTGAAAAGTCACCGCGTTGTGTGGTTTGAATACAACACTACCCATGATGCAGTTCGACTATTTTTTCCCCACCCGCTGCAAACAAATCGCCGCTAGAGGGCGAGAGGGAGTCGCCTCCAATGATGCAGCATTTTTTAATGGTGGTAAAATAAAAACTGTTATTCATGCTCGGCTTTTTAGCTTTTTTTATACGACTGAGTATAAGGCCTATTGTTAACAAAAGAAAAATATTTTGGAGTAAATCCAGCCCCCCTCAAAAAACCTCAGAAATCTGAGATTATAGTAACAAATTTTACTTAAAAACTCGTTAATACTCTGTCAAAAAGTAGTAAAATTACGAGTAAAAATGTACAATTTCTGAGATTAATTTCAGATCATTTCAAGGGGAAAAAAACGTAATTCTCTGATACAGAAAAGTAGAAAAGCTGCGAAGAATTTACTATTAAGGGCATACTTTTTTTCTTTTTACAATTTTCTGACTACAATTTCAGAAATATCTTCTTGTAAATTTCGAAAATGTTTGCCTTTAATTTTACTTTTGGGGGGCTTGCGGGTTCCTGACTTTTTTCTGTAAAATCTGTGCTACTAATCTCAGAAATGTTTTGCTTTCACTCATAATTTTAATACTTTTTGACAGAAAATGTCCAAATTTTTTTCTGGAAACTAAGTGACTTTAATCTCAGAATTTCTTTTTTTTGTGTGTAGAAATTTATTCCAAAATATTGTTTTAACAGTGGCCCTAATACACAGTCGTATTTTAGTGTCACTATGATCTCTTTTTTAGTATTTCACAAGAACGTGTTCTCTTACATTTTTTAATCTAAACTGAGTAGGTTATGATAAATCCCACAAAAAAAAATCTGCACCTCTAGCTCAGGGGTCTCCAGGCATTTTCACCTTCACTCCACCTTTATAAAGTTAATTTATAGTTACAAATATTGATTTATTTATTTTTATAAGAGCAACTTCTATATTCTTAATATTTACAACAGGAAATAACATTTTAGCGTAAAAGAAGGGGTACATTTTCTTTCCAACCTGTTCAAAAACCTGTTTCAACCCCTCAAAAATAACATTGAATTTAAATATTTCTTTTAGTGTCATCCTGTTTTGGAATTCAACGCAATTATGTTCAATAAATAACTGCCAAAACAAACAATATGTCTATTATAAAACCAATTCTTTGCCAGTCTTTCCAAAGAGTCACATGTGGCTCCAGACCCCTGCGCTACATCATATATGAAGCTAAAGCAGTAAACAAATCGTCCTGAATTAAAACACATATAAAAAGAATTCAATGCATAGAAAGTTTTTTTTAATTTTTTACTTCGTTATAAAATCTGAAAAGAATAAATTAGTATCTCGGTGTGTAGCATTGGGGTTTAAATAAGACACAAAGGAATGAAATAAGATTTAGTCGTTTAATTCAATAAATATCGAGATGTGGAGAAAAAAAAGTCAACTTTGACCCCAACCAACAGAAAATATAGGGATATAACAAACCATTGTCCTGAGTTAGAAATAACTATTTACAATTTTTACATTTCTAAGAAAGAACATGATCATATTTAACTACCTCATTGGTTTTAAAATGCATTTCCGTGAGAAATATGGCTTTAAGATCATTGACCTATCAGAAAGAGGTAGCTTAAACTATTCAGATAAAACAAGACGTTTAAGAAATACAGGGAAAAGATCATTAAAGAAAAAAAAATCCTAAATCCAACATTCGTACCTCAGTTCAGAGGTCATTATGAGCCTTTTGTTTGAAGCCAGAGTAGCAGTTGCTAACCGAGGTTTACCAACTACAAGAAGACGTTTCTTTTGGCTCCTTTTCGAGATCCTCAGTCGTCTTCTGGGAACTTGAACTTGGCGTACACGATGAGCATAACGATGGACATGACGATGCACAAGGAGCCAACCACGAGGTAGGCGATGCCCAGGAAATCATTCTTCCCTCCCATCCAAGAAACGTTGCTGAGCACCACCTTCTTCCTGCCGCCGAAGCTCAAAACAGGGTAGTCTTGGGGAAAAAACGTTAAGGATATACAAAGTTTAGACAACGGATATTTTGGAGTACATTTCCACCCAAAAAACGTAGAACTTCTGAGATTAAAGTCACACATTTTCCAGAAAAAAAATCAGAAATTCTTTGAGTTTTGAGATTTCAGATATTTGAGGAAAAACAATTTTATGATGAAGAAAGTAAGAAAAGTTGCAAGAAAGAAATAGGAATTTTCTAGTATTAAAATGCATACATTTTCGATATCTAAGATATTTCTGACAATGCAAAGTCAGAAAACTTTAAAATTAAAAAATATGCCTAACTCGTAATTTTACGACTTTTGTGACAGAATTTCTGGGTTTCTTTCTGGAAACTATGCGCAATTAATCTCAGAAATTCTGAGTCATTACTCGTAATTTTGCTACTTTTTGACAGAGATATTTCAAGTTTTTTCTGGAAAATATGTGACTTTAATCTCAGAATTTCTACGTTTTTTTTTGGTGAATATTTATTCCAAAATAATTTTGATTTGTTTACAATATCCCTAATACTCCGTCGAAACTACGGAAGGAAATTCTGTGACGTCAAAAAGTAGGAAAACAACAATAAACAAATAATGATAATAGAAAAATAAATGAATTTCCGAGATTGCACATATTTTACAGAAGAAAAAAAAACTCAAACAATTCTCTCTCAAAAGTCGTAGAATTATGAGTTAAAAGACAGAAGAGAAATTTCAGTTGAGATTTCAGTTGTTTTCTTGGGGGGGAAAAGTGTAATTATCTGATTTAGAAAAGAAAATTTGCGATTAAAATAAAGAAATTTCTACGATTAAAGGCATACATGTTTTCTGACAATTTTCTGACTTTAGTGTCAGAAGTATCTTGTTGTAGATATTGAAAATGTATGCCTTTAATTTAAAAAGAATTTTATATGGTTTTTTTCCTCGAAAATTTGCTACATCAGGGGTTTTAATCTCAAAATGTCTGTCTTTTAACTCGCAATTTTACGACTTTTGTTTTCTGGAAAATATTTGCGATCAATCTCAGGACTAATTTATTTACTTAACATCAGAGAATTTCCAATTTTTTAAGGAAAAATATGTGACTTTAATCTCTGAATTTCTGTGTTTTTTGGGCGGAAATTTACTCAAAAGTATTTTTATTTTGTTTACAATGGCCCAAATACTCTGTCGTATTAGACTGCTTGTCTTTAGTTATTAAAAACTTTAGAAATTTGAATAAAAAAAATGTTGTCCAGAAGTACAAAAAAATTGCAAGACAAAAATTCAGAAATTCTGAGATTAAATTTGACACTTAAATATTATCAGACTGACATTTTTTGTCAGAAATACCCGAATATCAATACACTTGACTTTTTTTATTCTTGATAAATGTATGATTTCTTTTTCTTGCAAATGTCTGGCTTTACAATATCAGAAAACATCAAACAAACCTAATTTAAAGATTGAAAATTAATGCATTAAATAATGGACATTTCCGGGTTTTACCTTGCTATTTTTTTTACTTTTCAAAATGAGAAAAAAAATTTTTTTGGGAGAATATTTTTAATTAATCTTTAAACTTTCAAAGGCGTGATCGTCATTCTTAAGTCGTTGAGGTACTATTGGTGTAATATTACAATAAAGCATGCCGACATGAATACCCCAATATTCCTGCATCACTTAGCATTATATTTAAATATTCAAAAGACACAGTATTGTGCCAATATTGCCATACTATGCCACCACTGTGTGTCTGAGCAGTCGTCCTCGTCCGGGAAAAGAACTTGATTACAGATATTTAACATTTTTCCAGATGCCCATCTTGTAAATTTAACACCTACATCTGACAACAATGGCATTTTTTCAAAACTAATGAAATCACAGAATATTTAAGAGCTTTTTCTAATAAATGTCTGATTTAATTTTTCTTCAAAATTTCTGATTAATATCAGAAAATATTTTAGTTTAAATACCAAAAATATATAAACTAAATCATGAAAATTTGAGTTCTCTCACAAATTTTAGATCTTTCAACATGATAAAATGTCCTAATTTGTTTTATAATATTTCAAATTAAATCTCAATTTCTTAGTTTTATTTTGCAATCTTTTTTTACTTTTTTAAAGTCATCTGAAAAATTTTTGAGATAAATCTAAAAAAAATCTGACTATTCTAAATGAGAAAATGTCCAGTTTTGTGTGGTAATTATCATACATTCTTTGAGTTTTCTCTTGCAAATTTTCAGGTTTTCAAAATGAGAAAATTTCCTAGTTTTTTTCCTGTTTATTTTCTGAAAAATATTTGAAATAAAGCAAAAACATTAACACTTTTCTAAATGAGAAAAAGTCCAATATTTTCTGGAAAATATTTGAGATTATTCTAAAAATTTCGGACCTTTTTAAATGAGAAAATGTCCAGTTTTTCTGGAATATATGTTGTAATTATCTTAAAATTTCACAATTTTTCACTTGCAATTTTTTTAATTTTTAAAATGAAAACAATTTCATAGTTTTTTTATGAAAAATATTTGAATAAATCTATATAAAGACTTTTTAAAATGAGAAAAAGTCCATTTTTTCTGGAATATATGTTGTAATTATCTTAAAATTTCAGAGTTTTCTCTTGCAATTTTTTTAATTTTTAAAATGAAAACAATTTCATAGTTTTTTTGTAAAAAATATTTGAATAAATCTATATAAAGACTTTTTAAAATGAGAAAAAGTCATTTTTTTCTGGAAATATTTGAAACTAATCTAAAAATTTCTGACTTTTCTAAATGAGAAAATGTACAGTTTTTCTGATAAATGTGGTAATGATCTTAAAATTTCAGTTTTCTCTTGCAAATTTTCGTGTTTTCAAAACAAGAACATTTCCAAAAAAATTTCCTGGAAAATAATTGAAACTAATCTAAAAATTGCTCACATTTTTAAATGAGAAAAAGTCCTGTTTCTCTTCAAAATATGTGGTAATAATCCTAAATTTTTTTGTTTTCTATTGCAAAATTTCTGTGTTTTCAAAATGAGAAAATTTTTTATGGAAACTGTGGTAATAATTGTAAAATTTCAGAGTTTTCTCTTGCAATTTTTTTACTTTTTTAAGCAAAAAAAGTTATTTGTTTTTTTTCTGAAAAATATTTGAAATAAAAAAATACTAGACTTTTCTAAATGAGAAAAGTTCTGATTTTCTGGAATATATGTGGTAATAATCCTAAAATTTTTAGTATTCTCTTGCAAATGTATGTTTTCAAAATGAGAAAATGTCCAAATTTTTTACTTTTTAAAATGAAAACAATTTCATAGTTTTTTTCTGAAAAGTATTTGAATAAATCTAAAAAAAAAAAAATCTGACTTTTTAAAATGAGAAAAAGTCAATTTTTTCTGGAAATATTTGAAACTGATCTAAAAATTTCTGACCTTTTAAAATGAAAAATCCCCAGTTTTTCTGGAAAATGTGTGGTAATATTCTTAAAATTTCGTTGTTTTCTTTTGCAATTTTTGTCTTTTTTTGGGAAAACATTTGAAAATAATCTCAAAAATTCTGACTTTTCTAAATGAAAATATGTCCAGAGTTTTTCAGAAAAATATGCAGTATTAATTTCCAAATTTCTGAGTTTGTTTGTGGTTGGAAATGTACTTAAAAACACTTTTCTTTAGACTACAATGGCCCTAATAGTAGTATATGGGCACACCATTTTCAATTCAAAATGGTGAATATCACTGAAAGGTGAGGGGATTTTACATGTCTGTTAAAAAAAATTAATGATAATTGCCCTTTAAAATGCATGGTGGTATATTTAGACAACTTCACATCACCCAGAGAGTTGCATATCAGCACTGCAGGGTTTAAGAAAAATACAACTCTATCCATAAATGTCGCTGAATCAAAACCTTCAAGATAATTAGCTGCTGGAAGGATTCAGCTTCTCCTCCTTTGCATGACAAACATCATTTCCCTAGTTTGTTTACCCGACTCTGAATATTTGCGTGTTCCTTCTTATCCTCCTGAGCCACTGAAGTAAAATCCACCTAACCGGTCCAACAAGTTGATATCATGAGGTTCCTGACAGAAACCAGGAGGTGTCACTGCAAACATCCGTCATTAAAACCTCTCTCTGACCCCACGTCGAACCCATTTATGAAAGGATACTGTAGGAAATATCCAGAGAGTAGTTTCCAGCTGGTAGACCGTCCAGATACTCATCATCTGTGATTCGCCGGTACAGTTTCCTGAAATCTGGGAGAGCCGCCCTTCTCATCCAGACCAGGAAGTCTTGGTTGATGAAGCCGTTGTTGTACTCGTCAGTGGTGTCCAGCTCATAAACAGGCTTAGGCCAATTTATGGGCTTCACGGTTCCTGAAAATAAATCCTTGTTTAATGCCAGAATCAAAGAATAGACGCCCATTTCGGTTAAGAGGAGGAGGATGGTACCGTTGAAGGCGTTCTTCAGGGGTATCCCGCTGGGGTTTCTGTTTTTGACATTGTAGTCCGTCCACCAAGCAACCCCTTTCCCATCGAGGGGCACCTCTGTTTTCTTACCGCCGACCAGCCGATGGAGCTTAAAGGTATCTTTAAAACGAAGCAGAAAATAAAATGCGGGGAGAGCTGAAGCGGTCAAAACACGCCGGACGATTAGGATAGCTCCGAAGTCAAACATACCATTGAACATGCTGTTGGCCAAGGCTCCACAAGGGACGATTGGTTTGTTGTTATTGTCGTATCTATAGGGGTCGCAGGCAGAATCAGGACCCTTCAGAAGAAACACACAGAAAAAACACTTCTGGTACTGCTTGGTTTACATTACAGACACATTATAAAATTCTACTAGTACTGCTTGTCAAATATCGCCTCAATGAAAATGCGGCAAGAGGACAGACGACATTCGAACGCCTCGTTTCCACCGAGCGGGTAGTAACTAGTTACATTTACTTGAGTAAACCTTGGAGAAAACAACATATCTTGAAGTAATTTTACTACACTCTACTTTTTACTTGAGTAACATCTTTTATGAAGTATCTCTACTCTTACCAGTCAGGTTTCTGGCTCCTCCACCCACAGCGAGTAGCTTTACTCAAAGCCTCGGAAAGATGACTTCTCGTGCAGGTTTAGCTGTTTTTCTGCAGGCTGAACTGGAATTAAGCTCCACTTCAGCTAAAGTTTTGAAATCGCTCCTCGCCAGAAGTCAAATAGAAACCCTGAACGAACAGATTCCTGACCTGCAAGCCATCTAACCAAGTCCAACAATCTTGTTTCCAGCTAAATAGTCTCAGTTTAGTAATTAGTTTTTATCCAAGTTTCATTCAGATTCGTCCAACATTACATCAATCGTATCTGCTTTTTCACACACAAGGCACCAGTTGTTGTATATCAAGCAAACAGAGACTATAGCAACGGGGAAAAACAAAACACGTTAGGTAAGTTGTACTGAAGCAAAAAATAGAAACAAAGTGTATTAAAAAAATATTAAAATTATATAAATAAATACAATTATATCAGCTCCCACGACAGGGGCTCCAACTTTCAATGAATATGTTTTTGAGAGTATGTTATCGGTTCCATTTGATAGAATTCCTTTATTTTCCCAATCGACGTATTGGAGGTTTGGGCTTCAACCACGTTACTGTAATGCATTTAGCTGCTATACTATCTGTAAGAGATATTTGTCAGCTCTTCCTTCAACATCTCTTGGTATTAGACCTTATAAGGCCACCGTTGGGTCCATTGTTACATCCCCCCGTATTCTATTAATCGTTTCAAACATTTCCTGATTGTACAGTGCTGAATTTAGCTGTATTTTCAGGTGTCCGGAAGAACCCAATGGCTACCTTCCATCTAAATTCCCTCCATATGTCGGAGTTAGTTACGCCGATGTACTTCGGTGCAGATTTCCTCCCATATATCATGTTATATGTTGGAATTAAACTGAACAATCTGCCGATACGATGTGTATCACGGTACAAAGTGGACGACGCAACACGTTGCGGTAATTCACGATGCTACGATCTGTGATTTTTACAACTTAATTTAACTGCAGAAAATCTGTCGCGAACACTCCCACCCGTTTTATTACTGGACCTGGTTGATCCACTGGAACGTACGAGGTGAAAACGACCAACGACCACCCGTCCTACTTTTAATTTTACGACAGAAAACATCACTGCAGACAACCTGAGACTGGGTTGGAGGTTCCCCCGTCAAGCAGGACGACCACCCTGAGCATACGGCCAGAGATCCGTCAGACCTATGTGATATTCTGCAAAGCTATTCTGTTTCACCCTTCATAAATAATACTTAAAAAAAGGTGTATCGGCTTACAGCAAAGGAGCCCACGTCCCCATACAGCTGGTTATCGTCTCTGGACACCCCGTACTTCCTTTGGTTCTGGAAGTAGTTGGTCAAGCCGTAATAGAAGAACACAGGCCCCTGCGAGGAAAACACATATGCAGCAACGAACCTACAGTGTCAGATGGTGACGAGAGTGAAATGTTTAAATTATTAGCTGGTAAAGAAAACGTTATTTTTTTGTGTGTGTGTGTCAAACCTTGAACAGAGCGTCGAGGGAGAACTGCATGGTGCACAGGCACTGCTTTATTTTCGTGTCGCTGCACTCATAGCAGGGATCCCCTGACGCAGCACCAGTGTAGTCCAGCTATTCGGAGAACAAATACAGGCGAAACATACTTTTTTTTTTATGGTTACGACACAAATCCTGGCAAACCTGGTGTCAGAAAGACGAGTGGGTCACTACTGATCCGAATCAAGAAGTCCATTTTAGCTCTGAAAGCAATTTTTCCTTCTCTGCCTTGCTCGTTCCTTGTGACATTTGAATCTTTATCCTCAGCCAGGTAAAGGCCCGTCTTACCTCCAGCACCTGGATGTTCCGCGAAGCGATGAAGAGAGCGACTCCAACGCCAATGAAAGCCAGCCCGATGAGGACAAACCCTGGGATAATGATGCCTGCAGAGAGAATGGGCTGCCATGCTGGAAGCCTCTGCTGGGTGAAGGCAGTGTTGTCAGGCCGGTTGGACGACGAATCCTTCTCCTCCTTCACCATTGTCTTTATTCTGTTGGGTTAATTGATAAATATCTAAATAACAACTGCTCCTGAATTAAAACTGAAGGTATACTTTAACTTAAATGGCTCTAGATTATCAACAGCATGGGGAAAAAATGGGTTTATGTCATTTAGATGGATAAACTTTGGATAATTCTTGTATTTCTGTTTACAGTCACTGTATTATCTGAATTATATTTCGTTTTAATGTACAATTTACCCACCAAACACGCTAAAATGCTTCATAATTAACTCCCACAAGCCCCTAACCTGCCGAGCAACATCTAGATTAGTTGTAAGCAAAAACACGCCGCTAAATGCGCTTTTAGTACTAATAATAAACTTGTTTTGAAGAAAGTATGCGCTTGGTTTTAAATGTATCTAAATTACCAGGCGATACTTACGCTTAATCGGCTTTAAAGTGAAGAAACAAAATGGTCAGAAAGACGCTGGGAACATTTCCTGGGTGGAAGGAACGGCGAAGTCGCTCACCTTTACCTATCCTTCCCCTCCTCCTCTTCCTGCTCTGCCCTTCTTTAAAAAAAAACAAAAAAGCCGAGTACTAACCAAACGTGTTTAGTCAATCCGACATATTGTGTGTGGCTTCCTCTTGAAAAATAGTTGTGTGCTCTGAAAGTGTTTTCCAAATAAATAAACTGAAGGATAGAATACAAAAAAATATCGTTTATTGTCCAACATTGGGGGAAATTTAGTCCTTTAAAAGCCGTGCAAACATGTGGAGAATTGTAAACGCTGAGCTTAATAATTGGGAGCAATTAGGCTATGGTTATAGAGTCAGGGGTGCCCTTTGTAAAGTTACGCAGTCAAAGTTTAACAATGATTTGGGTTATTTAGCCTGTCATACGAGCAAAAAAAAGGTTTTTTTTACTCATATTTGCATTAATTTTTTTTCCATTTATAAATTGGAAGCAGTTTATGAGTGTAGATTACTAAATAATTAGAAAGATAAATATTTAATTTCAAACTAAAAGCTTATATAGCAAGCTAACTGCTTAGTTTGAAGCTAGTTATTTAGCTCCAAACTAAATATTTAGCTATTCAGTTTAGCTTGCTAGCTAAATATTTAACTTGGAAACTAATTATATATTTAGCTAGTCAGTTTAGCTTGCTATCTTAATAGTCAGCTCCAAACCAACTACACATTTAGCTATTCAGTTTAGCTTGCTAGCTAAATATTTAACTTGGAAACTAATTATATATTTAGCTAATCGGTTTAGCTTGCTATCTTAATAGTCAGCTTCAAACCAACTACACATTTAGCTGTTCAGTTTAGCTTGCTAGCTAAATATTTAACTTCAAACTAATTATATATTTAGCTAATCGGTTTAGCTTGCTATCTTAATAGTCAGCTTCAAACCAACTACACATTTAGCTGTTCAGTTTAGCTTGCTAGCTAAATATTTAGCTTCAAACCACCTGAACAGTTAGCTAGTCATTTTAGATTGCTAGCTAAATATTTAGCTTCAAACCAACTAAATGTTTTGCTATTCAGTTTAACTTGCTAGCTAAATATTAAGCTTCAGACTAAATAAAAATTAAGCTATTCAATTTAACTTGCCAGATAAATATTTAGCTTCAAATCAACTAAAAATTTAGCTAGTCATTTAGCTTGCTAACTAAATGTTTAGCTTGAAACCAACTAAACATTTAGCTGTTCAGTTTAGCTTGCTAGCTAAATATTTAGCTTCAAACCCCAAAAATATTGATCTTCAAGCCAACTTTATATTTAGCTTGCTGACTCTGAATTTTGTATTAATTTAAAGATTTAGTTTGTATAAATTATGTAGATGCAAAGATGACTTCGGAAAATTAACTCCCTTTTAGGCCTATTCGTCTTATAACAGTCTTAACTTTTGACTGTGTAACTTTACAAACAGCACCCAGAGGTGGTCAGTAAAGTTACATTCAGATTTAATTTAATAGATTTTAGAAAAAATACTTCTAGGAATAGTTTTATTGTGCCATACTTTTTAGTTTTGCTTGATATTAGTATGAAGTAACAATACTCCTACTTAAGGACGTCTTTTGGATACTCATTGTCAGTGACTTCACGAACAAATTTGCTTTAACCAAATGTGGTAAGGCGCGCAATGAGGGCCCCGGCAGGATTCAACCCCCAGACTCCCGGGTGAGAGTTAAGCGAGCTAACCAGTCAGCCAAAGGGCTATCCCTCTAGCCAAGTAGCCAGGACACATGGATGGATTCTAGCATTACTTTCTATCATTCTAACTTCACTAGAAGTACTTCACATTGATTTAACATGTACACATTACCTACCAAAGTTATTGGTTTAATTTTTTTTATTAATAAACATTTATTTCTAAAACTGCTGCTTTTGCACGCATTCCTTTTTCATCAATTTTCTAAGAACTTGAATTTTTTGTCATTTTCGTTTTCAAAATGACCAAACATTAGCATAACTTTACAGTTATGTTTTTCAGATTAGATTATTTTTAAATATAAAATATGATGTTCTGATAAGTTAATCGGTTAAAAGTAGCATTTTACCAAATTATTTATATTTTATTTCAGTGAAAATATGCTGAAGTAGTAGTGCTTCTCCTTGTTCTCTACTAATTTTGGCAACAATAGACACACTTCTGCTCAGATGCCCCTCACAATATGGCGGCGAAGCTTGACGCACAATCGGGGGTGGGGGGTTCAACGCAGACGTCAGTTCCAGCTTACAAAATCAATCCATTTTCTGAGACTGATGAAAATTATACTAAAACACTATATTTGGATCTGATATTATGAATGACAGCCAAACCAATGTTAGATTTAGAAGCTTGAAAAAACAAACAGATAAACGTATATTCTTTTAACCTCCGCCTTTATTTTGATCGACGGTTTTCGCAGCCAATCATATCGGAGTAAAAATTGCATAATATTTTTTTCATCCACCAATCACAGAGGAGTTCTTTAGAACGGTTGGTGCTATACGGTCTTTGTGTTGATATTTTGGGAGGATTACAAGGTAATGTCTGTATTTCATTTTGTTTTTATGATTACGATTTGCACTTTAATCTGACGTGTTGACAATAAATGAGCTTTTTAGTTCGCTGGAAGGTTTTAAAGACCAACCTCTCTGCATGTAAACCCTGCGCACCTGCTAGCTGCGTCTTATTGTTAGCCTGAGCTAACGCAGCATGGTCTTTGGTCATTTTTAACGGGTTGTGTCTTAGATGAGAGGCGATATGTGTTGGGCCTGTATTTTGTGTGGTTGAATTCGGTTCTCAGGCTATGAAATCTAACGTACATGTTTTGAGTTTAGCTCGTTATATGCAGGAATTCTATTGTGTGTGCGCTAGCAAGGTCTATCTTTGGCTGCTAGCTTTGTCGGTGTTAGCTGACGTTAATTTATTCAGCCGACGTTATAAAAATAAGAAGCTACGATTGTTTAATGATTACTGTTAAAGCTTCGGACCACTGGGGGGGTAAAAAAAGAAGAAAATCTGTTAAAAAAATATTGTATTTGTTCCGACGGAAAATGTAAAGTTGTTGTAATTCAGATAATTGTACATTTTATTGTGGATGGTGTTGGCAGGGAAGATATCCAGTAGCAGCGCATCTGAAGAGGCCTCTGACTGAATGCTGTTGTAACATACCCTGGATGACACCATAGGTTGTTGGCAAGCACTGCTAATCCACCTCATTTTCTTTTGCCGCTCCTCTTTAAATCTCTGCCTGATTTTGCGCTTGGAAAGCCAGGCAGAGATGCTGGAGTTGGGGATAGGATTCGCGCCAATGATGATTGATTGAAGTGGTGGTTTGAACTTCCTGCTATCCTTTGGTTTAATAAATCTTTTGAGATGCCAGTCGGCTGCTTTCAGTTATATAAACAAAACCTTGTAGCCTAGTTATGTGTCACAAAAACCGTCCAGATGTTAAAAGGTAAGAAGAAATCCTACCAGCTGCAAAACATCCAGAAGCAGAGGGAAGATTTGTCCAAAAACAAAGCAGTGCTCCAACCAAAAAAATGAATAAGTCTTGAAACAGAACGAATCAGAACCAACATTAAAGGTGCGATCCCCTCAGAGCACAGTCTTTTTTTCCTCTCCCAGTGGCCCCCTCTTTTGTACAAAGCTGATCAAACAGGAATATAACAGATTCTCAATTCCTGAGGGAATTTTGCCGTTTTTGCCTAGTGATGCAAATCTGCGACATTCCAGCTGTCTTTTCTGACTTTGTTAGCTTTTTATTAGAAGGCCAACGGTGTTGTTCACTTCGTGCTTGTAACCATGTTTCTGGTTCTGTCTTCGTCCCTTAGCGTTTGAATGGATATTACCAGGTGTACGGAGAAATGGGTAAAACACGACAAGGTTTCTGTGCCGTCGCGTTTCCATTTCATAAAAAAACCCATCACACTCATGCACACTGTACATCGTTTCTGTCATCCAGTGAAGAGAAGTGTTAATAGGCAAGATACTGCTCAAATCAACATTGGCTTTTTGTGTGTATTTACGGTTCCAAACAGCAGAGAAAAAATCTCTTTCAGCATTATTCATACTTTCCGTTTAACTCTATTCATAATTCTACGTCTGCTGATGACTTTGGTAATATTTTTGGAATACAGTTGTCCCAATGCATCGTTACAATTCAGATTATGTATGAATCTGAGTAAGATTTCTTGTGGTGTTAAGTACTTTTAATGTTAAAGGGCGTGATATATGTGTTATGAATTGGTGATTATATAGATAAACCAACTCTTTATGGGTTGCATGTTTCCAACCGGAAAGAGAAACCCGAAGTATTGCCTTAGTCCAGCTAAATTCGGACTTTTGAAATGTATGCTAACACCTTATATGGGGCTAACACAACCAGATAATGCAGTTAGAAAACCGAATTTAAATGTAAACGGCAACAGAGCTTGGCCGAGCTATTAGCAGACAGAGGGTTATTCCACAAAGTGAGCTAATCTTAAAAGTCAGTCTTACTTTGACAATCCTGGTTCATTTTTCTTTAGATACGGTTTCCCTAACGAGGCTAACATGAAGCCCCGCCCATTTGCCATGGCAACATATGCTCTCGGACCAGCCTGCTCCCTGGCGGGTTAGCTTATTGGCTTATTTTAGCTTGATGAATGTTATTGGATGATCCATGTGATGTTACACAGCAATTTTATTTTTGGTGGTTAAATTACGCAATAAAATGTAGGTTTTATCTTTTAAAATGTCATTCTAATTAGATTTTACTTTTACCATTTTGAAAAATATTACTGTATTTGATCTTAACTTGCTGCCGGAAACTTTTTTTGTTCCTCCCGTGTTGTCCGTGACACCAAGCGTTATTAATGATTACAACTAAATCACGTTTCGTGTAAATTGAGCCATAAAATCCTCATGCTGTCCTGTCTGAATGTGTTAAAATAGCCTTAAAGTATCTTGCGACTGCTACGAAAATACACGCGTAAAACAAAATATTAATGCAACTTTAAATTTTGAAGACTTAACATGAATTTAGAAGTTAACAGTTGGAAGAAAATCTCAACGCTCACCATGTCACGCTCTAAACCGTCCGTAAAGGCAACATCACCTAATTCACATCATAACACAATGCAGCCTGATAAACTTTTACATGCAGCTGGTGTTCCCCTTATTAGTTATGATGCTCATAGGCTGCTTCTTTAATGTATCGTTGACGCATGTTAGCCTCGCTCGAATTAACGGGGATTGAATTTGCCTGAGCTTCGTTTTAGGAACAGAATGAGTCTGGACTGAACTGTTACGCTAATTCAAGTGAGGATATCTCAAATGAGCCTCAATTTCTTTCATTATTGTTATTATTTTTGCTTCGTGGAATACCCCTCTGGTCTTCACTGAATCAAGCTAACAACCCCCACCATGATGGAGCTAGAAAGGTTAGCCCAGCTATTAGCACTTTATTCAGTAATCTGACGTGTAAACTGGGGAAAAAGACTCCCTTCCTGGTTAAGCTATTAGCTCGATGTCTTGCCAAAATTTCGATTTAGATGTGCCTCTAAACGTACTGCGCTGGTAATTTTGACAAACCTTGTAAAAGTATGCAAGTTTGAGCTGAAACAATCATATTATCACAACCACAAACATCTGTGTTTTATGGAGGTTTTATGACACTCCAATACAACGTGGTGCAGGATTATGAAGTGGAAGAAGAGATGTAAGTTTTTACTTATTTTTTCATCTGAAAATATACGAAATGTATCATGCTTTCGTATTCAGGCTGCAGAGGACCTTCCAGTCAACCATCCAGCCATGGATACTGTTCATGTTAAAGTTAGATGTTAAAATTGGCTTTTACAGATGCTGTATTAAATTTAGATTTCAAATATATCATCCCAGTATAATAGATGGCTGTTGCAAACCACATTTTCCAGATCTTTACTCATAAAAACATTAATATCCATAAATTATTTTCCTTCCACTTAATTTTTGCAACTGTTGTCTTGGTCTGGTATAAAACTGTGTTTAAAATACATCGTTATTTTTTTGTTTGAAACATGTCCAGTGGTGTGGATAGAAACCAAACTAGGCTCGAGGTGTCGGTTGGGTCCAGATTTGACTTGTTTCGTTTGATTTATTTATTTTTCAATACACATTCATATTTCTGCGCGACAAGGAGCAAAAAAAGCACAGAAGCGTTTAACTGGTGGAGATGGAAAATAAGCTTCTCGTTTGAACAATAAATAAAAGGGATTATAACGTAATAAGAAGGGATAAAGGAGCTCCCTCTGAGTCTCCCCTTGCTTCTCGTTTTTAAACAAGAACATATTTTGAGAGAGAAATCTCGTTATATCGTTGTATTTATCATTTAAACGAGAGTTTTTTGCTTCTGGATCTATTTCCCAGCTTAACTGCTTCTGTGCAAACGTAATTATTCTGTTGTTTTTCACCAGCAACTCACTTTGTCATTTTCATTTAGTATTTTCCATTTAAGCTGATTTAAAACATTAAACTTTTGTGCCATTTCATTCTTTAATAGTATTTATATTAGCTACCTTTGCATTCCTTCTGTTGTGTGTTAATTTTCTCCATGTACGCTTCTTGTTCAGGAGAGGCCTCCGACTTCGTCCATAATGCTGTCTAGCAAGAAATCAGACGCGGGCGGCTCCTCCTCCTCCTCTTCGTCCTCTGTGGGAGCAGCGGCGGGCGAAAGGCTGCCGGCCGCAGAAGTCCAGAGCGGTCCGTCGGCCTCGGCTGCCGGCCCGATGGATCCGAAGAAGAAGGAGAGATCGTCGCCTAGCGGGGAACCCGGTGGTCCCCCGTTCCCACACCAGTCGGGCTCCGCGGGGGCCGACGCCGACGCGGCGGAAGTCCGTCGAACCAGTCGACGGAAGCGAGCAAAAGTAAACATTTAAGGGTTCTGAAGCTTTATGGGTGAGATAGATAGATCCAGTCCTGTCGACCCGCCGCCTGAGAGGAAGAAGGAAGGTTTTACAGAATGGTTTGCCTGTCTGACACGACGTCTCTGTGTGTTTTAGCTCTATGCAGGAGTCCGAATAACCCGAAGGGGCCCACGTCTGGAATGCCGGTTTTAATGGTGCTTTTATTGTGCCTACTGTTGCAGGTGGAGTACCGCGAGATGGACGAAAGCCTGGCCAACCTGTCCGAGGACGAGTACTACTCCGAGGAGGAGAGGAACGCCAAGGCGGAGAAGGAGAGGAAGCAGGTCGTTCCGCCGCCGCCGCCGCCTCCCGAGGAGGAGAACGACAGCGAGCCCGAGGAGCCCTCGGGTGAGTCTGGAGTGCAGAAGGCGGCTAAAGTCAACGTTGTTGGTAGGGGTGTCACGATTCTACAAATCGATTCGATTATTTTTCTTGCAGTACAGAGCTGTATTCCATTTGGTTATATTCATTAGATTTTGTACAGGAAATCTAATTTCAGAAGACGTATGTTTTGTAAAAATCCATTTTTCTTGTGTCATTTTTCACATTAGCATTAACGGACAAATTGAAGTAATTGTTTCTTACGATAAAAGTGTAAAAATCTTGTTTAAATAACTAACAGAAATGATTAGTAACAGAGGGTGGCTGCCATCTAGTGACTCTTTTTAGTTACTGCAGCGCAACAACTCTCAGTTCCGGCTGCCTCAGAGGAACAAACGTCTTGTTTACAACACAAATGTCGACTTAACTCAACGGGAACGCAAAATATTTCCTCACTGGTTTCGATGCTCAAGGTCATGATGTATTTTCAATCGATTTCGATTTGACACCCCGACTTGTTGGTGTTTTTAAACACGAAAGTCGGCACCAGAGGAGCAGGAAAAACTCGGTTTTAGGCTCTAAAGACCCGCTCAGACGAAAACCGTGCAGTATGGCAGCATTTTCATATCACTGTATTTAAAAAAAACAACATATCTATATGTCTGTGTTGAACTGTATTTTTTTTCCCATACAAATTTCATATCCACATTATCTTACATGAATTAAATATATAAAAATGTGCCTTTAATGACCCATTTTACTGTCATATCGACTGCATCATGTTGACACAGGTGATTGATATGAAAATGATTATGATTCTGGTCGACATTCTTGATGTTCTAAGGCTGAAAGTATATTTTTTTTTAAAACCTCACGTTGGCGCAAGCAACTATTTGCATCTTCTAATTGCTTTGCATGTGGTACTGAAGAATCCAGCTAGGGGCCCGCTCTGAGTGGAGTGGAGTGGAATTGAAATCAGAAGTCCTGCAGAGAATTACTAGAATGCGATCACAAATCACTAGTAGAGACAAGTTGGTACACAAACAATCGGATTTGGTGTTGCTTAGGTCTCAGGTACAGCCATCAGTGTTGGTACTTACTTATTTTCTGGTAGGTAAAACAATCCCAACTCAGTTTAAATCTCTAGTCTTTTCAGTGTGTGTATACGGACTGGATTCATGTCACCTGCGTGGTGATAAAACCTGATCAAAGATTTGCTCTGCAGAAAAAGCCCCAGGAGAAGCGTCCAGTGTAATGGCTCAGGGAGATCAGCAAAGTTAAATTTGTCACCAAAGTTGGTCGCACTACATAAAACTTGTCGTACTTTCCTGGTATTTTCCGTCAGAAAAGGCTAGGTTCCCTGAAAAGTCACCTTATAATACAGCCCGATTCTTTAAAGTACCCAGTCAGTTCTGAGAAGGTAAGCAGTAAATTCAATGGAGGTTGCAGAGAAGAATCATGTAGGTTCTGGAAAGGAACCACTGAGTTCTGGAAAAAACATTATGAACTGCTACCTGAATGGGTGGAGTGGGTGTTGGGGAAGATTGCACGTCGATTTGCTAAAAAGTAAGAAGTAATTTTTTTATTTTATTGTTTCAAAACAACCTCCTATAGTGGTATATTTAAATATTTGTATGTGACCCGCTTCTACAGATGCCAGCTGTTTTCAACCCAGCACGTGCTGCATGCACTTTACTGCTGCTGCAAACACATTTCCAATGATTAATGATTGGTTTACAGACGGATCTATATGGCACGCTAAAGGGAAAGGTGCATGTTGTTGCAAACAAGCATTTAATGTTTTTTTTTTGTTTGTTTTTTTAAAGGATGAAGGGGTTTTTGACGTCTAGTTAATCAAATGCATAAATGAAAATTGTTTGTAAATTGGTCAGCCTTGAGGTCACTGAAGGATCTCTGGCCATTTTAACAAACGTATCAGTCTAACTTCACGCTAGAAGTTTATATTTGTACACATCGAACTAAAAAAAAGAAGAAAAGGCGGCCTTTGTAAATGCCTGGAAAAATATTTTGTACATTTATTAAACTCATTATTAGATGATTATCTGCAGAAGTATCGTAGATGGTACGTAAAACATATTTACCGCTATTAATGATTTCTTTCCTGCTGGTTTTGCCGCCGTTGACCGCGTGTACCTACAGACGGTCAAATAGCGCTCAACACTTCCCCCTACTGGTTACACTCAATAGCGTTTGTTAAAGGTATGACGTTTGGTTCTCGTCTGACATTTTAAAGCCGATAAAGTTTTTAAACTATAGACGAGGCTCCTCTTTTTTGGGAATTACTTCATCAGGATTGTGTGCTTTGCTTCTGACAGCAGCTGCACTTAGTTAAAAACGTTATTTTCTACACTGTGGTGAAGAGTGTGTAGCAGTGAAATCGGTCCTGCCTGAAACACTTCCCCTCTTTAAATTTTCCGGAAGTTATCCGAGTTATTCACTGGTGTAGGGGTATATTAAAAATTTATATTATAACGAAAATAAACACCGGTTGTCGGTATGAACCGGTATATCGCCCAGGCCTACTTCAGTGCAACGTCTTAGTGCTCAATAGTCCGACTTATTTCTTCTCTTCAGGTCTGGAAGGAGCCGCCTTCCAGAGCCGCCTTCCTCACGACAGGATGACGTCCCAGGAAGCCGCCTGCTTCCCCGACATCATCAGCGGCCCCCAGCAGACGCAGAAGGTCTTCCTCTACATCCGCAACCGCACCGTAAGCGTCCGCGTCGAGCCGTTTGTTCCCAGAGAGGACCGGACGAGCAACGCTCAGGCCGCTCACCTCTGTGTTTGATGTTCCCGCAGATCCAGCTGTGGCTCGACAACCCCAAGATTCAGCTCACCTTCGAGGCTACCGTACAGCAGCTCGAAGCTCCGTACAATAGTGAGGCATTCAAATAATCCGTTTCCATTTTAACCCCCAGCGCGAGGGGAAAATATCGTATTCAGTGTTTTTGCTCTTTTCTTTCCCAGGCGATACGGTGTTGGTTCACAGGGTGCACAGTTACCTAGAAAGGCACGGCCTCATCAACTTCGGCATTTACAAGAGAGTCAAGCCTTTACCCAGTGAGTCCGTTTCCCCCAACCCTAATATTTGTGTCGCGCAGTAAACCCACACTGTTTTAAACACACGAGTCTTCGGTGTTTTTGCAGCGAAGAAGACCGGGAAGGTCATCATCATCGGCGGGGGCGTGTCCGGCCTCGCTGCAGCCAGACAGCTGCAGAGCTTTGGGATGGACGTTACGGTGCTAGAAGCCAGGGTAGGTCCTCCCCGCAGTGTTTATTACACTTTTTACGGTCAAAGCTGCAATTTTTCAAAAACCTATCGGTCGCTACCCGATAAAGGTGGGCCGATATAGAAAAACATGCTAAACAAATCAATGTTTTTGTTAATATTTAGCATTTTATGGTGATGTTGGTTTGTTTTAAGGTTATTTTTAATTTTAAAGATCTATTTTGCGAAGTTAAAAATGTCAGTGAGCACCATACAAAAAATTAAAGAAGATTAAGACTGGGCAACTGGATTAACTTTATAATTATTTATTCATTACCAAATTCGATTTTTGATACATACATTTGCAAAAAAGGAAAATTAGGGAAATAAACATGTTTTTATTTCTTTTATCCTCAGACCGGCTTTAAACTGTGCAAACTCGAGATGCATTTGTGAATTTATTTTTTATTTTTATTTATTCATGTTAAATTTTTCGTAACACGTCCGGTTTTATTATTAGATTTAGTCGATTCACTGGAACGAAGGAGGAGAAAACAGTTATTGGATTTAATTGGGATTCTAAAACGTTTTTATAAAAATAGAAATCGCTATATATTTGTTTTTAGTATAAAGTATAGCAATATGTCGATGTAACTACATTTATTAAAATCTTTCTGCTTCAGTGGAAAGTTGCAACATAATGTTTTTAAATTTTTTGTGAAATTCCCTTGTAGCAGAGAGTCATCGTGTTTATGAAAGCTGATTTAAAAACATTAGATTATTCATTTTGTTTTACTTAATTTATAAAGGCATAAAGCAACTTCTTAGACTCTTCTGTGGAGTTTTTTTTAATGCTTTTATGAATCGTTCATCGTGTGTTTTGATTTATTTTTTCGAAATACTTTGATTCACTTAGTTTAAGAAAATATTATTTAACGTATTTATCTGTTTTTAACTCGGGCGTAGGACGTTGTGGTTAGCGCTTGGATGAAAATAGCTCTGTGACAATTTTAAAAAAAAGTTGGTTTTTTTTAATATGCATTTTAGATTTTTTAATGGATTATTAAAGCTCTATCTATCTATCTATCTATCTATCTATCTATCTATCTATCTATCTATCTATCTATCTATCTATCTATCTATCTATCTATCTATCTATCATAAGTTTGTGATTTTTGAAAAACCTTTTATTTCAAGACGTTTCTCTGGCTGTTTGCATGCAGGACCGAGTGGGTGGAAGAGTTGCCACGTTTAGAAAGGGAAACTATGTCGCAGACCTGGGAGCCATGGTGGTAACAGGACTGGGTAAGGATCGCTTTTCATTGATTTTGATTCATTATGGAGTTCCTGTGGCTGTATTTTTCTCCCAGCAGAGGGCGCCGTTTGGCATTGAGCATTTTTTGTTTTATGGACAGGAGGGAATCCCATGGCTGTGGTCAGTAAGCAGGTCAACATGGAGCTGGCCAAGATCAAGCAGAAGTGTCCGTTGTATGAAGCCAACGGACAGGCTGTGAGTATCACAATAGAGGCGCCCCCTGGTGTCAATCGAAATAAATCACTGAAAAGAAATTTAGTTAAAAAAAATAAAATAAAAAAAGAGATGTTTGAGTAAATTTCCGGCCAAAAAAACTCAGAAATTCTTAGATTAAATGGGGCGCCGAGTGTAAAATTTTCTTTATTTAGTAGAAATGCACTTTTTGAACATTTAGCTTCATTTTTCCACATTTAGCACACTTTCATACATTTAGGAAGAAAATGTTTCTAAAATTCAACATTTACCAGCATATTTACATTTTAAAAATCTAAATTCTAAATATTATTTCGAAATGTAACATGTTAAATCTAAATGTTAAATCTAAATGTTAAATCTAAATGTTAAATCTAAATCTAAATGTTAAATCTAAGTGTTAAATCTAAATGTTAAATCTAATCTAAATGTTAAATCTAAATGTTAAATCTAAATGTTAAATCTAAATGTTAAATCTAAATGTTAAATATAAATGTTAAATCTAAATGTTAAATCTAAATCTAAATGTTAAATCTAAATGTTAAATCTAAATGTTAAATCTAAACGTTACATCTAAATCTAAATGTTAAATCTAAATGTTAAATCTAATCTAAATGTTAAATCTAACTGTTAAATCTAAATGTTAAATTAAATGTTAAATCTAAATCTAAATGTTAAATCTAAATATTAAATCTAAACGTTACATCTAAATCTAAATGTTAAATCTAAATGTTAAATCTAATCTAAATGTTAAATCTAAATCTAAATGTTAAATCTAAATGTTAAATATAAATGTTAAATCTAAATGTTAAATCTAAATCTAAATGTTAAATATAAATGTTAAATATAAATGTTAAATCTAAATCTAAATGTTAAATCTAAATGTTAAATCTAAACGTTAAATCTAAATGTTAAATCTAAATGTTAAATCTAAACTAAATGTTAAATCTAAATGTTAAATCTAAATGTTAAATCTAAATCTTAATGTTAAATCTAAATGTTAAATCTAAATGTTAATTAAATGTTAAATCTAATCTAAATGTTAAATTAAATGTTAAATCTAAATCTAAATGTTAAATCTAAATGTTAAATCTAAATCTAAATGTTAAATCTAAATGTTAAATCTAAATCTAAATGTTAAATCTAAATGTTAAATCTAAATGTTAAATCTAAATCTAAATGTTAAATCTAAATGTTAAATCTAACTGTTAAATCTAAATCTAACTGTTAAATCTAAATGTTAAATCTAAATGTTAAATCTAATCTAAATGTTAAATTAAATGTTAAATCTAAATCTAAATGTTAAATCTAAATGTTAAATCTAAATCAAAATGTTAAATGTTAAATCTAAATGTTAAATCTAAATCTAAATGTTAAATCTAAACGTTACATCTAAATCTAAATGTTAAATCTAAATCTAAATGTTAAATCTAAATGTTAAATATAAATGTATAATCTAAATCTAAATTTTAAATCTAAATGTTAAATCTAAATGTTAAATGTTAAATCTAAATCTAAATGTTAAATCTAAATGTTAAATCTAAATCTAAATGTTAAATCTAAATCTAAATGTTAAATCTAAATGTTAAATCTAAACGTTACATCTAAATCTAAATGTTAAATATAAATGTTAAATATAAATGTTAAATCTAAATCTAAATGTTAAATCTAAATATTAAATCTAAACGTTACATCTAAATCTAAATGTTAAATCTAAATGTTAAATCTAATCTAAATGTTAAATCTAAATCTAAATGTTAAATCTAAATGTTAAATCTAAATGTTAAATCTAAATGTTAAATATAAATGTTAAATATAAATGTTAAATCTAAATCTAAATGTTAAATCTAAATGTTAAATCTAAACGTTACATCTAAATCTAAATGTTAAATCTAAATGTTAAATCTAATCTAAATGTTAAATCTAAATGTTAAATCTAACTGTTAAATCTAAATCTGTTAAATCTAAATGTTAAATCTAAATGTTAAATCTAATCTAAATGTTAAATTAAATGTTAAATCTAAATCTAAATGTTAAATCTAAATGTTAAATCTAAATGTTAAATCTAAATGTTAAATCTAAATGTTAAATATAAATGTATAATCTAAATCTAAATGTTAAATCTAAATGTTAAATCTAAATGTTAAATCTAAATCTAAATGTTAAATCTAACTGTTAAATCTAAATGTTAAATCTAAATGTTAAATCTAAGTGTTAAATCTAAATGTTAAATCTAATCTAAATGTTAAATCTAAATGTTAAATCTAAATCTAAATGTTAAATCTAAATGTTAAATCTAATCTAAATGTTAAATTAAATGTTAAATCTAAATCTAAATGTTAAATCTAAATGTTAAATCTAAATGTTAAATCTAATCTAAATGTTAAATCTAAATGTTAAATCTAAATCAAAATGTTAAATCTAAATGTTAAATCTAAATGTTAAATCTAAACGTTACATCTAAATCTAAATGTTAAATCTAAATCTAAATGTTAAATCTAAATGTTAAATATAAATGTTAAATCTAAATCTAAATGTTAAATCTAAATGTTAAATCTAAATGTTAAATGTTAAATCTAAATCTAAATGTTAAATCTAAATGTTAAATCTAAATGTTAAATCTAAATCTTAATGTTAAATCTAAATGTTAAATCTAAATCTAAATGTTAATCTAAATCTAAATGTTAAATCTAAATGTTAAATATAAATGTATAATCTAAATCTAAATGTTAAATCTAAATGTTAAATCTAAATGTTAAATCTAAATGTTAAATCTAAATCTAAATGTTAAATATAAATGTATAATCTAAATCTAAATTTTAAATCTAAATTTTAAATCTAAATGTTAAATCTAAATCTAAATGTTAAATCTAAATCTAAATGTTAAATCTAAACGTTACATCTAAATCTAAATGTTAAATCTAAATCTAAATGTTAAATCTAAATGTTAAATATAAATGTTAAATATAAAGGTATAATCTAAATCTAAATTTTAAATATAAATGTTAAATCTAAATGTTAAATCTAAATGTAAATGTTAAATCTAAATGTTAAATCTAAATCTAAATGTTAAATCTAAATGTTAAATCTAAATCTAAATGTTAAATCTAAATCTAAATGTTAAATCTAAATGTTAAATCTAAATCTAAATGTTAAATCTAAATGTTAAATCTAAATTAAATGTTAAATCTAAATCTAAATGTTAAATATAAATGTTAAATATAAATGTTAAATCTAAATCTAAATGTTAAATCTAAATGTTAAATATAAATGTTAAATCTAAATGTTAAATCTAAACGTTACATCTAAATCTAAATGTTAAATCTAAATGTTAAATCTAATCTAAATGTTAAATCTAAATGTTAAATCTAACTGTTAAATCTAAATCTAAGTGTTAAATCTAAATGTTAAATTAAATGTTAAATCTAAATGTTAAATCTAAATGTTAAATCTAAATCAAAATGTTAAATCTAAATGTTAAATCTAAATGTTAAATCTAACTGTTAAATCTAAATGTTAAATCTAAATCTAAATGTTAAATCTAAGTGTTAAATCTAAATGTTAAATTAAATGTTAAATTTAAATCTAAATGTTAAATCTAAATGTTAAATCTAAATGTTAAATCTAAATGTTAAATCTAAATGTTAAATCTAAATCTAAATGTTAAATCTAAATGTTAAATATAAATGTATAATCTAAATCTAAATTTTAAATCTAAATTTTAATTCTAAATTTTAAATCTAAATGTTAAATCTAAATGTTAAATATAAATGTTAAATATAAATGTATAATCTAAATCTAAATGTTAAATCTAAATGTTAAATATAAATGTTAAATATAAATGTATAATCTAAATCTAAATGTTAAATCTAAATGTTAAATCTAAATCTAAATGTTAAATGTTAAATCTAAATCTAAATGTTAAATCTAAATCTAAATGTTAAATCTAAATGTTAAATCTAAATGTTAAATCTAAATCTAAATGTTAAATCTAAATGTTAAATATAAATGTATAATCTAAATTTTAAATCTAAATGTTAAATCTAAATGTTAAATCTAAATGTTAAATCTAAATGTTAAATCTAAACGTTAAATCTAAATGTTAAACTTAAATGTTAAATCTAAATGTTAAATCCAATGTTCTAAATGTTCCTAACATTTAGATTTAGATTTAACATTTAGATTTAACATGTTACATTTCAAAATAATATTTAGAATGTAGATTTTTAAAATGTAAATATGCTGGTAAATGTTGAATTTTAGAAACATTTTCTTCCTAAATGTATGAAAGTGTGCTAAATGTGGAAAAATGAAGCTAAATGTTCAAAAAAAGTGCATTTCTACTAAATAACGAAAATTTTACACTTGGCGCCCCTTAGATTAAAGTCCCACATTTTTCAGAAAAATTCGGAAATTCTTTGATAGCGAGTAAGTAGAAAGTAAAAAAATGATGTCAATGAATTACGAATTAAAACTGAAAACTAAACAGAGTTTATTAGATCAATTGCACATAAAATTATGAGTTAAAAGACAGAAATTTTTAGATTTATCTAATATATTTTCTAAAGAAACGGTAATTCTCTGATGTAGACATTTTCTTAGAAAAAAGAAATTTCTATGATTAAAGGCACACATTTTTCAATATCTAAACGAAGATATTTCTGACATTGTAAACTCAGAATATTGTAAGAAATCATAGAAATTTCTTAGTTTTTTTCTCGCACATTTTCTGCTTTTCTAAATTAGAGAATTACTCTTTTTTTTTTTTACTAGAAAATATCTGCAATTAATCTCAAAATTTCTGTCTTTTAAGCTATAAATTTACAACTTTTGTGACAGAATTTCTGAATTTTTTTCTGGAATTAATTGCAATTAATCTCAGAAATTCCGATTTATTTTTTTATTTTACTACATTTTGACAGAGAATTTTGGAGTTTTTCTCAAAAAATATGTCACTTTAATCTAAGAATTTCTGAGTTCTTTTGGGCAGAAATTTACACAAAAATATTTTTCTTTTAACTACAGCGGCCCTAATATTCCGTCGTAGATTTATGACACACGATTTTAGAAAATTAAACTATTACCAGACCGACAAAAAGTAATTTTTGATGCAGATGCAAAATTATGAGTTAAAAGACAGACATTTTTAAGATTAATCTAATGTATTTTCTAAGAAAAAAAGGGTAAGTCTCTGATGTAGAAAATTTGTGAAAAAAAACAAACATTCCCATGATTAAAGGCAAACATTTTTGGATATTGATGATATTTCTGACATTGTAAACTCAGAATATTGTAAGAAATCATAGAAATTTCTTTTTTTCTTGCAAATGTTCTACTTTTATAAATCAGATAAGATATAGATGCAGAAGATAACGGTCAATATTTCTCTGTTAAAAAGCATTTTTTATTGACTTTATTAATTATTTAACCTTTTTTTAACTTTATTTATTAACTGAAATTGATTTTCTCTTTTTTTTTGTTATAAATCATAATCCTCCACATTATCACTGTGTGTAATGAATCTAATATTATTTTATTTTATTTTTTTTATGGAACCATTAAAATAAAGTAACTTTTCAGTGGTTTTTCTAATTTGATACGATGAAAAAATGTAGAGGTTGATAAAAGGCATGCCGCTCTCATACTGACATGTGTGACGCATCTATTACCTAGTCACAGCGGAGCAAGTATGTGATCAATTTTTCTTATTACCTCATTCACAAATAAGTCGACTTCCTCTAAATAATATATAAAGCGTAAAAAATCTTGTTAATGACTATTTGTTCACATGTTCATTTGTTCTCAGCTCTACAAAAGCTGAAATCTGTGTGTTTAAGAAAAAAATGGATGTTAACATCTGTTAGAAAGAAAAATATCTGAAATTGGACGTTTTCCCTCAGATAAACGCTTTGATTGTTCAGTATTTTCTCTGCTGGGCGGCCGGGCTTCGATTTTTAGCCGCATCATGTTTAGTTTCGTCTCCATCGTGCCAGAGGACGAACGAATGACTCAACGTTTTTGCTTTGTCCCAACCTGAGGTTAAAGTTGCTGACTCAACGTTATCTTCTCTGCTCTCTCTCTCTCTCTCCCCTCCAATCCTGTCCTGCTAAAGGGTGAACGCTGCACAAGTGTATGTATAAAATCTATTTACATCATCCATTTTTATTTGTTTTAACCATGAACATTTAGCCATTTGTAATGTCAAAATTTCAAGTTCTTTTCGGGCTCCATTTGTAAAGTTACACTCAAGAATTAACACAAGTAATTTAATTTATTTAGCTGGTTATTAGGGAAAGAAAATTGGAGTTAAACATCACAGTTTATAGCTAAATATTTATTTAGAAACTGTGACATTTATAGATATAAATTAGAAAAATGAACCCTCATTTTTCTTCTCTCTTATGACTGGCTAAATAACTCATATTATAGGTGTTGATTTTGACTGTGTGACCTCATATCATAAAGCAGCAGCTTTAATATAATAACCTCCAGACTGTTGAATTGTTTTTTGTTGACTAAATTGTGAATTTTAAATATCCTGTTTTGCTTAACGGCACAGATGTTTAACCTGTTCTCTTGTTCTGTATCGGTATGGCACGAAACTCTCACTGTGTGTTGGTGAAAGCCCGAAAACGAAGTCGAGCCCAAACAAACCTGGTCCTGCTGTTGAATGTCGAATGATTGGTGGTGAGCCGTGTTTTCTAAGCGTTCCTAAAGCCGTGGGACTCCAGAGAGGCTCAACGAGAACCAGTAGCCATACATGGAGAACCTACCAGGAGAGGCAGACCCAGAGTTCGTGAAAATACGTCCGACATTACCGATGTTTTAACACCATCGGACAAAAAAAACGTAGAATAGTTAATGTGCTTCAGAGCTGCTTTTTAAAAAAAAAAAAAACCTTGAATGAGTTTAATTTGGTGCATCAAATTCAAAATAACAGGAATTAACTGGGGATGTCCGATATTATTAAATGATTTCATTAAGATACAATATCTGTAATTATCAGTAAAAGTTTTTGCCTTTTTTTACGTTAATTTCATGACATGCACATAGCATTCCTAGGTTCTGCAGGAAGGACAGTGCAAAAACTCACATCCTTAATACTAGATAAATAAACTTGTCTTTAGTGAAAATTTACTAGAAACAAGTGAAATTATCTGTCCATCCTGTAACTACATGTTTCTTACTAAGATCCTTTTTAAATAAGAATGATTTCTAGACCTAAATAAAGTAAAAATAAGTGAATGTTTCTTATTTTGAGTAAGATTTTTTTGTTTTAAATGGCATCTGGAAACTGTGTTTGCTTGAAATAAATGTAAAATAGCTAAAGTTTAGATATACAGACAAATAACATTTACTTGAAACTAGTCTAAAACATGAAACTGGATGGATGGAGATGATAATTTGGCTCGATTTAAAACCATAAATCTTGCCAAACTACAAGGAATTTGCAGTGAACCAGTTGAGGCTGATTCTCAAGAGTCAGAATTTTTTTAAGCTGTTATGCCTGTAATTCAACAATTTAACTGGTTGAGTTACAGATTACCAGGAAAAAAGTGCATTAACACTTTCACTTCATTCCTATTTTAGCTGTAAATCTTGGCAAACTATGTTAAACAATTTAACAGATTTTATCGATTCAGAATCGATTTCTCAGGTTCAACAGAACAACGGATTAAAAAACGGTTTAGAGTGCCATTTAAATAAACCTTGTTGTGCAAAATGCATTTTTAAAATATTCAAACCTCTTTATTATTTTTTTTAAGTGCAACAAAAATATTCTCAAAAAGATAAATAATTGTTGAAGATATTTTAAATAAATTTAACGCTAAATGTTATGAAACGTTCAAAATAAACCCGCACAAACTTACTCCAGTTACACATATTTATTTTTTCTGTTTAATGGAAAACAAAACATTTCAAAAATGTAGTGTAAAGGCGAACACTGAACGTAGAAGTTGTATCCACTACAAAATACAAAGGCGCAGCTTGATGACATCATCCACAGCGGTAGGCCACTATAGTAAAAATCTCTACCTTTGGCTAAATTTAATCATTTATACCTTTTTGTATCACCTACTATAATAATAATAGTTATATTAAACATCACTGGAAAGCTAAGATTCTTGTCATCTCAATCATTTATACCGATTAAGGAAATCAAACCACGGACTCAGTTTGTAGCTTCACATCAGAGCCAACTGGAACGAAAACGAAAAAAAATGACGTCCGCAATGTCCTCTGATGAAAAAGTTTCCCTGCAACAAGTCTGACGACAGTAATCCAACGTAATCCGCAGCGGAAAACCTTGTAAATTCCTTCCTCGCGATAATTTATCAACGCCGTTGTGCGAAACTTCCGCTAGCGTGTTTATGCTAGCCTGCAAATTTGCATTGCAGCAGACCAGTTCAAAAAATTGCTTAGAATGCCAGTTAAAGAACATTTATAGTCCAAAATGCATTTTTTTTATTCCAATCTTTTTCCAAAAATAATGCACAACACAGAAGTTCTTACAATATTAAAATAAAGATATTTGAAATCAAATAAAACCTAAATGTTATGAAAATAGAAGTTATCTGCTTCCCTGGTTGCTTATTTAATTCAATTCTCTTTTATTTACTGTATATAGCGCCAATTCACAACAAATGTCATCTTAAGGCACTTTACAACTAAAGTCATTTCAATACAATAATTCAAATTGATGATTGATTAATTAATTTAATATAGCAAAACGTAAAAATCTGCACGCATTTGAATTACAACTGCTTCAAAGTTGAAGGTTTCTTTTCAAACAGTACTAATTTAAACTATATCTGATATACATTTAAAAAAAGCAAACGCCGAGCATCCCTAGTACTAATGCTAGAATATTAATGTTGTTTATCTTGGGGTGTCAAAAACGCGGAGAGGTTTTGCAGTGACCTAGTCAAAGTTCGGATTTAAATATGATATTTAGCGTTTCTAGCTAAATTGATAAAAAAAATCCCTCCACATGTTGAAGCCGTTTCTCCACCGGACCAGGTTGGTTTGGGTTTGACGCAACGCCATCAGTAGAAACATTCGCACTGGCTCAGGCGTCTGTAATCGGGTTTGCTTTTGTCCAGGTCCCGAAAGAAAAGGATGAGATGGTGGAGCAGGAGTTCAACCGGCTGCTGGAGGCCACCTCCTACCTCAGCCACCAGCTGGACTTCAACTTCCTCAACAACAAGCCGGTCTCCCTGGGTCAGGCCCTGGAGGTGGTGATCCAGTGAGTAGACCGAACCCCACGCAGGGTGCAGAGAGTAACGGTTTAATGGGATCAGAGTTAAGATGAGGCGGAAGAATGAAACCCGAAACGTGTGAAACGCTGTCCTGACTGCAAAGTTGTTAGGTTTATTATTTACCTTTCAAAATGTATAAAGTTGTGAATACTCGAGAAAAAAAAGAAAAAAGGATTATGCTGAAGCAATCAGCTTATAAATGCCTGCCCCGATATATGATGCAGTATACATTTACACAACAAAATTAATTAACTTTAGATGCAAAAAAAGGTCCTTCCTGGGCTGAACAAATACAGATTATTAGAGATGCAATCATCATCTTTAGTCTTTAGACCATTTTGGGCCACATCAAGCTGATGAATATCCTTAAAGGGCCGTTTGTGGCAGAAAGTATTGATAAAACTATAACAAACCGTTATAAAATCAGCCTCCGCATTTCAGAAATACGTATTAATTAATGATGTGATTTAGGACTTTACAAATAAACACTGATTTTAATGTATTTTTTGTGTTGAGGTGCACAAAAATAGTAACTCAGATTTGACGTGTGTGCTTTAGTATGGGGTTATAACGATGCCAGCTTGAGATGAACCTGAAAAGAAATATTGGCTTTGAAAATAAAATTTGGCATTGAAAAATATAGTTGTAACTAAAATATCTTAGTTTTGAATCTGAAATAAATGTAGTGAAAATTCCTGCATTAAAAGTGAAATAAAAATTGAAAGTGAAAAAAAATGGAAATGAAACTCAAAATATATGCATTAAAACAATTGTGGCACAAGTTACATTAAATGAAAGGACGCAAACGGCGATTGACTTAAAAGTTATATCAAAATGAACATTACATAAGCTATAGCAGTGGATTTTGTTGTAATATGTGGACATTTTTAGAGTTAAAAATATATAAGATATAAAATAACTGGGTTTAATGGGTATAAAACGGCCTGACTCACTGATAGCTGATAGCAAGCACCTGCTGCTCTTAAGCCCCGCCCCCCAGCGCGTGTGCACGGCGTGAAATGCTGCGGAATGAAACCGAAAAGCAGCAGAAGGGAAAAACAGATTGGCATTGAAAAAAAATATGAAAGTGTAAAAATTTTATTGTGAGTTAATTGTGTTAATGCATATATTTTGAGTGTCATTTCCATTTTTTTCGCTTTCAATTTTTTACTTCACTTTGAATACAGAAATTTTCACTACAGATTTTCAGTTACAATTATATTTAGATGCCGAATTTTATTTTCAGAGCCACTATTTCTTTTCAGTTTCATCTCAAGCTGGTATCGTTATAACCCCATACTTTAGACTAAAAAAGTAAAAATGTACAAATAGGGATGGGATTTATCGCTGCTACCGCTCTTAACGATACCCCTTATCGATCCGGTAATCTATCGGTATCCTTATCGGTACTTTTTTTTCTTCTTCTTTTTTTTACGACAAACAAAAGGGGGAAACCACAAATAATGAACTACAATTTTTTTTTATTTAGTTAACGATTGGAACAGGGAACAGAAACGTTTATTCCCTACCACTTCCCAGAGTCCAGTGGAATAAATGTATGACATGTCAGTGTTTAGCGCCGTTACTTCACCGCCACGTTTGCGTTTTTCGGTGTTACGGTGAGTTTTCTCGCAGATTTATTCTGCCTACACGCCCTGCATCCGACTACGCATACAACGTAGCAGGCGAAAAGAAGTAAGCGAGCGATGTATTAGATCCGAAGCTCCAGTATGTATTAGAGTAGTAGGCATAAAAGTTCCCGGATGTGTACTACCCGCATTGCAGTGGAATCGTTCGGCTACCGAGAAAATATCCACCGTTGACACCGGCGCATTTGTCGGCGTACAAATGTAGAAGTGTAGCGATGTTACTGAGTAGTTTTTAATTCGTTTTTTGACAACTGATTAAACATTTAGGTTGATAAGTTAATCTTTAACGGGACCGCAGGCGACCTTATGTAACGTAAACATCCGGCAAAATGGTGGAGCAGTACGTCCGATTTCATGCCTGCTACTAGCTCGTAGCAATTCAGTTCACTTTTATGTATATAGCGCAAATTCGCAACAAAAGTCTTTTCAATACAATTGTACAAACATTCCAAGTTAAAAGTTTTCTATTTAAGGAATCAGATTGCGTTGAGTCGTCGATGTGAGGTTGTGCCCGGATCGTGCAGACTCCAACCACAGCGATTCCTCAGCAATCCCTCATAATGAGCAAGCATGTAGCGACGGTGGAGAGGAAAAACTCCCCTTTAACAGGAAGAAACGTGTAGTAGTTACTACGTAGCATGTAGTAAATACTAAGCATTCGGATGGGGAGGACTGAAAGCCCCTCCTTACATGAGCGGCAGGAACGGCGTTTAATTGTGTAGTCGTTTATTGTTGTTAAATTCCGCGATTTCATCTCCCTTTCCCACAATTGTGGGAAACATTTAGATTTAACATTTAGATTTAACATTTAGATTTAACATTTAGATTTAGATGTAACATTTAGATTTAGATGTAACATTTAGATTTAACATTAAGATTTAGACTCAACATTTAGATTTAGACTCAACATTTAGATTAAGACTCAACATTTAGATTTAGATTTAACATTTAGATTTAGATTTAACATTTAGATTTAGACTCAACATTTAGATTTAACATTTAGATTTAGATTTAACATTTAGATTTAGATTTAACATTTAGATTTAGATGTAACGTTTAGATTTAACATTTAGATTTAGATTTAACATTTAGATTTAGATTTAACATTTAGATTTAGACTCAACATTTAGATTTAACATTTAGATTTAGATTTAACATTTAGATTTAGATGTAACATTTATTTTTTTTCATTTAGATTTAGATTAACATTTAGATTTATTTATTTAGATTTACATTTAGATTTAGATTTAACATTTAGATTTAACATTTAGATTTAATTTAGATTTAATAATTTACATTTAGATTTAACATTTAGATTTAACTTTAGATTTAACATTTAGATTTAGATTTAACATTTAGATTAGATTTAACATTTAGATTTAACATTTAGATTTAGATTTAACATTTAGATTTATTTGATTTAACATTTAGATTTAGATTTAACATTTAGATTTAGATTTAACATTTAGATTTAGATGTAACATTTAGATTTAGATTTAACATTTAGATTTAGATTTAACATTTAGATTTAGATTTAACATTTAGATTTAGATTTAACATTTAGATTTAGATGTAACGTTTAGATTTAACATTTATATTTAGATTTAACATTTATATTTAGATTTAACATTTAGATTTAGATTTAACATTTAGATTTAGATGTAACGTTTAGATTTAACATTTAGATTTAGACGTACCGTTTAGATTTAACATTTAGATTTAGACTCAACATTTAGATTTAACATTTAGATTTAGATTTAACATTTAGATTTAGATGTAACATTTAGATTTAGATGTAACATTTAGATTTAGATGTAACATTTAGATTTAGATTTAACATTTAGATTTAGATTTAACATTTAGATTTAGATTTAACATTTAGATTTAGATGGAACATTTAGATTTCGATTTAACATTTAGATTTATACTCAAGATTTAGATTTAATATTTAGATTTAACATTTAGATTTAGATGTAACGTTTAGATTTAACATAATATTTAGATTTCATTTTTTAGATTATCATAATATTTAGATTTCGAAATAATATTTAGAATTTAGATTTTTAAAATGTAAATATGCTGGTAAATGTTGAATTTTAGAAACATTTTCTTCCTAAATGTATGAACGTGTGCTAAATGTGGAAAAATTAAGCTAAATGTTCAAAAAAAGTGAATTTCTACTAAACAACGAACATTTTACGCTTGGCGCCCCATACACCTCTTGCTGTGTGTGTTTGCAGGCTGCAAGAGAAACACGTTAAGGACGAGCAGATCGAGCACTGGAAGAAGATCGTCAAGACTCAGGAGGAGCTCCGAGATCTCCTCAGCAAGGTGACGAACGCCCCGGAAGGCGTGTTGAGTCGACTCGACTCAGCGGGGGCGTGAAATGACCGCCGTGCTTTTTCCCCTCGCAGATGGTTTCCACCAAGGAGCGCGTCAAGGAGCTCCACCAGCAGTATAAAGAGGCCAGCGAAGTGAAGCCGCCCAGAGATATCACCGCGGAGTTCCTGGTGAAGAGCAAGCACCGCGACCTCACGGCGCTCTGCAAGGTACCACGACTTGCCGCCACGTCGGGAGCAGACCGGCTGCGTTTCTAGAGGTTTTCGTCCCCGTCTGGAATGCGTTATTGGCGAGTGTTGGATAAATCGCCTCTGCCATCCGTTCTCTGTCTGAGGAAACCACTTCAGGGCTCCGGGTCGTGCCACGGCGGCCGTTACGTTCGCACGTGTATTTACACTTTCTGAGCCAGAAAGGTTGAGCGGATTCTTTAAGGATCTTTAAGCCAGCGAGTCGGTGTCCGTTTGTTTGGAGAGTTCGCGGTGTTCCTCCCGCTTCCAGCTTCTCCTCTGTACTTCGGAATCTGTGTTTGTAGGTGACGCTGCCAACGTTTGGACCTTTGCTCCAGTTCAGGTCTCTGTGGTGAAACTGGTGAACAGGTTGAGTCAGCCGTTTGTCCTGAAACGCCGTGGGTGTGGGCTCGACGCGCGCCTCGCCTAGTTTGAGAATCACACTGCAAGTTCATCTGAAATCACTGAAGAATAACACTTTTTCTTTTTTACTCTTTAGTCATTTTTTCTCTCCATTTCTCATATATATATATATATATAAACTCAATTTTTATTTTTGACCAACTTTTTAAAAATATTTTTTGTATTTTATGTAATCTGGTTTTACTTCTTTAATAACATTTTTTAGATTATGTATTTTACATAGTTATGTTTTTATTAAAGAAACCTAATCATTTTATTTATTCTTTCGCTGCAAAAAGTTACTTTTTATTTTGTAATCTTTTGTTTATATTATACAAGTGTAGTAATTTTTGTTTGTTACTTTTTGGATTTTTTTGTGTGCAGTTTTTTTACTTTTTATTATAATTTTTTATATTGTGTATTCTATGTGTTTATACATTTACTAAAGATGCAATTATTCCACTACTTAATTTAAAGACTCTTAAAGTATTTCATTTTTTTATTATAGAAACATGGTAATCTTTATTTTTTATATTATGTATTTTAGATATTTATATTCTATTAAAGAAGCATAATTATTTTCTTTATACTTTGACTTTAAAAAGTTTATTTTTTTTTATATTTTTATTACATAAGCGTAGAAAGTTTCTTCATACTTTTTTAATTTGTTAGTTTTATAAAAACATATTTAAGATATATTTCAATGAGATTTTACTTTTTTATTCAGATTGTTTATACCATATATTCAATATATTAAATGAACAATTATTTAGAAAAGTAGACCTAACTTTTAATTTTTTTGTCTTTTTAGAAATGTTTTAGTTTTTTTTACTTTTCATTATATAACTTATTTATTTTATGAAAGTATTTTAATTATGTATTTTATATATTTTTATTTTTATTAAAGAAACAATTTTCTTTATACTTTCACTTTAAAAAGGTTTCTTTAAAAAAGTTTTTTTAATTATTATACAAGCAAAGAAATTTTCTTTGTACTTTATTTAATTTTTTACTTTTTTTCCCAAAAATATTTAAGATATACTATGTTTCAGTTAGGTTTTACTTTTTTATTCACATTTTTATACCATATCTTCTATATATTTTTATTAAATGAACAATTATATAGAAAATTAGAAAAGTTACTTTTTATTTTTTATGTTTTTCACAACTTTTTTACTTAATTTTTACGTTTCAATATTTGACTTATTTATTTTATTATCATAGAAACATCATTAATTTTACTTTTTTTAATGTTCTATCCTGTATTTTATTTTTTGTTTACGTTTTTTATTTTACTTTTTATATAAATACATGTATTTTTTAATTATAGAGGCATAATTAGACGGTTTATTTTAAGTCGTCCACTTGCAGCAGACCGTTTGGTTGTTTTGTGTTGTTTTGAGCGGCTGTCTCTTTTGTTCCTGTGCAGGAGTACGATGAGTTGGCAGAGTCTCAGGTGAAGTTGGAGGAGAAACTCCAGGAGCTGGAGGCCAACCCACCCAGGTAACACACCTGTCTGTCCTCCTCATTCATTAGGAGGACAGAGACGCACGTTTTTACCCGGGTTGCACGTAGATGTTTTCTGTTTTAGTCTGTGATACGGAGTGTTATTAAACGCTTGCAGCAGGGTGTGACTCTCTCTCTAAAAAGCTGTCGATCCACATCCAGTCTTCCCTTCTTTCCCACAGCGACGTTTACCTGTCATCCAGGGATCGGCAGATCCTAGACTGGCACTTCGCCAACCTAGAGTTTGCCAACGCCACGCCCCTCTCCACCTTGTCTCTGAAGCACTGGGATCAGGTACATGCATGCGCTCCTAACTGCTCCTCCTGTTTTCGACCCGTTTGGGCGAATGAGGCCTTCAGGTGTTTCCCCTCTGCAGGACGACGACTTCGAGTTCACAGGCAGCCACCTGACGGTGCGGAACGGCTACTCGTGCGTTCCCGTGGCGCTGGCGGAGGGTTTGGACATCAAGCTGAACACGGCGGTGCGGCAGGTCCGGTACACCGCGTCCGGTGGGTGGAGCCTGACGGAGAGTCGAAGCAGGAGATCGAGCGGCAGCGCGCTCACAGGTTTCCTTCATGTCCTCCTGCAGGCTGCGAGGTGATCGCCGTCAACACTCGCTCCACCACGCAGACCTTCATCTACAAGTGCGACGCCGTCCTCTGCACGCTGCCTCTCGGCGTGCTGAAGCAGCAGCCCCCCGCCGTCCAGTTTGTGCCCCCCCTGCCGGAGTGGAAGACCTCGGCCATACAGAGGATGGGCTTCGGCAACCTGAACAAGGTCAGAGCTCTCCTTCCCCCAGTAGAGGGAGCTCTCCCATTCTCACGCTGAGCTCACTTGTGGTTGTTGCTGTGTTGGAAGGTGGTGCTGTGCTTCGACCGGGTGTTCTGGGATCCCAGCGTGAACCTGTTCGGTCACGTCGGCTCCACCACCGCCAGCCGCGGCGAGCTCTTCCTCTTCTGGAACCTGTATAAAGGTGAAACGGGTTCTCGGCCTCTCACGTTCCTGGTGATCTCTGGTGAGATTCCTCATCTCCTCTGCTCCCGTCACTCCTCCTGCAGCTCCCATCCTGCTCGCGCTCATGGCCGGCGAGGCCGCCGGCATCATGGAGAACATCAGCGACGACGTCATCGTCGGACGCTGCCTCGCCATCCTTAAAGGAATATTTGGAAGCAGCGCCGTTCCTCAGGTACAAACCGCTGTTCGCCGCTCCCGCCACCATCATCACAGAGTTATTTTAACCCCTTAGCTTTCCTACGCACCGACTTCCAACTAGGGATGGGTATCTTTTAGGTTTTAACCGATACCGCTACTTTTGAAACATCGTCGAAAAGCCCTCTTATTTAGTTATTTTTTGTAGGGCTGTCAAACAATAAAAAATAGTGATCTAATTAATCACAGAGTAGCTGTGAACTAATCCCCATTCCTAAATATGACCAAAAAACAGTTTTCAGTGTAAATAAGAAGTAACCAAAATATGTGTATAAACTTAACATTTGGATATCAGCAGACTGTATTAAATATGAGATAAATCAAATGTAATTCAGACTAATCCAATGTCACAGTTCAACATTTTCCAAAACTAAACACTCAGCAGATTCTCCAGTTCATCGCAACAGGAAATGCATTCTCTTATTGTGAAGGTGTACACAGCTACTTCCGCTAGTAGTTAGCACTAATTTATGTCCGAAAAACATCCCTGTGTAATTTTCAGCCACTAGGGGGCAGTGCATACCTAAATTATCACAAGCATGCGGTATCTGTGTCTTGGAGTAAGAAACTCAATAACGGAGGTCCAACTAGTGCTGTTTTCAAAACGCTCAATTCCCTGAGAATGATCTATTTGCAGCAACATGACGAGCACATCAGTCTCTCTTTCATCGCTTGGAACTAGCGAAGAGTTAAAAATGTATTTATGGAGAAACTTTTTAGCGTTTTGAGGGGAAATCAATGTTTTAATAGCGGGCGTGTTCCGTGCGCTTTGTCCGTCCGGGCTCTTTTAGAAGTAAAGACGTCATCTAATATGGCTTTCCCCAAAAAAGAGGACCCACGCCTATGTATTTTAAAACTGATTTTTAAAGTCATATTTTACAATATCGCCAATATTTCGCAATTAATTTGCTTTACGTAATTATTACTACATAATATTTTAATGGCTATTTTCGAAGATGTACTGCAAAAACTACACACTGTCACTTTAACTGAAAAATTTAATATTTTTAACGCAGCTGTATCTCACTATGAAATGTACTGAAGCTAGACAGTGAACCAACAGGCATAAATAAACATAAATACGGAGAATTTAAACTCTGCACCGCACACAGCGATATCCGAAGCGGACGTACAATTCTCACAGACAACTTTTGAACTTATAATCGTATCAACCCAATACGCCAATAATAACATACTCACATGTCATTTAGGATCACAAACGGATGCGGCTGCAACAATCCGTTGTTTGGCTGTTTAGGAAGGAGAGGTGATGTGTTGCGGGCTGAATTATTATGTTTTTTTATTTGGGGGGAAATTTTAGGAATTAATTGACCCGCGTTGGTTCGTTAATTTCGACAGCCCCAACTTTTAGCAGTTTTTCTTGCACAAAGATAGCCGTTTTTACCTTTTCTGGTGATATAGGGAATCGCTCTTGGCTGACGGGACGCCCAGAATCCACAGTGTTTTTTGCTTTTGGTCTGGTTACTACCGTTTCTGTCAGAACCATGGTGACGTCGGTACCCATCCCTACTTCTACCTGCGTATTTTATATAAGTAGAAAGCCAGGAGAAGATAACGTCCCTCTGTAGTCCAATAAACGTGACAAAACCGTTCCATCGCAAACAAAGAGAAGAGAACATCGGTTTAATCTGTACCGGCCTAAAAACGTATTCGTTTCTGTCGGCCCGACATTACTAATCTGGGAAGCGAAAGCTACGAACCCAGAAACGCGTGCGAAAAACCTGCCTGTACTGTTTTTTTTCGCATGCATGGTTCACACCAAAGACATTTCGGCCATCTTAACGGACTGCTCCACGCCGCACTTCGGCTCCACTGGGTTCTAGAGGCGATTCACGCTGAACGCCGCCGGGTAAAGTTGGGACCCGAAACCAAAAAGAGTATATTTTGATTGACGGCTTATCAAAGCCCGAACCCGATTACAGCCCGACAAAATTTTCCCGCTAGAAAAAACAAAAAACGGACGACGTGAACGGCAGGTTTTCAATTTACTGGACAAATGTTTGAAACTCCGGTCAAATAGGCCTGTTATCTGGAGCTTAAAATGATACATGAATAAGAATAAGGCATTTTGATTTATAATCTTTTTTTAGCCTGCAGATATATGAAGCTTAAACCGCCTGCTTATGTTGCGTAAAAGTCCGTCTCGCCCGCGTGCGTTTCTGTGTGCGATCTTGACCGCTTCCTCTAGATTTCAGGAGATTTTATCTGACTTGTGGGCATCAGGGAGCTGCTATATAAATGCAGCAGACTTCTGCAACTTGAGACTTGGGGTAATAGTGCATTTACGCTTCAGTTTGTTCTGTGAGAGCGCAGCAGACGGAGTATGTCATTTGGTTTGATCTGAGAGGGCAAAGATCTTCAGGGAGTCGAACAGAACCGCGTCACGTTCCAGCAGGATTCACGAAAACCCAACGTCTCGAGCAGAATTAGTGACTTTGTCTCTATTTCTAGCGACATTTCACTGCAAGTTCCATGTAGCTTAACATTTATTGTCTTAAATCTAGCTAAATTATCATCTCCATCTTGTTTGAGCAATTTAAGCTCCAATTTCATGTTAGATGATTACTCGTTTCAAGTAAACGTTACTTTTTTTTCCTTATTTAGTCTGTATGTCTACAATTTAACAATTTTACATTTATTTCAAGCAAAAATAGTTTTCAGATGGCATTTAAAATAAGAAACATTCACTTATTTTTAGCTTAATTTAAGTCTAGAAATTATTCTTATATCAGGAGATCTTGGTAAGAAAATTTTACTCACTTCATGGACAAATAATTTCACTTAACAAATAATAAATTTCAGTTAAAAAATTAATTATTCCCTACACTTTATGTGAAAAGTTGCAATGTTTTTATTGTTTATTGTATTTTATTTTTCGCTTAAATTGTTTGAAACATAATCAGAGTTAGAGGCAGCATTGTCACATAAACCTTAGTAAAATAAAATGACTTTAAATGTCCCTTTCCTTAACATTTGAAAACTGTAAAATGTGACCAGCTCAGATCAGGGTCCCCACTAGAAGAACATCTTTGGAAGATTAATAAAGTAACGACTTTAACGTGGCTACCTATCGTCATTTTACCGAGAAATGGATCAGAATAGAAACTGACCTAAAAACCTGTACTTCTGGTGTCGAAACAAATTAAAACAAATCCAGGAATTTTCACTTAAAAAAAAAGGTAACGTAAAAATCCATCACTGTGGTTTTTACGGTTCTTTTTCTTTTGGGTTTCAAAAACTAAAATTCAAAAAAAACTACCCGGTTTATCGGGATTTTATTTTGAAACGAAAGAACGAACCATAAACGGATTACCCAATAACCCACCAGATATTACTGGTTGGGAAGATATATTTTTTTTCCATTGTATAGATTGAGTAAATTATCTTACAAAAGAGATTTCTCAGTGACAAATTTGCCAAAACATGGACCAGATTGAAAACTCATGAATACAAAGAGACCAGATTTCATATGACATCCTGCCATTGATTACCCAGAATATGTACATTATTATCTGTCACGAAAAGTTTTCAAAAAACGCAGAGCTGAAATTGCAGCTACGTTGAGGGTTTAAATGTTTTGTGTCGTCACCGCAGCCGAAGGAAACGGTGGTGACCCGGTGGCGAGCCGACCCCTGGGCGAGGGGCTCCTACTCGTACGTCGCGGCGGGTTCCTCGGGCAACGACTACGACCTGATGGCCCAGCCCATCACGCCTGGACCGGCTATCCCCGGAGCCTCGCAGGTAGGAGGAGCTCACGAATCCACCGTTAATAAGCAATCGTTCATGATTTTTCTTTTTAAGTCGTTCCTTTCTCCTCCCAGCCCGTCCCTCGGCTCTTCTTCGCCGGCGAGCACACCATCAGAAACTACCCGGCCACCGTTCACGGCGCCCTGCTCAGCGGGCTCCGAGAGGCCGGCCGAATCGCCGATCAGTTCCTCGGCGCCATGTACACGCTCCCCAGACAGGCCACGCCCACCGCCACCAGCAACCCCCAGCAGGCGCAGCCCGCTGCCGCCGTCTGAGGCGCTCCAGCGTTACCCTCCGCTGGAAAGACGTTTCATTCAGGATGAAACCAGCAGACGGACGGGGTTCCTGCACAAAACTTTAATTTGATCATTTTTCTCATTTTCTGGATAGAAATATTAATATAAAAATTATTATTCAGTTACTGACATTTATAGTTTCCTGGATTTTTTTTTAAACCATTTGCTTTCTTAATATTTGGAATTATTACATCACAAATTATGGCAGAAGATTATTAATAGAACCCAACAAAATGCAGAAAATGTAGTCTGGAAGTGTTATAGGAACCCTGGAGAATCCAAGTTTATTGTATAGTCATGGAAATCCAAGAATAGGATTACTTGAGGTAAATATGATTGTTTATAGATAGTTTTTTGTGTGTGGGTAAAGTTGAACTCGGACCCTGAAATGTGAGGACATCTCCGGCTTCTTTCAAACCGACGGCCGTTCCTGGTGTTCCAGTAGAACGTGTCCCGAACGGTTCGGCTCTGTAGCTAAAACTCTGCCTCCTGTTTAAAGAAATATTTGTTTTTTTGCCAACTTTTCCAAGTCTAAGCGTTTTATTTGTTGTTGAGATGTTTTGTTTTTTTTTTGTAATAAAAGAGAACCACCATTGAGATTTTTTGTGGAGTTTCTTTATAAAATGTATGGAACACCAAAGCACTCAAAGTTAAATAAATAAACACCATGATTAAATAAAAGCAGATTTGGGGAAAATACATTTTGGGCTAAAAATTGGAATGAAATAACATGACTTAAAATCTGTTAAGGAAAAAAATTACAATTGTTTTTATAAATATTTTTAAAGGAAATGTAAAATATTTCATATTAAGGAGTTAAGAAATTCAGATGAATTCAGTTTTTCTCAATTACAAAAAAAAATGGATTTCATAAATAGTAAAATGAAATTCTGATTAAACCAAACTACAAAAGAATAAAAAGTAAGTAATAAAAGACTTTAGAGTGTAGAATAATTGAATTGATGGGTATTATTTATACAACTGGGAGTAGCTGATTAGCATTCCAAAAACGTAATGTCTGAACTATGACAGCAAATAAATTTCAAAAGGGGCCTTTATGGAAACTAAAATCGGCTAGGATAATTTCCCCCCCCTACTCTTTTCTAACCGTAGTGGAAGACAGAAATATATAGAGCGGCAAAAGCAAAGGAGGTGGATTAGCAGGGCTGATGCCATCCAGGATGTGTTAATCAGGAATATCATCTCTGCAGCCTGGATATTGAGCTGTTTGCACATCTTACCGGTTATTGAGCAGAGGTGGATAGAGTAGCCAAAAAAAAATTGTACTCACGTAAAAGTACCACTGCTTCCACATATTTTTACTTAAGTAAAAGTTCAAATTAGTAATCCAAGCATATTACTCAAGTGAAAGTTAAAATGTATTTGACAAAAAGTACTATGTAGTTCTGAGATCACAGTTTATGGTTTAATGCTCAAAAATGATATACAAGTTGACAAAAATGCAGTTATGTGGACAATCTAAAGAGGAAAATAACCAGAAATATGCCTGTAAAAAAAATAATACAAAAAAAAGGTCTCACTTCAACATAAACTCTGTGTGAGTCTCGTGCATTTTTTTTTTTGGTTTAAAGAAACATTCAGATTCATTCAGTAAAGTTACTCACTGTGGCCGGAGGAGCCAGCAACTTTAGTAAGACTAGTGCTACTTAATAAAAAATATTACTCATGTAAAAGTACAATCTAGCCCATCTCTGGTTATGAGACTGTCATACAGCATGTTTTCACAGCATCAACATCTATGTCTGAAAACAAATCTACCATTTCTGACCACCCTTAGCAACTTTTTTTTTTTAACCTATAAACCACCTAGCAACAAATGTAGCCACATTTCTGATTACACCTAGCTAGTTTAAACAAATGTTTAAAAGTGCCTAGCAACATTTCTAGCCACCTGTAGCTACTTTTCTTCCGAAAAGCACTTAGCAACAAATGTTGCGACAGTTCTGTTTAACCCCATGGCAACTTTTTTTCCTAAAATAAATATGCCTAGCAATAAAGCTAGCAACATTTCTGATTGTCCTTAGCTACTTTTTTTTCCTCCTAAAAAGTGCTTAGCAACAAATGTTGCTACATTTCTGATCACCCTAGCTATTTTTTTTCTTTAAAAGTGCCTAGCAACAAAGGTAGCAACATTTCTGATCGTTCTTAGCGAAAATTTTTCCTAAAAAAGTGCCGAGCAAAAAAGCTAGCAACATTTCTTGTCACCCTTAGCTACTTTTTTTTCTTACAAAAAGTGCCTAGAAACAAATGTAGCAACATTTCTGATTACACCTAGCTAGTTTAAACAAATGTTTAAAAGTGCCTAGCAACATTTCTAGCCACCCTTAGCTACTTTTCTTCCGAAAAGCACCTAGCAACAAATGTTGCGACAGTTCTGTTTAACCCCATGGCAACTTTTTTTCCTAAAATATGCCTAGCAATAAAGCTAGCAACATTTCTGATTGTCCTTAGCTACTTTTTTTTCCTCCTAAAAAGTGCTTAGCAACAAATGTTGCTACATTTCTGATCACCCTAGCTATTTTTTTTCTTTAAAAGTGCCTAGCAACAAAGGTAGCAACATTTCTGATCGTTCTTAGCGAAAAATTTTCCTAAAAAAGTGCCGAGCAAAAAAGCTAGCAACATTTCTTGTCACCCTTAGCTACTTTTTTTTCTTACAAAAAGTGCCTAGAAACAAATGTAGCAACATTTCTGATTACACCGAGCTAGTTTAAACAAATGTTAAAAAGTGCCTAGCAACATTTCTAGCCACCCTTAGCTACTTTTCTTCCGAAAAGCACCTAGCAACAAATGTTGCGACAGTTCTGTTTAACCCCTGGGCAACTTTTTTTCCTAAAAAATGCCTAGCAATAAAGCTAGCAATATTTCTGATCGTCCTTAGCTACTTTTTTTTCCTCCTAAAAAGTGCTTAGCAACAAATGTTGCTAGATTTCTGATTACCCTAGCTATTTTTTTTCTTTAAAAGTGCCTAGCAAAAAAGCTAGCAACATTTCTTGTCACCCTTAGGTACTTTTTATCCTTCTAAAAATGGCCTAGCAACAAAGCTAGCAACATTTCTGGCCACCGTTAGTTACTTTTTTTTTTAGCAATCCAAATTATACCCATATAATTTGGATTATTTAATCTGTCATAAAAAAAAGTCATCTTTTTATCATGTCATAAATATATTTATGTCACATTTTCTAATTAAATATTAGGTTAGTAAGCTATTTTTTAATATAGGGTAAATATTTACCTCTACAACAAATATTTATTGTACAAACACAATATTTAATAATTAGCTAGAAATAAATATTTAGTAAAACAAAAAATTTAGCCCAGAGCTAAATTTTTAGCTAATAGCTCAGAGCTAACTTGGCGATATGCGGAAGTGGCCTTAAAAATTAAAATCTACATGAACTCCTGCATCTTTTTTAGTTGTTCCTGTAAAAAAAAAAAAAAAAGAGTAAATTCAAAATTTTAATTTGACATGTTTGACATTTTGTGAGTAAAATAAACATGGAAAAAGGGGTCTGACGTTCAGTTTATATAAAGATCCCAACATTCAGCTTTTATTCTGATAGAGTCCACTTCCGCTTGTCGGCAAGTTAGCTCTGAGCTAAATATTCAATTTGTAAACTAGAGAGTACATTTAAATATTTTTCCATGACAACTACACATTTATTTGAAACTGTACCACAAATTAATAATTAACTTTGACGCAATTATTTGGATTGGGAAATGAACGGCCATTTTTTCCCTCCCTTTTATGATAGGCTACATACATCGCCTGTGTAACATTACAAACATCACCCTGTTAGCATATTTGCTTTAATTTCCCTTCCACTTTACTTTATTGCACCACCTTTTTGTTGGTCCGACATAAAATCCCACTAAAAACGCTGGTTTTCTGCTCATAACGGGACAAAATTTGTGAGCTGGTAGCGTCCTGCAGACTTGTTGCACGTTCAGAAACAGGTAGGGCTGGCTGGGTCGTCCCAAACTCGAGAAGTAACCGCTTTTAGGAGAATCGATGAATGTGCTGAATTGACATTCCTCAGCAGCTTGTGGCTTTCCCTCTTTGAACCCGACCAATTTGCCTCGTTTGTCTGCTTGCTTATTCTGCAGCTGCTGTTCTCCCTCTCACACACGTGTGCAGAAACGCCGCGGTGGAATCCCAACAGTAAGCAGAAAGAAGACGAGGAAAGAGAATAAGAAGAAAAAAAAAAATCATAAAAATAAGTGGACATAACACAGAGCTGTTGCAAACATGGTGTGTTTTTTTTGGTTTTTTTTTTATTGGAATACATATGGTCTGCTGTTCAGGCCTACATGCAGAGTGTGCCAGCCGCAGTAGGGTAAAAACGTGCACATGGTTTAAATCTGAAACTGAGAGGGTAAAAAAATAATTACAAAAAAGCATCCTCATACAGTCCACCTGGCTGCACCGCCACACTCAGATCCAATAATGCATGAGAGAGAAGTTTATTAACACCTAAAAGCTTTATGGAGGAAGAGAGGAGCGATCCAGTTAAAAATATCATCCTTTAATTCTCATTTATTGTTAGAATATTTAGAAATTTACATTTATGTACATGTACATGAGGGGGGCAGGCCAACAAAGCAGATCTGAGGCTGTAATCCAATTACAAATGCAAACGTTTATTCCTAATAATAATAATGATTAAAAAAAATGAGAGCAATGGCCTCCCTTCCTCTTTGATCCGTTGTGTTTTTGTTAAATGTGCAGTCTGAACACAAGCAGGACTCTCCAGGAGCATAAGAGCGACGACGATGAGAAAATATATATATATCTTAAAATCGAGATGGACAAATATTTTAATATAGTTCAACAACAGGCCCCACTTTACAAAATTACACATTTCTCCTTAAATAAAATCTATTCAATATAGATTCCAAAAAATAACATATTTCGCTTAAAGGAATAAAAAAAACAAAAAAACAGATGAAGGTCACGGGTCGTGGAAGGGTGGGGGGGGGGGGGGGGGGGGGTAAATAAATGTAAACTGTAAATACTGCGGAATGATTTTGGCACAACGTAAAAAAAAACAAAAAACGAACAAACGCACACATTAACGACACAAATGTCTGATTACGATTCATACCGAGTCCTGCTTCCAAGCGGACGGTGAAGAACGCACGGCAGAACCCGCTTCGGAGACGGTTTCGGCGCTCCTGCGTCCGTTATCGTCTGCTTGAACGCATTAAACTAGGTGATTATCTCCGCTAAGAATCGGAAAACAAAAAAAAAACACTGAACTTATCGTGGATTTTCTCCAATCAGAACTGGTTCGAAATACACAAACAAGCCCCTCCACTAATTTTTGTTTCAATGATTCTTGTAAAGTAACCAGAAGGTTTTTTTTTAGTTTCTGGCAGGACTCTACTGCTCTCAGATAAGGGCTGATTTCTCCAAATATTATCCTGTGTGGAAGATTCTGACCCTTATCTTGGATTTCAGAAAATCGACCCACCCTTAAAACGAATCTGATTGGGGTTGTGGCTAACTTTACTCCAGCAGCGTTTAACGAACCAGGGAGCAGACGTCTCTGCTGAGCTTCTCTCCTACATTTAGAAGTTGAGTCGAGACGCAGCGACAGGATTAGAATCTAACCCCTGACCTTTTCAGCCGCCCTGGCAGCTGAGACAAGAAACAAGACGGGGGCCAATGGAGGAGGAGGAGGAGGAGGGGGATTATAAACTAAAAGCAAAGTCAGAATTGAAAAAGATTTGGCTGGACCAGAGCCTCGCAGTCGGTAGCCTCACCAAGCAACCTCTAAGGGTTTACTAGGAAGGTGCGACGTGACTGGGAGAAACGAAGATAATTCGCTCTCTGTTTTTGGTCACATATAACGATGATTTAGTCGCTCCGGCGCTCCTTAAACTTTCTCCGACATGCAGGAAAATCCTCGGCCCTCTGCAGCATGCCGGCTTCTCCGTTGTCTTGGGGTTGGGACACACACACACACACACACACATTGTAAAAGCATATCCAGCATGAAGCAGGAGAGGAAGCATTTTGGGGACTCATGGCTTCAGACGATCGCTCAAAACTGATGTTTTCTCCAGTTGATTTGGCGTAGGACGGCCAGATTGTAAAGGTTGGCGGAAAACTGGCTCAGAGCTGAAGGGAGTGCTGCCAAAGAGACACAAAACAAAGTTGATGCATGCTACTTTATACTGTCAATAATCAAAACTATTCATCTTTTTTCTTTACGCTGAGTCAGCTCATTTGGAGCGAACTATGGTGTTGGATTCCAGGTACACTAGTTGTGCAAGTTGTCCCACTTAAAAATGTACATTTTGTAAACTAAAATTACCACTAGAGGTTGTAAACAACGTGCAAAGAAGTATATGTCCCCAACTATACTTTTATTCTCACAGTACACTAGCAGATTACTAGCAAATATACTTCTTTGGACTAAATTGGCACACTTAAAGTCATTTTCCAGGTATACTTTTAGTTTACTTGTAATGAACTTTATGTCTACTTTTAGTTAATCAAAGTACACTTTAATGGATTCTGAAACTAATCTTCTAGGTATACTATTAGTTTACTATGAGTAAACTTCTAGTGCCCAGTTTAGTTTACAAAAAGTACACGGTGAAGTTCAGTCAGTCAGTCAGGACTGGGCCTCGAACCGGAAACCTTCTGATTATAAGCCAAACTCCTAACTCCTGATCCCCTCCCACCTGAGAAGTTATATTTTTCTACATAATTAATCCAAAATAAATTAAAAAAAGGATTCGGGTATTTTATTTGGCTCCAAAGATTTCCACTAAAATGTAACCTCTGTCTCCAAGCTTGTGTCTGCGGTCAGAATAGTCCACCCGAAACAGAACCGAGAGTGAAACTGTGACATAAAATGTACTATTAATACACCAACACTTAAGTATATTTATTTGGAGTATATCTCCAAATAAGTATATTAAGAGTAAACTGAAAGTATATTCTCAGATTTTTTGTTTAAAATTAGCATACTTTTAGATACTACTTTCTGTTGAGGGAAAGTATATCTCCAAATAAGTATATTAAGAGTAAACTGAAAGTATACTGTCTTATTTTTAGTTTAAAATTAGCATACTTTTAAATACTACTTTTGTTAGGGAAAGTATATCTCCAAATAAGTATATTAAGAGTAAACTGAAAGTATACTGTCTTATTTTTAGTTTAAAATTAGCATACTTTTAAATACTACTTTCTGTTGAGGGAAAGTATATCTCCAAATAAGTATATTAAGAGTAAACTGAAAGTATACTCTCAGATTTTTTTGTTTAAAATTAGCATACTTTTAAATACTACTTTTGTGTGAGGGAAAGTATATCTCCAAATAAGTATATTAAGAGTAAACTGAAAGTACACTGTCTAATTTTTAGTTTAAAATTAGCATACTTTTAGATACTACTTTTTTTAGGGAAAGTATATCTCCAAATAAGTATATTAAGAGTAAACTGAAAGTATACTCTCAGATTTTTAGTTTAAAATTAGCATACTTTTAAATACTACTTTCTGTTGAGGGAAAGTATATCTCCAAATAAGTATATTAAGAGTAAACTGAAAGTATACTCTCTAATTTTTAGTTTAAAATTAGCATACTTTTAGATACTACTTTTGTTAGGGAAAGTATATCTCCAAATAAGTATATTAAGAGTAAACTGAAAGTACACTGTCTAATTTTTTGTTTAAAATTAGCATACTTTTAGATACTACTTTAAGTTGAGGGAAAGTATATCTCCAAATAAGTATATTAAGAGTAAACTGAAAGTACACTGTCTAATTTTTAGTTTAAAATTAGCATACTTTTAAATAATACTTTAAGTTGAGGGAAAGTATATCTCTAAATAAGTATATTAAGAGTAAACTGAAAGTACACTGTCTAATTTTTAGTTTAAAATTAGCATACTTTTAGATACTACTTTTTTTAGGGAAAGTATATCTCCAAATAAGTATATTAAGAGTAAACTGAAAGTATACTCTCTTATTTTTTGTTTAAAATTAGCATACTTTTAGATACTACCTTTTTTAGGGTTTTAAAGCGAGTTTTCAGGGCGGCTGCCGCCTAGTTAATATGTATTAAAACCTTTTGTCACGTCCGACCCCCCCCCCCCTGAAGAGAGGGCGGGTCTAATTAGCATCTTTAACGCTCCTCCTACCTGCTTCCTGGCTAACGATGTTCTGATTGGCTCCACGCTCGGCTCCCAGCCCCGGCCCTTCCCTCGGTCCTGCTCCCTGACGCTTGGCCTCGGCCAGACCACAGCTCCCCTCCTCTGGACGAGGCTCCGGCCGTCTTGGTGGGCCGGTCGTACGAGCCCCCCAGGTGCTGCTGCCGCCTCCAGGAGGCGGGGCTTAGGCAGGGGTTCGGAGCCGCCACCAGGTTATCTTTAGCCTGGATCAAACAAGGTTGGAGAAGGGAAGAGAGTTAATGTGTGGTTTTTCTTAAGCAGATTGGAACATAAACATATTTCTTCCAGTGTGTAGAGGACTCTACGTCTCTTATGTGGGTATTAAATACAAGCTGTTTGGTGTGTGACAGAGAAAGTCTGCCAGGGGAAAAAAATTCCCAACCAAAAACCCCAAACATACCACAAGCTGAGAGATTTATAATTTTGGTGGTTCTGACTAGAAAATAAAGCCCAAGTTACTAGCTTTGTGGTGGCAGCCTCGGCACGTTCCCCCTTATAGCCTCGCTAACCCCGCTGCAGCAGAGGGAGAGGAAGATGACGGTGCAGTTCCAGCAGCGCGCTCCTGTAATTTCAGCTTTTAAAAAAAGCATCATAATTAGTGACATTCGGTGGGGCTGGCTGCCGTTTTAGAACGCTTTCTCACTAATTGGCTCTAATGGGGCCCTGCCGGCTGGCCTCTCGCCGTCTCCAGGGGCAACAGACAGGAAACGAGTCACCGGCCGGGACTGCAGAGTGGGTGTGCCCAACGCGGGTCACTTCCTGCTGCAGCTGCTGACGGAGGAAACAGAGAGGGGCATTTTCTCCTTCTTTGGTAACCGAAAGCTGTTAATGAGTTCTTAGAAAAGCGCCGCTCCAACGGCCGACGGCTGACCTGATTCCTGTAAACGTTTCCACACCCTCATGAACCTTTCCACGTTGTCACTTTGCCTTAAAAAAAGATTTTATGTGAAAAACTACACATAGTAGAGCAAAAATGTGAAGGAAAATTAGATATTTAAAGAGAGATTTTTAAAAATCAAAATCTAAAAAGTGTGGCATGCATATGGACTCTACTAGGGATGCAACGATACCACTTTTTTCAAACCAGTACAATACCGATACTTGGATCTGAGTAGTTGCTGATACTTCTACCACAGCAAAAATGTATTTAATTGGAAGAAAGGCTTAATTTACTTCTCTGCTTTTAGATAAAAGATTATAAAAAATGACCACAAAACAAACATTTCAAATGAAAAATAAGAATTTTCTCTGAAATTATTTCAGTTTCCACATTTAAGTATTGGTTCATAGTATTTCTTAACTATCCGATACAGATACGAGTACATCTGAACAGTATCAGCCCCGATAACCGATACCAGCATCACTGCATCCTTAGACTTTAGCTCTGATACAGTGCAATTAACTTCTAGAAAACACCTGTTATGTATAGAAAAATTTGCATTTTACTTCACAACATCCCAAAAGTTTAACACAATGATGGCAGTATCATGCTGTGGAGATGCTTTTTTTCAACATGGACAGGAGAGCTAGTTAGTATGACAGAGTTTTAGGGCCAATTGTAAACAAAATAAAAATATTTTGGAGTAAATTTCCGGAAAAAAAAACAAAAACCTCAGACATTCTGAGATTAAAGTAACATATTTTCCAGAAAACACTTGGAAATTTTCTGTCAAAAAGCAGCAAAGTTTGATTCTCTGGCACAAAAATCGTAAGATTACGAGTTAAAAGACAGAAATTTTTAGATTACTTTAAGATATTTTCTAGGAAGAAAGCGTAATTTTCTGATGTAGAAAAACTGCAAATTTGCGAGAAGAAAACCCCTGAAATTTCTATGATTATGCCTTTAATCATAGAAATTCCTTAGTTTTTTATAGAAGATTTTCTTCTACATCAGGGAATTACGTGTTTTTTTCTTTAAAAATATCTGAATTCGTATTTTTACAACTTTTGTGACAGAGAATTTCCAAGTTTTTTTCTGGAAAATATGTGACTTTAATCTCAGAATTTCTGATTTTGTGGGGGTGCAAATTTACTCCAAGATATTATTTTTTGTTTACAATGGCCCTAAACATATTCAAATATTAAAATTACTATTATTATTTTCTTGTAAACATTGTCACAAACTAAATATTGAAACCATTAAGACTCAAATGATTGAATAGATTAACAAGTAAATACATTTGAGTGCAACCATTCGTTGACATTTCAGTTCACTGTTGACACAAATACTAGCATGCTCCCATTAGCTATTAAGCTAACATATACATTTCAGCTCATTTTGACTTTAAAAGCTAAAGTTAGCAAACTAAATGGATTAAGTTAATGTTACCCAGCCAACATGCTAGTATTATCTTACGGACGGCATAGCATAAAGTAAATTAATGCTGATCTACATCCAAGCAATCTCAGGCTACTTTTAGTTTTTTTCAAGTAGCATTAGCGTGTTAGCAAATTTCAGCGTACAGTCAATAGATTCCATACTAGTTAGAGTAAGTTAGTATTAGTCAATGTGCTAGTAATAGCCCAAATGCTACCGTTAGCATTTTGGCTAGCATCAGCTTTTCAGCCATTTTAGGCATATAGAAAGCTAAACTGGCTAGCTAATCATTAGCTTTGAATTAATTATTTAGTTTGAAGCTAAATATTTAGCATTGAACTAAATGCCAGAGAGGGTGGTTTAAATGTGTTCATGCTTTTTTCTAATAATAATAATTTATCATAACTTTAAGTAGAACCGCGTTACTAACGGCTGGCTGAGTAGATACTCTGAGTGCTCTCACTGTCTCATTGCTAATGTAAAGAATCTTGGTAAATTTAGTTTTAAGTTGGATATCCAACGGACATTAGTTTAATTAAAGTGAAATCTCCCTCCAACGTCTCACAGAGAACTGTGCTAATAGAGCGGATACATGGCTCCTCAAGGCGGTGGTTTTGGCTAAGGACCATTAATAAATCTACAAATATCCCAGAAAGTAATAAATACCTGTGAGATCTTCAAATAAAGTAATCCCAAAATATTGACAACTTGTTGCTTGACACCCGAGGAACATGACACACCAATTTAAAAAACAACAACAACAAAAAGTTATATTTCTCATCAATGTTAGGCTACTAATATGTGATTTTTGTTAAAACGTTTCCAGGTCATGTGACCAAAATCAATCACATAATGTATTACTAGATCTAAAAAACAAGACAACAATTTATGTCCGATTTGAATGCATAGTATATTTTATATTAATATTTTAATATGTTTCAGTTTTTTCCTCAATAGCTGCCAAATCATGTGACCAGGTAACACCAAATCAATTTTAAAAAGTCTCATTACATATAAAGTCTTATTACATGTAAAGAAACACTTCATTTTAATGCAAAGAATATTTCATCTTAATGTTTAATTGTATTATTTGATGTTTTTCTTCAATAGCTTCCAGCTCAAGACATGCAGCCCTCACCTAGAGTCGTTCTTCATAAACTGTAGACCATTTTATTCACCGCGGGAGTTCGCCTCGTTTGTGCTGGTCGCTGTATACATTCCACCGCAGGCGTGTGTGACGGAGGCATTACATCACCTCGCCGATCAGATCACAGACGTGGAGAAAAATCCCCCGGACTCTCTGCTAATCGTTCTCGGGGATTTTAACAGAGCTAATCTCAAACTTGAACTGCCTAAATATAAACAACATGTGACGTGTCCCACCAGGGACATGAACACTTTAGATCACTGCTACACCACAATAAAAAATGCATATCGCTCCGTCCCCCGTGCTGCTTTGGGACTTTCCGACCACTGCCTGGTCCACCTCATCACATCTTACAGGCAGAAGCTGAAATCTGCTAAGCCTGTAGTAAGAACTGTGAGGAGATGGACTGATGAGTCAAAGATGCAGCTACAGGCCTGCTTTGACTGCACTGATTGGAGCGTCTTTGAAGCAGCGGCTTCATCCCTGGATGAACTGACCGACACTGTGACATCCTACATCAGCTTTTGTGAGGACATGTGTGTGCAGACCAAAACCTTCTGCTCATTCAAAAACAATAAACGGTGGTTCACTGCAGAACTGAGACGGCTACGCCAGGACAAGGAGGAGGCCTACAGGAGTGGGGATCGGGACCTGTACAAACAGGCCAGGAACCAGCTGACAAGAGGGATCAAAGCAGCAAAGAGGAACTACAGTGCTAAGCTTAAGGGCCGTTTTTCTGCTAACGACCCCTCTGCAGTTTGGAGCTACCTGCAGACCATTACTAACTGTAGGAGACCATCCCCCCACCCTGTGGAGAGCCCCCGCCTGGCTGAGGACCTCAACGACTTCTTTTCCAGGTTTGAAAGGACTTTCACACCTCCCACCTCCCCCACCATCTCCATCACAAAAGACCCAGCTTCACCCCAACCCACCCACGTACCTGCCTTGACGATCTGCGAACAGGACGTGCGCCAGCTATTTCAGAGACAGAAAATTAAAAAGGCTCAGGGACCAGACGGAGTGTCCCCAGCCTCTCTGAAATTCTGTGCTGACCAGCTGGCTCCCATCTTCACTCAGATCTTCAATAACTCCCTGGACCTGTGTGAGGTCCCCTCCTGCCTCAAACGCTCCACCATCATACCGGTTCCCAAGAAGTCCCCAGTCACTGGATTAAATGACTACAGACCAGTTGCCCTAACATCTGTGGTCATGAAATCCTTTGAGCGTCTGGTACTGACCCACCTGAAGGACATCACAGATCCCCTGCTAAACCCCCTGCAGTTCGCCTACAGATCAAACAGGTCAGTGGATGATGCCGTCAACATGGCTCTACACTACATCCTGCACCACCTAGACTCTGCAGGTACCCACGCTCGGGTCCTGTTTGTGGACTTCAGCTCTGCGTTTAACACCATTGTACCAGAGCTCCTCCACCAAAAACTGTCCCAGCTCACCGTGCCTCCCTCCACCTGTCAGTGGATTACCAGTTTCCTGACTGACAGGAGGCAGCAGGTGAAACTGGGTAAGTTCACATCCAGCTCCCGTTCCCTCAGCATCGGCGCCCCCCAGGGATGTGTTCTCTCCCCACTGCTCTTCTCCCTTTACACCACTGACTGCACGTCGAGGGACCCTTCTGTGATCTCCTGAAGTTTGCAGATGACACCACCGTCATTGGACTCATCCGCGACGGCGACGAGTCTGTGTACAGAAAGGAAGTGGAACAGCTGGTTCTCTGGTGCAGTCAGAACCACCTGGAGCTAAACCCGCTCAAAACTGTGGAGATGACAGTGGACTTCAGGAAAAGACCACCATCAACATCTCCTCTCATGATCCTCAACAAGCCAGTCCCCACAGTGGAGTCTTTCAGGTTCCTAGGATCCACCATCACACGGGACCTGAAGTGGACCTCACACATCAACATAATAAGGAAAAAGGCCCAGCAAAGGCTGTACTTTCTGCGCCAGCTCAGGAATTTCAACCTGCCCCAGGAGCTGCTGATCATCTTCTACACAGCAATAGTCCAGTCTGTCCTGACCTCATCCATCTCTGTCTGGTTCGGATCCGCCACCAGGCAAGACAAGGACAGACTGCAGAGAACAGTCAGGACTGCAGAGAGGATCATAGGAACCGATCTTCCCTCCATTCAGAACCTATTCCGGGCCAGGGTCAGGAAGCGGGCCAGGAAAATCACCACTGACCCCTCACACCCTGGCCACAATCTGTTTAGGCTCCTCCCCTCAGGTCGGCGTTACAGAGCGTTGTACGCCAAAACCACCCGACACAAAAACAGTTTTTTTCCCCAGGCTGTCGCTCTGACGAACTCTGTCTAGTCACAGTGTGTGAGTGCACTCACATAACAATAAACTATAACTCTGCACTTCTGTACATACTCACTGTAAAATAACCCCGGCTTGGTGTATATATTATCCTTTATTATTTACGATCTGATATTTATTTGTATTTTTACTTATTTTTGTTCTTATTTTTCTTTTTTTTTTCTTTTTTTATTTCACTTATTCAAGTTCTGTACTGGAGGAAAAAGTTTGCCGGAGTCAAATTCCTTGTATGTGACATACTTTGCCAATAAACTGATTCTGATTCTGATTCTGATTCTCATGTGACACCAAATCGATCTTAAAAAGTATTCCTACAACCGATTGGTTAATGCTCTGTTTACTGTGCAATACAACAGATTTGTACAGATTGGACAGATTTCCCTTTGTCTCTTTTTATCCACAGTCTGTCTAATTTTTGCACTTCAGTCAAAAATTTACTTACTCACTTTTCTGGATATGGCTTCAATCTTATTGAGTAAAGTTCAAATACCAAATGTTCTAAAATACTTTATACTTTATATATTATACTTTATTTATTCTTGATTCAGTTATAAAAATATTTTGTGGTATAGATCTTATCGAACAGAAAAATAACGCCACAGTAACTAATTTTACAGTGCGGTAACTGAGTTACTAACTCAATAACTTTTTGGGAAAAGTAACGTCTAACTAACGAACTACTTTTTTAATTTAAGATCCCCAACACTGCCTAAAAAGTCCCTTTGTGCCAAATTTGTCTGGTTATTTTGTAGTAAATGAGGAAACGTGTGACTGACCGAGCTTCCTGTGACACAAACGCATGCAGACGAACATCATGAAGGTTTAAGATCTAACCAAATATAGAGAAACAGGCAGAGGAAACAATAAGTTGGCTCAGCGTTTCCTAGCCTGGTTCTTTTCACCAACACCCTCCATCTACATGACACACAGCTTTTTATTTTATTTTATTTATTATTTTTATTTTTGATTCAGACCGCTGAAATGTTCCTATAAAGTCTGTACTGAGTTTGTTCTTATAACTGCTGTCCGACCGGAGTGACCAGTTCATGCATCAGGCGTGGGTACGACCGAGGGTCATCCGCACCACAGACTCAATTAGGTGGTTTTGGGGAAATTGTCTACAGAAATTCAAATGAATTGGCTAACAGAAAGATGGAGCTGACCCACCACGTCAGAGGAGGAGCTAATGGGTTCAGCTCGCCATGTTTGTGGGCCCAAAGGACTGAATGACTAACTGAGAATCTTTTAATTTAAAAAAAGCCCCTGAAGTTCTCATTAACAACCAGCAATGAAAGGCGGCAAGGAGCCGAGGCTCATTGGTAAATATATTCTATTACCCCCTTAAAGCCTTAATTTATAGCCAATTAGAAAAAAAATGTCATTACTTTTTGTTTTTGATGTCAATCAGAAGGTATATTTTAACATTCCATCTACCATGAGTATAATTTAGGTATGATGCAAATTATAACTATCAGGCACTTAGGGAATTAAACAGACTTTTAAATCAAAATTTTCACACCACCTCATTCTTTTTTTAGAGAACGGTTTTACGGTAATTGACGAGATCTTTTTTTCACACAAGACCGTTCCTACCAACATTAATGGCCTAGCTCTGCTTCAAATAGCCCATTTTACTGTCATATGGACTGTGTCATATTGATTATTTTCTATGTCCAGACACAGATAAATGCTATAAAAAGAAATAAAATTATTATAATTCTAGTCTAAATAGAATAGACATTCTTGCGGCTGAAATTGTACTTGCTTTATAACCTAACATTGACGCAAGCAGTAGTTTGTTTTCTATACTTGCTTTGCACGTAGTACTGGAGAACTCCTCTAGGAGGCAGAATACAAAACTCTGGATAAAGTGCAGAGTTTTTAGGATAGAAAAAAAACAAAAACATGGGGACCATAGGAGAAAATGGACGGCTGCAGTATCGTAGATGGTATTTAAGACCATTTTTTATCACTATTGTTGCTTTCTTTCCTACTGATTTTGACGTTTTTTTTACACCGTTTACCTACAGCCGGTCAAATAGCGCGCTACACTCCCCCCTAGTGGTTACTTGCAACAGCATTTTCTTAAGATTGCCGTTTTGTTGACCTTCTAAACTGCGGACGTGGCTCGTCTTTTTGGAATTACCCTGCTAACGCCAGCAGCCGTACTTGTTTCAAAACGTAACGTTTTGCACTGTGGTGTTGTTTGTGGTGTGTAGCAGTGAAATCGCTCCCCGCAGTTACACTTTCCCCACATCCAATATTCCGGGCATTGTCTAGGCTATTCACCCGTATAGCGGTATATAAAAAAAAAAAAAAAAATCATGTCACAATGGAAATAAACAGCGGTTTTCGATACAGGCCCACACCTATCATGTTATTAATTCTGCTATTGCTTAAACAGGGCTTTGAAATTGGGTCAAAAAATATGTTTTTTGAACAACCATTGCTTCATTATATGTCATTTCATGGTTTTAAATACAGCTGAATGCCACGGCTGCAGCAGATAAGTGGACTGTGGTTACCAAAGAGGATCCTCCTGAACCTCACTGACTTATGAGAATTGGGGTTTTAACTCAAGCTTCTGCAGCAGTTCCCTGAACGTCTGAAGGTATTTATGTGTAAAACAGCACGGCACAGTCAATTTATAGCACTTTTAAACTCCAGACGTCCATTTTTTTTCTCCTTCAGAGTTTCTAACCTTCTTTTCCCAAAGTTGGTATCTCTTTTTTTTTTTTTTTTTTTTTTTACTTCCTTCCTTTTCTTTCTACTGCGCCCCACCCTTCTCTCTTTGTGTGCACTGAGGCAGCAGGAGGGAAGCCTGCAGAAACTCTGTGCTAAAGTTAGTCGCAGAGCTCTGGAGGGAAAAAGGAAGCAGAGGGCTGCAGCTAGGAGCGAACGCTGACGGAGAACGGATACAGAAAAAAAAAGTGTCTGCTTTGAGAACACTGTCAGCCACATATTATAAAGTAATATCTTTTAAATCTATTAGTAAAGGTACTAAAATACCCAATAATGCTGTTACTTTCTCCACCTGAATATGGTAGGGCTGCCGCAAACTGTTATTTTGATAATCGACTAATCACTAATTATTTTTGCCGATTAGTCGACTAATCGGATCACGTGTAAAATGCGTGTTAATGCAGGAGCAGCTGCTCTAATATTTGCATATTACCTCGAAGTGTAATTTAGTACATAAAAAGAGTGATTTTTAAAATGTTAGCTGATTTAACATTTATGAACTATATAAAAAACATTAGTGTCACAGCAGACACACATGACGTGTGGCAAGCGTAGTGAAATGACCATCACCACTGTTAATGTTGCAGCTATCAAGTAATTCAACAGCCTCTTCAGTCAGGAGCCTAATAAAAACTACTGAATGATTCTTACAGAAAGATCTTTCCTGCGCACGGCCATTTAACTGCTAAAGTCAAAGTAAACATTACAGTATGATATAAATATAAAATAAGTATTTTAAAGCAATAAAATACAATGAACGTATAAGAACCAGACTCTAATCAGCAGCTCGGGTCATAGAGGACGTTATATTAGTAAATCTGGACATTTTCATCAATCTATGAATACCCCTGAATACCTAGGAAAATCGCTCTACTGTTGATGCTAACGTTAGCAGCTAACAAGGTAACTAGCTAACAGAGGCTACTGTCCGTTTTTGTCATCAGCCAAAGCGAGCTTTGTGAATTTAGCAATACACATGCTTCTCTTTTTGTCTAATAAAACTCTCTAGAACGTTAGAGCTACGTTGTCGGCGAACTGCTGTTAAAGCTTTTCTAAGCTGTGGCTGAGCCCGATTAGCACAACTGCGCATGTACGTAAGGGGCAGAATGGGAAGCAGATAAAAGGACCGCGATAGTTTTAAGAGAAAAACAAAGTAAAAAAAAAAAAACATGATAATGTTGAATACTGCATTTTGTTTTGTCGACAATTTTACTCAACAGTGTCGTGACGAATCGACGAATTGTGGCAGCCCTAGAATATGGAACATTTTCATAAAACGCTATATGTAAATGTACATTTTAAGGGGCATGACGGTGACGTTACGATGTGCGCCAGATTGTGGGTCTCTCTGTTCCAACTAGTGCTGGGCGATATGGCTAAATTTTTATATCCCGATATTGGTCAGTTTACATTCCGATAAAGATATACTTCACTATATATAAAAACAGTTTTAAATTATAGATTTTAATTCATTTTAATCTATAAAGCACTTTGAGAAGCTTTGTAGCTGGAAAAGCGCTTTATAAATAAAGTTTGATTTATTGATGGTTATCGATGCCGTTTAGATATAAGAAGGCCGACGCAGATCAGAAAACAGTTGTTTGTAAAGTTTACCAGCTCCCAGTCCGACCAACGGACTCCAACACTACACATTTATTTTATTAGAACCACAACAACGAATACAGAGAGAGTCAATGAGCAAAAGCAGCATCGAATTGTGGCGTAAGCTCTGATAAACTCCAGATACAGACGCTGTATTACACCACTAACGTGTTGCTAGCGAACGAAACGGCTTTTAGAGACGGTATCGTTCTGTCTGAGAGACGCTTTTTTTCTGTTCAAGCTGCGCGTCGGGAGGGGAGTGCAGACACGCAGTGAGACCAACTTTGGGTTGTCTGATAATGTTGTTCAGATCCCTGGTCTGAAACGTGTTGGTTATTGTTTTTCTCCCTGTTTTTTTCATGTATTGCAGCACAGGAATGCCATAAGGTGAATCATGACGTAATTTACTGCCGTAAAACTATGGTGGGTTAAACGATAGAGATTAATATAAAACGATTTTATATCGTCCTGACGATACATTTCGTCGTATTGCCCAGCCCTGGTTCCAACAGTATGGTCGCAATAATATATTACTGGATCGTCTAAAGAGCTGGGTCGGACTCTCTGGTAAAGTACTCGACTGGTTCAAATCCTACCTCAAGAACAGGAACTTGTTGTGTCGATTAGCCAATTATCATCACAAAACACAAAGATTGCATTCGGGGTCCCCCAGGGCTCCATCCTAGGACCCCTCTTATTTAGCATCCACATGCTCCCACTAAACCAGATTATAACCACCAACAATGTTAACTAACACAACTATGCTGACGACCCTCAGCTTTATATCTCAATGTCACCAGGTGATGTTGAACCCGTCCAAATCCTCAATAGATGCACTGAGCAAATTAACAGCTGGATGTCCCATAATTTCCTCCATCTGAACAAAAACAAAACTGTACTTAACTTTGGACCCAAAAAAGGTCGATTAAATATCAGTAATCATCTTAAACAGGCCAAACTAGAAACTACCAACCAGACCAGAAATCTAGGTGTAATAATGGAGTCAGACCTGAACCTCCAGGGTCACATAAAGGCAATAACAATGTCAGCTTTCTATCACCTGAGGAACATTTCTAGTAGAATGGAAAGCTGCAGAGACACTGAAATCTTTTAAGTCTAAAATTAAAATGTAGCTATTTAGACTCAGCTATGAGTAACTGTTTTTACTTGCTTATTTGTAATTTTCACAAGAATTACAGTCTTGATTACTGTAAATGCTTTCTTATGTTTTTGTTTTGTTTTCTTGAATTAAGAACTGTGAGCTTTTTCCTTACATTGTTTTATTGTCTTGATTATTGCCTTATTCTAATTGCTTTCTTGTATTTTAATCATCAAATTGATTTATGCTGTGTTCTAATTTTAATCATGTAGAGCACCTTGAATTGCCTTGTGTTGACAGTGTGCTATACAAATAAAATTGCCTTGCAACACCTCGGCTGGCACTGGGAAGAATGGTGGAGTCGGCAGGTCTAGCAGCTACTTCAGAGGCCAGGAGATATCGAAGAAAAGAAAGGACAGTATTTTTAGGTGAAGCCTACACATTAATTGGACCCACATAAAAAAACATTTCTACGGCGTCAAACACACGTGGAAACATCGACTTTCCTACTGAATCGGTAAGCTAGCTCTCTTGCTAACTTGCCTAACGTTAGCTCTTCTACGATACATTCCTATGAAGGTATTTTTAGTGCAACAGTATTTCTGTCTTGTAACTAGGAAGTTGAAGTCACAGAGGAAGAATTTGTACAAGTTGTCGTAATCGTAGACTTTTGTTTCAGTCTTTCACAAGTACAAAACAACAGTCACACCTTTTTAAACTTCTTAAGTACAACGCACAAATTGCATTATTTGAGTCATACTTTACTGTAATATAAATATCCAGGGGAACAGCTAATTTCGTTGTATTTCCGGTCTGTTAATACCCGCAGCGCCCCCTACTGTTTGGCATAGGCATTATCCACAACTCACAAAACGTTCTTGATGGCGGTACAAACGTGGCAAAAGGAGGAGAGTGCGGAAAAAGAAGGTGTCCTCGAATTGGCGGTTTGACTTGTGTCTGTGAGGAAAAAAAACGTATACATATACGTTATTTATTAATTTCCTTACACCTAAGTATGTGGATGAGTTTTTGCACCATTTATTTTTGGATCAAATGGGATCAAAACTGTAAATGTAAGATATTTTCAAGAGTGACTCAAATAATGCAATTTGTGCTTTGTACTTAAGAAATTGAAAATGTGTGATTGTTGTTTTGGACTTGTAAAACACTGAAAGTAATGTACAATTACGAAACTTCAATTTTCAAGTTACAAGACGCGCCAAAAAATGTCTCCATACGTTCCTCGCTGGACTAGACGTATCGGCAGAGAACCAGGCAACTCAACGCCTTGAAGGATTTTTCTACTGTTGCAACTACAACCTAGACACACTAGATGGCGTCATCATGTTCCATATCCAACATTTGAAATTAAATATCAAATAATAGCTCCCTGCAGGAAGCCCTGCTGAAGCGGCCCTACCGGTGGTTGCTGGGAGTACGATCGGCTCCAGGACTGGGAGGTAACTGGTGCGTGGGGTATTGTCCTTCCCAGTATTCCTGCGTCCATAGTGGGAGACTCCGAGCTCCTTTCTCGGCGAAGCGCCGGCTCTTCTGTTTCTTTAGCGCTTGTTGCGCTGTTGTACCTGCGCATGTACACCTGGGACAGAGAAACACGCAGGAGGTCACTCATTCTGCTGTGCATTCTGGGTAAAGACTGATCCTTTCTGGCTCACCTCTGCATGTTTAGTTCCTCTCTGCGCCGCGTTGTTCGCCGCTTCCTCTGAGTCGAAGGTGGTGGCCCGATACGCCCTCCACGTCGTTGCAGCCTCCGCCTCGTCTTCTGAGCCGCAGTCCATCGACGCCTTGCCCCCCAGCCGTCCTCCGCCCGCCTCGTCCACCGACGTGCCTCCCCGGTTCCTCCAGGTGCTCCTCACCGTCACGTTCTTCATGTCTGATAAAGTGTCGTCCTGGGGGTGCTCGGTTTGTCGCTGGCTGCTTCTCCAGCTGGTGACCGTGGTCGTGCTGCTGCTGCCACTCTCGAAGCCCGACTCCGTGTCGTTGAAGTCTGCGAAGGCGTTGTCCGAGGACCGCCGCCTGCTGCCGGCGCCGCTGCGCTGGTGGGACGCCAGGCGACTGCTGGTGTTGCTGGTAGTGTTTGTCTCCCCCCTGGAGGCGCCGTGGAGCTTGGACCTCGTCGGGAAGTCGCTGCGGTCGTCATCGCCGCAGTCCTGGTCCTGGCACGACCTCAGTGCGATTTCGCTCTTGGGTATGGAGATCTCATACGGCACAGAGATGCTGCCGCGGTGGTCACTGCTGGGTCCTGGCAAGCAGCAGAAGCACAGAATGCAGTCATTAATAATAATACTAATGCCTAAATAAAAAACTAATAAAATAATGAGAACTTAGATACAGAAATTTGCTTAATAAATGAAGAATTAAATAAATAAAATTGTTAATAACCTAAAAGGTCTTATAAGTAAAGTCCTTCAACAGATAAACTTACACTTAAATAATAAAGTTCAAATAATTATATTTAATAATTATGATAATTATTACGCAACATATAAATCTAACAATTGAACACTTTAAATCATACAATTATATTAATAAAAACTATATTAAAAGTACTATATAATTCCAAAAAAGTGTAATAATGATATCACTATTATTTAACAATCAAAAGAGCTTAAATAAATTCTTAAAGGTACAGTGTGAAATTTTCGGCCAGTAGGGGGCAGTGCATACCTAAATTATCACCAGCATGCGGTATCTGTGTCTTTGAGTAAGAAACTTAACAACGGAGGTCCAACTAGTTCTGTTTTCAAACGCTCAATTCCCTGAGAATGATTTATTTGCAGCAACATGACGAGCACATCAGTCTCTCTTTCATCGCTTGGAACTAGCAAAGAGGTAAAAATGTATTTATGGCCAAACTTTTTAGCATTTTGAGGGGAAATCAATGTTTTAATAGTGGGCGTGTTCCGTGCGCTTTGTCCGTCCGGGCTCCTGTAGAAGTAAAGAGGTCATCTAATATGGCTTTCCCCTAAAAAGAGGACCCGCGCCTATGTATTTTAAAACTGATTTTTAAAGTCATATTTTACAATATCGGCAATATTTTGCAATTAATGTCCTTTACGTAATTATTATCACATAATATTTTAATTGCTATTTTCAAAGATGTACTGCAAAAACTACACATTGTCACTTTAAACTAGTAAATAAATATATTTATTCTCAACAGATAAATATAATTACAGTTCCATACTTTAAATCATTAATTTATATTATATTTATTGTGTATTATCACTATTATTATATTGACAATATTATTAAAAAATACTAATGTAAATATAAATTATACATATGTATTCATTTTAATGATTAATAAAAATAAATAAATGACTCCCAGGTCCTACGGCGTTATATAACAGAGGCATAGAATTAATACATATATTAAATAATAATATTTACATATATTCAGTAATAATCATTACATTTTTTATTAATATTATAAGATATTAATATAGCTATTTTAATAAAATAAATTTTAATAAACAAAAAAATATAAAAAAATTAATTAAAACATAATACATTTCTTGAAAACATAAATAGCCAAACGGTACTACAGTCAACGTCATAAAAATATTAACATAATTAAGAATTACACACTTTAAATTATAAATTTATATTATATTTTATATCATTCTATATTCTTCTATTATTCTTCCCATTATGTTATTGCATACTATAAGTACAATAAAAATACAATTACAAATAAATGATTCATCATTAATAAAATAATACTTATTGATAATTATACAGTTTAAAGCTAGTTATACTCATTTTTGTTTGTTATACGGTAATAATGCTGATTATAACTATTAAGGATGTAAGAAAATATCAGTACTCCAATATATCACCAATATATTATATGTCATGATGTACTGATATTCAAAAGCAAAGTATTTTATGTATGTATGTTATTATGGAATTTGAAAGGAACCATTCATGACGGTGTTTTTTAATAGTAAAATTACAAGTATGACCGTCAGTAAGTTGCTGTTTTCACCTTCTTGGTTCCAGTGGATCGACTAGATCTACTAACAAAAACTGGATGAAACGGGTTTTAGAGCTCAGAAATGCTGGGAACGTTTTTCTACAGCTAAGAAAGTCGCTCATATGTCGCGATATATCGTATCGTAACGGTTCCCTTCCGATGCACGTGGCATACTTGCGGGAGACTCTCGAATCTCAGTGCCCCTCCCGAAAATCTCCCGATATTTTACGGTGTCGTATATCATGTACGCTCCCTGTTTCTTATGTGAGAGGGATCGAGAATAAAACGTGTTACATTTTAGAATAATTAATAGTGTTCCTAAACGTGAGCAGGGCCGTATCCAGGAGGTTGATAAAGAGGGGCTAAAAGGGGCCCGGGGTGGGACTGCGGCACCAAAATAAAAGCAGAGATGTTCTAGTAGTGGGGAACCAATCTGAGCAGAGTTTTCATCTGTTAAAATTACACTTCAAGTCATTTTATTTTGCTAAGATTTATGTGAAAATGTAATATGAAAGCAAATAAAAACACTGCAACCTTTTTTCACAAAAGTTTTTTTTTTTTTTTTTTTTTACCAAAAAGGCTAGCGACCGTTTAATTTCTTAACGTACATTATTGTCGGGGACTGTTATTTAGTCAAATAAATAAATACTCTAAAATTCAAGTAGTGGATTATATCTATTAGGGCTGGGCGGTATAGCCAAATTTTTATATCACGGTATTTTTAAAAGACATTACGTTATTTAACAGTATTTTTTTTCCTTAAAAGACCGTTCATATCCACATTTTCCTATAAGAATGAACAATATAAAAATACGCTTTAAATAGCCCGTTTTACCGCCATATGGACCGCATCATATTGTTTTTTGCAGACACAGGTGAATGATATGAAAATAATTAAAATGATTATGATTCTACTAGACATTCTTGATGTTCTAAGGCTGAAAGTATATATTTTTTAAAAACCTCACGTTGGCGTAAGCAGCAAATTGCATCTTCTAATTGCTTTGCATGTAGTGCTGAAGAATCCCACTAGGGGGCAGAGTACAGACTCAGACCGGATAGTGCAAAAGAAGAAGTAAAATAAACATGGCGACCGTAGGCGATTATTAGCTGGTTTAATATTCAGATAACAACAGAAAGTATCATAGATTAAAACATATTTACCGCTATTAATGATTTATTTCCTACTGGTTTTGCCACCGTTGACCGCGTTTACGGTCAAATAGCGCTCAACACTTCCCCCTACTGGTTACTCTCAATAGCGTTTGTTAAAGGTTTGTCGTTCGGTTCTTGTCTGACATATTAAAAGCCGATAAACTTTTTAAACTATAGACAAGGCTCCTCTTTTTTCGGAATGACTTCATCAGAATTGTGTACTTAGTTAAAAACGTTATTTTCTACACTGTGGTGAAGAGCGCGTAGCAGTGAAATCGGTCCTGGCTGAAACACTTCCCCTACATTAAACGTTCCTGAAGTTGTCCGAGCTGTTCACCGGATGGCTACCATCTACCCACCTATGAGGATGTTGCTGGTGGAGGTGTGGCGCTCCTTCATTGGCAGAGGTTCGCTGGACAAGCTGCTGCTGCGGCTGCTGGTCCTGGAGGAGCTCGGGTCGCTGGGGTAGATGGTGATGCTGCTGGTCATCTTACTGGTGGTGGTCACCGTCGGCTTGCTGGAGATCTTGGGTTTGCCGTTGGCGGCGGCCACGGCGTCTGAGAGCATGAGCTCCTTCCGGTCGATCTCTACGATCGCCGGCTTGATGACGGCCTTGGACGTCAGCGCCTCCCGGGGGCTGCACACTCTCTGGATCTCGACGGACGGCGGCGCCGGATGGCGTGCGGCGTGCGGCTCCTCATCGAAGGAGCCCCCCGACAGCGAGTCGTGGACGTATCTGGCGTAGCCGGAGGCGGCCGTCCTGGTCTCGGGTTCTGCCTCCGAGGGCCTGGAGCCGGTCGATTCGGTTTCGGAAGCGGACGACTGGCTGTCTGAGGCGTGGTCGGCGGGCGGAGCGACGTGCGGTCGGTAGGCCGGGTACGACCCGTTGGCTTTGGCCGGTTCCCGATCCGAGGCGGACGCCGCGTCGTTGGTGCCGACGGAGCTCTCGGGCAAGGCGTCGGAGTTGTTGGACTCGCTGTCGCTGCCGGCGTACGGCTTGGGGAAGCGGCTTCTCACCTCGCCGCCGTCGTTCTGCCTGAACGCCGTCCTCAGAGGCTTCTGCTGGTTGGCGGCTGGAGGGTAGCGGCTCAGGACGGACGCTTTCTTACCGTCGGAGGCGTTGGGGAGTCGATTCAGGACGCCGTTATCAGAAGAAACCGGAGCGGGTCTGGCCGTCCTCGGAGCTCTCTTCGCCGCCTTCGGGGAACTCTCGGCGTCTTTCCCCCTCAGCTTGGTTTCCCTCCTCTGATGTGGGGAGAGATCCCGGCTCCTCGCCTCTGGAGGAGCCGCCGCCGCCGAGCTTTTGAACTTGGGCTTCTCCGTCCTGAAGCCTCCCTTCAGCCCCGGCTCCTCGCCGCTCTCGGCTTTGCCGTTCTCCAGGACCTTCGCCGGGCTCCCGATCGCGGCCTTCCCGCACAGCTGCGTCCGGAGCTGCTCCACCTGCTCGCTCAGCTGCCGGGCTCGCCTCTGCTCCAGCTGGAACTTCTCGTGCAGCTCGCCGTTCTTGAACTGGGAGCTCTTCAGGTCCTCCTCCACCACCTCCAGCTGCTTCAGCCGGTTCTTCATCTTCTCCAGCTCTTGACTGAGTTCCCTGACCTTGTTGTCCTCCTCCTGCGAGCCTTCCAGACCGCCGCCCTTCCTCACGTACTCCAGGTTCTTCTTCCCCGCCAGTTTGCTGGTGAACAGCTCGTCCTCGATCCTTGAGCTCTTTCTCTCCTCCGAGAGCTTCTGGATCACCTTCTCGTCCTCTCGCTGCTTCTCCAGCAGCCTCTTCCGCTCGCCGACGAACGCCTGGGTGAAGGTCTTGAGCCTCTCCAGTTCCTTGGCCAGAACTTGCTCCGCCTTGTCCAGCTTCGTCTCCGAGCCTTCCACCTCCTTCAGGCGCGCTTTGAGCGTCTCCATCTCAGAGGAGAGCTTCTTGGTGAGGTTCTTCTCCTCGTTGAGGCTGAGGTAGAGCTGGCTGCAGTCGGACTTGCTTTTAGCGAAGGCCTCCTCCAGCGTCTCCAGCTCGGCCATCCTCCGCTGGAGACGCTCGATCTCCCCCTTCAGCTCCTTCGTCAGGCTCTCCTCTTCCTCCAGTTTCTCTCGGACGGTGCGACAGAGGTCCTCGGCTTTGCGTACCTCCTCGTCCTTGCCCTGGATCTTCAGGAGACGTTTCCTCAGCGCCTCCACGTCACCCAGCAGGGATGAGTTGCTCCCTTCAGCCTGGATGATCTTGTCCTACAGAAGAGGGAGTTCTTTAATCCGTTTTGTATTTAAACTCCATTAAACCAACAATTTAAGAGTGTTTATTTTCCAGACGTTTTGGATGTGATTGTTGATTGAAGCTAAAAATTTTTCCAGAGGGTATTAATTTTTAGAAAATGTCTGCGTTTTTGCATGACTGGTTAACATTAGCTTCACAAAAACAGACATGCGTATTAAGAAATATTCCAGAAATTATAGGAGTGTGTCATTATCGACGGTGACGATGACAAAAAAACCTGTGCACTGCATGTTTTTTTATAAAATATTTTATTTAAAAAAAATAATTGTATTAATACTAATATGTTACAATTAATTATTTGCATCAATTCGTAATTTCGTTATTGTATGTACTATTTTTAATTTCTAAAATGCATCATTATTTTTCATTATTTTCATTGTTGGTATTTCTATTTATCTATGTTGTTAATGTGTATAATTATTTTACAATTAGTAATATTATCATATTAATAGTGGTTAAAAAGTTATAAGAAACTAATGATAATCACTATTATTTTCAGCAATATTTAATTACTTATTGTATTATTATTACCATTTGAAATTTACATAATTATTTTATGATATTTTTAAAAATTATTTAACATTTTTTCCCCCACATGAAGAAAATCCTGTAGGGGAAAGTAAATAAACTGTCATTTTTATTATTAGCAGCAGTAAATGCTTCCTGCATACATTTTTATGGAAATGAGAGGAAATATTTTATTATTATGTCATTTTTTTTACATTTACATGATGGTTTTTTTATTGCTAAAATTTTAATTCTAAAATTATTGATTTATTACATAATATTCTTTGTATTATTTTTGTTTTCATCGCTGGTATTTCTTTTTTTAGAGTTGGTATTAATTATTTATTCATTTATTTAAATATTTATTTTGTAAATCTGTCGTTATTAAAATATGTTTTAAGTAGTAATAACAAAAAATTATTTACATTATTTTGTCATTCTCAGCAATATTTAAATAATTATTTATTGTTAATATTACCATAAAATATTTTTATCATTTTTTTATCATCAGTAATATTTTAAAAAATAACAAATTTGCTTTATGGAAATTGTTTTGCTTTTTTTGTAGGGAAATGTTAACATACTGCTGTATTTATTATTATTATTATTATTATTATTATTATATTTTGGTCTGTGTTCGTTTTAACAGACTGACTTGACAAAAAAAGTAAATGAATAATATTTTATCATTAATTTAACCTGTTTACATCAGTTTTTGGGAAACAGGTTTTGTTTTTCCTCCCAAGGACCTTGATTGTCACAAATACAAAGTTTTTTTTTTTATCAAATTAAAATTAACACTTCTCAACACTCAATAAATACATCTAGAATGTATTCAATTTTCAGAAAACAAAATTATTTGTTATAAATATATTTTAGGCTGAATGGTGTTCAAAATTATGTTAAAACTGGGAAACAAGTATCAATATAAAGCATTATTGGCAGTTTGGGGGATTTCAGTATTTCCATTAATTATGAAGAAAAACTTACATATGATTTATTTTAAAAGCACACTTTTAAGGAATTTTAAACAGACGTGTGGAGCGACACCGACCTGCAGGTCGAGCAGCTCATCCTCAGACTTCTGCAGCTTGTTGGTCGCTTCTTCCAGTTCGTCCAGCCTCCTGCCAAGACTCTGCAGCTTGTGCCGAAGGTGGCGGTGCGTCATGTCTTTATGATCAGACATGGCTGCAAAAAGCTTCGGAACGGATTCGACCGGGCTTCGTTTTCCACGTCCGGGTTACTTGATGGCAGAGTTCTGGGGCCTCCGCATCTGGGACCTAAAGGTTCCTCCTCTGGTCCTCCCGTCAAACGTCTAAGTCTCCGAAACGGCCTTCAAATCCGACATCTGTAGGAGAGAAATCATCCACAATTTGTCAGTGATAGTTGGTGTTCCCAAAAGTAGCTACGAGAGAGAGGGAAATGAGTCAAGAGTAGCTCAGTTATGTATATACAGTCACCAAATCAGATAAAAATAAATGAAAATCACCCTTTGAATGGTAAAAATTTAGTTTCAACTTCCAACAGACGACATCGACACAAGATCGTTATTCCTTGTAATAAGCTAAAAATTCTGCCAATCGAACAAAATGTTCTTGAAGAGATGTCTAGAAATGAGAGAATATATTTAAAAAATAATTAAAAAGTGTCCATAAACAAGTGATTTTTTTCTGCAGTGTAGATGAGAAATCTGATGGAACGGGTTCAAACCAGAGATCAAAAATCAGCTTCAAAATCTTTTAAAATCTCAATTGAAATAATAATAAAAAATTAAAAAAAACTACAAAGAAAAACAGGGAAGACCGTTATTTGACAATAAAAGTTAAACCCCTTCTACATTGGAAATTAGATCTTCTGCTTGGGTTCAGTTCACACCTTTATTTAATGCTCCATCACAAATATAGATAATGTGTCGCTTATTTATGCAGTTCATATGAAATCAAAGCAAACTCATGATTCAGGATTAAAAAGAAAACCTCAAAGAGCTGCCCATGTCAAAAACCAAAACAACTCCAAAGGGGTTTAAGCATGTTTTATTCTCAAATATAAGAATAGCTTTATCTAAACATTTCTTAATATTAACTGTGGATTCTGTTGCAGTAGCGTGTGTGTTTTATTATCGGCGTTTTGGGTTGGTACAATTATAAATTCGTAAATCGTCTGTGGGAATTTTTTCTCATCGTCCGCTTGAGCTGTCAGCCCGCTGTGCGCGGCACAGCGTTTAAACGCTCCGTATTTATGTTGATTTATGCATGTTGGCTCCCTGTATAGCTTCGGTACATTTCATAAGGAGATACTGCTGCGTTAAAAATGCGAAATTATGCATTTAAAGTGATGTTTTCAGACTTAAACTAGTGCTAACTCATTAGCAGAAGTAGCTGTGTAAATCTTCACAATAAGAGCGTTCATTTCCTGTTGTGATGAACTGGAGAATCTGCTGAGGGTTGAGGGAAAATGGTCAATTGTGACATTTGATTTATATTTAAAATAGACTGCTGATATCCAAGATTTAAGTTTATTTATATATTTTGTTTAGTTCAACCTATTTTTTAAAATTATTGTTCATATGAGACCACACAAAATTCAATTGATTTCTCCTACATTTAATTTTTTTAAAGGAGAAACGGCATCTGGAATTTTCCTTTAGTTAGACTGTAAATTGTAGGTGTTTTGGTCATATTTAGGAATGGTGATTCATTCACAGCTAGATCAAGATTTGTAATCATTTGACAGCCCTACTACAAATAATATTTTTTGTGAAGAAGTTTCCATTCTTTAACCACAGTTTCGACCAACGTTTAAGCACCGAAATAGTTTAAAAAATACCGGATTTGCACCATGTCTGATAAAACCTAAATGATACCCATGCCTAATTAATAATGACTGTTTTCCAGTGGCTCTATTGTTTTCTATTCTGGCTATGTCCGCTTGTACTATTTTGTTTATTAAAAGAAAAAAATACAATCAAATCTCCAGTTAATTAAAATGAATACAATGAAAATGAAAATAAATTTGAGGAATTTGTATTTTTTCTTCTTGAATAAAGTGACCTGAAAATGAGCCAGTCAGTGATTTTTGTGCACCGTTGCACCCCAACGGTTACATCTGAGCTCCTGGTTCTCCTCGTTAGGCCTACAGTTGGTTCATCCTCTCTGGAGAATAAAACATGTTACGTTTGCATTTTGACAAGGAAGGTGCTATGGCGTACAGTTTCTTCTTTCTGGACATGAAAATCCATCACCTGTTGGTGAAATTCACCGTTTTGAATCTTAAATAGGTAAACTACGTGATTCGTATCTCCAATGACGAAAAAAATCAGCTGTAAAATAGATGTAAAATTACTTTTTAGGATTTCAAAACTGTTTCAATTGACCTCAAGTCTAGTTTCTTTTTATTTTGGCTGTGTGGTGGTAACTTCAGAAGCAGCTCTTTGAGCCCAAGAGTGCAGCTTTTCGTGCTTTATATTATATTTTTTAATTGTTTTAGGTTTTGTATTTCAATAAAGGAAACCAAAAACATAATTTCAATGGCAGAGCGGTACTTTTAATTTGAGATTTTTCAATGCAGTATTTCTTCTATTTATTTTTGTGCCAAAATATGGTTCCTCTGACTAACATTATTTAACAAGGGCCAAACCCGTCTTGTTTCACATGATTAAAGGTTGAGAATAGAGGATGAATATTTACAGAAACACTTGGAGGAAGCAATTAAATCTCTTATTTATTTGAAAGGAAGGGATACCACTTTTTTCAAACCGATACGATACTAATACTTAGATGTGAGGACTTGCCGATACTTTTACCACATGAAAAAAATATTTTTTTTTCATAATTTCTAAACATTGTTTTCAAATGATTACATTGTTATCTACTCTGGCTATGTCTGCTTGAACTATTTATTTTTAAAGAGTTTATTTTCTTCTCTGATTTGCTACAGAAATGATGGTGAATTAGATAAAAAAAACATATAGGATAATAAACCATGAACTACGACACTAACTATTGGTGGTGGAATCATTCAGGCTCATTTCTCTCCTCTGCGTTTCACCTTGCCTGTCCTTTAGAAGGAGGTTGTGCATCTCCCTGCTCCTGTATCCATCGATCGCTGCCTGCTTCTGCTGACAGCAGCACATCTCTTCGCCGCCGGCGGCCATAAAACCTGCAGCAAACACGTCGTGTCATGCAGATTCAGGTAGCGGGGGTCATCCCTTCCCCCAAACCCCAATCACTGAGGTTAGGACACCACATCTGGACACATCATCACTTATCGACCCCCACCACCCCGTTCCGACGGCCGGCTCCTCCTCCTGTTTTATGGGCCGCCCAAAAACCACAACACAGAAGGATCTCTGCAGCTTCCTTTGACGTTTTCACCGCCGCGAAGACATCAAGCAGGGCCGTAAATCTGCACGTCTACGAGCCATGTGTGGAGAACCCTTTAACATATCATTAGAGTGTCTTCAAGATGGAGTAATACACTTTTCTATGCTTTTATTTGGTGTGGCCGTCTTGCCGCAGCTCGTTGAAAGCCATATTAGAAGCAAATGGGGGCAACGTCGTGTCGTCGGCTGCTTCACGGCGAATCCAGAGCGTTCAGAAGCGGCGTTTTAATCACGAGGGGAAGGAGACAGACGCCGACGAGGAGAAAGGCTTTGGAGAAGATCTTGCATAACGTAGGCCGATATTCAGTCGCTTGGATCCACTGCCGACTGATCCTCTTCCAGCAGACTAAAAATACAACACGAGATCCTCATAAATCCGTCAGAGAGAGATTTGGTCAGGGGCGGAAAATATTTCAGCTCTTCGTTTTGACTCACAGGCTCTCAGGAAAAAAAGTTACCACTGAAAAATAAAGGAGGGGCAACCTTCCAAAACTCTTAATTCCCTCATTTTCTTTTCTTTAGCCGATAACGCTTTTTGAGATTTTGCTTTTAAATCGACACAAAGTGAACAGAAAACACAGCATCATGGCATTCCAGCTATTATTAAGGCAGCTCTAAACAGATTTCAGCTTTGATTTAAGATCAGCTCAGTGTTTCAGCAGCTTTGCAGTCGCTAGGAAGTTTGTTCCAGATAAGGGGAGCGTAGAAACTGAAAGCTGCTTCTCCAAGTTCGGCTCTGATTAGAACCAAAAGTAAAGAGTAGCCATCAAAGAAATTGCTCAGGTAAGAGTAAAACAAGTATTGGGGATGCAACGATGATTATTACAATTTTATTGCATTTGTTGTTTGGTAGAAGTGTCAGCATTGGTGCTCTGTACCAAGAGTCGAGAGTAAAGGCTACTTGAGTACTGAGTAACAACTGATGTACTATTTTTTAAAAGTTACACTTTTCTTAAATAACTATTCTTTTTTTTTCTCCTACTACTCTCCAGCTTTTCGTTGTTATTTCGGCTGTTTACCTTGTTTTCTCTGTGTTTTTATCTCCATAGAAGATCAATAAAGTACTTTCTTTAATATATAAACGGTCGCCTGTACTTAACCAGGTTCTGCCGGAGGTTTCTTCCTGTTAAAGGGGAGTTTATCCTCTCCACTGTCGCCACGTGCTTGCTCAGTATGACGGATTGCCGTGGTTGGAGTCTGCATGTTCAGGACACAACCTCAGGTCAACGACTTAACACAATCTTCTGGGATTCCTTACGTAGAAAACTTTTTTAAGTTGCCGCTATATAAATTAAATGAATTGTCGATACAGAGAGTAGTGATGCCGATAAAAATGCTAATAAATTTTGGGGACAGGTTTTTTATTTTCTTCTCTTGTTGTTACAACAAATGATGGTGAATGACAGGGGCGGATTTAGTATTCGAAAAACATCGGGGGGCGTAGCCCGGATGACTGACAGGCAAAAAATTAAATAAAAATGTTCCTTTAAATGATGCGGCATCCCAACGTGTGAATTCGGATCACATTAAAGCAGACGAAATATACTAGAACACACTAACTACATGCTTTAATGAAGCAAAACAAGAATCAAACGATATTAACAATCATCAACAACATGTCAGCTGCTGCTTTTTTCTGCTCTTACACTGATTTCATCCCGTTTCTTTGCTTTCCAATTAAATTAGCCCCGGTAAAATTCAGGTGGTATTCATCTTTTGCGGGAGATAAAAACACAAGCCAAACGCTGTATTGTCGACTGCTGCGCTCTTAAGTTTTCACCTCGTTCTCTCACAAGAAGCTCAGCTCACCAGTTACGATGGCAGAGCGAACGAAAAGATAAAAAATTGTGGGGAGATGGAATCGTGGAATTTAACAAATAAACGTTGTTCCTCTAGTGATCTGGTGGCTACCGCTCGTTTAAGGAGAGGCTTTCAGTCCTTCTCTGTATGTAGGCAGAATTACAACCTGCCAGCCACAGCGAGAAAACTAAAATACAGACGCAACCACCCCCAAAAAACCCCCCCAAAAAAACGTGATGTTTAGCGTGAGGATCAGAGATGTTTATGAATCGGGAGATCAATCCTTCTATAAATTGTGATGACCAGTGATAGTAAATGGACACATAAGAAACAAGGAGAAGAAACAAGCTGACATGTCATGCATTTATTTCACTGGAGTCTGGGAAGGAGTAGAAAAACAGAACAAAAAACATTTCTTATTTCTTAATTTTTTTTAGTTATTTTCTGTTTTTGCTGTTGCAATTTTAAAAATAAAATAACTGTAGTTCATTATTTGTTATTTTCCCCTTTTGTTTTAGTTTTTCCAAAAAAAAGAATAAAGTACCGGATCGATAAGGAGTACCGTTAAAGAGTAGTAGTATCGATAAATCCTTAACGATACCCATCGCTAATCATTAGTTATCATTTAAATCGAAGTACAACATATGTGTGATTCAGGACGTAAGACAAAACGGACCAGAAAATAACTTTTTTCGCTGACTTCCATTCATTATTTTTTCGGTTTGGGAACTGAAGCATTTAAAAAAAAAAATCTCTGCTGCCTCTCTGGTAAAATCTGGTACTGCAACCCCCCCTCTTTCAAAATTAAAATTCCGATTCGGGGCTTCTCAGTAAATATCCGGGGCTCAAACCCAAGTAGCCTCCTCCTAACTCCGTTCCTGGTGAATAATACGGAAACAAAACAATAAAAATGAGCAAAAACTAAAATTCCAAGTGAAAAAGAAACATTTTCTGTTTTTTTGTTTTTTTTGTTGCTGTTTCTACATTTTAATTATCGGTTTTATGGCATTTGTTAACTTTAAAGAGAATGAGAAAAAAGGTCACAACTTCAAATCCTTGTCTGCCCAGCTACTCCAGCGTCTTCCAGCAGTTTAAAAACGCTTTAGACTGGTATGCTAACTGGTTTCTCTGTGTGTCTCGGTTTTGTGCCTCCGTGTTGTCCTGGTGACTGAATCTGAGAATAACACCGAAGCATCTACACAACGCAGCTGGAGTTCAACCAACAACTCCAGAACATCAGCAGGGTTACAATCAGAAACCATATAATTAAGTCTTCAGACCCGACCGTTCTCCTTTAGGACATTTTGTTCTCTTCATTAAAACAAACAGAAGTTTTTTTTTGCACTTGACATTAACTTGGTACTGAAGAAACAAACTTTAAAAGAGACGGGGGCCAATCACAACGAGCTTCTGCCAGCTGTCTGTGGAAGGACGACTGGAGCGGATGGATGCCGGCGCAGCGGCTGAACCACAAGATGGTGGAGACCTGCCGGTTTTTTTCCGTTCTTCCAAGAAGATGAAGAAAGCCGGATTGCTATAATGGCCGGTTTGACGTTCCCAGTTCCTTTTTTTCTTCCTTCTCCTGTTTCTAACACTTTGTTGGTCTACAAAAACGTTAGTGGGAAAGGCGAGGTTTCATTCCTGCAGGAATGCAACTGACTTTATATAAAGGATAAATACAGAGTTTAATATGACTGTTTTTATTACATCAGACCGATGAAAGAGGTTGATTTCTAATATCAGAACATTATGAGGAGGGTAAGCCATAAAAGGTCGCACTAAAGAAGCTGCACAGAACGGTGGAGGCATGTGGAAAGTTGTGTGGAAGGAAAAACCAAGAAGGGTCAACTACATCAGCTATCAATAAGATTGGGTAAAGAACCAGAGACTGCCTTAAAATGTTTCAAGGCAAGGCAGAAAAAATATATGAAAGGAAAATATAAATATGAAAAATGAAATTTAGAAAAAAAAAGGGGAAAAAGTTAAAAACGGAAAAAAAATGGTAAAATCTAAAAATATATATATAAATACGATATTGGAAGGAAAAGAAAGGAGGAAAAATAAAAAAGGAAAGAAAAGTGGGGGAAAAATATGTAAAAAAGAAATAAAAATTTGAAGAAAAATCTAAAGAAGAAAATTTGCGAAGAATGAAAGAAAAAATGATAAAATAAATAAAACAGAAAAAGGAAAGGAGGAAAATAAAACAATACATAAAAGTAACAAATGAAAAAAGAACTGTAAAAACAGAAACAAACAGTGGGAAGAAAAAATAGAAAAGAAAATGAAAAAACGAAAGAATTACAAAAAATATAACAGAAATAAAAAGCGAAGGAGGAAAATAGTAGGAAAGAAAAAATTAAACAGCAAAAAGGAGAAAAATGGGAGGAAACAGAAAAAGGACAGACAATTTTGTCTAAAAACCTGATAAATAATCTAAGCACAACACGTATTTTTAAGTACAATCTCCAACTTAGTTGAGTGTGTTTTAATATTCAAGGCCAGGTGTGTGTAAATGTTAACCCAAGATCTGACACAGTTCATACAAACTCCAACTGCCTAAATAAAAGTAAAATAAACAAAAAAACGTTAATTAATTCATTTAAAACAAAGTTAAAAACACAAAAACAGAACTAGAACACCTAGAAATGCTGACTGCAGACCTTCCCCAACGATCCCAGAGAGGCAGATCTCCGCCGAGGAGAAACTCTTTGACCTCCAGCACCGCCGCTGCCCTCCGTCCTTTTTTAAAACTCCACCAAGCAGCTGCTCAAACACTCAGACGTCAGCTAAAATCACCGCGACCGGCCCTCCAGGTTGAGTCAGACAATGAGCTGCTCCGGGAGGAACGTGAGAGTGTCGCCGATTCACACCGACAGGAGAACAGTAAAAAAACACAGCAACACGATGACGCTCGTTTGGATTCAACACGGAGGAGCTGGGAGTCTGTGAATGGACGCATGAGTGAATAAGCATGAGCCAAGCCCCAAAGTGGAAGAGGTTTGTGATGGAAAAGACAATAAATTACTGAGACTTTCTCACAGATCTTTGTCTGAATCCCGGTTTTCAGCTCTGCTAGATGAATAAAAAACATTGTACTTTTCGCCTCAATGTAAAAGCCCAGAACATTCCACATTGCACACAACTTACAACCTATAAATCCGAAGAAAGTACGTACGTACGCTACGTAGTAAGCGTAGTGCAGCCATTATGAGTGCTGAATGGCGTGTGCGCGGTTTTTATTTGGTCAGCTTAATGAAGCTTTAGCCATGCGTTTGCCCCCTGGTGGTTGGCAGACTATTGGTTGAGACAGTGTGTAATAAAGAGGCACACAGTGAAGCTCGCATTTTGAATGTAAATATCGTTCACGATCAGGTTCATTTAATTGTGGCCACCAAAATCGTAATGATGATCAAAATCCGGTTAATTGTGCAGCCGTACTTAAAACAGAAAGAAACCTCCAGAAATAACAGAAACCAAAGGCTTTGAACGAGGAGTACTTTCTGTGAACCACAGCTGAGCAGAAGCAGCAGTTACATCTATGGGATGGAGAACAGTAGACACGGGTCTCAAATATTTAGAGATCCAACGATACCATTTTTTTCAATAAGATACGATACCGATACTTGGATTTGAGTACTTACTAGAGCTGTCAACTTTAGTCGTTTAGTCGACTAATCGGTCGATGCCGTCTTGGTCGACTAACATGCTCTTTATTTTGCCACCATTAAAGACATTTTTATCAATTTTCCCTTTTTCATACGGTACAGATCCCTATGCCATTTTTAGACTAGTCTAGTCTATGATCGTTGGTTTTATTCATTACATTTTGTACAGTAAATCTTATTTTAAAAGACATAAGGGATGCAATTTCTATTATTCTTACATATATTAGGAATTAATAATCAAATTGAAATAACTGATTTACAATATTATTGTATTTACAAAATGTCTTTCTTTATCTGTCCTAGCCATGGTTTAACTGTAGCTTAGCTAATAGCTACTAGCTAGCATCAGCTTATATGCTCTGTAGAGGTGTGCTGTGTTCACGTGGATGCTCTTATTGTGATACAGGCAGATAATAATGTTACCAGGTGTTGTGAGTTTTATGAGAACTGGTGAGAGTTATTTGTAAGAGAAAATGCGTGAACGTGCGGTTCCTTGTGATAAGGAAATCTGAGTAAAAAGACGGGATTCTGCCAACTATCGCTACAGAGTCCGAGTGGGATGAAGTATGTAAGTATGAGTTGTCAACTTTAGTCGTTTAGTTGACTAATCGGTCGATGTCGTTTTGATCGCTTGACATTCTCGTCAATCTACCTTTTGCATACGTTTTTGGTATTTCTTCCACCAATAAAGAAATTTTTATTGATTCACTGCATGATATTTAGGGGTGTCACGATTCTCCAAATCCTAAATTCGATTTTCCATTTTTTTTTCCCTTTTCACACTGTACAGATCCCTACGCCATTTTTAGACTAGTCTAGTCTATGATCGTAGGTTTTAGTCATTACATTTTGTACAGTAAATCTTATTTCAAAATAACATACATAGGGGATGCAATTTCCGTTCTTACATAATGTGTCAAATTAGACAGTGATGGTCAAATTGAAATAATTGATTTACAATATTATTGTATTTACAGAATTTATTTCTTTATCTGTCTTAGCCATGGTTTAACTGTAGCTTAGCTAATAGCTACTAGCTAGCATCAGCTAATATGCTCTGTAGAGGTGTGCTGTGTTCACTGGGATGTTCTTATTGTGATATAGCGGTTAATAATGTTAATAATAATGTTAGGGAAAATGCAACGTGTGGTTCTGTTTCTACGGAGTCCCGAGTGGGAAGCTAGTATGTGAGTAAAGTATGTAAATACAGTATGTAAGTTTGAGCTGTCAACTTTAGTCGTTTAGCTCACTAATCGGTCGATGCCACCAATACATAAATTTTCATTGATTTACTGCTTGATATTTACTTGATTACTACTTTATATTTATAAGAAGTTATATATTACTGCATTCTAAATATAACGTTGTTATAATGTTTTATGGGTGGCTGCACTGCTGCTTCGCGCTCAGTAAGGAACATAGGTCATTTTGCTCCATTTCACCCTGTTAGAACGCTGCTTGTTTTGTCTGTAGTCCACAAAATGTCCAAAAAAACAAAATATTTTGTCTGGCTGCATTTCCGAGTGGAGATAATGTGACAAAATGAAACTAAACCTATAGGCCTTCCTACTAAACGCCTATTACTAGGATAGTTTGTTAGACTTTTTGGTGTGCTTTTAAAAAAACCCCGCATTGATCAGCAAGACAACGAGAGCTTTTAGGATTTTTCATTATTATTGTTCATTATTTTGCAGTGTGTGTTGTGGTCAAGTGTGCGACTGTGACTGTTACGATAGATCATAGGATTGCTAATTAACTGAATTTTCTAATACTTCCTAATAATTTTATCATTATTATAGTTTTAAGTATTATTGTTGTTTTTTTCATCATTTTAGAAATGCTCTATGACAATTGTTTAATAATAGTTGAATCAAAATGCTAAATTTAAGGTCTTTTTTATGTTTTTTCTAAGACGACTGATTGTTGCACAGGATAAGACTTTAGTCTAATAAGCGTATCTTTGGTTGACTAGAGCCCTAGTAGTTACTGATAAGGAGTACCAATACTGACATAAAAAAGTGCAATAAATAAGAAGATAAAACATAAATTATTAAAACAAATGACAACCAAATGAAACATTAGAACCACACCAGCCCAGAAACCAGATATTAGTATCTGTATTGGTGCATCCCTACTAATTTTCATCGTTTAGGAGTGTTATGTGGCCTCTAGCGCCGGCAACAGCACCAGAGGGCGGCCCGAGCCCACACATTCAGATATTGGCCCCGCCCAGGACAGAATACAACACCGTGTAAAGGTACTGTAAACCTTGCAATGTACTGACCCAAGACAACCAGCAACCTTCTGGTTCACATTCCATACCAGTAGGTGGCAGTAATACACATATTTGTTGTTTGCCAATAAACAGAAATATGAAGTGTACTGTGTAATTTTTAAGCCAATACAAGCATGATAATTCTAGTTGTGATGTAAACTTTGTGATAAAACAAGAAAAATGTATTTTCAAGGTTTGTAGCGGCAAATTAGGTTTTATTTTGGTCGTAAAACTCGTTTTGTTCCAGTTGTTTTAATAGAGGACGGAGGTGGGTAGAGTTCCCAAAAAATTGTTCTCAAGTAAACTAGCACTACTTCAACGTATTTTTACTCAAGTAAGAGTAAAAATTAACAGTCCAGGAAAATCACTCTATTAAGAGTAAACAAAGTATTTACTAAAACGGCAACTTCAATAACATCGGATTTAATATTTTTAAAATTATGTCATCAGACGGACAAAGACTATAAACTTATTTACTAAAATAAAAAAAACATCAAATAGTTGCACGATAACAAATATTTAAGCAGACAAATTAGTTTTCTAAGTCATTTTTTTCAATATAATACGAAAACTTACAGTGGGTAGATGAATAAATGTATCTTATAACAAGGTAAAAAGTAAGTTTGGTCACAATTTATGATGACCTTAAAATGCAAGAAGCTCAACAGCCAGAAGTTTACAATAGAAAACCAAAGTTTGTGTAGAAATATGCGGTCTCAGAGAACCTGCAGGACTGTGTCTGGTATATTTTGGGTCAAAATATGTTTGTTCTTTAGACATTTTACTCCAGTAAGAGTAGTAATACTTTATAATATTACTTAAGTCAGACTAACAAGTTTGCATAGCAAAACTACTCTTAAAAGTAATTTTTTTTCTGAGTTGTCAAATAAATCGCTTTCATCGCAGGTGGATTCATTTGTAGTATTTAAGTGATTATTATTATTTTTAAACACATTGATGTATGCAATGTGTTGCCTTTTCAAGGCAAACAAAAAGACGTCTTTAATTGCAAGCGATCAGAAGAACCGTTTTGAATTAAGAAGAGTAAAAATGAAACAATTGCAGCGATCACTTCATTTCGGGTAAGCCTTGGCTAATAAACAAGCTAACATCGCTAACCAACGCCGCTACGGGAAGATAACCTCAAATATTAATGGGAACCGGAGGTGATTTAAGGGGTCGGAGTCGCACCATGGCTGGGTTGACCAACGTATAATCCCTCTTGTTCGGAAGAAACGGACGGCTTTACGTTCAGAAAATGTTAGCCAGTTCGTTTGTGTTAGCAGCTGGCTAACAGATGAAAAGGTTAATAGGGCAAAATGTAAACGGGATTTCTACGTTCAGAGTAATAAAAGTTAAATTCACCTCTCCTGTATTTCCTTAATATATGTGGTTTTGTCCTTAAATTACATTGAATATTTTACTTTTTGGTCATATTTAGGAATGCTGATTAATCGTAAGTGGTTCACAGCTACAGTGTGATTAATAAGATTTAAAAAAAGTATTGTTTCGCAGCCCTAGGTTGTCTACAGAGAAATGGTGTAAAAAACAAAAACAAAGAAAAAGTACTTGGTCTGTGCTCAGTTTGCATGAAATACTGCATCAATAGTTTCCTGGTGTTACCATGCTGATTAAAGCAGGTATTGGTACTTTTGGCTGAGCTAGCTGGTACCAAATTATGCTGGAAAATCGTTATGGTCTAAAAGCTGGTCGGGAGAAAGGGAATATGAACTTTTCACCCAGAACCCAGCAGACCAGAGCCAGTACAGGACATGGCACCCGAGATCATCGCCAACATCCAGCGGTGTTAGCGGTGTAGCTATCCTGTTTGCAGAACGTGCTGGGGGGAAAAAAAAGTGCCTGCGAAAGGCAGCAACACTTCTAACCTCATCACACATCTGCGTGAATATCAGCCACAACTCTACAGTCAATGCAAGGTACGTTAACTTCAGCGTTTTAGCTGGAATGCATGATGGGAGGACTTTGGGTTGAGGGAGAATGCAACGAGCGCCCACTGCCAGCATACAAGCCATGTCACGGATACCTCCCTATTGAAATGACAGTATGCATTACATGGTTCTCAGGGAGCAGATAAGAGTTGGTCGCCAATGCAATTGAATGACTCTCGACGCAGTATTATAAATTTAACAGAGATTAATGACTGACATTTTCTCCAAATCTGCAAAACTCACTGGAAGGACACAAACTGAGAACAATATTTTCCTGATATAGAGGGTTTCAGTTGTGCGAATAATTAGTACATGTAATACCCTTATATAGTTATATACCCAAATATACCCGTAGTTACGATGAAATATTGGAATTTCAAATATACATTGAACTGTAAGATAATACATTTCTAGCCAATCAAACCAGAAAAAAAAGGTATAGGTAAACTAGTATGTAGAGCTGAAACAACTAATCGATTTAATCGATTACAATCGATTATTAAAATAGTTGACAACTAATTTAGTAATCGATTAGTTGCTTTAGCCCCTTAACCCCTAGGGTCCCCCAATTGGGGGAGTTTGTGATTTATTTATTTATTTTAACAGGCCTTAAACAACACTCACACTACAGAAAAAATAGTAATAATGCAAATCAAATTAAACAGCACACCAAGCACCACAAGGCTATCAAAAATATTTTTACCAACCACAACTCAGATGCCACGTAAATAAATATTTGCAAACAAACTCATAAAATCATATTTTCGTCAACTCAGCCACCACATTTCTGGTTTTAACGCAACGATCCTTTGTGTTACACACAAAAAAACGACTCAAATGAAAGTAGAGACGCGGCCAATTCCAAAAATACCTCCAGCAACCGGCTACGTGAAAGCACCGCGGATATATGAGCCAAAGAATGACCACAATTCTCTCAATTCTCTTGTGTTTTCCTTGTTCTTAATGAAAAGGTGAATGTAATGGCCAAATATAACCCCATAGAAAATCTTTGAAGGGCTTTGACTTTTGCCCAAAAATCATATTCTAAGTTTGTTTATTTATCAATATTAAAATTTAAATATTCATTAATTATATTTTGAACATTTAATGTCTAAAGTAAGACCGATATTGGTATCCAACTTAAGTTCTATACGCTCTGTCCACCAGAGGGCAGTGTATCAACCAATGTCAATAGACTACGTGCACGAAAGGCTGGCTGCGATGTATTAGATCCGAATCTCCAGTACGGATCAGAGTAGTAGGCATAAAGTTCTCGGATGTGTACTACCGCCACAGTAAGCAGCCGGTGGACGCTACGCTATCCCACAATGCAACGGAAGCCCCAAAAAACGTAGAAGAAGAGTGACCTCGGCTACTGAGGAACTGTAACTGCAATTTTGGCGTATAAAAGTGTAGCGATGTTACTGATTAGTTTAATAGTTTTTTGACAATATTTAAGTTGGTAAGTTAATGTTCAACGGGACAACAGGCGACGTTTCGTAAACAAATTCGGCAAAAATGGTGGTGCAGTACGTCCGATTTCATGCCTCGTTTACTCGGAATCTGAATCGAAAACGTTTACAAGCAATAACATTTACAAAAAAGAACTCCCATATAGGTTCGAATATTAGGAGATCCCTAAAATTCATTAGAATATCTTTAATTTTTATAAATGTTCGAATTATATTTGAATAACGAAGTTCGGAGTCAAAAAAATTCATTGCTCTAGAGGAGATCTGCATAGAGGAATGGGCCAAAAATACCACAAACAGTGTGTGGAAACTTTGTGAAAACTTAAAGAAAACATTTGGGTATTTAACAAAGTATTAGGATGAACTTTCACTGTAATTTGTCTCAGTTGATTAGCTATGATGAAAACTACAGGCCTCTCTCATCTTTTTAAGCGGCCAACTACTTTTTTGCCCCCACTGTAAATGCAGCCCTTACAGAAGTGAGATGCTTTCCTTCAGATAAACATTTTTAACAAATCCATTAAAAAAGGAAAAAGAAATCGGATCACTGGGAGGAGTTCACTCACTTTTACTTTTACACTCCCCTCCAGAAACCTTCCACGCTGTGGAGGGAACACACAAAGGGGGGCAGGAGGTTAGCAAAAGAGGAGCACTGGTCATCATAAGATCAACACACACACTTATGCCATCTTTCACCGATGTCATCCGGTGAGGTTGGCAAGGGCTGCAGGCTGCGGCAGGGCCGACAATGCAGCCACTGTAGGGGGAGATTGTTCACAGTCAAGCTAACCGGCTAACGATGAGATAACTGCTCAGATTTGGGATGCATTCAGAGGCTCTGCAACACAGTCATGCATGACCAGACAGGCAATGTTTGGCCGGGACAACAGAAGGCCCCATTCAGTCGTCTGCAGAGGCGCTTTCTCACACACACCATTATCTTAATCATCATCAACAGCAGAGAAGCTCTCATCTGCTTCGAAAAACGTTTGCAAAAAAAAAAAAAAGAAAGAAAGACAAAGGCACAGGAGAAAGCGATCCAGACCCGAAGCATTCCACGACGGCAGCATTCCATATGTCCGGAGTCTGGACTGAATTTTAAAGGAAGAGGGAGGGAACGTTTCTGCTCCCTGCAGCCAAACTCGCATCCAGAACAGAGGAGCAGCATTTCCGCCTTCCAGACTCCCGGTGTTACGCCTCTGTCGCACCTCAATGCTTCGCGTCTAACTTTGTTTGGCATCAGAAAGTTCAAAATGTAAAGTTCAGATTTCAAGCCAGAAAGCGTTTCCGGTGACAGAGTCTCTGAATTCGGGGTTCCTACAGGTTTCTTCAAGCTGGATTAAAGTCTTTTCAACACCAGTTATTTAAACAAATAACACCCATTTCATGGCCTATTTCACAGCCCTACAAGCAGACAATAAAGAAACAAACTTGTGCTCATTTATTTCTCAGGAAAATGTGAAACGTGTAGAAAACGACAAGCCACAACATTTCAGCAGGCCACAAGGTTTTGTTTAATGTAAATCATAGTTTTTCCGAAAACGTTACGCGTTCCGAGTATTTTGACCCTCGCTTATTTATGCTACGTTATTTAATGAAAATAATCGCTGTTGACAAATTAAACTTTTGAGGAAAAATGCAAATAGGAAGACCCAGATATCGAAATTCAAGCCATTATCTCCAAATTCACAATTTCAAGACTTTTTTAAAGATCTCACACACATTAAATGACGCCATTTTGGTTCATCTTAACTCACCCCAATGTCTTTTAAAAAAAATTTTTTTTACTGCTGCTTTTAAATGTACGCGTTGGGAGTCGGGTTGGGAATTAATTTAATTTTAATTGATTTTGAGAAATATTAAAAAAGCTCGATCACGATAATCGTTATGCCAACTGACCAATTTTTCGAAGGAAAATGAACATCGGGGAATACGACAGAGATAAACTGACCACAGTTAGCTTTAGCACGCAGTTTTGAAGCGATTTCACAATACAACAGGTGCAGCACTCGCAATCTGTTTCCGACGTTAATAGTGAAGGCCATGTTTATTATTTTTAATTATTATTGCTTTGATTAGATGAAAATCGAATCGAAACTTGAGATCTTTCGATAAAGTGAAAATAATCATGATTATTTTGTTTTCATAAATCGCCCAGCCCTGGGTTCATGTGGGTAATTTTATTCTGTAAAGCACTTTGAGGTGCAATTTTGTATAAAAAAAAGGGCTTGATAAATAAAGTTTGATTGATTCATGTTCTGGACAGCGTCTCAACTTCGATGGACCATTCCCATATATTCATTTTTCGTTCTTTTTTGTAAAATTTGTAGCGCAATCTGCCACATGGCGATTGAATTTTTGCTCCAAATTATTTGTGTATATTAATCCTCATTTCCAAGGATGTCTGTGGTGCTCCTCTGCTGTCTGCCTGAGATGAACACGAGCATACGTGAAACGTGAACGCAGCACCATACGTAATTCCCCATTATCCATGTAGCGGTTAAAACTAGCAGGGGGACGTGACTTTCGCTGAGCGAAACTGGTGATTTTAGTGTGCAGTCGTTCATTTTAGACAGAAAATATTTAGCGTTTACATCAGAGCACGGGTAGGATCAGCCAGCGGCGGCTTCAAGCGGCGTATCAACATTCGGGAATCAGCGGGGTCAATATCTGCTCCGACTGGCGGGACCTGTGCTGGCTGGGCTAGCATGCTGGGCTGATAGCATCTCAAAGTATCCATCAACTCCATAAAAAGTCACAACATTTGTCGCTAGTCGCTTTTTAAAAAGGATTAGGAGTCTAACCACTCGTTAAACATGGCAACAGTCGTGTAGTAGTCCGTACAGTCATTTCTTAAAGGGGCATGAGCTCGACTAAACCAAAACACATTCTTTTTTTTAAAGTAACGAATTTACCGACAAGGGCAAAATGAAATAAGTAACAGTAGCTTTGGTCAGTAAGTATTTTTCATCTACCTGCCAACTTGCCCGGTTAGTCAGAAACGTAACTTCGGAGCCTGTTCGGGTCACGGTTCTGCTGGATAATCTAGTGTTCTTAAGGTTACGTTTTTCTCTTCCCAGAAATCAGAAGCTGTAATCAAGATTTTAATCAGTTTTAATTTGCTTTTAGTCTAGTCTTATTGTTGCTTCAAGAAGTAATCTGCAAACATTACATTGTCTTTTTCTCAGTTTATATAAGCCAACTTTTGGAAATAATATGTTTACAAGTACACATGCACGTTCTTTACATATTTCTAAATATTTTTTAATCTAAATATCTTTTATATCTTTAATAGTGTCCTGCTGTGTTGCACATTACAACCTGGGTGTGCCTCTGTCTGTATTTTGATCTTTAATAAGTGCACAGTACTCTGTTTTTTTTAACTATGTCCATATTCTATCTCGACTTAAATTCAATAATTTCAAGGGAAATGTTTACTTTCCTCTTCAAATTTCAGTTTTATGGTAATTTTTATTAATATTTTTACTTTTTATTCAATTCCATCCAATTATTTGTTGTAAGAAGCAGAACTTTTCACTCCCACATACAGCCAGGCTGGTTTGGAGGGGTTGTTCTCTTCATAAACAATAATTAATAAAACTTAAACCTCTTCACATTTATGAACTTAAACTGCGAAAACAAGTAAATTAAATATCGAAAAGTTGATGTTTCATTTTGCTTGTGTGTGCATGGAAGACGAAACCGGAAAACTTGAATGATTCCACGAGGCCGATCAAAAAAGAAATCCTTTTCGGATTAGTGACAGGTGACGGACACGAAGCACGAGGCTCGGATTTCATCCCGTCTCCTTCTCCCAGGACGGAGACGGCTCTCCTGCTCCAAACCCACATCAGCAGCGCGCTGGAACTGCTGAATCATTCCCCTTTCTCACGCTAAAATCAGCCGAGCGTGTGATTCCGCTGAGCACCGAGACAAATGCATGTGTGTGAGTGTGTGAAGGTTCATGCAAAGCATGTACGTGATTTTTACAAACGATATCCGTCACAATAGAGCTCAGACGGACACCGGCAGCCGTCCTGGGAGGAGATGTTTCCGTCCGACATGTAACCAAACTGAAAGCAGCTGCCTTCAGCAGAGTTTGTGCGGCCCTGCTGCGTTTGTGACAGAAGGAATCCAGCAGTTTTTCTACCTGAACACCTGCAGAATGTTTTTTATTCAAAACTCAAAGCGCACTGCAACGTGTTCCTCAGGGGAAACTTCGAAAAGCAACACCAAAACAAACCAGAAAGGACACCCAGCTATCACTAAACTCTGCTATTTGGAAACCTTAATGGTTTCTGATACAGCTACAGTAGAATATGAAAGATGGAGTGAACGCATTGAACTCCCATGCTGCATTTAAGTACAGCTGGGAGACTATCAACACGCCAAAGGGATTTACTTTATTCTCAAATATGGGCAAAGTAATATTTAAACGTCCAAACATTATGGTTATTTTTTCTGTTTTCTACTCTGGATATGTCCGCTTGTACTAGCATTATTTTTTAAATCCAATCGAATCAGTCAGTTCTATATTTTAGACTTTTTTTTTTAAAGTTGTAGAACATAATACAACCTCATTAATTTCAGGAAGCGAAAGGAACGAATTCAGGAAAAAAACATTTATTTGTTCAATGCTGATCAAAGTACAACAAAAACGTCATTTATCTTGAATAAAGCGAATCAAAAAAATACTGAACCGTGATTTTTATGTACCGTTACACACCTGTTACGTTGGTGATAAGCATGGTTAACATAAACACTCTACAACGCCACCTTAACTTGTTAAGCCGTTCTGTTATCTTCTCAGAAGTTTGCTCTTATTTGCTCTAATAGAACCATTCTTTTAGGAATTACAGCTTCCTTTAAAGCACAGTTTTATATCTTTGTGAGATGTAACTCTTTGCTTTGATTTCACAGATATTGAAAAAGGCTTAAATTGACTCTGTCCCTTCTAGTTTCCGTCTGTACTAAAAGTCAGCGGTGTCCTTTTCTGCCCCTGCTTGTAAGACGGTTTAGAAACCGACTGCAGCCATCACACCTATACGAGTTTCTGTTCCTGTCAGTTCTGTTCCCTGCAGCGGTACCTACCACCTACAGCCTGTTCGTGCCCAAAAAGTATCACCTCCTCCCTACAGGGAAACGGCAGCAAAAAACAAGAAAAAAATACCACGTCTTTACAACAAAACGAACCTTGAGACTGCAGGAAGGAACACATTTTCAGGCAGACGAATGGAAGAGAATGAAAAAGATACGGAGTATTAGGACCATTCTAAACAAAAGAAACAAAAGAAAAATATTTTGGAGTAAATTTTCGACCGAAAAACGCAGAAATTATGAGATTAAACTCAAATAATTTTCAGGGAAAAAAATCTTAGATTTTCTGATGTTGATAAGTAGCAAAATGACGAGTAAAAACTCAGAATTTCTGAGACTAATTGCACATATTTTCCAGATAAAAATCTCGGAAAATCACTGCCACAAAAATAAGAAATTTTCTAGGAAGAAAAAAAAAAAAGCATAAGTCTCTAATGTAGAAAAATTTAGGACATTTCTATGATTTGTCCTACATTTTTGATATCTTAACTTGTCAAAACTGTAATAAAACATTAGAAATTCATCTCAAAATTTCTTTGTTTTAACTTATAATTTAAGGACTTTTATGTTAGAGAATTTCTGGGGGATTTTCTGGAAAATTTTTGCAATTAATCTGAGAAATTCAGATTTTTTTAATTACAATTTCAGTACTTTTTGACATCAGACAATTTCCGAGGTTTTTCTAGAAAATATTTGACTTGAATCTCTTTTTTTTGGTGGAAATTTACTCCAAAATGTTTTCTTTTGTTTACAATGCCCCTAATACTCCGTCGTAGAAAGAGGAAGCTTTGTGTTCGTGGCCTTAAACTCCCGTCCTGGCTTTCAGTGGCCGGACGGGCCTCGTTTGCATGGGAGCCCATTTCCTGTGTGTGATTAGGAGGAGTGTGTGTGTGGCTGCAGTTCAGTGGGGTCTTGGTTGTTTTGTCTACTAAGGGGGAAAGGAATGCCCAAATCAAACACAGTGAACAGAATGCAGAGCAAGACCAAGAGAGGAGGGAAAGAAGGAAGAAGCGGATAGAAAATATAGTTAATTAAATAACGACTGAAACAACAGGCTGATTTTCTGCAAACAGCATTCCTTCTGCTGCCATTTGCATTCCAGCGGCGCAGCAAGGTGGAGTAACGCTTTTCACCTTCGAGCTGAGGAGCTGTCAGATGTAAAAACCATTCACCTCCTGAACTTCACCGTGAACCTGAAGAACCAGCCCTAATGTTTAATAACCGAGCGCAGCGCTCCCAGCTCCACAAAGAACAGCTGAGACGTTCACACGCTAGCGGCGGCTCATTATTCAGCCCCGGTGACAGTCAACAATGTGACAGAACGGCTTTCGGAGGCTCCGCCGCCCTGCAGGAACGTCCAAACTCCTCGGCAGAATCTTGGAGACGAGTGGCGTGTTGAAGACCAGCAGCTCATCCTTTAAATGTCTCACGTGGGGACCAGGGGATGCGTATGGCTAGGGCGAATTGGCCGAGATAGAACCAGCCCTGGTTGCTGAGAACTAGACGGCCAACCGGGACCCTGACTGGCCCTGAAAGGCCGAAGAAAACTGATCGTTTCCAACCATTAGAGAACGCAAAGACCCTATGAAAAAACATATTATAGTGACAACTATCGCTACCACAAACGATTATTTTGATAATCGACTAATCACCTATTATTTTTGTCGATTAGTCGACTAATCGGATCACTCTAATATAAGAGAGTTACCTCGAAGTGTTATGCAGTATCTGAAATACTGATCGTTAATATGATAGCTCATTTAACATTTACAAACCAATTATAAAATAGAACATTAGCTTTAAAGCACTTGCGCTAATCGTAGTGAAATTACCATCATTACTGTTTATGTTGCAGCTATCAAGTATTATGGCATATTCAGTCAGGAGCTTCATCAAAACTACTGAATGATCCTTCCTGCCCACAGCCGTTTTTATGCTGATAGAATAAGTATTTTACTGCAGTGAAAAAATTATAAGCAGCAGTTTTATGTTGCACCTTGATGTTCTGTAAACAACAGCAGCAGCGCTAGCCGGCTATTCTGTTGATAAAATGATCAGAATCAGCCTCGTAGCACTAGCTAAAGCTGTAGATGACGTCGTACGAGTGAATCTGGACATTTTTATAAATCTATGAATACCCCTGGATAACTAGGAGAGAAGGTAAAAAGCCAAAATGTCAGGGGAAAAGAGAAAAATCGCTCTACTGTTGATGCTAATGTTAGCAGCTAACAAGCTAACTAGCTAGTCATCAGCCACAGCAGTCTTCCCTTTAAGAAGTAGTTTTTAAGAATAAAAACTACTGAAAGCCTCTAATCAGCAGCTTGGGTCGTAGAGGAGGTTATATTAGTAAATCTGGACATATTCATTAATCTATGAATACCCCTGAATACCTAGGAAAATGGCTCTACTGTTGATGCTAACGTTAGCAGCTAACGAGCTAACTAGCTAACAGAGGCTACTGTCTGTGTTTTACATCAGCCACAGCGAGCTTCCCTTTAAGAAGCTCAAACAACACTGATGTACTCCTGTGGAAGGCAGCTTCTACTTTGTGAATTTCGCATTACATATGCTTCTGCTCTTATTTAATAAAACTCTCCGGTACTTTAGAGCTACGTTGTCAGCTCACCATAATACTTCTAATTGGGCTTTTCCGGTGACACCACAACTGGGGCAGAAAGGCAGACAGAGCAGAGAAAGGTATAGTCATCATTTTAACAGAAAAGCAAAGTTTTTAAAACAAACGATAACGTTGATTACTACATTTTTTGTCCACAATTTGCTCATCGACATGACGAATGAACGAATCATGGCAGGCCTAGTGACAACGATGCTCTTTGGTGAGGAAGTTTCTACTGGCGGAAGAAGACTTAATGTCAGCCATTTTCAGCATCAGCAAGAAGTTTAGAGGAAGCGCAATACTCTTATATGATAAACAGGAAGGCTGCACAGGATGATGCAACGTCAACTTTCGGAAATCTACGAGTTTATATTTTCCCAGAGAGACTGTTTTAGAGGCGCTAGCCATGCTAGCTAATCACCAGCATTTTCGAGTGATCGTCCGAGTCACTAATGGCACTTTACACTATAGCGAAATTCACCTAACCACACTGAAAACGCGCATGGTAGACAACTTGAAGTAAAGTGCTTTGCCCAGCGGCACAACGTGGGAAGCTGGAATTGAACCGACCAATGAGCCAAAGCCTTATGTTTGTTTAAAAAAAAAAAAGAAGGAGTATGAAAATTTGAAGTTGAAGTATTACTAGTAGCTTAAATTAGTTAAAATCAGTCCATTATTAGTAATTTTATATAAAAAATGAATAAATAAATAACATTTGAAGTTGAAAACAATAGGACTCTTCTTCCAAACAGCAGCGCGGTGTCAACCCTGATCCCAACATATGGTCAACAAGTAACAGCTGCTCTTCCAGAATGGGTTAAACAATGCTGCTCTAACACCTTCTCGTGTCTGGGTTTTTAAGTGGAACCAGCTTCTTCGTTGGTTTCCTCTATGGACGACTGAGGCTAATTAGCTACATACCAGTTTTATGCTTATACAGCCAAAGTGTTGAATGAAACCCAGTTAATTTAGATCGTCCATCTACAATTTTGTGTTTGAAGCTTTTTGGTGACACCAGGCAACAAAGGAATGGCAACGAAATAAGCCCTTGAAAAACTCCTTTTTAGGTCGCGTCCTCACTAGAACATGGAAAGTAGAGCAAATCACCCCAGTTCTAAAGTTCTTACACTGGCATCCCTGTAGCTCAGAGAATACTCTTCAAAAATACGTTATAAATCACTTAGTAGCTTAGCACTAAAGTATTTTCTGGTAGCGTATCAACCTTCCAGACCACTGAAATCACGGTCTACTCAGCATCCTGAAAATCAGAAAGAAAAATAGAGATGCAGCATTTCTTTTTTTCACTTCTTAGCTAGAACAAACCTTCAGACCACTGCAAAGCTGCTGAAATAATGACTTACTTTAAACAAAACCTCGAAAGTAAACACCATAGTGGAAACTTTCCTTCTGCTCGTAAGAATTGAAAGACGTTTGCATACATATTTTTACATGGAAACATTGTGGTAATTTGTGGTAAGATTGTATCTCATCATTTACACTGGTTAAGAATCATTAAATAACTTGAAACAAATTAATTTGAAGAGGTTTTCGGTTGCAAAAAACCATCATAACAGTTGACAGTTTTTAATGTCCTCAAGGTAATGTTTTTTATTGTTGTGTTTTTATTATTGTTTTATTTCTGCTTTAATTTTTCCCCTAATCCCCCAAGGCATCTTGAATTTATGTGATGTTGAAAATATGCTGTACAAATAAATTTGTCTTGCCTTACTAGTTACAAAGTAATGTGTATGCTTGGGGTAAAATTTATAGAAATAGAAAACTCTCATGTAAATTTAAGTATGCTACTTTATAATTGAACGATTTTTGAGAAAATGAAAAGATAATTAAAATATACTGTGACTGAAAAGTTTGTTTCATTCATTAAGTGCCTAATGTCGCTAAATAGCATCATACCTGTAGATACACTATTAGTTGCAATGCTTGAATTAACAATCTGATTCCTTTAACTTCTGGTTTTAAGCAATAATTAAAAATACATTTTATTGTAGAATTTGATATAAGCTCTAGCATTAAGGGAGGAATTTACCAAAAAGTTGACAAAAATGTTGTAATCTGTCAACCTCAAAGCCAACGATCAGCTCTTTTCACTCTGAACATTTAGGGTGAAACTAATGTAGAGTCTTCCTGTCTTGTTTCTAAGCTCAAAAGTTAAAAAAAGCAGCACACCAACCACATCAACCTACAGTATTGACTAATGACACAAAAAAATCCCTTTTTGAACTGTGCCTTCAAGTTTAGGAAAGTAAAACTTCCTTGTTGTGTGAATGCGTGCTGGACTCTGCCCACGCAGGAGTGGAGTCGCTCCTTGACTGGCAGAGCAGAATTGATAGGTTGCTATTCTTTCCTTTTAAGGGCAGCTGTGTCTCAAACGCTCGGCATGGCTGGAAGTCCAGACGCCTGGCAGCAGAGATAAAACACCAATTCAACCACATTCTTCTACAGCGGCCCACACCTAGAGTGGGAAAGGGAGTGAATCTCCGAGTTACACATGGACGGGGCTGATCAGAGTGTGTGCCACTGCTCCATATCCGTCTTTGGGTTTTTATTTAAACTTGTTTTAGGGACTGGAGGCCTGAAGAGGAAGCAGGTGGACGCCACCAAAACAACCAGGAAATGCCGCCAGCATCAAGCTTTTCCTTCCCTCGCACGAATACTCAAGAATTTGTTCCAGTCAAAAAGTCACAAGGAAGGGAATGAGCACACCCAAGCATTAAGTGCCGCTTATAAAATGAGAGTTTTGGTCGTTTTCTGCCGCAAATGTTGCTGCCCGTTGATCCCACAGGGGTTAAAGCACGTTGGGGTACTTTATTCATGACGGAGAATGATTATTCACAACCAGAGTCCCAAGAAATCACCGAAAGGTTCAGACAGTGCAAGGGAAGTTTTTCAGTCTGGTTTCGGTTTGAATCACATCAACGAAGCTGCCCTTATTAAAATTACTGTCAACGACTTCTGCTGGAAATCCTGACACAGAAAACTTTTAACTTTTTGGAATGTTTGAATAATTGTATTGAAATTACTTTTGTTGTAAAGTGCCCTGAGATAACATTGGTTGTGAATTGGCGCTATATGAATAAAAGTGAATTGATGTTATGACATTCCCCTGGCTTCCCACTCGATTCTCCTACACAGACTTGCAAAAATTTGTAATGTCCATACCCCACTAGCCTGGTTTAGATCGTATCTCTGGGATCGCACCCACTCGATTGCTTCCGGCATACCCCAGGGTTCAGTACTTGGACCTCTGCCCTTCATGATCTATCTCTTACCCCTTGGAAACGTTTTTTTTCCCCGTAAATTGAACATTCTATTTCGCCGTTATGCTGATGACACCCAGCTTTATCTTTCAACGAAACCATCTACTTCGCTCCCTCCTCCTTCCCTCGACATGAACAACACGTCAGGTTCTGACTAAGCTGAAGATGTTTGGCTATAAACGGAACACCGTGGGGTCGCCACAGAACCTGGGCGTTCACTGACCCAGAACCTTCGTTCTGCAACCAACCAGCATCCCCACACTGCATCCATTCGGGAATTCTCCACCTTAAAGTCTAAAAATGCCATTTGTACAAACAGAGCCACGGGACGGAGACAGAGGCGTCTGTAGGCCGGATTATGAAACATGCCTGGTATTCCACTGCGTTTGTGCATGAATGAGCCACTGTGAGACTTGAGGGTGTTTAAGGGGATTCCTGTGGAGGCTTCTGTGTCTGCGTGAGTCCCACAGGTTATGATTTTCTCATTCCTCACCTCTTTGCAGCAGCTGTCCCGAGGTTGCCTACAGCGGCTCCACAATGAAAGACGAAGGGTATGCTGGGGGGCACAAATCCACTCTTAAAAACCGACCTCTGGCCATTAATCAAAGAAATAATAGCAAAATATAAAAAAATATATATTTCACCCAAATTGGAACGACTTCCTAAACTTCTCCTAATCTTTTCTGAACTTCAGTGTCGAGCAAAAAAGGAAAAGACACAATTTTCTTCATTTGTATTCACACCGGTTGGAAATCTCAGCTTGAAATAAATTTATGTTTAGCAATAGCTGCAAAACATTGACAAAAATTGGACATAGTACGTTAAAGTCTCATTTGCTTCTTGGCCCATAATTTAATTTGCTGTGAAAGAAAATAGGCTTGATGTGGAAAGTTTAGTAACTCATCTGTTAAGATGCAATTTAAGCTTGAAATTAAGAATAATTAGGGGCGTGTCCTCTTGATTAAAAAGGTCACATGTGAGACATTAGTGTTAGCGCTGGTGGCTAGCAGCTAGCTCGCCTCCTGATTGCTCCAGGGAAGGCCACAACCTCACGTTAAAAAAAAGGTACTAGTATCGGGGCCAACGCTGTTCTAATGTACTCGTACTAGGGGGGTCACGATTCTCCTAATCCTCAATTTGATTAGATTTATTAAAATGGTTTTATTCATTAAATTTTGTACAGGAAATCTTATGTCAAAAGACATATAAGTGATGCAATTTCCATTATTCTTGTGTCACATTGGGTATTAATACTCAAATTGAAATTATTTATTTACAATAATATTCTTTACAATATATTATTACACTTTTAAGTGTAAAAATCTTGTTTAAACAAGTAACAGAAATGATTTGTAACAGAGGGTGGCTGCAATCTAATGACTCTTTGTAGTTACTGTAGCTAACAGCGGTCCTCTTGTTACCGACAAGAATGTCAAACTAACTCACGGGGAACTCAGAATTTCCTCATTGGTGATTTGAGAGTAGAACGTGCGACTTTAGCTGCGGTTCCGCTGCTTCTTTCTTTCTAGCCATGGTTTAACTGTAGCCTAGCTAATAGCTACTTGCTAGCATCAGCTAATATGCGCTGTAGAGGTGTGCTGTGTTCACGGGGAAGGTTTTTATTGTCATATAGCGGTTAATAATGTTACCAGGTGCTGCTGTGAAGAGGAAATCTAAGCAAATAGACAGTTGCCTGGTAACTGTTGCTACGGAGTCCCAGTGGGACGCTAGTGTCGCTACGGTATGTAAACACGGAGGGAAGTGATCACGTTTTAGATTTCGATGCACAAGGTGGTGACGTAATTTCGATCAATTTCGATAAAGAAAAATTTTGATCGTGTATCGGTTAGTTAACTGATAATACTATGAACCGATATTTATCATAGGCCTGGGCGGTATACCGGTTCATACCGAAAACCGGTGTTAATTTTCGTTATGATATGAATACTTAACATACCCCTATTCCGGTGATTAGCCCAGAAAACTTCCGGAACGTTTAATGAGGGGAAGTGTTTCAGCCAGGACCGATTTCACTGCTACACACTCTTCACCACAGTGTAGAAAATAACGTTTTTAACTAAGTACAGCTGCTGGCCGGCGAGAAGCACACAATTCTGATGAAGTCATTCCAAAAAAAGAGGAGCCTGGTCTATAGTTTAAAAAGTTTATCGGCTTGAAACTGTCAGACGAGAACCAAACGTCATACCTTTAACAAACGCTATTGAGAGTAACCAGTAGGGGGAAATGTTGAGCGCTAATTGTCCGATTGTAAGTAGACGAAGTCAACGGCGGCAAAACCAGTAGAAAAGAAATCATTAATAGGGGTAAATATGTTTTACATACCATCTACGATACTTCTGTCGTCTTTTATTCTGTTATCTGAATATTAACCAGCTAATAATCTCCTACGGTCGCCATGTTTATTTTACTTCTTCTTTGGCAATATCCAATCTGAGTCTATACTCTGCCCCCTAGCAGGATTCTTCAGTACTGCATGCAAAGCAATTAGAAGATGCAATTTGTTGCTTGCGCCAACGTGAGTTTTTAAAAAAATTATAATTTCAGCCTTAGAACATCAAGAATGTCTACTAGATTCATAATCATTTTAATTATTTTCATATCATATCATTCACTTGTGTCTGGAAAAAAACAATATGACGCAGTCACACATACACATTTTTAAATTCTTCATTCTTATAGGATAATGTGGATATGAACGGTCTTGTATGGCAAAAAAATACAGATAAAGACCATAACACCGATATGTTTTTTATTTAAATACCGTGATATGAAAATTTTGCCATACCGCCCACCCCTAACTTATCATGTGGAAACTGCAATAATTTCACAGATTATTTTTTTTTCCACTTTAAATTTTTGTTTTGTAGTCATTTGTATGAATATCTTTTTATCTAATTCACCATCATTTGTTGTAACAAATCGGTACTCAGATACAAGTATCCAAGTAAAATCTGTTCAGATTTGGCTGAAAACAATGGGCATTAACTTTGAAATTTACCAATGAATATCATTTCAGGTATTTTTGATAGGAATTTTATACCTCCTGGAAATATTATGATATTATTGGGTTAAAATGTTTATTTTTAAAGCTCCAACGATATCAATTTTAAATTGAAATTAGGGATACCAACGATACCACTTTATTTTCTATGGATACAATACCAATACTTGGATCAGAGAACTTGCCGATACAGAGTACCATTGCCGATACTTCTACCACACACAAAAAAGGCAATGAATGTGAAGGCAGGTTTTATTTTCTCCTCTGCTCGTCACAGAAAATTAGGGTAAATTAGTTTTGTTTTTTTATACTAATAAAAATGACCACAAACTAAAATTTCAATTCAAACATGATCATTTTCTGTGTAATTATTGCAGAATTTCAACATTTAAAGTATCAGTTTGTGGTGTTGGTTAACTTTAACTGAGTCCATTATACGCATCGGTGCATCCCTAGTTGCAATCATTTTGAGAATAGGGTTCAATGTCAGCATAATTTAGAAAAAATAATTGCTATCAATTATAATACATTAAATGAACACAACAGGAAAGGGAATATTTGCTTATTTGAGATGGTTTAAGATTTGCTAGAATGTCTCAATACGATGTAATGGATTCCTATTTTTCTTTTGACGTTATCAAGTTGCTCGTTTTTAATCACTTCGCTGTTTTTTTTTGATAAAAAAAAAAGAACAAAATGAAGATAGAGAAAGGAAAGGAATGACAGAGACCCCCGGTCAGACTCAGCAGAACCGGGCGTCAAGCTCCTAACTGCAAACTGACCAGCTGCAAATAACAGAGTCAGATTTGTTAAAACCGGGGCAGAAGTAGCTCTAAACCCACAGAGGAGAAGCTGAGAGACACTCAGGGGAAATAAAGCCCAAACCCTGGTGCTGGATGAGGGAGTTTGGGTCAACATGTAGCCGTTTATGGATGCTACTGAGGTTGGCTTTGTGTGAGGAGAGGTGTGTGCGCAATCTGCCACCGGGAATCAGAAGAACACACCTTAAAACCAGACGGGGGGAAAAAAGAAAAAGCTCCCAAAATATGCCAAATATGCCCCGTAACCCTCCCTTCCCAGAGATGTAGGGCCTGCTTCCCCTCACAGAAATCCCCACAACACACACGTGGAAAAAAAAATATATATATAAAAAAAAAATAAAAAAAACCCACAGATGACCGGCTCACACAGAAAACACAAAAAGGCATTAACACTACAAGTTGCCACCCGGCTGACCCAGACATGCCTTTAAAAGGCGAAGCAGAACAGATTTCCCTTTTCTTCACGTTCCAAAAATAATCCTGGAGCGGACGAAAAACCAGGAGGACCAGAAAACAATCACAGGGCCGCTTAATGAAGAAAAAGCACGTTTAAAAAGCGTCTGAGGAATTCATGAGGAAGGTGAAAACGCCTCGCTCCCTTCCTCCACATGCATTTGAAGTTGGATTTTTTGGGGGTTTTGTTGCTTTTTTTCCCCTCCAGGGTTGACATGGAAGGAGTAAAACCACCACCCAACTCCAAAATGCTCAGATTTTAGAGCCAGAAAACCTGCAATAAGCATTGAATACGTAAGAAATATGCATCATGCCTTTACATTTGATGCAATATTTGGCAAGATGTGAGATTTTACTCTGCACTGCAATGAAAAAACATATTTGTTTGATTCTAGCTGTCCTAAATCTCCAAATTTAGTGGCTGAAATGCAAAAGCTCATGCAGAGAGGTGGGGACGTCCTTCTGCATCCCTAGCTATCAATATTTTACTGTGTGGAGAGGAAATAACAAATGAAACAAAGAAGGGATGCACCAATAATGGCATCGGGGCCGATACCGTTCTAATTTTCTCGTTAAAGTTAATCGATACCATGAACCGATACTTAAAATGTGGGAACTCACAGAAAATGTATTTTTCACTTATAATTTTATTTTTATAGTCATAAAAACATTTTTTCCTGTGAGGTAGAAGGCTCGATACTCTGTATTGACAAGTACTCAAATCCAATCCTGACAATAATTTGATTTTACTCTCCTATAACTTAAAAAAACTCTAAAATTATAGAACTAACTAGAGGTTTGATTTGAAATAAAACAGAAAATTATATATATATATATATATATATATATATATATATATATAGTACATGCATACATAGCCAGAGTAGAACACAATGCAACAATTGTAAACGTCGGTTTTTAATGTTTAGAAATGTTGAAAAAAAATAATGCTTATAAGATAATACATGCTTAAATCTTTTTGGAGTTGTTTATATGTCGACAGCCTAGTGTGCCGGCTGTACTTGAATGCAGCCTGAGCGGCTATTTGGGAAATTCTATCCTAAATCAGGTTAAGTTAGGTTGAAACGTGCTCGCTGATAAAGTTATGCTTCGGTCCATCTTTGTCTACCGTAGCTGCACGAGAAACTGTTAACATTCTCAAATAGCGGAGTTCAGTGATGGCCGGGAGTCATTTTTTTCAGGGGGTTTGGTGTCACTTTGTACAGTCGACCTGAGGAAACGTTGCACTAAACCCTTATTTCTGCACGTAAACATCCTCCATGCGTACAGACAAACACAAATAGATATACAGCTGCACCCCTGTTATGAAGTATAAATGTGCAACGGTCACGTAGCTGCCATGGGTGCCCGGTTGTTAGGTCTCCAAGCTACCGCCTGATAAGAGTTTTCCAGACTTCCTCCTCCTCTCTGGACAAATCCCCATATAAATCCTCACTTTATGAACTCTCACTCCAGCTGGAGACTTTGCTCTCACCGTTTTCATCTGGTGTAAGTGTCGTGCCCACCCCCCCTCAAAACTGATAGCAGACGTTTTTAAAACGTAAATCTGACCAGAAAAGATTAGACCGTTATTTAGTTTCGAGCCAACAGAAAGGTTAAAGGTCGCAAACATGATGACGCCCGCCCTTTGAATGATCAGATGAGGAACTAAAACCCATCTCGTTCAGTTCAACCCACAGTGACCCACATTATTGGTCAATATGGTCCAAACTCCAACCATGTGAGGCTTGATTAAACATTATCACAGCAACTATCAGTCACCAGCACATTCTTCTTAACAGTGTGCAGCAAAGAGGCGGAAGGGCCAATAGGAGTGCTGTAGGGTTTTACGTAATTCTGCAGGAAAAACAGATGATTTCCATCAGGAATCATTCCCTCTAAAGCTCAACGACCAAACTAACTGTGCAGAACTGGAGGTAAAGACAACATAATCGATAATGAGGGGAGTTTGTGCTCTCATAAGAAGACATCAGACTCCCTGGGAACCCTCCGAAAACTGAGCAGCAGAAACGTCATCAGGTTTCAGGAAGTGTGTGAATAAATCCTGATAGGAGGAGTAAGTTTAGATGGTACTGAGCCCCGCTGGGGACATGGTGGAGAAAATTTTAAGGTGAGAAAAAAAAAGGAATTTACGTTATCTAGAGAAAGTTTTGAGTTATCTCGAGAAAGTTTTGAGTTATCTCGAGAAAGTTTTGCGATATCTCGAGAAAGTTTTGAGTTATCTCGAGAAAGTTTTGAGTTATCTCGAGAAAGTTTTGGTCGGAAATTTTGAGTTATCTCGAGAAAGTTTTGCGATATCTCGAGAAAGTTTTGCGTTATCTCGAGAAAGTTTTGAGTTATCTCGAGAAAGTTTTGCGATATCTCGAGAAAGTTTTGAGTTATCTCGAGAAAGTTTTGAGATAACTCGAGAAAGTTTTGAGTTATCTCGAGAAAGTTTTGCGATATCTCGAGAAAGTTTTGCGTTATCTCGAGAAAGTTTTGAGTTATCTCGAGAAAGTTTTGAGTTATCTCGAGAAAGTTTTGAGTTATCTCGAGAAAGTTTTGCGATATCTCGAGAAAGTTTTGCGATATCTCAAGAAAGTTTTGAGTTATCTCGAGAAAGTTTTGAGTTATCTCGAGAAAGTTTTGCGATATCTCGAGAAAGTTTTGAGTTATCTCGAGAAAGTTTTGCGATATCTCGAGAAAGTTTTGAGTTATCTCGAGAAAGTTTTGAGTTATCTCGAGAAAGTTTTGCGATATCTCGAGAAAGTTTTGAGTTATCTCGAGAAAGTTTTGAGTTATCTCGAGAAAGTTTTGAGTTATCTCGAGAAAGTTTTGAGTTATCTCGAGAAAGTTTTGCGATATCTCGAGAAAGTTTTGCGTTATCTCGAGAAAATCCGACTCCTTCAACACCAGTCATACGTCCTCTTTTCTCACACATTGTCCATTTTCTCTGCATTTTGCACACATCCAACAATAGCCATATAATTGTCCAGAGTATTGCACAAGGCTGCAGCAAACTGAGTCGGTAAAACTGTAAATGCAGGAATGGCTTTTCGAAACGTCCAGATAACGCAAAATCCATTTATTTTATTTTTTTCTCGACTTAAAATATTTTCTCCACCATGTCCCCTACGGGGCTCAGTAAGATGGTCAGTATTGCATAACGTGGAAATAAGTCTTACAGTAAACATCCATCCGTTTTTTTTAATGTTCGACGTAGCTTCTGAACGCCAACCCTGATCCAACAGGGGCTACAGCCAGGGGCAGTCCTAGACGGGGGGCCATCGGGGGCCGCTGCCCCTTTAAATCTGATCTCGGCCTCTCTTATGCCCTTTTTACTTAATAATTAACACTAAATAAATGTCTTAAAATGATTTGGGACAGAAACCATAGCTGATCCATCTCCTGGATCAATTTTATTTCTTATCTTTACAGTTTAATTTTAAATCAAACTTTATTTATGAGGCGCTTTTCATAAAAAATTGCATCTCAAAGTGCTTTACATTGAGTTAGAAAATTAGAGATATTTTTGTGTTTGATCTGCTCGATTGGGAGCCACAATTTTTGGTTTTCTTTCCCGCTAATTTATTATATTAAACGATGAAATATCGTTTTGTTCTTCTCTTTCGTGCCCCATACTCTGGCTCCTACAGGCACCTCTGCGGATGCAAGAGATCTTATCGCACAGACCAACATGAAATCGAGGATCATTGTATGATTTAACGAAAAAGAGGTAGTTTCAGTTTTATTTTTCAAATAGTGTTTCTACAATATTTTCTTTTATCAGTTTCTGCAACGAGGTATACAAGTTCTGCTCCTAATTAATGCATGCTACACCTGTAAAACTGCATCTTTTTCATCTTGTATTTTACTTTGTGTTGGTTTTTCACTTTAATTTCAGAATAAACACTCTAGAGGGTCGTGGCGGTGTGAATACTTTTGCAGGAGAGTGTGTCTTAATTTAAGATTTGTTGCATTAGAGCACAGATCATGCGGCGAAAACAATTCCCGATTCATCTGCTTATGTGAACGTGTTTGATAACCGCCCAGTGACTCAATCAAATCCTCCACAGGTCAGTAAATAGGAGATATGTCAGCTTGGAAAGTGGTTTATTTGGAAGGCAGTTATGCAACCTTTCCGGGGTGAAATTATTACAGAAGATGGGAGAGAAAATGTAGGAATGGCTGCATGAAATGTTTTCAATCTAACATTTGTCTCTTGCATAAGACGTCCAGTGATCTTCAGGATGAAGCTTGACCTCCTACAATGGAGGGTTCCATGACGGAGCACCAGGAGGAAATAAAAGAGCAGGTGGGATGTCGTGTTTTAGGGTTATATTTAACGTAATGTTTTAGATAAAAAGAAATAAATAAATCAAACCTTGGCTGGAGAAAACTCTGCTTTTTAAATGCAAATCGTTTCCAGCAGCACATCCGACCGTCCGTGAAACCTTCCACAAATCGGCCGCCAATAATCAGACGAACATTTCTATGAATGCAGAGACGTTCGTGCTTTGACATGACATGGAGAGTGAGAGCACCCGTCAGGTCATGTGTACACTCAGAGCTGAAAGGTACTTTTAGTTACAGCTCAGTGAGCGAAGGACGCCGAGCCTCTAGTATCTGATGACAGATCTACCTGGATGGGAACAGCAACGAGCTAAAGTGCCCCGAGACGCAGAAATACCTGCATGCAGTCCCAGACGACACATTCTGTACAGTTTTTATCTCTCTTTTTGTTGTTATTGTGGCTAATTTTGAATGTGCGCATCTGTACATTTCCACTTGTCGCGTTGCTGATGGTGCAAAAAAAAAATATATATCCCCACTAAGGGAGAAATAAAGGACCTTTCTATTCTACTGTATTCTATTGTGGAGGGGCAAAAACTCCCACAACAAGCTGAAGAGATTCTGAAGGTCATCGGTGCTCAGAATGCCACAATCATTTCTGACTGGCAGCTTTGCTGTTAAAATTTAATTGATTATAGAACTGCTAGAATCTAAGGTTGCAATGGACAGAAAAGGTTGGGTATTATTGTTTGGTCACATTCAGCAATCCACACAAAATAATACAAAATGATAATACAAAATAATTAAAAGCCTCCATTATGTCCCGTCAACGCCTCGACCTGGGCCCCATCACTGGCCCCCTCTAGTTCCCATTAACTACCTCAACATGGGTCCCATAAATGGCCCTGACTAGGTCCCATTACAACCCAACCTGGGCATCACCAACTGCGTCAACCTGCGTCACCATTGGCTTATACTAGGTCCCATCAACAGCCTCGACCTGGGCCCCATTGATGGCCCCCACTAGGTTCCATTAACGGCTCGACCTGGGCCCCAGTAACTGCGTCAACCTGATCCCCATAAGGACCCCCACTGGGTCTTATCAACTACCTCAACCTGGGCCCCATCATCAGCCCCCATTAGGTCCCATTAACTACCTCAATCAGGACCCCATCATTGGCCCCCACTAGTTCCATTCAATGCCTCTTCCTGGGCCCCACCTTTGGCCCCCACTAGTTCCAATCAATGCTTCGTCCTGGGCCCCACCATTGGCCCCCACTAGTTCCAATCAATGCTTCGTCCTAGACCCCATCATTGGCCCCCACTAATTCCCATTAACGCCTCAACCTGGGCCCAATCATCAGCCCCCATTAGGTCACATTAACTACCTCAATCTGGGTCCCGTCAACATCCTCGATCCAGGCTCTCAACGGGGTCCTATCGATTGCCTTAATGTGGGACCCATTAATGTTCTCCATAGAAAATGTGGCCTCAATAGTCCGGGTTTCCACAAATGATCCGTCCCTGGGGGTGTGGCCTAGATAGCTCTGCTACGCTCATGTGAACAAAGATATAAATCTACGTACTAAAGTCTACTTGCTTGTTTTAGACAATAGTATGAAAACTTATTTTCTCCAAATACATATGAAATCCCTGTTATGCTTGATTTACCTTTATTTTCCCCATGTTTACTGCAATAAATTGCTTTTAATTCACAGGGAACAACATTGAAAATACCTGGAATTTTGCTAAGAAAATAGACATGTATGTCAGGCCAGAGTAGAAGAAAATACTAAGCAGCCTGTAGCTGGACTTTAAAAATTACACAAGATGCATTTTTGAAGATCCTTTTAATCCTGAAATCATAAAAAAAAATGAATCAACAACCATTTACCTACAGCTGTTAAGTGTTGCTGCCTAGCGGCTAATGATGGCTAGGCAGATACAGTATTCAGTCGCAGTAGTCAAGATGCTAATAAGTACAACTGCACGTAATGCATCCTGCATCACTGTTTAAAACAGCAGAACGTCTATTGGGTTTATTTTCCCAGCTTCCCTGCAGAGACGCTCTTTGCACATGCATGTCTTTCTGGCATCAAGCCACCTTCCTATGAGTTTCTATGAAACCGACAGCTCCAGCTGGCCGGCACACTGTCAACACAAACCTCTGTCCAGGATGCTGCGCCGTACTTTACTGCATTATCACCACACATACGGACTCGTAAAAGGATGCGTGAGTGGGCTTTTATGCGAGGCGTCATGGGAAAGATCATGATTCATCTGTGCTATTTCAAGGAGGTCCAAGTTTAAAACGCCTGCAACATCACTCTGCATCCTCCGCTGCGCTATTCCTGGGGTTACCGAGGCTAACAGCAACGCTCGACCACTAATAAACTCCAGCATGGACACCATCCGGTACCAAATCTAGATGAGATATCGATTACAGCCAATCATGATGTGCACTGTAGCTTACGCAGCAAGCAAGTTTTCATGCAGAGCTTCGTTTGAGCCCCGCACCGTCCCTCATGGTCCAATTCCCGCCCAGTATCCCGTAAATTATGCAAAGGTTGCTTATCCAGCCAATAAAACTGCCACAGGTTTGCCTTATAAAACAGGTCTGCTGCTGAAATGGCAAATATATTGTGCTCATACATAGATTCACACACTTGCAAATAAAGAAATCTGCAATGCTACAGAAGGAAGAGAAAAATAATTGAATTCAGGGACTATTTCTGAAATCTATTGCTTTGAAACATTTTGCAAAAAGATGCAACATGTAATGTTTTGTCCAGATGGAGATTTCATCCATTAAGAACATGTCGGAAAACTGGTTTCACATATTTAGCCATGCTGACTGGAAGTGGTTGGGATGCATTTAGAGCAAATAAAGCCAAGAAATAACTCAATTTGGTAACTCTTTGCTTTCAAAGTGCTCGTCATATTCAATAAAGTTGAACAATTATTACATTTCATTAGGCTAAGGTTTCTGTATTAATGTGTTTTTGTAATAAAAAAAATGTTAAATGTGACGTTTTCTTTAACTATAAGCGGAAAATCATCGTAATAATGATGGAGTGACTGAAATAAATGAACTTAATAGTATATTTTTAATGAAAATTACTGTAGAAATGTAGTGGGTCACTTTTTTTTGTAAAGTGTCTAGAGATTATGTGTTGTGAACCTTTTAACTAAACTGAACTAAAACTGGATATATATTTTTTAAATGTCTTAAATTCTGAGTAGTTCAGGTTGCAGAATGAGATATAAACTCTAAAATTTGAGAAATATCTGAAGGGTTGTTTTTAAGGTTACACAGTCAAAAATTAACAGCAATTGTTTGGTTTTTTAACCATTTAGTTATATTGTGTTTGTATTTTTTTCCATTTATAAATGTCACATTTTCAAGCAAAATAAACATTTTGGTAACAAGCTAGAATTTAGCGAGCAAGCTAAACTTGTTAGCTACATTTATAGCATCAAAGTAAATATTTCACTTGGAGCTGAATATTTAGCCAATATGCTAATTCACTTTCCAGGAAGCTGAGGTCGGTGTTCAAAATAAAAGCTGTGTCGTGCTAACATGTTGCTGTGAATCCATTGGTAATGATGTTGATGTTAAAACAGGCTTTCGTGCTTTTAAAGCAGAATTGTTGGACATGCTGGGATAACAATTAAATAATGATAAAGAGGTAGCATTAAGTATTTAGCATTATCTGCAAGATAATGTGCATATTAGCTCTTAACTAGTTAGCAAGCTATACTGACTAGCTAAATGTGTAAGCTAAACATCACACGTTTAGTTGAAAAGCTAAACAAGCCAGTTTAGCTTGCTAGCTAAACATTTAGCTACAAACTAAACACTTAGCTTGCTAACTGAGTTTTTAGCTTCATGTTAAAAATTGTGTTTGAAGACTAAATATTTAGTCGACAAGCTAAATATGTTGTTATTGGACTAAATAGTTAGCCAGTTTAGCTTACTAGCTAAACATTAAGCTTCAAAGTAAATACTTTTTTGATAACTAACTTTTTGGTTTGAAGTTATATATTTTGTATATATTTTGAAGACTAATGATTTAGTTGACAAGCATTGTCTTTAGACTAACTATTTAGTCTAGAAACTAAATATTTAGCTGGCTAGCTTAACATTTAGCTTATAACTAAATATTTAGCTTGCTAACTGAATTTTTAATGTAGTTAAATATTTAGTATGAAGACTAAATATTTAGTTGATGAGCTAAATGTGTATTTTTTAGACTAAACAGTCCGTTTAGCTTGTTAGCTAAACATTTAGCTTCAAAGTAAATACTTTACTTGCTAGCCAAGTTTTTGGTTTGAAGTTAAATATTTTGTTTGAAGACTACATTTTTAGTTGACAAGCAAAATATATTGTTTTTAGACTAAATATTTAGTCTAAAAACGAAATATTTAGTATGCCAGTTTAGTTTACTAGCTAAATATTTAGCTTCAAAGTAAATACTTAACTTGCAAACTAGGTTTTCAGTTTGAAGCTAAATATTTCGTTTGAAGACAAAATATTCAGTTGACAAGCTAAATATCTTGTGTTTAGACTAAATATTTTTAAAACTAAATAGTTAGCTGGCCAGAGTAGCTTGCTAGGTACATATTTAGCTTCAAACTAAATGCTTCGCTTGAGGACTTAATATTTTGTTGACGAGCTCAATAGTCTTGAGCAGAAAATTACTTTTTATGCTAAATATTTAGCTTGCTTACTAAATATTTAGTTTGAAATGGTGACATTCATAAATAAATGAATAAACATGGCCGCAAGTGACTTAAAAAATGAACTTCAATTTATTTATCTAATAAAAGGTTAAATGACCCAAATTATTGCTGTAAATTTTCGATTAAAAGCAAAAACATTTTGTTCATTTCAATTCCAGCTTTTCATTCCTACCAATAAGTTTAGACAATATCACTTTTTCTACGCATCCTCAGTTCCATGCACGTAGGAAACCAGTAGCCATGTTCTGAAATTTCACACGCATACGTCACACTGACAGCAGCAGGACCATTACCGCTGACAGGCCGCCTTTGACATTCCCAGCGGTCTGATTCTCCCAGGCAGAAAACCTCAATGTTTTAATTTAATCCCAGGAGCGGTTATTGAGCCACTCGGTAATCCCCAGGTCCAGCGCTTAGGCTGATAATGACCCTTATTGGACACCCATAATGATTAGTTTTTGGTTTCACCCAAAGCAGAGCTCTGTGGAGTGGAAAACCAATCACGCGTTGAGAAAGAGAACTGAGGTAAGATCGTTAAGGGAAAAATCCTGGGCTAAAACCTTCATTTCTCCGCCCCGAAAGTGTCTTTAACAAGGGTACCAAACTCCTGGAAGCAGGAGGGCATCTGCTGGGAATCGTGGCACCTCAGAGCCAACTTAACCAAACCAAAATTGGGAGTATAATTCCCTGGTTGAAGCTGTAATCAGGGGGAAATTTAGGCATCCGACTCTTGACTTGGTTTTCCAAACAAACTGCAGCCATTTCCCCCCACAAGCGGTGCGACGGAATACCAAAGGAAAGCCTTTTCACACGTCCAACCAGGCTGGGAAGGCGAGCCGTACTGAAAAGTCATCAGGGTCCCCCCCACCACCACCACCACCACCACCACCACCTGCGTATTTTTTTGTCTCCCTTCATGTCTGAAACAGGTCAAGGCAGGTCCCCGCCGTCTCCCCTCCCTCCCTCGTGCTGCTCTTTACGAGCCCCACCTGGCACATCCAGCGTGGTTACAACCAGCTTTTCTGCTGCCCTTCTCTTATTTTAATTTTATTTTTTGTCTGTACACGCAGCCGCCTTCAGCGTTTACGGTTTTGGAACAAGGAGCATGTACTGTTCAGACTCTCGACGCCTTGTTTTTGCAACAAATGTGGGCCACGCGGCACGGCACTTTCAATCACATGTGAGCAGAGAGCAAACACAGATACTCAAACAGAAAAAACAGGCAGCTCACTTTACAAACTGTTTTCTTCCTGAATGACGTCTGACCTGATGAGTCAGTTTTAATTACCCAAAGATTTCTGCTCAAACAGCCAGCAGTTATATGAACAATAAGACGAGCAACACCCGGCGTTAAACTATCCCGATTTCACAAAATGCCTGACGTTTAACCCTCAAGAAATGTGCTTCTTTAGCAGCTTTAACCCCAACAACCTCCTCTTCTGATTGGTTCTGACCGCAAGAAACTGGATCAGCTCGCTGAGATTCGGTCGTCGATGGGCGTTCCTGCAGTTCGTCGCACCTTACGCATTTTGCTGCCGTTGTTGGGTTTTTCTGTGCAAGCGTCTAGCATCAAGCGCTCCGAATCCACAATGAGAGACTATAAAACAAAGATTATTATCTAAAATAAATCCAGAATGTCATATATTAGAGCCCCTTTAAACTTCTGATAAACCAATACATCTTTAATAAAACTCAGAATGTAGATCAAATATTGTTTTTAAGACTTAAAAACTCCCATTTTAGCTCCAGCAATCACTTATAGAGTAATTAGCAATAAGTAGGGCTGCAAAAATGCCCCGTTTTTTAAACAGATACCAATACTTCAATATCAGTACATGCAGATACAGAGTGCCGATTGGCAATACTTCTTCAAAAATGCGATGAATAGGCAGACAGGTTTTATCTTCTTCTCTGCTTGTTTAACCAAATGATGCTGAGTTAGATCTACAATAAAATAATTTTAAAAAACGACCACAAATACTACATTTCAAGCAGAAAACAAACATTTTCTGTGAAATCATTGCAGCGTTTCCAAAATTTAACTATTGGTTCAATGGTATCTGTTTAACAAACCAATACCGATACATCGGAACCAGCATCGGTGCTTCCCTACCAGGAATAGATTCGTTTTAAATTAAGATATCAATATTAAAAGATATTCATGCTTAAATGTAAGTCAAATTAATTGAATTGTAAATATTCTACCTCCTGGTGGCTTTTTCTTACAATTATTGTGCTTAGGTGGAGCCAATCTACAGAGCTTCTTAATATTTTCAAACAATTGTACGAAAGAGAAGGAAAAAAAATTTAATTCTTCAGATTTTTGATTTTACAAAAAAGATTGTGATACTTTATGTTATCATAACATGATTATCTGCACAACATTGGAAGAGTAAACATGTCTGAAAGGTCGGTTACATAAAGTAAAGTCCTTCTCTAAACGGATCATTTTTAGATTTTTTGGCCAAACATGCGGCTTTCAACTTGAAAGTTGCAGGGGGTTCGATTTCTTCGAGTTTGATCCATCTTGTGATGGATGCTACATATTGCCATGGCAATATTCCATATTTTTGTGGTTTATCGCCATTTCAAAAGGTAGATATAGTACCAAAAAGTTGCACTTAAGTTGGCTCAAAGTATCTCTGTTGCAACGTCACTTTATTCGAGTTAGAAGTAGCGGTCCAAGAAATTACTCAAGTAAAAACAGCTGCGTTTCCATTACAAATATGCGCAAAACTTCCTCCATATTGTCTAAATGACGAAAAATTTCGCAGTTCTGGTGTTTCCATTAGATACCAAACTCAGTTTAAATCACAAGTTTTCACGCGATAAGTCATTCAGAAAAATGGCGACGGATGTTAACATTTACAGCAGATACATTCATATTGCTAGCACGGCGCTAGCGCTCATTATCCGCCATCAGAGGAGATGTAGACGGCGTTTAGAGGCACTGGAGCGACAAGGTAAATGCTCGCGTTTCTTTGCTTTTTTTAATCTAAAATATTAGCTTAAAAATTTTTTTTTTTTTTTAAATCGGTCTCTTCGTCAACCCAAACTTCCCGCGCCATGTTTCTCCTCCTACCACTACTTTGGACGTCATCGATTTTTTCGCTCGTAGTAACGCCCGGCTGTTGATCACGTGACTCGCGTGAAGCGAAAAAGGTGTTTCCATTGCTGTTTTGCGAAGTATATTTATTTCGATACGCTTGAAACGAAACACCTCATCCAAGCGGAAAAACTTTTTATTGAAAAAGGCTAGTTTTTTTTCCGAAATTAGCGTGTTTCTACGACAGAGTATTAGGACCATTGTAAACAAAACAAAAATATTTTGGAGTAAATTTCCACCCAAAAAAAAATCTGAGATTAAAGTCACATATTTTCCTGAAAAAACTCGGAAATTCTCTGAGGTGAAAAGTAGAAAAATTACGAGTAAAAACTAAGAATTTCTGAGATTAATTGCACATATTTTCCAGAAAAAATACTTTGAAATTGTCTGTCCCAAAAATCGTAAAATTACGAGTTAAAAGACAGCAATTTTTAGATTAATTTCAGAAATTTTCTAGAAAAAAACCACGTAACAGTAGAAAAGTAGAAAATTTGCGAGAAAAAACAAAGACATTTCTATGATTAAAGGCATATTTTTTTATTTTAAAATTTTCTGACTTTACTATGTCACAAATATCATAGTTTAGATATCAAAAATATATGCCATTAATCATAGAAATTTCTTAGTTTTTTTTCTTGCGAATTTTCTTCTTTCCTATATCAAAAAAAATTATGTGGTTATCCTTGAAAATATCTGAAATTAATCTTGAAATTTCTGTCTTTTAACTTGTAATCTTACGACTTTTGTGACAGAGAATTTCCAAGTATGCAAAATATGTGCGATGAATCTCAGAAATTCTTAGTTTTTACTCGTAATTTTAGTACTTTTTCACCTCAGAGAATTTCCGAGTTTTTTTTTCTGGAAAATATGTGAGTTTAATCTCAGAATTTCTGAGTTTTTGTGCGGAAATTTACTCCAAAATATATATATTTTTTATAATGGCGCTAATACTCCGTCGCATGTTTCAGAGTAACTGATCATAAGATCCGAGTAAAATTTAGGAAAGTAACGAAATTTGACATTTTGGTGCTAATTTTGGTATTGTAAAGAAAAAGTTACACAGTGAGTAGAGAAACTAGATATTTTACTCAAGTAAAAGTAGTGATACTTATACTAATAAGTTTACTCGAGTGAAAGAAAAAGTATAGTGCAGTAAAGCTGCTGTTAAAAGTACTTATTTTTCCAAAACGTACTCAAGTACATCAGTTACTAGCTACCTCTGGTTAGCAGTAACAACTCAGGAGTTTTAATGAGTTTTCAAATGCAGTGGAGTTGAAACCAAGAATCAATTTAATTAAAACATTTTTAAAAACAGGGGGAAAGACTATTAAAAAATGCAAATGGATGTACTAAAATGAATACAGGCCTTCTGTGGTGTCATGAGATTGATTTGCGGTTTAGGAAGGACTGATTGCAAGACAATTTACAACTAAATATAAACACCAACACGGCATTTTGTTCAACATGTTGGAAGTTAATTGTGTTGAGAAAACGCCTGGCTGGTTGCTTTTAAAGGGGACATTTTGGACAAGGAGGTAACGTGAAATGTGTCCCAGAACCAGTGACTTAAATGAAGGGGAAACCCAAAAGCGTTCTGAATCAGCACATATTTGTGTAAATATATAAATCCTCCAGAGAGCAAAACATCAGCCTGCTTTTCATTCTGGGCTTTTCTCCAACATCATCAACAGCAGCAGCAGCAGACAGACAGATAGACAGTGGTGACGTCCTGCTGACGTTTCTCTAAAGTCAACATGACATAAAAACATTAAAACCGAGAGGGAGGGGGAAAAAAACCACACGAATCCCACAGATATTCTGAATATAAGACGATTCGGCCATCTCGGCTTTCCTCTGCAAACCTGGATGGTTTCCCTTCATGGCAGAGAAAAGGAGGAAGGAGGAAGGAGGAGGGGGGGGGGGCTGAAAAACTTGCCGCAGTTCAGAGTCTGCAGTCCCGATCTGAGTGGTTCCGATTCGGGAAGCAGAACACCAAATAATAATAACAATCCCCAAACAAATGTGTTTCAGTTCTGGAGCCGGATTTACCTGAACGGCTCCGACGCCGAGGGGTCGGAAAAGAACCGCGGATTAATCCACAAAGTTCACACGGACGGTAGGGTTGTCTGCAGCCGACACGAACCGGGACAAGTTCCTCCACATATTCCGAGCCAGGACCGGAGGAGGTGAAGGGGGGGGGGTTATTCTGCTTTAGTCCCGCTCCTTAAACTCGGTCTTCCCCTCCCTGGTCCGTTTGAGATCAAACCATCACATTCCACCGCGTCCTTAACAATGAAAAAAGGTGGGCTTTCCTTCTCTGCTGCCGGGAGGACCCACCCCTCGGGATGACTCTGCCCGGCCTGACCGCAGAGAGAACGCCCTTCCCCGGCAGAGAGGTCCCGCCCCTCGCTTCCTCTGAGCTGCACCGCGTGTATGGCCGCCAGGGTTCCCGCAGGTCCAACAAACTCTCCGAGATGTCCGCAGAAATATGTTTGTAACGCAAAAATGACGCGGGAGCAGGAATTTCTATACAGATCAGACTTTGACTATGGAACATACAAAAACTACAGGATGGATGAACGGATGGATGAACAGATGGATGGATGGATGAACAGATGGTTGGATGGATGAACGGATGGATGAACAGATGGTTGGATGGATGAACGGATGGATGAACAGATGGTTGGATGGATGAACGGATGGATGAACAGATGGATGGATGAACAGATGGATGAACGGATGGATGGATGAACAGATGGATGGATGAACGGATGGATGGATAAACAGATGGATGGATGAACGGATGGATGGATGAACAGATGGATGGATGAACAGATGGTTGGATGGATGAACAGATGGATGAACAGATGAATGGATGGATGAACAGATGGTTGGATGAACGGATGGATGGATGAACAGATGGATGGAGAACAGATGGATGGGAATGGATGAACAGATGAAATTGAATGATGGATGAACAGATGAGGATGGATGGATGAACAGATGGATGGATGGATGAACAGATGGATGGATGAACAGATGGATGGATGAACAGATGGATGGATGAACAGATGGATGGATGAACAGATGGATGGATGAACAGATGGATGGATGGATGAACAGATGGATGGATGGATGAACAGATGGATGGATGGATGAACAGATGGATGGATGGATGGATGGATGAACAGATGGATGGATGGATGAACAGATGGATGGGATGGATGGATGAACAGATGGATGGATGGATGGATGGATGAACAGATGGATGGATGAACAGATGGATGGATGGATGGATGAACAGATGGATGGATGAACAGATGGATGGATGAACAGATGGATGGATGGATGAACAGATGGATGGATGAACAGATGGATGGATGAACAGATGGATGGATGGATGGATGAACAGATGGATGGATGGATGAAAGAATGAACAGATGGATGGATGGATGAACGGATGGATGATGGATGAACAGATGGATGAACGGATGGATGGATGAACAGATGGATGGATGAACAGATGGATGGATGAACGGATGGATGGATGAACGATGGATGGATGAACAGATGGATGGATGAACGGATGGATGGATGAACAGATGGATGGATGGAGTGAACGGATGGATGAACGGATGGTTGATGGATGAACGGATGGATGGATGGATGAACGATGATGAACGATGGTTTGGATGAACAGATGGATGGATGAACGGAGATGGATGATGGATGAACAGATGGATGGATGAACGGATGGATGGATGAACGGATGGAGATGGATGAACGGATGGATGGATGAACAGATGGATGGATGAACGGATGGATGGATGAACGGATGATGGATGAACGAGATGGATAAATGGATGGATGAACAGATGGATGAACAGATGGTTGATGGATGAACGGATGGATGAACAGATGGATGGATGGATGAACAATGGATGGATGAACAATGGATGAACAGATGATAACGGATGGATGGATGAACGGATGGATGGATGAACAGATGGATGGTAAGAATGGATGGATGAACGGATGGATGGATGAACAGATGGATGGATGAACAGATGGTTGGATGAACAGATGGATGGATGAACGGATGGATGAACAGATGGATGAACAGATGGATGAACAGATGGATGAACGGATGGATGGATGAACAGATGGATGAACAGATGGATGGATGAACAGATGGATGGATGAACGGATGGATGAACAGATGGATGAACAGATGGATGAACAGATGGATGGATGGATGAACGATGGATGGATGAACAGATGGATGAACAGATGGATGGATGAACTGGTTGGATGGAGATGGATGGATGAACGGATGGATGGATGAACAGATGGATGGATGAACGGATGGATGGATGAACAGATGGATGGATGAACGGATGGATGGATGAACGGATGGATGGATGAACAGATGGATGGATGAACGGATGGATGGATGAACGGATGGATGGATGAACAGATGGATGGATGAACGGATGGATGAACAGATGGTTGGATGGATGAACGGATGGATGAACAGATGGTTGGATGGATGAACGGATGGATGAACAGATGGTTGGATGGAACAATTGATTGGCAGATGTTTTCTATTCCTGTTTTTTTCATATCGACACCTGGAAAATACTTAAATCATGTTATTTCCCAGTATTTTCTATTATTTTCAATTATTTCAATAATTTTCTATTATTTAAAAAAATTTATATTATTTTCTATTATTTTCTATTATTTTCTATTATTTTCTAGTATTTTCTATTATTTTCTAGTATTTTCTATTATTTAAAATTATTTTCTATTATTTCAATAATTTTGTATTATTTATAAAAATTCTACTATTTTCTATTATTTTCTATTATTTTCTATTATTTTCAATTATTTCAATAATTTTCTATTATTTAAAAAAATATATATTATTTTCTATTATTTTCTATTATTTTCTAGTATTTTCTAGTATTTTCTATTATTTTCTATTATTTCTATTATTTTCTAGTATTTTCTATTATTTTCTAGTATTTTCTATTATTTTCTATTATTTTCTATTATTTAAAAAAATTCTATTATTTTCTATTATTTTCTAGTATTTTCTAGTATTTTCAATTATTTTCTATTATTTTCTAGTATTTTCTATTATTTTCTATTATTTCTATTATTTTCTAGTATTTTCTATTATTTTCTAGTATTTTCTATTATTTTCTATTATTTTCTATTATTTAAAAAAATTCTATTATTTTCTATTATTTTCTAGTATTTTCTAGTATTTTCAATTATTTTCTATTATTTTCTAGTATTTTCTATTATTTTCTATTATTTTCTATTATTTTCTAGTATTTTCTATTATTTCTAGTATTTTCTATTATTTTCTATTATTTTCTATTATTGTCTATTATTTAAAAAAAATTCTATTATTTTCAATTATTTTCTATTATTTTCTAGTATTTTCTAGTATTTAAAATTATTTTCTATTATTTCAATTATTTTCTATTATTTAAAAAAATTCTAGTATTTTCTATTATTTCTATTATTTTCTAGTATTTTCTAGTATTTTCCAGCCTTCTGTACAGGAACCCTGGGGACTCGATTCATGGTAAGTGAAGGATGTTTGTGATTGGGAAGGATGTTGGACAGAAATCTGCTCTTCCTGACTCAGCAGCTCTGGGTAAACGTTGGACTTTATAATTCCTGTAACTCTCTGTGGAATAGATTCAGTTTTAAACAATCACCTCCTCATTACCTGCCAGCCGTCCTTGGCTGTTCTGCGTGGCGTTCAGGTGCCCGAGCATGCCCGGTTATGCCTCTGGAAGAATTTAATTCGTCTCCGATGTTCTGGTATCTGTGGAATGTTTTCCCAACCAGAAGAAGGTGACAGCTTGTTTTATACCTCATTGAGCTCTTTATGCCAAGTCGGGTAAGCAGCAGCAGGGCCGTTCCACTGAAGGAGGGTTGAAAACGTGGGAAACAGAGGCTGAAACCATGAGACTCACAGCGGTGACTCACTAGCACAAACGATCAACGTCAAATCTTGTTAAATACCTTTGGTGCGTTTGTTGGCATTGAATAAGCACAACATGCAGCAATGATATTCTTTACTAAGAACCAAGAATTGTGTTTTAACATGATGATTATACCCAGAAAAATGCAGCTAAAAAGCAATAAAACAGGGCAGGACCAGGTTAGCTGGCTGCTTATCAGCTTCAAGGTGATATAAATAATAAGCATGAAGCAGGATCAGGATTTATAGCCAAACATCTGGACATTTCTCTGATCATTAGCTGGTCAGAAGAAGGTTCCTGCCTCATTTTGTAGGAGGAGCAACAGGAAGCTAGATCCAAGATGGAGGATTTTAGGAAGAATGTGAGTTCAGAGGCCTGGAAGACGAGTTTGGATCATCCATTCATCCATCCATCCATTGATCCGTTCATCCATACATCCATCCATCCATCTGTTTATCCATCCAACCATCCATCCATCTTTTTATCCATCCATCTGTTCATTCATCTGTTCATCCATCCATCCATCCATCTGTTCATCCATCTTATTATCCATCCATCCATCCATCCATCTGTTCATCCATCTTATTATCCATCCATCCATCCATCCATTTATCCATCCATCCATCCATTCATTCATCTGTTCATCCATCTGTTCATCCATTTATACATCCATCCATCCATCTATCCATCTTTTCATCCATCCATCCATCTGTTCATCCATCCATTTATACATCCATCCATCTGTTCATCCATCCATCCATCCATTCATTCATCCATCCATTTATCCATCCATCCGTTTATCCAAACATTCATCCATCCATCTGTTCATCCATCCATCCATCCATTCATCTGTTCATCCATGTTTTTATCCATCCAACCATCCATCCATCCATTCATCCATCTGTTCATCCATCTGTTCATCCATCCATCTGTTCATCCATCTGTTCATCCATCCATCCATCTATCCATCTTTTCATCCATCCATCCATTTATCCATCCATCCATCCATACATCCATTTATCCATCCATACATCCATTTATCCATCCATCCAGCCATCCATTTTTCCATCGATCCATTTATCCATTCATTCATCTATCCATCCATCCATCCATCCATTTATCCATCCATCCATCCATTTATACATCCATCCATCCATCCATCCATCTGTTCATCCATCCATCCGTCCGTCCATCCATCCATCCATTTATACATCCATCCATCCATCCATCTGTTCATCCATCCATTCATTCATCCATCCATTTATCCATCCATCCGTTTATCCAACCATTCATCCATCCATCCATCCATTCATTCATCCATCCATTTATCCATCCATCCGTTTATCCAACCATTCATCCATCCATCCATCCATCCATTTATACATCCATCCATCCATCTGTTCATCCATCCATTCATTCATCCATCCATGTATCCATCCATCCGTTTATCCAACCATTCATCCATCCATCCGTCCTTCCATCCATCCACCTGTTCATCCATCTGTCCATCCATCTATCCATTTATCCATCCATCCATCTGTTCATCCATCCGTCCGTCCATCATTTCCTTTGGCTAAATAATGAATTTGTATTGAATAAAATCAGACCTAAGAGGAAGCGTTTGTGCTGCAGTGTGTCTGACGTTGGAGCTTTACATCCCCACAGTGAGGAGGAGGATTAACATGTCCTCTCAGCCTTGGTTGTGGCCAGTATTTAAACAGATGTAACTCAGCTGGATCAAAATGTGGGGCAGCTCGTGAGGAAACAAGCGATAATCCCAACGTCGTTGGGCACATGGTGGCATCTTTGTAGGGAGCATCTCCTTCATAATCTTACAGATAAATCACAGCCAACGGGCCTCCACCTCATGAACAAGTTCTCAAATTCACGATTTTCACGTTTCTAATTTGAGAATACACCTAATCTCCCAAGAAACGAAACAGAGCTAACTCTCTGTCAGGTTCTTTATCATATCCAAGTACAGATCCCCCAGCCTGTCTGTTTTACCCTCCCATGGCCCTCTGGTTCTCACTGCAGGGGGACATTCCTCAATCCTCGGCCTCCGGCATGTAGTAAATCTGCTCCGAGAGAGACCTACACCCTCCACTCTGCCAGCAGCCCTCCTCCAGGCCGGACACGAAGCTTTTCCTCTATTCTTAACCTCTCATTTTCTTTCCGTCTCCCTGTAGCGGCCTGCGGCGCAGAGCCGAATATCCTACAAGGGCGTTTGGGGCCTGCGGAGAGCGGCGTGCCCCGGGGTTGAGCTGAGGTGAAAGTGCAGCTGTAAAAAGGTGTTAATGAGACAAGCTCCACTCAGCACCACTCAGCTGCACTCCCGTCTTGTTTCCGCATATCTCTGGAGCTCTTGGCAGCCATTCCCCGCTTTCTGGCCTTGCACACCTGGACCCCGAGGTTGCAGAACATCAGCAAACACTTGCACAGACTTGCATCTGATCGTTATATTATTTTGAGCCTTTTTTTTTTCTTTTTTTTTTATAGAGGCCGTATGGAAACGCTTAGAAAAACAGGAGGAATCCTCGCAGGCAGAAGCCGGTTGAAAGTAGAGACAGTTTATGCCTTTGGGTTTTACTAAAAAGCTTCAGGGTTTGGCTTCAGATCCCAGGAGTCTAAGAAGAGGACATATTCTGTGTCAAAAGGCACTTTTTTCATCCGCACAGACAGAAATCACAAATGGCGTCCCCCAGGGCTCCATCTTGGGGACTCTTCTATTTAATATCTACACGCTCCTACAAACCAGAATTATAACAACCAGAGGTTCGGGGGTAACTAGTTACATATACTCAGTTACATTTACTTGAGTAACTTTTTGGATAAAATATACTTTTAAAAGTAGTTTTACTGCACCAAACTTTTTATCTCTGCTTGACTAATATTATTTTGAACTGTTGTTACTCTTACTTAAGTAAAATTTCTGGATGGTCGGAGGAACTTTACTTAATGAAAAAACAAGCACATTCAAACAAAAAATACACCTACAGTTTGTTTAATGAGACCATCTGTTTCTAGACAAATTTTCCTTTTTTAATATAATTTTCTGTCTGTTGAGCCTGTTGTATTTTAAGGTCAAGTGAAAACACCAGGGATGCACCAATACCGATACTGTTCTAATATACTCGTATTAGTATACGTGAGCAGATACTTAAAATGAGGAAACTGCAATAAAAGATTAATTTTTTTGTCTCGTACAAGTATCGGCATTGGTACTCGGTATCAGCAAGTATCGGTATCGTATCGGTTTGATAAAATTGGTGTCGTTGCAACCCTAAAGTATACAGTAAAGACCAAGAATTGACACTTTTTATCTCATTTTGAAAGATATATTTATATTATCTACTTTAAGTGTTGGTATGATGTTGGGAAAAATACATTAGAAAATTGTTTATCCTGCTTAAAATTTGCTATTTCGTAATTATTTGACTTGTGTATGAGTTTGAGTTTATTTATCTACAACAGGGACAATACATATTGATGAACATGTGCGTGTAAATACGCAAGATTATAAACTATGGTTAATTTAGACTAATTGGAGATTAAAAGTCTTATTAATTATTTAAACCCGTTTCTAAAATAATGTAAAAACATGTTTTCCACAATGCCAAATAATTTGTGCTTAAACATTAAAGTGCTAAAAGCATTGCTTTTAATTAAACCTTTTCTTGAACTCTAGTAAAAAAAAAAAAACTCCCGTTGGGCAGAGAATGTATAGAAGCTAATAAATAGTGTCATTTGTTATAAAATTAAACATTTACCACCAAGCTACATTTCTGTTTTTGTGTAGGCTAACTATTTAGATTTAAACTAAATATTAAGTAAGCACACTAAACTGGCTAAATATTTAATTGACGAGCTAAATATATCCATTTTAAACTCAATATTTAGATAATAAATTAAACTTTTTTTTCAAACTAACTATTTAGCTTGCTAGCTAATTATTTAGAATCAAACCAACTATTTAGTTTAAAGCAAAAATGTAAGCTAGTGCGCTACACTGGCTAGCTAAATATGTAGCTTCAAAGTCAATATTTTACTCAAACCTATATATTTAACTAATATGCAAATTGCTGAGAAGTGGACTGTCAGAATAAAAGCTGGGTCTGGCTCACCTCCTGATAAACTTTTTGCTGTTGGAGTTAATGTTGCTATAAATTTATCAGTAAACATTTGTAGCCCATAGCTGTTAAAACGTTAAAGACGTGACGTCCAGACCCACCGGAGGTTTGTATAGAGATTTTCATTATTCAGCTTTGTTTTTTGTGGTACACTGTGAACTACTGGCAAGTAAGTTAGCATACTGGCTTAATATTTAGCTCTGAACTAAAGGTTCAGATCGATGCCAAATATTTAGCCAGCTAGCTTAGCTAATGTAGTATCGAGTTCAAAGTTAAATATTTACTTCATCAACAAAAATTTAATTGACAAGCTAAATATTTAACTTTTACACTAAATATTTAGTTAATAAATTAAACATTTTGTTTCAAACTAACTATTTAGCTTGATGGCTAATTATTTAGGTTTAAACCAACTACTTAGTTTAAAGCAAAATTTTAAGCTAGTGCGCTAAACTGGCTAGCTAAATATGTAGCTTCGAAATCAATATAGCCTACTCAAACCTATATATTTAGCTAATATGCAAATTCACTTGCTGAGAAGTGGACTATTAAAATAAAAGCTGGGTCTTGTTCACTTCCTGATAAACTTTTGTTGGTGTAGTTAATGTTGATGGAAATTTATCAGTGAACATCTAAATACCGTTAAAATAAATAATATATATAAATGAAATAGCAGTTAAACGTCTCAATCTAAGTTTTAAGCTAAAATATTGGACATGTCGGGAGGAAATAAACAATGATAGAGACGTGACGTCCAGAATCAACAGAGGCTTATAGAGAATTTCAATATCAAGCTTCTATTTACGTGGTCCACTTTGAACTACTGGCAAGTAAGTTAGCAATCTGGCTAAATATTTAGCTCTGAACTAAAGTTTTACATCGATGCCAAATGTTTAGCACGCTGGCTTAGCAAGATAAGCATTTAATTCAACATTAAATATTTACTTAGTCAAAAACGTATTAATTGATAAGCTAAATATTTAAATTTTAAACTCAATATTTGGTTAATAAATTAAACATTTTGCTCCAAACTAAATATTTAGCTTTCTAGCAAATTATTTAGATTCAAACCAACTACTTAGTTTAAAGCTAAATTTTAAGCTAGTGTGCTAAACTGGCTAGCTAAATATGTAGCTTCAAAATCAATATAGCCTACTCAAACCTAAATATTTAGCTAATATGCAAATTCACTTTCCTAGAAGTGGACTGTTAAAATAAAAGCTGGATCTTGTTCACTTCCTGATAAACTTTTGATATTGCAGTTAATGTTGCTGTAAAACTATCAGTAAAGATCTAAATGCCGTTAAAATAAATAATACAAATAAATAAAATAGCCGTTAAAACGTCTCAATCTACGTTTTAAGCCAAAATATCGAACATGTAGGGACGAAATAAAAGATAATAAAGACGTGACGTCCAGACCCAACAGAGGTTTATAAGAGATTTTCACTATTCTGCTTTTATTTTTGTAGTCCACTGTGAACTACTGGCAAGTAAGTTAGCATACTGGCTAAATATTTAGCTCTGAACTAAAGGTTCAGATCGATGCCAAATATTTAGCCAGCTAGCTTAGCTAACGAAGTATCTAGTTCAAAGTTAAATATTTACTTCATCAACAAAATGTTTAATTGACAAGCTAAATATTTAAATTTTAATAAATTAAACATTTATTAACCAAACTAAATGTTTAGCTTTCTAGCTATTTATTTAGATTCAAACCAACTATTTTGCTTAAAACAAAATTTTAAGCTAGTGCACTAAACTGACTAGCTAAGTGTGTAGCTTTGAAATAAATGTTTTACTCAAACCTGCATATTTAGCTGATATGCTTAATATATAGCTTTTATGGTGCTGGTGCATCACTGTTGCTGTAAATCCGTTGTAATTGTTGGTTTAGCTCGCTAACTAAATATTTAGCTGTAAACTGTGGTATTTACACATTAATAAATAACATGGACGCATTTACAACTTTGAACAATAAACCCCCATTTACTTATCCTACAACGGGGTAAATAACCCAAATTATTGCTGTTAACTTTTGACTGTGTAACAATACAAACAGCACCACCTGCTAATACCTTGGTTAGCTAACACATTGTCAACTCCAAATAGCAGCTGCCACATGTACACATTTTTTTTTAATGTGCATAATTTTAAAGTAAAATAATTTATGTTTTTATTGCAAACAGAAATGTGTGAAGGGGTGTGTATTGGAGTTGAAGACCCCCTTTCCTTTCGTACCCTAAATAAAATGTTCGGGTTCTAGTCTCAGAGGGTCTGTAGATAACATTAAAGAGCGAAGCTTTAGATGGTGTTGGTCCATCACATAAAACCAAATAAATTACTTTTTCAAAGTGCTGTAAACTTCACATGCAGAAAAAGTGTAACTACCCATTTAAGCTGCTGCGATTAGCCAGTGCTACATGTCTTTGGTGCATAGGGGAAACCAGAACCACTGAAGGGAGCAGGGACAACATGCAAACTCCCCACAGAAAGAGCCCACGAAGGCTGATGTATGCAGTAATGCTCAGAAACGACGCAGCGCTTTCCACAAAACCGCATCTCACATTAGCTACTCTCTACTTCATGACCAAGACAAATCTCTGCGATTTACAGAGGAATGCATCGAATCCACACCCAAACCATGAGCTGCATGTGAAAAAAATAAATAAAAAATGCTATGGTGCAAGCCTGTATACCCAGCATCGCTGCAGCATTTCTGGCAGCCATGCAGGGCATACAACCACCAAAAAGCTCTGCTGTCATGTTCCACTGCCAAGCCATAATAACAGCAATAAGGTTGGGGAGGCTCGCTAACCTTAATCCAGGAATTATACTGAGGCACCAGGGAGTGGAGGATGTGCTGCTTCGCAAACTTGTACATAGAAGCTGGAATTAAACGTTCACCACAGGAGGGGGAGGCAGGGAGAGAGGTGGTTATTAATGCAGCTCATACAGAAAGAGTCTGCATATATATGCAGCCTGCTCAACATGCCGTTTAAAGCAGAGTCTCTGCCTCCCCCGTGTGGCTATGATGCGTTACTTCTACTTCTACTGATAAAACCAGACAGAAGGGAATATAATCTCCTGAAACATTACAAGCAGAAAGGATTAAGACTTATTTTACAGATATTTATTGCTGCACTGCAGCACATATGACACACACATGCCTCTATCCCGTAATAGACCACCGCCAGCATCTTTCTTCCGCATTTCTCGCTGTTTTGGCGTGATTTTTTTGAATCTGACTTTTATCCCACGCATTGAAAACATTACTAAAATAGGTTTTTCATCACTCTCCAGGATTAAATGTCACAGAAGGAGCTTGAGAAACCGATCCATGTGTTCGTCTTTAGTCGGATTGATTACTGCAACAGCGTCGTCACGGGTCTACCTAAAAAGTCCCTTTTTCAAGTTTTTGAGTGCATTTCAGGGCCGTGCAGAAACCTTTAGAGGGCCAGGTGCTCAAAGTTTAAAAGAAGGGAAACGCAGAGCAATATTTTAGTACCGTTTACTACAATATCCTGAATAACAACAACCAATATCCTGCAAGAATGTAATAGAGAGTTTTGTGTCTGATGGCGGACAACGTTGAAGAGACTCTGCTGCTGGATTGTATGACCATAAACAATAAAAAGACAATAGGACAGCTGGTTTATCAAATTGTGGTTCCTGTTGTTTTCTATCATGGAAAGTGCTCAAGATTAAATCAGTAAGTAAAACCGTGTGAAATAAATGTCTGCATGAATAAAAAATAGACAAATATATAAGGTCAAGGTCAAATTTATTTATAAAGCATATTTCCAACAGAGACACTGTCGAAAGTGCTTCACAGAATTGCGGAAACATGAAGACAAATCAACAATAAAAGCAACGTAAATTAAAAGGACATAAAAAAACAATAAAGTCAAAGAAATACTAAAATAACATTCTTAAAGTTAGATCTGATTAAAAGCCAAATCGTAAAAATGTGTTTTTAATAAAATTTCAAAAGAAATCAAGGCCTTAGCAGACCAAATATTAAAAAGAATATATTATTGAGTCTATTGGTGTAAAGATATCGAGGTTTGCTAAAGACAGAATCCACGCGAACCTGTCTCTAAACAGGAAAAACCAACAAAAAAGACATTTTTATGATAAAAGGTTACAAATCAAATACTGTATAATGTGCTTAAAATGTTCATGAGAGTGTTTAATATTCCTCTAAGAGAAAGTTACAAATTGTTGAAGTGAACCAAGTCATGCTGATAAAACAGGATCATGCAGAAACGTTCATGGAGCACAAACATATTTAAATGCTAACAATATTTCAGTAAACAGAGGCTTACACGAGTATTCACACCCCTTAAACCTTTCACATCACTTTAAAACAAAAAACTTCTTTTTATTTTTATCAGACAGACAAGTAGAAAGTAGTGCACAATGGTGCAGTGAAGCAAAGCCCGATTCAAATTCAAGTGCAGTGTAAAGTTTTAACCTGGAGAGGGCACTCCACTAATAGCTTTTGGTACAAAAATAATATATTTTTTATAACATGCCAAAAACAATGACCAGACATGTAGACAGCAGTATTAGACACTCGTTTATACATTTTATCAGCAAAAAAGTGGATTTTTGGGGTGAGTTGCACTTTAAGGAAGTAGCTGAGAAACATTTACATGTCACCAGACCCAGCTTTTATTTTGGTGGTCCACTTCCGCCTATTGGTGTGTAAATTATCATATTAGCAACAACAACAAAACAAACTTAGCTGTAAGCTAGTTTGAAGCTAAATGTTTATTCAGGCAGTTTAGCTTGCAAGCTAAATATTTTGCTAGCTGGCCAAAAAAGTCTTTAGTCTGAAGTGAATTCTCTTGTTTGTAAACTAAATATTTAGTAGGGAAAAATAAATGTTGAGGTTGGTTCCTGGTTCCGGAGCCAATCAGAAGTGAGTCCACACGGTTGCCAAGTCTTCAACACGAAACACTGCGCCGTCATTTGTGATCTGACACCGACCGCGCTAACCGCTAACTTTCAGCTAATCATGCTAACAGTAAAATAGTAGCCTTTAAAAATATATCAAGCTACTTTTTTTAAAATACCATCAAATCGATGTTGTGGTGAAATGCAGGGTCTTATGGGGCCTTAAGCAGATTCTGACTCAATGGCGCCCCCTTTCTGTTAACACCACTACCCACAATAACAGTGTTTCAATCAGGATTCGGTCTAATCTAGAAAAGTAGGCGGAGTTTATTTGGCTGATCCTAAAATCAATCAGAGGTAACTTATTATTATCTGAGACAATTTGAAGCTCATACAAAACAGAACATTAAAACTAAAGCATAACATAACAAACAATGAATATTAAAAAGTCATTTAATTTTTTTAAATCTAATTAAAATAGTTTCTATATTAAAAGGTACAGTATATATGAGGCTCCCAGTCAGACAAGGATGAGCCTTATTGGTGGTTTTAGCTGCTTCCTTTATTGAACCTTGTCCTTTTTTATTCCAAGCTTTAACCAACGTAAGAGCTGAAAGAAAGAACATGAAAGAAAAGAATAAAGTGTCACTTTTCCATCTCTATTAATCCAAATTATGTTAACTTATAAGAAACAAGAAGACAAACACCATTGAACATTTGTTTTGCCTTGTTGCTCCTTTCTGACGGCTTCTAAACCTTTAAACTTTCTATTTAACCATGATTTTCTTTGGGCTTTGCAGAGTTTCTTGCGTCTGGGTAACCATACATGTGTCCTTCAAAATAAAATACCTACGAATTTGAGTTATATTCCCGTTTTCACCAATTTTAACATCTGTAGTCTCTGAGTAATTTCAGCTTTTATGGGGGGCCCTAAGCAACAGTTAAGTTCCCTTATGCACTGGGCCGGTTCTGGTGAAATACCTGATTAGAGAGGACTACTTTGTTTTTCTTCAAGGAGTGCAGTACCCCAATTTGACCACAAGATGCCAACATTACATATTGTACCTTTCCGTTTTTATTCGTAAAACTGTTTTACAAGCAGCCTTTAAGTTGATCGAGTCTCTTTACAACGCCGTCTCCACACATGATGAGCCTCTCCTGGTGTAATAACGACTTCTGTCCTCCCCGGACTCAGACCAGTGCACGATAAGAGCGGGGAAGAAGCGGGCGTCTCTGTACGTTGGCGGACTGACGCTGAGCACCGGCTGGCTGGAGTCGGACCTGCAACCCTGCTCGTCCAGGCGGCAGGGGTCCGACAAGCTGCTGCTCCGGCTCCTCCACGGCGCCACGGTGCGGCGGGAGCCGAACACGCGGCGCAGGGAGACGTGGGACGTGTCCGAGGAGAGGTGGGACAGCAGCAGCACACCACGGCAGGAGAAGCCAGAGGAGCAGCTGGAGCTGGCCGTGGTCGTCCTCCTGCCTCCTGCGGCCGCCGCTGCCCGGCCGCGGTCCTGGCTCTGGAGCGCGCCGTAGTTCTGAGCGCTACCGTCCAGCACGAAGCAAGTGGAGGAGGATGAGCTCTGTAGGGAGTTGGGGGTCCACGTGTTGGTGCTTAGGAGCATGGCCTCCGAGTAGCTGGGAATCAGCCGGCGGTTGCAGCGTATGTGCCGCTCCATCTCGGTGCTGTCCAGCGTGTCCGCTCTGGGGAGATTCGCCCCGTCGTTCAGAGGAGACGGGCTGCTGCAGACGTGCTCCAACCCAAACAGCTTCTCCACTCTGTAATCCACGTATGCGGTACGGTACTCGATGAAGACTCTCAGAGGCCAGGAGAGCATGAGCAGCGCGGCCAGCCAGAACGCAACCTGAGACGTGTACCACGGCATCCTGTCTGGGTCCGCACAGGCGACCATGTGCTCCCTGAAGTCCACGTCCCTCAGCTGCATCCCCTCCCGCGCCTCCATGTAATCGTCCAGACCTTCTACTTCGGAGAAGAACCTGGATCTCTGGTTGAGGTAGTCGTTCTCTGGGTCGGCCTCCGTGAAGCTGAAACATTTGGTGAAGCGCAGGCGAGTCGTCGGGTGTCCCTCCAGGCCGGCAAGCTCCCGTGAGACGTCCGTCATCCCACAGAGGGCGTAGTCGAACTCTCCCTCGGCCACGTGGGTGTTGACCCGCTCGTGGTACGCCTGCGTGGTGGTGTAGGCGTCCCCGTTGCGGTTCCTCGTCACCTGTCGAGTCCGTCTAACGAAGTGGTAGCTGATTGCCTTCCACCATATTGACGGCCGGGCCTGTCGCATCCGCAGCACCCGCTCGTAGACGCTGTCCACGTCCGCTTTGGACCGCAGCTCATCGCGGGCCACGCAGTGCCAGCACTCCACCATGTACGCCGCGTAGATCAGGAGCAGGAAGGCGAGGGGGATGTAGAGGTAGCCATCCGAGCACGGGCTGTCGTGGTAGATCATGGAGTGTCCTCCGAAAGCCTTCCCGGGAGGACCGCGCAGGGCGGGGACGGACGAGGTGAGGGCAGAGCTGAAGCTGATCTTGGTGACCCGGGTCAGCTGACACCAGGCCACCGCAGCCAGGCAGGTGTACATGAGGACGGAGAGCAGCAGGCAGCGCCAGTTTGACTCTCGGCAGACGCAAGCACCCAAGGACTGCTGGACCGGACGCTGCTGCAGAGACAAACCGGCAGTAATGAGAAAACAGCACTTAAGGCGATGAAACACGCCACTGAATCCCCCGGCATGCAGCAGGAATTCAAATGACTCCAGCTAAACTATAAATTACAGCGAGGCTCGGAACCAAAGAGCGACGTAAATCAGACTGGAGAGAGCTCAGCAGATTTAACCAGAACCACCATAAGAATCGGACGGGAGATAAAAGTATTTAGTTTGGAGTTAAATGTTTAATTTATAAACTAAATATTAAGGTGGGAGCTGCACATTTTACTGATAAACTAAACATTTAGCTTGCTAACTAAATATTTAACTTATAGCTGTGATATTTATGAATGTACAAATAACCCCCATATTGTATCTTATGACAGGCTAACTAACCCAAATTATTTATGTTAATGTTTGTCTGTGTAACTTTACAACCACGCCCTCATATTCTCATTCATCAAACTCAGAGGTGATTAGTAGTTTTAATAGTAAAGGACTAAAAGCAACTGGTAGGGTGGGTATGAAGTCAGTTTGAAAATGTATAAACAGATACTAAAGCTATTCAAATAAATTTTAGTTTTGATTTTATTGTAAAAAAAATTATGACCGGCCTACTTAAAGTAGACCATTACTGAGAAGTGAAAATAAAACTACACAAGTTTTATTTTATTTTTTTTTGTTTTTAAACAAACAAAAATCTGAAGAACCACTTTTCTCTGCAGGTCTTTTGGGTTTTTCCTCCACCCGCTTTGTGTTAGGTTATAGGTGGCTGCATTTATTTTATTTAGGAGCAACAAAGTAATGGGAGATGGATAAAAATACATACATATTAAAGTTTATTTGTAAAGAAAACGACAAGCATCATTATGTTTTACTTCCTGTTGGTCTGCTAAATAAAATACAGTGTAGTTAGTCTTTCTTAAGCGTTCAAAAATAAAGTTAATATACTTGCTGGGCACTTCATCAAGTTAAGATAAACTGTTATGAGTTAAAGAAATGTAACAAATATTTATGTCAGGAGTCTGGGGTTTGGTTTGTGTGGTGGTGTCTATCTCTTTTGCCTTTCCAAAGGTTGTCCACTAGAGGGCAGAGGCTCCAGCTCTGATGGATGGAAGCCTGCAGGAGTGTTTTTGTCCACTTGCAAATCATTTGGACTGCAGGAGGATAAAGGGAGCTGGCAGTCAGTCATTCCTTGCCTGAGTGTTTACCGAATTATTTCCCTGATTTCTCTTGCCCTCCGACCCCCGCTCTTTTTTCAGCTATTACTACTTTTTAATGTGCGGTAACATATTTTTCTAGCCGTCTTTAAACGCACCTTAAGTGCTAACATGCTAAGGCAGGCATCTGGATCAAAGACAGGTGCTGCAGAGCAGCTTGTTAAGCAGACTAGCCAGACGCAGCAATAGGCAAAAAACTTTGCAGAGTTTTCCAAACAAGGTGTAAGTTGAGCTTTGCTGTTGCATGCAGGTAATAGATAAATGAGAGCAAGTTAATACATGCAAATATATCGTTTAAGTTAGTTAACAATACTAATATTACTTACATTAAATAACTTGCTAGTTAGTTCATGCTTGGAGTAAACCCAGTTCTTTTTAATTTCTGTGCAGAACTTTTGCACTATTGCTATCCGCATATTTGAGATAAATTGTTATTGTCCTTCTTAATAGAAAGATCAGAGACAGGGAGGAGATGTGAGGCCAGCAGATGCAGCTGGGAGGACATTACTGATAGAAACCAGACAGGTTTATAACCAGGCGGAGTTAAAACTGATACTTTTTTGTCTGTATTTTGTTAGGTAAAACAGAAGTGATGCACAGCTGAAACTTGAAAAATTTGAATGTTGTGCAAAAGTTAATTAATTTTAGCAATTCAACGAAAATATGAAACTAATATACAGCCTCATTACATCTAAAGTGAGATATTTCAAACCTTTGTTATAATCAAAAGTTTAGAAAATGTGAATATTACAGAAAAATCAATAGAACTAGGACTTTAAACAGACACATTTAAAAACTCAGTAGTTGGTTAGGGTCCATTTTGCGTCACTTTCTGCCTCAATGAAGCGTAGCATGGATGCTTTCAGCCTGCATTGTTGAGGTGTTATGGAAGACTAGTGTTTACTGGTAGGCTATTAGATGGCTATTGAGCCTTTTCAAAATATATAAATTTTCTGAGATTTTGAATTTGAGGTTTTCATAATCTGTAAACCATAATCATCATAATTACAACAAAAAGTTGAGTTTTTATCATATTTAAGTTTCACCTTTTAAGTTGGATCACTGAAATAAAGGAACTTTTTGCACGATATTCAAAGTTTCACCTGTAAATCAGTTCGGTAGCCTGAACAAAACGTTTATTCTGTCATGATTGCGTTTTTTATTGCGATTTGCCGAATCCAGTGCGTAAACTTTAAGCATCTTTCTTTACCCTGTAGTTTAATCTTTCCAGATTGTCTCCAACGTTTAATTGAGTGACATTTGAGTTTAGTTGTTTGTTCCTGCTGATCAAGGGGGGAGCCCATCACTATTAATTTGATAAATAGTTGTAATAACGTAAAGATAATTAATAAGTTTGTGCACGAACCATTATTAATACTGCCGATAACTAAAACACTTATTGTACAACAGTGATTTAAGTTTGATTAAATGTGAGAAGATGATAAATAACTCAATAGGGAATCTAAGTTTCCTCCCCTTCCGGTTGGCCCATTGGTCCTCTGGTGGAAATAAAAGTGAATGAAAGTCAGCTTTACGCTCTTAATCGCATTGCTGTACCTCAATTTAAATGATAATGTGAGTATTCAACTGTGTTTTTCTGGATATTCGGGATTTTACTTTGAACATTTATGTAAATACATTTATTTTCTGTGGATGTTCGTGCACACCAACATATTTTGTCTTGTATTTAAACACCTAAAAAGGTCTTGAAAAGTCCCAGTGAGTTTAGTCGCGGCTCCTGGACTGAATTGCAGAGATGACTGACGCGGGTGACATCCCAGCGGCTCTGGTAGCGCAGTAATGGATGGCGGGTTGTCACCGTAAATCCTCTCACTGCATAACCCACCAGAGGCAGTCAGCAACTATAAACCTCATGTGGACGAATGCCACGGCAGGAGATGATAGCCAGCAGTGACAGCTCTAAACGACGGCAGTAAACTCTGCTGTCTTTAGTTTGGCTGCTGCATCACGGTCTTTGCTGAACGGGACCGTTTCATCCGTCAACATTACTGCAAATGTGCCGGGTTTTTTTTGTTGCTTCTGGTGGTTTAACTAAAAGGTCTGCAGATAAAGCAGAAAGACGTGGATGGGGCTTTAATGGTTTGGATTGGAATGAAAACAGTTCACAAAGTTACGTTTTTTTTTTGGGGGGGGGGGTCGGCCATTCAGAGAACCTCTGCACCAGTTTTGCTCGACTTTTTTTTATTTTTTTTAATAGAAAGTCTCTGTGAGCGTTAATTGTCTAGTTTTAATACAGATTCTTCATTAGATTAAGGTGTGGACTTTGAGCATCTATGGCTGGAAGGTGAACCTCCATTTACAATTTACAAATTTCAAAATACTCCTGCTAGTTTATAAATCATTGAACGGTGTAGCACCAAAGTATGTTGGAGATCTGTTGTCACTATACCAACCCAGCAGACCAATCAGGTCCTCCATCTGTAGCCTACTAAACATTCTTAGAATCAGAACCAAACAGGGAGAAGCAGATTTCAGCTTCTATGCTCCACAAATCTGGAACAAACTTCCAGAAGAATGCAAAAATGCTTTTAAATCAAAGATTAAAACTCTACTATTCAGAGCTGCCTTTCAGCCCTAAACTGTGCTTTCTGATCACTATTTGATTCTCATGGTTTCATTTTTATTCTTATTTCCTTTTTCACCAATTGTGTTTTATCCCTACTAAAATATTCACATCCTATTAGATTTGGATTTGGAATAATTTCCATTCAATCGAGAAGTTTGTTTCTGATCAAAAATAAAATGTATAGCATTTTCCTTATATTTTTAAATATTATTTTCAAATGATTTAAACCCTTGTAAAAGCTGAGAAGCTTTTTGCTCCTGATAATATATCCTTAGTGATGAGCTTCATGGTTTTAAAGTTGGAAAGCCTCCTTACCGTCGCTCTATTCTTCAGCTCCCTCCGCAGAGATTCTAGTCTAAAACATTGGAAATAATTGTGCAATTAAAATATTACTTGCGTTTTAGACCTACAAGGGTGATTGTAAAACAGTTGAACAAAATAAAAAAATGTTGGAGTAAATTTCCACCCCCAAAAAACTCAGAAATTCAGAGATTAAAGTCACATAATTTGCAGAAAAAATATGTCTGATGTCAAAAAGTAGCAAAATTACCAGTAAAAATTTGGAATTTTTTTAGATTAATTGTGCATATTTTGCAGGAAAAAAAATTTCTGTCACAAAAGTCGTGAAATTACGAGTTAAAAGAAAGACATTTTGAGATTAATTTCAGATATTTTCTAGTTGAAAGGTAGGAAAATTGCGAGAAAAGATAAGAAATTTCTATGACTAAACACATATTTTTTCTGACTTTACAGTGTCAGAAATATCTTAGCTATAAAAAAAAATGTATGCCTTTAATCATAGAAATTTCTTATTTTTTTCTTGCAAATCTTCTACTTTTTCCTCGAAAATATCTTAAATTAATCACACAATTTTTTTGTCTTTCAACTCGTAATTTTACGACTTTTGGGACGGAGAATTTCCGAGTTTTTTTTCTGGAAAATATGCGACTTCAATATTAGAATTTCTGAATTTTTTTGGGTGGAGATTTACTCCAAAATATTTTTATTTGGTTACAATGACCCTCGTAGGATCGATTTTGGTTTAAAGTTATATAAAACAGAACGTCATTGCCGGTTTATGCTACAGACTTTAAATAAGGAATCAGTTAAAAACATTAGAATAACTTGAAGATAAGACGAGGGAGACATTTTCTACAACCAGGTATGGATTCAGAGAGGCTTTAGAAAGCGGATGCACCTACCACTTCCGGAACAGGTGAGTCTTCCTCCTGCTCCTCTTGCTCAGCATCACCGCTGGTGTCTTCTGTGAAGTCCTGGTCTGAGGAAAGCATGCTGCTGCTGCTGCTGCTGCACGGCTCTGCATGTTAGACGGTGGTCCGAAGCTCATGCATCCCGGTTCCCTTGCTTCCCTGCAGGGATTCCTCCGTTTGCATCCCGTTTCTGTGTCCCCCTCAGTCCCACGTCAGGTTCTGGTCCTGCAGACCGCTGCTGCAGCGGTGCGGTGCCGCCGGAGTCCCGCGGTGCTCCCGGCTGGCGGGGCGGAGGGGGGCGGAGTTCAGCAGGGAGTTCACCGCAGCAGAGACAGCAGAGGTTCACCATGGTGCCGACGGAGACGCAGCAGGGCGCGGTCCGATTAAAAGACGCATCCGTTGGCAGAAAACACCCCACCCGGCAAACATTTGGACGTTGAATGACGGTTCAAACGACGTCAGTCCGAGACGTCCCGTCATGGTTGCAAAATAGTTTCAAAATGAAAGATGAACCGACGTCTGGCCGTGAACTCCACGTCTTTTCTGCGCATCCCTCGACGTCAGAATTACTCTTCCTCTTAAAGTTTAAAAGGTGCTTTTCTAAGACGGAGTATCAGGGCCATTGTAAACAAAATATTTCCACCCAAAGAAACTCAGAAATTCTGTCACAAAAGTCATAAAATTACGAGTTAAAAGACAGAAATGTTGAGATGAATTTCAGATATTTTCAAGAAAAAGAAAAAACACGTAACTCTTTGGTGTAAAAAATTTGCTACAAGGGCGGTTTTACAATAGAGTATTAGGGCCATTGTAAACAAATTAAAAATATTTTGGAGTCAATTTCCACCCAAAAAAAACTCAGAAATTCAGAGATTAAAGTCACATATTTTCCAGAAAAAAAACTATATCTCCAATGTCAAAAAGTAGCAAAATTACTAGTAAAAACTCAGAATTTCTTAGATTAATTGTGCATATTTTCCAGAGAAAAAAATATGTCACAAATGTCTATGATTAAATGCATATTTTTTTAATTTTAAAATTTTCTGACTTTACAGTGTCAGAAATATCTTAGTTATAGAAAATGTATGCCTTTAATCATAGAAAGTTTTTCTTGCAAATGTTCTACTTTTCTACATTAGAAAATTACACATGTAACTCTGATGTAGAAAATTTGCTAGAAAAAAAACTAAGAAATTTCTTTGATTGAAGGCATATATTTTTATTTTAAAATTTTCGGACTTTAAAATGTCTTCGTTTAGATATCAAAAATTAATGCCTTTAATCATAGAAATTTCCTAATTTTGTTTTCTTCCTTCCTACATCATAAAATTATGTTTTTCTTTGTAAATATCTGAAATTAATCTAAAAAATTATGTCTTTTAACTTGTAATTATACGATTTTTGTGTTTTTTTTCCTGGAAAATATGTGCAATTAATCTCAGAAATTCTGAGTTTTTACTAGATTCTACATCCAGATTAACCAAAAACATGTTGATAACTTTGTTAAGTCTCTGATGGAAGATCCACCAATTCTGGACACTTGCTGGACACAAATGTGCAGCCAATTGGAATAATGCTTTACATTAGCAATCTCGAAGTGCTACAAAGGATTTCGGCCAAATATTTTTTTTAAATAAAAAAGTAGTCTATAAAAAATTTCAGGTAGGTGACTTTGACTGTATCATTCAATTTTCTTTATACTCCGGTATCGTTTAGCCTATAACGTTAGCTAATGTTAGCATCGAAATGTAGGCCTATGCCTTTAATCATAGAATTATTTTGGGGTTTTTTTCTTGCTAATTCAGATAATTGCGCTGTTTTTCCTAGAAAATATCTGAGATTAATCAAAAAATTTCTCGCTTTTAACTTTTTTATGACTTTTGTGATGGAGAATTTCTGAGTTTTTTTCTGTAAAAAAATTGCAATAAATCTAAGAAAATACGATTTTTTTTACTCGTAATTTTGCTACTTATCGACGCCAGAGAATTCCCGATTTTTTTTGTGACTTTAATCTCGGAATTTCAGAGTTTTTTCAGAGTTTACTATTTTTTTTTTTTTTTTTTTATTTAACAAATTTTTTACAGCAAAGAATATACAAAATCTCTTGAAGGGAGATATAAATGAACAACAAACAGCAGTTCGATAAAACAACGTTATGACAAGGAAAAAAAAAGAATAAAAGTAAGAATAAAATAAATAAAAAAATAAAAAAAAGGCCCTTTAGTCCAACAGTTAAGCCAAAGCGAATGCCATAAATTTTCTTCAGTCATCATACTCTTATAGTAAAGTTACATGGAAGCTTTACAAATCAGAATGACAAATATTCATAGACATCTTCACATAGAGAGTAAATTATATTACTTGAGTCTTTCAGTAGTTTCAGAGAAGCAAAAAAATTCCCTCAGTTCAATTTTAAACACGATTAGGGATGGATTTTTGTCATTTACTTTTATGAATATAGTATTTGCCCATAATTATTATGATATTGCAAAGTCTGAAAAGTTATTTCGGAAGGTCATCATTACCAAATAGAATTTGCTGTAAGTTTTGATGTGTAATTTTCCTCATTTTTGTTTTCAGCCAATTTACAACGTCTTGCCAAAAAGCTCTTATCACTGAACAAGAGAAAAACAAATGTTCAGTCGTCTCTTCTTCCTTGGAGCAGAAACACACATGGCTCCACCACAAAGCCAAATCTTTTTTTTGAGCATTACTGCTGTTGGCTAGTAACCATTTATTATTTTGAATTGCAATTCTTTGACTTTAGGAGGTATTGGCCATTTCATAAACTTAATATATTTGTTAGTTATCTTATCACTATAGTGTCTTATTTTTTCATTTTGTTTAAAATTATGAAATAGCTTGGATTTAAATATTTTACAGATATAGTTATTGTTGCATTTTTTGCTATTTAAGGGAATTTGGTTTAAATGTAGTTTGGAATATTGTAAATAATTTTGTATCAAGTTTAATAAAGTTTTAATCCCCCTTTGTTATAATCCTTAACAAGTTGTGATTTTTTGATATAGTGTGTTTTATTGCGCCAGATAAATTGGTAAATTATAGTATTAGCTTTTCTTATATTCTGTGGACTAATATACAGAGAGTAACTTGGATGAATTAATTTAGAAATTCCTTCTGATTTGGACAAGATGTTACGCCCTAAAATAGTTAAGTCTCTTGTTAACCAATGGTTTAGGTTTCTTTTCATACCTTCTAATTTTTCTTTGATATTTTTTGATTCTCTCATTTCCATGTTTTTAGATAAGTAAATGCCCAAATATTTCACATCACTTTTCACTGGTATCAACTCCATATCGGTCTCAATGCAATTATACAGCGGTAATATTTCACATTTTTTAAGATTAAGGCAAAGACCTGATGCCCTGGAAAAAACATAAATTACATTTAAAGCCTTCTGAAGAATTGATTTGTCCTTTAGAAATAAAACTGTATCGTCAGCAAATTGGCTAATTTTCAATTCTTTGTCACAAATTGTTATCCCCTCAACGTCTTTATTATTTCAGAGTTTACTATTTTTTTTCTTTACAATGGCCCTAATGCGCCGTTGTACTCCAGGTCACCTCTAGGGGCGCTGTGGTGCTCGCTCCGCTCTCCTTCGGGGAAACATGGCGGAGGTCAGCCGCTGTGCGGGAAGGAGAATTTGTGAATTTGGAGTAAATGTGTTGAAATGGGTCCCTCTCAAGAACCGAATCCGATGGGGAACAAATGTCGGACCCTGTGGCTCTTTGTCGGCCGGGTTTCTGTTTGATGACACGGAGGACTGTGAGCGGAACGGAGCTGGAGGAGCAGCGGCTGCTACTAGCTGTCGGGACGGTTACCTAAAGGTGAGCGGTGCTGGAACCAGTATGGAGGAGGCAAGCGGGCCTAAAAATCACCGTTACCCTGGATCTAAGGGGGATTTTTGTTTAAATAGGACTCTGGTAGAACCCTCTAAGAGGCATGTTCCTCTGTATCTGAGCTGTGAGACGTTGTGGAGCACTTTCCCCTTCTTTCCCCCCATTCTGAGTCCATACAGCCCGCGTTCGGATCCCGGATCTCCTCGGTTTGTTTTTATCAGGAACTACGCCGGGAACGGGTCCAGATCTGAGCCCCTGTACCGAACCAAAACCGGCTACTACGATCTACTGGGGGTGTCGCCCTCCGCCACGCAAGCCCAGATCAAGACCGCCTACTACAAGCAGTCCTTCGCCTACCATCCGGACAGGAACCGGGGCAGCGAGGAGGCCACGGAGCGCTTCTCGGAGATCAGCGAGGCCTACGCGGTGCTGGGCAACAAGGGGCTCCGAAAGAAGTACGACAGGGGGCTCCTCAGCCTGTCCGACCTCACCGGGAGAGCCAAACCGTCGTCCGGGGTCTCCACGGGGGGCTCAGCCGAGCGGCAGGCCGGGAGCAGGCGCTCCGTGATGGGCACAGACCTCCGGGAGAAAGTGTTCGACTTTGACGGGTTCTACAAAACTCACTACGGCGATCAGCTGCAGAGACAGAGAGACATCCGGCTCCGGAGGGAGGAGATGCTGAGGCGGAAGCAGGACACCGTGGGGGACACGACGCTGGGGAGGATGACGGAGATCGGGGTCGGGATGCTGCTGGTGTTCGCCGTGGGGATTCTGCTCAGTTTGGGGCAGTGAGGAAAGTTTGGTGGAAGGATGATGTCACTTTACAGCACCCAGAGACATTTGGGACACATTTGGTAGCTTTGGGCCTGAAATTTGTTCATTTTCATCGGGTTGTTTCGCTGCTGCCAAATGTCAGTTGCTATGATGGAGTATTAGGGCCATTGTAAACAAAATAAAAATATTTCAGAGTAACTTTCCACCCAAAAAACCCAGACATTCTGAGATTAAATTCACATATTTTTCAGGAAAACAAAGATCGGAACTTCTCTGTTGTCAATAAATAGAAAAAGTAAGAGTAAAACTCAGAATTTCTGAGTTTAATCGACATATTTCCCTCAGATTATCTGTCACAAAAGTAATAAAAGTATGAATTAAAAGACAAAAAAATGTGAGATTAATCTCATATTTCCTAGGGGAGTAAAATTGCGAGAAAAAAACTAAAATTTCTATGATTGAAGGCACACATCTTTTCTTACAGTTTTCCGACTTTACCGTGCCAGAAATATCTTACTTTAGATGTCAAATTTACGCCTTTAATCACAGAAATTTCGTCGTTTTTTCTCACAAATTTTCTACAGACAATTGCATTTCCCCCCCCCTAGAAAATCTCTGCAATGAATCTAAAAATTTATGTCTTTTAACTCATTATATAACAACCTTTGTGACAGAGAATTTCTTAGTTTTGTTCGGAAAAATATGTGCAATTAATCGCAGAATTTCTGAGTTGTTTTTTTTGGGAGGAAAATTACACCAAAATAAATTTTATTTAGATTACAATGGCCCTGATACGCCGTCGTACAGTTCCTGTACGTACAAGGTTTAAAGTTTATATCCTTTATCACTTTAACAAGGAAACGATAGACATACAAAGTCAATATAACAAATCTTAATTGACTTTTAAAGTCAAAGTAATACATTTTAAGTTATTTCAACTTTCATAGTCAAAATTATGACTATTATTGCTTAGATATTTTGGTTTGACCAGAACTCATAATCTTACTTTACACCTTCTTATATCTCTTGCTTTTCAGGCGTTTCTGATAAACTATGGATGTAAATGTTCTAAAATACATCAACTTGCCATAGATTTCATTTTATTTCTTCAAAACTTTCTCCCCCCTAAATGAATGTTTTTCCTTTGAAATGGGAGAGAATAGGAACCCTGGTCAAACCAAAATAACCCTAAAAAATCTCTGTGATTTACTGGAGGAATAAATAGTTTTAAATCACCGTTTATTTATTGAAAAAAACGAAGAGTTTGCTCTAATAAGACGATCAGTTATTGTTTTGCATTATTTTTCATGTTCTGGGCCGTCTAGTGGGTATTTATTAGGTAATTAAACCTGTTTCAATTTGTGAAGCTTGGCAGCAATAAGATTTATTATTTCAACTGTTTTTTGGCTTTCATAAAGTCATGTGGGGATGGGAAGTTTTTTCTTAACTATTTATGAAACGGATGCAGCATTGGGATAAACCTAGAGAGCACTTTTAACCAGGATGGTTGAATCTGAGGGACGTGCCTTTCTTCTTTACCTGTAAAGATTTTATTGTTCCAGACATTAAAAAACACAAAAAAGACAACCTAAAAGGTAAAAGCTGAGTTCTTCTTCTTTTTTCTTTCGTATGCTACAGTGCAAAAAAAACTGCCGCCACCACCAAGTTTCACCATGTTACACGAGGAAAACAAATGTTTTTGACATGCGGAAAACATTAAGGGCGGTTAAATATTCACAGTTAAATTAGTTCACATTTGTAGGAAGAGTACGACTGAATATAAGAGCCGCTGTAGAAAGAAGAAAAAATATTTGAGTAAATTTCTGAAAAAAACCCAAACAAAGTGAAATTTTGAGATGAATTTAACATATTTTCAAGAAAAAACTTGTAAATTCTGTCGGTCATACATTTGCAGGAAAAACTCACATTTCAATGATTAAAAGGTTTGATGCTGAATCTTTTTTTCTGAAATTGCAAAACATTTTCAAGAAAATAAAAACTACAATGGAGTATTAAAATATGTAGAAGTAATTCTGAGATAAAGTCACATATTTTCCAGAAAAACTTGAAAACCTATGATGTCAAAAAGTATCAAAATACAAGTAAAATCTCAGAATTTCCGAGATTTATTGCACACATTTTCCAGTAAAAAACTAGGAAATTCTCTGTCACAAACGTCGTAAAATTACGAGTTAAAATAGAAAATTTGAGATGAATTTTAGATATTTTTTGAGGAAAAAAAAAAGCGTAATTCTCTCATGTAGAAAAATAGAAAATTAGCAAGAAAAAACTAAAATGTCTTCAATTAAAAGCATGTATTTTTGATATCTAAACCTAGATATTTCTTAGTTTCTTTCTTGCAAAATTTCGACATCGGAGAATTTTTCAGAGAAAATATCTGAAATTAATCTAAAAATTTCTGTCTTTTAACTTGTAAAAATACAACTTTTGTGACAGAGAATTTCTGGGGGGGAATATGTGCACCTAATTAAAAAAGATTCTGAATTTTTACTCGTAATTTTGCTACTTTGTGACAGAGATTTTCCAAGTTTTTTCCTGGAAAATATGTGATTTTAATCTCAAAATTTCAGATTTTTTTTGTGGGGGGCTGAAACTTACTCCAAAATATATATCTTTTGTTTACAAAGGCCCTAATACTCTGTAGTATTTAGATATTAAGTTAACACGATGTTATAAAGTGATAAAAAGTCCCCCCTCCCCCCCCCCGAAAAACGAAAGAGATTGCAGGAGATTAAACCTGGATGCTCAAAAGAAAGCCTGGATTCCTGCAGGAACTGACAGAGTTTGAGGATTATTTTGCTCACTGTAAATCCTTGTGATCATATGTTTATTATTTAGAGAATGTTTATGTAAAAACCTTGCGTATTTTAAAATCCTCTGCGTTGTACTGTTTTTTTTTTTGCGTTCTGATTCAGATGACCCAAACCGCGATCAGCAGCCTGACTATGCCCACTGCTGTACGTCTGTAAATCCGATCCTGACGGCTGCTTCTACTTTAATCATTAAAGTTGCTACACGACTGGATGTTTCTCATAGACTGGATTTAAAAAAGAAAAAGAATTGTGTAAGCGGTGATATTCAGTTTTTTGCCATAGACCAGACGCCACTGAATTCCTTAAATTGTACAACAGCGACTACATTTCCATGAATAAATAAAGACGATTATCAATGAGAGTTTTGAACCAATTATCAGAACCACTTATTTATGATTTATTTATGAGAGATAAAGTCAGAATTCTGATATTAAAATCATAATTATGGGATTAAAATCACAATTCTGACAAAAAAAAATCATAATTCTGAGATTAAAATCAGAAATATATACTTTTTCTTTAGTTGCCCTAATACTCTCCCGTAAAAAGGGGGTTTAAATAACCTCCAAGTTTCTCTGTAAAGCTGTCCCTGTTTTCAGACGTTTAAAGTGGTTATATATCTGGGATTTCGCCTGCTAACTGTCATGGAAGTGTTTGTTGCGTCTCTATAGCCGCCGTTCTTTTTGTCTTTCTGCCACCCAACTACTCGTGCATGCCCACAAAGTTTTATTTGATCGACTGCATGCTTAGAAGTGTTCCTGCACGCACAAAGTACCGCAGCAATTTCCTAACGTTGTCCACTAAAACGGTGATGAAACATTTCCGATTCTGAATAATCGATGCAATCCATGTTGCAGCTTCTTCCTCAGTGTTTGAGGCGTTCATGGCCTCATCTACATCCAGGAAAAGAGACTCATTTTGCTACTGCGTAGACTTTTTAAAATATCCAGATGCAAATCTTGTACATTTATCACTTAAATCTGTCAATTTCTGTAGGAAATACCAGATTTAAAATCTAAACTTCTGACTACAATGCCAGAAAATAGTCCTTTCTTGGTTTAAATCTAGAATATTTTTTGCGTACTTTTGCAATTGAACAACTTTTTGACGGATTTTCCTTGAAAATATGTCAAGTTTTTTGGTAGAAATTTACTCCCAGTCTTTTTTACTTTTACCTACAGTTACTCTGATATTCTGCCGTAGGAAACAAATAAAATCTACAGCAAATCTGTGCAAACTTCCAGTGGTTGGACATTCACAAAAACACGTAAAACAAGCTTAATCGTCTCCTCTGGTCGGAGGCCCATCTGCGTCCTCAGACGACCGGGTTCAGGGCGTCGTAGAGCCGCTGCACCGCCACCTCCACCATCTCTCTCAGGGAGTCGTCCTCTGTGGCGTCGTCCTCGCAGTACACCGCCTGGAGGAGGCGAAAAGCAGACGCTAGCTGAACCTGCGGCTCCAGCACGGTGTTTTCTGAGCGACCGGCCGAGAGCTTCTCACCCGCGTCTCCAGGCTGACGTGGACCGTCTGTCCGTCCACCGTCACGGAGATCATCTTCTCGTCGCTGAAGTCCACACAGTCCTCTCCAAACATGTCCCTGGAGACAGAGGCGCGACTGAAAGACCGTAAAATCCGAGATAAATTCACTAATGATGCGTTACTCACTGCAGCATGACCTCCAACCGGGCTTGGAAAACATCCATGTCCATAGTGGCGCTCTGCATCTCCATGACTGCCCATGAAACACAAAAACGGAAACCATGATTTCAGAACGTCAGGTGACCCGGCTATGAAGCACGGAGTTGGCAGAATCATGGTGTCTCAGACCTGGAGAGAATCCGTAAATGAGGCGGCCTACAAACCTGAACCAGGTTTCTCTGGTTCTGTCAGGAGGAATGGGCCGGATCTCCAGCAAACTGCTGGGATAAGCTTGTAGAAGGAAACCCAGAACGTTTGAGCCGAAAGTCGTGCGGTTCAGAGGCATTGCTACCAAACAAAAGCGAACTAATGATGAAAACTGCGTCGCCGTTTGGGTCTCTACTAGGGCTGCAACTAACGATTATTTTCATAATCAATTAATCTGTTATTTTTTACGATTAATCGCTTTTATTAATAATTATATTTGGCTATTACTTTCACCTATATAAGTTATAACTAACAATTTTTCATTAAGAACAAGGAAAACAAGAGAATTGTGCAGGTCACTGCAATCTATTTTATTGGATTAATCGATTGCTAAATTAATTGTCAACTATTTTAATAATCGATTATTTGTTCCAGCTCTAATTATAATCATTTCTAGTCTCTACTTCAGCCAATTTTTTTTTTTTTTTTGTTGCCGGAATTTGTTACCTGTGCCTCTACCAGCCAAAAAACCCTTCCCTATAAAATCAGACCATCGCGCGGCAAACTCCGCCCATCACCCCTAAAACGCTGCCCTATCACGTTTAAAATTTTCATCCGTTAAACCCCGCCCCTTACGCAAACTCCGCCCATCATATATCAAACCCCGCCCCTCTACTATCAAACTCCACCCACTGTATCCAATCTTATGCCGTTCTCATATGTGGGAAACCTGTAGCCTGGCAACAAGGGGTGGGTGTGGTCTGCAGCTGCTAATTTGCATAAAACTGAACCGAGCTGAACTGTGGAATGGCTGCAACAAATTGTTTAAAAACAGGCATAACATGTCCCCTTAAAGACGTTGATGAATAAATCTGATTTTTTTTTTCCCCTCTCTTTATTCAGGCTTTAAGCAAACAGAACTAATTCTGGTAATTCTGACAGGAAACTAGAGAAGTTTGGTCTGATTTAACGTAAGAAAAGGGAGGAAAAAGGCGGAGAGAACTTATAAGAACGCATTGTAGAGACCCTAAGTGGTCGTCAAATGCACCTGTAGATGGATGTTCCTCTGAGCACGACCACATCCTGACTCACCTTTCTGAGCTTTCGGGTTGGACTGAACCTCCAGTACCACCGTGGTGACGGCGTCGGCGTACATGTCATTGAGAGGGTTGGCTACCCACTGAGGGAGACGACACGGATCATTACTTTGCTCCGGGTTGGAAGTAAAAAGTCCGCTGCTTCAGCGTCCTCACCTCCAGCGCCACCATGCCGGCTTCGTGGACCAGAGTGATGCTTCTGAAGATCTTTAGGGTCTTCCTCTCGGTTCCGTCCAGCTCCTCCACGTCCCCTGGGACAGACGGTTTGGAGACGGCGTGATGCGGGGAAACGGCGGCGCGCTCCGGGAGGTAAGGTAAGAGGCTCACCTGTGAGGTTCCTCAGCTGGCAGACGAGCAGGGAGTACGGCCCGGTGAAAGGGATGGCCTGAGTTTGCTTCACGGTGCTCATGGCGAGCTCTGTGTACGCTGAGGACGGGAACAGAGCCATCAGAATCACCCAAAATACAATCCGAACAATTCTTTTCTTCATTTGTTATAAATATTTGCATTATTACATTTCTTTATGTCCTGAAGACGTGATATTAAACACGTCTGGATATGTCAGAAACACGGGCTGATTTACAGGGAATCCAAATCCTCCAATTTTTATACTTGCAGCTAATATTACATATTTTATTGCCGATACAATCGTGGACTTCCCTCTCTAAAATATTGAGAAGCTGACAGAAAAAAAAGGAAAGTTGAGTGGAAGGAAAAACGACAGTAAACCTCATTCTAAGTTAAAGATGGCGGTGTGAGCAGCACGGCTCCAGGCCCTTATCCACCTTTTTGATTACTTTTATTTAGTTTTTCTTTACTTGTTGGCATAAAATACCATTTTTATCTTATTTATATTTTTTCCTCGTCAGTTCTGGCATTACTTTATGTGAACCTTCGTGGAGCAGCAGGAGCCACTCTGTTTTTGCACGTGAACACAGCGGATGCCAAGTACTCTCTCTGTTTTCTTATGTGACAGGGATCGAGAATAAAACGTTACGTTTCCGTTTTGCCAATGGGCTACAGATTCCTTATTAAAGTCATTCGCTGCTTTAAAACCAAAATCAGCTTTAACCCGGGAAGCAGCGAGCTGCAGGTTTTCAGGAGAACAGTCTTTATGTGACTGACAGAAATCTGTAGTTTCAATAACTTTTTACTTCCGCTGAGAACTTTAGGACTAAAATCCCTGTTTGTCTAGTTTCCCTTCATTCCAGCAAGGCTCTTTTTCTTTTTGTCTTTTTTCTTTTCAGCATCAAAATCAAGCGAGAAAAAAACACCTACTTTCTCAATCTCTCCTGAAACAGAGACACCTGTGAGTTTTTATAATGATTAATCAGTGATTACTCCTAAACGTTCTGTGCTGCTGAGCAGGGGCGTATCCAGGAGGTGAATAAAGAGGGTCTAAAAGGGGCCCAGGGTGGGTTTGGGACTGTAACACTAAAAGTGAGGACCCAATCTGAGCTGGTCACATTTTACAGTTTCCATCTGTTAGAATTACATTTAAAAGTCGTTTTATTTTAATAAAGTTTATCTGAGAAGGTAGCCTCTTAACCCTCTAGACGCCGAAGTCGCAATATCGCGACAAGCAATAACGAGCCACGGCTGGAGATAGGGCCACCAATTTAATTACTACGTTACGCCTGGACATGGCGGACATCTGTAACTTTAATCCAAGACGCATTTTTGGGTGTGTTACCATGGAAGCGTTTGGAGTAAATCAGCCTTTGACTCAGCGCCGCGAGCGGGGGACGCGCGGCGCAGCTGCTGCGGTCACAGCATAAAGAGAGCCAGTTTCGGACAGATAAACCTTACGATGCCGATACGTCTGAGTTCCCCACCGTGAAGTATTGGCTTACTCAGATTCTGAAGGGGAATATTTACCTCTGATCAAGATGTTCATGCAATGCAATATTGCTAAATGCCTGATGATGTCATAATATGCAAATTAGAGGAATAATTTCACTCCCATCAAAAAAACTTTGGATCATACTGAAGATTTTTTTCATTTACAATATGCCTTTCATCTCAAACTACTTAGAAGCTATAGCCTTTTGAAACCTTGATATCAAAATTCAACATTCTCCAATATGGCCGCCTCCTTGTCATGTCATAATATGCAAATTAGATGAATAATTTCCCTCCCATCACAAACTTTGGATCATGCTGAAGATTTTTCTCATTTACAGTATACCTTCACCTATAACCGTATTAAAGCTACAACATTTTTAACTGGTGATATCAAACTATTTTGTAGAAAAAAAACCCAGACGCCTACAGGTTTAACTCTGTGTCAATAATGTTACAAAGTATAAAAGAAAAGAAAAAAATCACAAATAAAAACATTGTGCCTTTTGTCACAGGTTTTCACAAAATCTGCGGCAACATCAAGCATTTCTGGCCGCAACAATCACAAAAAAAGTGCCCGCAAAATCCCAGAGGGATTGTTATTTAGTTGTTTAACCCAAAGGCAAGTTGAAGTTATAGTTCACAGAAGGTAGCAGCGGATATTTACTTTTTCACGTAGACGTTTCAGAGGCATTGAGGTTGCTTAGGGCGCCCCGTAAATGCTGAAATTGAACAGATGTTAAAATGTATGTAAATGTGAATATTACTTCATTTAATACCGATCTGTTTTACAAAATTAAATTGTTTAAATGTTTTGTGTTCTAACTAGGCCTATTTTATTAATTTCTTTAAAATTAAAATTCTATTTTTATTTGTTTTTTAAATACAATATTTCAATCACATACTTTTAAAGGAATAAAAATATGTATACTGTACCTTTTAATTTATGCAAAATGTTAATTATACTTAATGTATAATTGAATTAAAATATAATGTAAAATTACTTTTTAATATTCATTGTTTGATCATTTTTAGGATCAGCCAAATAAACTCTACTAAGGTCCCCCATTAGACCAAATCTTGATTAAAACACTGTTATTGTGGGTAGAGGTTGGATAAACATAAAAAGAAATTAAGCATTAAAACATCTAAATTTTAACAATGTTTCAAGTAGTTGTATCATTTTCTACTCTGGCTATGTCCGCTTGTACTGTTTTATTAATTCCCTTTTTTTAATCCTATCAAAATATCCTGTCAGTTACACACTTTCATATGTTTAAAGTTATAGAACAGAATATATAATTAATTTCAGGAATTTAAAGGAAGGAATTCAGAAAAAAACGGATATTTTGTTTAATCCTGATCAAAATAAGTAATATGGATGTTTGTATTTATTTTTCACGATTAATCTGAGCCGAAAATATACTGAACTGTGATTTCTGGGTATGCTTCACAACCGTAGAAGCATTTCCTTTCGTGAGATAAATTATTAAACTATTCAGTTATATTCCAGTTTATTAAGTTGTAATATCCCTATTTACTTACTTGAGAGGTCAGACGGATTCAGGATGTGGTAATTGAAGTTCTTCTTGACGAGTATACCCGACACCCTCTGACCCTGGGCGCACTTCTTATCCGCCAGAGAACCCATCACCTGTGAGGACCAGTTTCAGTTTGAAAAAGCTTCAGTGAGGTCAGGATGTGAAGTCAGAGACGGCTGAACACAAACCCAGGACCTTCGCCAGCTTCTCTCCCCTGAAGTTCAGAGTGACCGCCTCGGTGTTGCGAGGGTTGTGCACTTCGATGTGAACCTGGTCGTTGTCCTCGTACTCGCGGATCAGCGCCGCCTTCAGGCGCGCCATCTCGTTCTGCTCCCCGTGGACCAGGATCTGAGACCGGACACACACGAGGGCAGGTGTCAGGGAGCGGAGGAGAACGGCCGGTTTCTAACACCAACCTACCACGTGCGGCGGCTTGAGGGCGCGGATGAACTCGCTGGTCTGCTGGTAGTCGGTGTGGGCGGAGAAGGAGATGTAGTCCACGGACATCTTCAGCGGCAGCTTCTGCCCGGACATGGTGTTGATCTCCTCTGGCTCAGACATGATGTGCTGCAGAGCGAACACGACCGGAGCAATCCAAGCTTTCAGAACAAAATCATTCAAACTGCTGGGTCCAAACTAAATATTAAGTTTATAAATTAAATTGCTAATCTCAATTCTGATTTTGAATCGATTCTTTTTTTTAAAGATATGATAACGTTTATCAGTACATTACAGAAAATAATGAACTTTAACACAATATGCTAATTTTTTGAGAAGGACCTGTATACAAAATATATTTAAAATGTGGAAACGGTCGCGGCAGATAACCGCTTGTGCTGAGCCTGGTTCTGCCGGAGGTTTCTTCCTGTTAAAAGGGAGTTTTTCCTTCCCACTGTCGCTGCATGCTTGCTCAGTATGAGGGATTGCTGAGAATTCCACGACGCAATCTTCTGTGGTTCTGTAATTTCTACACTAAACATTGTATTGTAATAACTCTTTTTGTAAAGTGCCTTGAGATGACATCTGTTGTGAAATGGCGCTATATAAATAAACTGAATTGAATTGAATTGAAACTGCAATAATTTCACATAAAATGTTCATTGTTTACTTGAAATTTCTGTTTTATGATCATTTTATCATTTTATTACTATTTAATTTTTCATGTAATTCACTTTTTGTTGTAACAAGCAGAGAAGAACATAAAACGTTTCTTCTAATTCATTGCATTTTTTTGTGTGGTAGAAATATCGTTATTGGTTTTCTGTTTTCAGCAAGTACTCCGATCCAAGTATCGATATGGTATTGGTTTAAAAACACTGGTATCGTTGTATTCCTACAAGCTAAATATTTAGCTCGGAAGTAAATATTCAGCTCGAAGTTGTTTGCAAAATAGTTTGCACATTGAATATTTAGATTTAAGCTAACTATTTGAGGCTAAATATTTACATATAGCAAGCTACATTGGTTAGTTAAACATATAGCTTTGAAGTAAATATTTAACTTTAAGCTAAATAGTTAGCTGATATACAAAGTAGTGGAAGGAAACAGCTTTTGTTTTGGTAGTTCCTTTTTGTTTATTGGCAGGCTCATTTGCAAGTTAGCTAAATAGTTAGCTCTGAGCTAAATCTTTAGCTAGCCAGTTTAGCTAACTAGCTAACTTTGAGTTTAAGTAAGTAGCTAACCTCATAACTAGATAAATATTAACCTAGTAAAGCTAAATTGGCTAGCTAAATATATAGTTTTGAAGTAAATATTCAAATTTGAGCTAAACAGTTAGCTAATATGCAAAGTGGTGGAAGGAGCGAGCTTTTGTTTTGATAGTTCCTTCTTGTTTATTGGCGAGCTCATTTGCAAATTAGCTAAATATTCAGCTCTGAGCTAAATGTTTAGCTAGTCGGTTTAGCTAACTTTGATTTTAAGTATCCAACCTCAAAACTAAATATTTGGATTCAAGCTAAATATTTACCTAGACAGCTAAATTGGCTAGCTAAATATATAGCTTTGAAGTAAATATTTAACTTTGGGCTAAATAGTTAGCTGATATGCAAAGTGGTGGAAGGAACCAGCTTTTGTTTCGGTAGTTTCTTTTTGTTCATTGGCGAGCTCATTTGCAAATTAGCTAAACATTTAGCTCATAGCTAAATATTCAGTTTAGTTAACTAGTTAACTTTGAGTCTAAGTCAGTAGCTAACCTCAAAACTAAATATTTAGCTTCCTAACTATTTACTTTAAAGATAAATATAAAATTTGTAATTTAAGATTAATTTGACAAGCTCAGTGTATAGTTGAGACTAAATGTTTGAATTGCTAACTAAATATTTAGTAAGGAGCAGTCTATTTGAGCATTTGTGCCAACATTTGGACATTGATGTTGACTGATGATACTTTTGCTGGGAGGGACGGCTAAAAACGTTCGTCTCTAGATGTGCAAAGCTGGTAGAAACAGACTTCAAATGACTTGCAGGGAAACCGGGATTCTAAAAATACTGGCTGAATGAAAATGCCCACCACACTGTTCAGATCAAATTCCCAGTCAAATCTAGAGGTATGTTTACAGCCAGGCTCCTCTGAGGAAGAGCGAGGGTTCTCCTACCTTGGCCAGCGTTCCCTCCACACAGTACCCAGCGATGATGACTCCGTTCCTCTTATCGGTGCACCAGCTCTCAAACAGCTCCCTGGAGAGTCCGCTTTGCATCATACCCGGGGACGCCATCACCACGCTGGGGCCGATGTCTTCGAAGTGGTCCATGCTCTGGGAAAGGACAGACAGGGTGGTAGGGAGCCCTGAAGCGGCCAACGTCTCTCCAGGACGCCTACCTTCAGGTTGCTGATGTGCTTGAACACGAAGGGGTTGTTGATGTTGATGGCTTTGCGGATCTTGTCGTTCATGGCGTTGACGTAGGTCTGGTACACGGCCATGCACTTCTTGGCCAGAGACGAGGCGTAGTAGATGGGAATGTCGTGGAGTTCCGGGTGGTTCTGCCAGTACTCATCTAGGACGCGAAACACAGACATAGAATCGACGCGCAGAATGAGATCCCTGCACCAGACGGGGTTCTGACCCACCCAGGATGAGCAGCAGCTCCTGGGCCCGACCCAAGGCGAACACGGGGATCAGACAGCGTCCCTCCCGGTTGACGATGTCGTGGACGGTGTTACAGAAGCGAGCCTCGCGCTCCTCCCTCTTCTCGTGGATGTGAGTGCCGTAGGTCGACTCCTGGAGAGAGGAACACAGCTGACGTCTTCTGCTCCAGCGCTACAAATGTAACATCTGCTCACACCAACCTAGTGGCAAATACAGAATCTAACTCTGATTAGTAGCCAGGCTTTGACTAGGCCAACAAAAAACCTTCATTTTGTTTCTTTGAGTCGTTCAGAGGTTGACTTCTTTAAAAAAAAAAAAAAAGAATAGTAGCTGATATTTTTCAAGTGAAAGACTGTACAAATTTTGAAAAATGTGGCGGACATTTGTATTCGTCTCTCTTGGAGCTCCACAAAAATTGGGATTTTTTGTTTTTTTGGCCTACTTGAAAAGTGTTACAGCAAAAAAAACCCACACCAAAACAGCCATAGTAACATGGTGGTGGTAGCATCATGCTGGGGGGTATGGGATCCAATGTGTAGCAATAATTTTGGTTATTTAGTTATAAGAGAACAAACTGGATGGTTGTTTTTCAAAGTCACATGCAGATATAGTTAGAAAGCTAAATATTTTTTTTATACAATGTAATATTTAGTTAACCTAATTATTTACTTTACAAATTACATGTTTAGTAAGCAACCTAAATATTTTGTTTTTACTTTGTAATTGAAATATTTATGTACCAAGCTGTCTTTTAAGTTATATGTTTAGTTAAACTAAAAAGCTTTTACAAATCAAATATTTAGTTAGCAACCTATTTACTTTACAAATGGAGTATTTGGCTTGTAACATAAATATTTACTTCATAAATTAAATATTTAATTTACAACTATCACAGTTATTTACTTTAAAAATTACATATTTAGTAAGCAACCTAAATATTTAGTTTGTAACCTAAATATTTACTTTACAATTGAAATATTTATACACCAAGCTAACTATTTACTTTACAAGTTATAGATTTAATTAGCAACCGAAATAGTTTTTACAAATCAAATATTTTGTTAGCTACTTATTCATTTCACTATTTAGTTTGTAAACTAAATATTTTCTTCATAAATTAAATATTTAATTAACAATCTAATTATTTACTTTACAAATTACATATTTAGTTTGAAACCTAAATATTTAGTCTGTAACCTAAATGTTAACTTTACATATTACATTTTTAGTTAGTAATCTAATTATTTACTTTACAATTTAAAAATGTATGTACGAAGCTAACTATTTACTTTACAAGTTATATATTGAGTTAACAAGTTCATTTTTTTTACAAGTCAAATATTTAGTTAGCAACGTATTTAGTTTACTAATTATATATGTAACTATCACTAATTATTCACTTTACAAATTAAACATTCAGCTTATAAACAAGGCAAATCAGCATCGTCCTTCAGAGCTTGATTCATGGTTCTATTATTTATCCAGTCCCTGAATCAGACCCACACCATCACACCACCACCGCCGTGTTTGACTGTAGTTGTGACGTCGTCTTTCTGAGGTGCTGTTAGTTTTAACAGGAAGAAAAAAACTTCCATAAATGTCCATTTGTCTCTTCAGTACACAGAATTTTTTCCTAGGACGCGGGCGTTGGCGTTTTTTTGGGTCAGCAGTGGTTCTGGCCCTTTGGATCTGAGGCAAGGAGGCCTGCAGAGCTTCAGATGCTGTTCTTGGGCCTCATGGATTGACGTTGGGTCGGCCGGCTACACCACTTTAACTCATTGGGCCAGGTACGTTTAGATTTCTTTAGTAAATGAAATCATCAGTTGAAATCTTTTGGTATTTGGTCGGGATCTCTTTCATGTCTAGAGATCTGAAACATTTCGTGACATAAAAAGCAGAAACAGAACAAATCTATCACTGTAACATGACTTTGACATGTTAAAAGCTTGGAGTATTGATATAACTGAACAGATATTGGTGTCGTACTATAATCAGGATGTCAGGTTTGACACTCGGGATCTCGGCGGCCATCAGATGTCTGTCTTCTTGTCTGGAGAAGTCTCCCGTGTACAGCAGCTTCCAAAAGGGACAAATTCAAAGTTGCAGCTTCAGCGTTTCATTTTTCATGCCAGCGTTTTAACACAGACGGTATTAAGTGATAATAATTTACCTTAACTCCAGCTATTTCGATCATGAACATGGCCGCTCCCAGAACGTGACCCGCATGGTAGCACCAGAACTTGACCCCAGCCACCTCCTTGACCTCGTGGAAGTTGATGGTCTCGATCTTCTCCATGCTGTCCTCCAGGTCGGTTTCGGTGTACAGCATGTCGTCCGCAGAGATGTTGCTGAAACAACCCCCACCCCAAAAAAAACATTTATTTATTTTTTATAAAAAGAGTCCCATAGTTATTAAGCAGAATCCAGCTGTTCTACACAAACCAAGTATGGCGCATGGAGCACTTTGACGCAATCTAGTGTCAGTATGTATGTCTACTTACGCCTGATTTGCGACATAAACAGCTACATTTATGTTTTGTAAGCGAACTTTTTAAATTAGTAATCCAATAAGATCACATTTTTGGGCAAAAACGTTGTTTAAGGTGGAAATCTAGCACTGCAAAGCACCCTGAACACACCGTTCCCATCGTGAAACACGGTGGCGGCAGTATCATGACGTGGGGGTGGCACAAAAATGTGGACATTTTATATTTAAAAGCATCAATCTGCTGCACTTTTAGGGAGAAAAAAAATGTCAAGGAGAATTACAAGCCTGGATTGATGTTTAGTAAAATATCTATACTCTTGATTAAAAGATACTTATACATTTTATAAAATGTATATAATATATAACTTAGTAGCTCTGGTGCAACAGAGGGTTTTGTAGTAAAAAGTCGTGGAATAAGCATAAAATATAAATTCCTACCTTTACAAACCGATGCAGTTTAACAAACTTAAACAATAAAACTTTACAAAATGCATAAAAGATTAATATATTGAACAAAATATCCTCCAAAATTGTATTTTTATTAGATCAAAAACGTCAGGGTAATCTCAGTGTTTATATATAATGAATATACGTATATACATTTATGCAGATGTATGTCTCACGTGTATAATGTGTTTAATACTGCGGCTACTTCCGTTAATATCAATTTATTTTGTCAAATAAATGCAGTTTTATATTATTTTCTACATTCTACAGCTGCAACATTTTCTTTTCAATATAAATATGTTATATTACTCAATAAAGCAGCCATTTTGTAGCATACTTAGCGGAGTTAAGATGCTATTGTTGCAAAAACTTTGGTAAAATAAAATGGAGTTTCAAGTGTTACTTGAACAGATGAGTTTTTAAAATGAGACCAACTCAGATTGGGTTCCCACTAAAAAAAGAAACATCCTATTTTGGTGCGACACCCCAAGACTCACACTGGGTTGGAAAAACAACAACAACTCTGCAATATTTCACCCTGTGGTTGTCGGTCAAAGATGTATGAAATAATAATAATATTAATAAAGAAAGAAAGAAAATAATGATTTGGATTCAAAAAACGGCAAATTTCGCTGATTTTCATGTCCGTTTCCTGCAGGAGAAGCCTGGAAGAAAACCTGCAGACTGGAGGTTCATCTTCCTGCAGAGAAACTACGATAAACATCCAGCCAGAGATATTATGGTTTGTTTTAAATCAAAGTTTATTCATGGGATTAGAATGGCCTAGTCAAAGTCTGGATCTAAATCTAACAAAATCTGCGGCTAGACTTGGAAATCGGTGTTCCCAGACGGTGAGGTGTTAGTGGGCCCCAACGGGAAGGTGTTTCCACAAACTGTGAATGCTTTAGCAAAGCACCGTAACATAGCAACCAAGCGTCGCCGTGCCAACCTGACTTTGACGTAGTCCGACAGCAGCCAGCGGTAGATGGCCTTGGTGGCGTGGGTCATGAAGGTCCGTCCCTTGAAGCTGGTCTTCTGGAGGAACCAGGGCAGAGCGCCGCAGTGGTCCAGGTGGAAGCTGACAACAGGAAATGTGCGTCAGCCTCAAAGGTCTGGGTGAAACGTGTGGGGCGGGGAACCCTTAACGAGTTCGTTGAGGGAAGACTCACTGGCTGATGAGGAGGAGGTCGATCTCGGCCGGGTCGATCAGGTCTATGTAGGGGAGGGCGTCCATTCCCTCCAACCCCGGGTGGATGCCACAGTCCAGCTGGTAAACACAAACAGCCCTCTGCTCATAACCTGAACAGCAGGGTCTCCTCCAGGGACGAATTACAGCCAGCATGCGTGCATTTTCGTCAAGAAAAATACACATTTTCCTTCTTTCTCATATGTGCATTCCTTGTTTTTACTTTACCTGCCAACAACGAGTCGCTTCTTCAGCCTCATTATGGCTGTTTGTCTGCATCTCCCTCAAAATATCTACACGAAACAATAAACAGTCATCACTGACTGTATCACTTTCAGCCTAGATAGAGCAGGCATGCACAATCTATCTGCTCATGGATCCTGCTCCTTCCTGGTTACTGACCAATAGTAGAGGAGTTGGACCAAGAAGGTCCGCCCTCCTCATTTGCATAATGAATGCAGAACGGTAAAATAAAAAGAGGAGACAAGGGAATAAAAAAAAAGAGGCATATATAACAAAAATGAAAAACAAAATAGATTTTTTTTAAAGGAAAAAGCACGAATAAAGAAAAGGAAAATATATACATTTCTGCGTGTATTTTTAATTACGTCAGTTGCGGCGCTCCGAATGAGTTTGCACAAAATCCAAGCAAACTATGTGGGATTTTTTAGCGTGTAGTGTCACAAATTCAGAGAACACGTTTCGTTCTTCAGTCAGATTCTCCTTCAGAGTTGCTACAACACTGACTGCTACTGGAGATCCTCACTGACCCCCAGCATCACCGTCCAGATCGACAGTATTTTTAATTTCCCTTTGTGATGACTAAAGACTTTAATCTGAATTAAGATGAAAACATTCAGGACAGACGATCACCAGAGGGCAGCACTGGTATGGAAAACAGAAGATTTTACGTTTCATAAAAAGCAGCTCTTATTTAGGAGGATTTAGGGAAATAAGATGCTTTCTAGAAGGGTCATTCCATGAAAAGTGTTGCGGCCAGAGAAGTTTGAGGTTTTTGATCACAACCAAAGTTTTATTTTTGAGTTTCAGTGCATAAATAACATGTAACTCTTTCAGTAAAACAAATTTTAAAACCTCGGGCACCATTAAAAAAAATTTAAATTAAATTCTAGGAACTAGTTCAGGGGTAATGTTTAACAAAAACAAACAAAAAAACATTTGAAATTAAGTCAATAGTTAATATGAAATGTAATTATTTTATTTTTTTCTAGCATTTATAGCACTGTGACGGGGTGGAAAAATTACTAGTAATATGGCAGAAATTTTAGATATGTTCAAAGCTAAAAACACAACATGAAACAAGATCTAATAAACCGGATTGATGCAAATATATTTAGAAAATTGTTTTTTCTATGCTTGACAGATAATTATTTTTTTTGAAGGAAATTTACTAAAAAAATTCCAGAAGAAAATCAAAACTTAACTTTGCTCTGCAAGATGGATTCTCGCGAGATTTAGAGTTTTCTCGACACGGGGCCATGGCTACAAATAGATCTGATGCAAATAATGAAGTAAATAAATTAGTGTGACGGGAAACTGATGGACATTGAGTTGTCATGCTATTCAAATTAAAAATGATATATTAAAAAAAATGCTTTCCCTATGAAGAAGAAAGTATTTTTTGCTCACAAGAATGATAAAGTTCTGAGGTATGTGCAATATTTTAAAATTACAGCTTACATGGATATGAGAATTGCTCAGAGAAAAATGACTGTAGTCAAACAAAAACTATTTAAATCTATATTTATTCTTTCATTCTTTTTCAATTCACGCTGACAAATACACTTGACTCGGTGTCAAACATTGAAAATGATACATTTTTTATTACACCTCTTATTCCCCTTTGAATGTTGGGGACCCAAATTTAACAGTTTTCATGGATTGACTCAGACAAATCAGGTGGGATCTTTACTAAAATTCAAAGCATTAATGTTTTATTATTTTAAAACGGATAATTATGGGATTTTGTTTTTACGAATCAAATACAAACCTGCAGCTTCTCAAACCTACCATGATTTTCCTCCCTTTGAACTCCAAGATAATACAGGATCTCCCAACCTCCTGACCAGCTCCACTGGAAAACGAGACATATTTATATATATAAAATAATGAAAATAATTATATAACATTTCTGATGCGATTTTATTTTAAAAAAAAGGGGAAAAATGAACTCACAGAGGACGGATGAGGAGCTGGTCGCTTTCCTCAGCCGGAACGACCACGTCTGCTTTTCGTTTCGACGTCATAATACTCTTATTTATTGCGTTAAAAGATGTGAAATTAAACAAAAAAACGCTAATAAAATCGCGTATTCTGAGGTAATAATAAACGATCGGACGCTGCGGGCCCGTCTGGAAACAACGGTTTCGTGAGAAAGGTTCCGCAAACGGTCGGCTTCGCAACCGACGAAAACAGAGTTAAAACTTGGCTAAAACCCGTTTTGTGTGTTTAATTGTGTCATTAATATAAATCGAATGTTGTATTAATAATATTTGTTTAAAAAAAATGTATTTAACATTTTTGGTTCGGTTGCGTCCCCTTTAAGGCGGCTTGGGTGTCGGCTCACAGAGGAACCGAACCGAAGAGTCCAGCTGGAAACTACAAGAAACATCTCCAGGAAACAACTTCTGAAGTTCGGCGCAGCGGACAGGTAAGCTGGTTCTGACCCAGCTCAGACCGGAGGGTCCGTTTAGGTTCTGCGGTTCCGCTATAACCTCCCAGCCGGGCTGAGTTTCATTTAGGGAACACGTTGCTCTAATTTAACGGGACTGAGAGCCGATCGGTCCCCTGGTTCTGGTTCTCACTGGGTCCATTCCGACCGGATCCTGCTCTGTGTTTAATCTCCTTCTGCTTCTGAATGAGATGTTTCGGACGTGCAGGTCACGACCACGTTTGAAGTAAGTAGTACAAACTTGGGAGGTAGAAGGAAATGGCCATATTTTACAAACAAAGCTACAAAGTGTGGCGTGCATTTGTCTTTAACCCTCTTTACTCTGTCAACCTGAAATAAGATGCACACAAATCCTGACATTTCATCTTATTTTAAGCAAAAGTCAGTCATATTAGCCGGAGTTTGTTTTAGTCCTTTGATTAGGCCGTTCTAACCCAGAAATCTGCTTTAATCTAAACGCACTTCACACTTTTTGGAGTTTTTTTCTCTCCAAATTTTAAACCCAGATTTTCTATTTGAGGCTTGCTTTGAATTGTCCCGGACGTTTAAACCGAAACCCGGTGTTACACCAAAATCTGTGACCCATCAGAATTTGTGACCATAGGGGGCAGTAAAAAAGTTATTGTGATGTTTATTCAGTCTCCCATAAATCGGTGCTTACGCAGTTTACGTAAGTGTTCTTCTTCTTCCTCGTGTTCAAGACATCCATGCAGAGAGACAAACACTACTGCCCCCTATGGTCACAAATTCTGATGGGTCACAGATTTTGGTGTAACACCGGTCCCCGTTCGCCGCCATTTAACGGTTTGTGCCGTTCTGATCCAGGTCGGCGGGCCCCAAGGCTCCGAACGCGGCCGTCATGGTGAAGGATGTTTCGGAAAGTCAAGAAGCGGCACAGCAGCAGCAGCTCGCAGAGCAGTGAGATCAGCACCAAGAGCAAGGCACGGAGGAGAGACCACACACACTGCTGTAGCGCAACCAGAACCCTGTTCTAACCCGGCGGTTCTTCCTTTACAGTCAGTGGACTCCAGCCTGGGTGGACTGTCCAGATCCAGCACCGTCGCCAGCCTCGATTCCGACTCCAACAAGAGCTCGGGTCAGCGGCGCTGGGGGGGGGGGGGGGATGAGGTAAAAATCGGCGCAGGGCTTGTTTGCTAACTGGTCTGACTCCCCGCAGGAAACAGTACGTCCGAAACATGCGCAGAGTTCCGGGTAAAATACGTCGGATCCATCCAGAACCTGCAGTTTGAGATGAGCAAAACTCTCCAGGAACCTTTGGACCTCATCAGCTTCATCGACGCTGCTCAGGTAGGGCTGGGCGATTAACCGAATCTTGTTTTGGAAGATTTAATTTTTGGAAAATGGCTCAGAGTGATGCCAATCTGCCCGGAACCTACCAGGTCAGCTCCGGGACGGGCTGATTGAAATAAAATCAAGTTATTATCATTTGCAATTTCTTCTCAAGAAAGTGAGATTTTTAAGCAATTTTGAAACCCCCCCCAAAAATGTAACTATTTTTTATTTTTTATTCATTTATAATCATGGCAAAGAACGCAGAGTGTGCATGTCCCTGAGACCTACAAACATCGAGGGCAAGCGGAAAAAGTATAATTGCTAAAGCAGCTGTTCACAGAGCTGTGCATCCAGGCATTTTAACGGAAAGTTGGGTGGAAGGAAAAAAAGTGTGGGTAAAAAAGTCCTGCATAAAAAAAAGGGTTTGTTATACAATTGATTTTTAAATAAACATGAAGTTTCTTTACACGTGTTTTTTATTTCCGTTCTCATCACGTATCTTCGAGCACACCATGACTTTACACTTATGTGGCTTTTCTCTAAAACGGATGGTTTATCCACCATGGTTGTTTAAATGCTATAAATGTCTGCAGACGAGCACAGAAACCCAGAGAAATTATCGAGCGTAAATGCTACACAGTACGTTAAATTTAAGTCTGAAATTTGAAAGAGAAAAATGCCTGAAATTAATCAACCTCTGTGTTATAGAATAATTTTTCTACGTTGAAATGCACCGGTTAGAAGCCTTGTTGTAGTTTTCTAAAGTTGCACAGTCAGCAGTCATTTGGATTATTTAGTCTGTCAGAGTCATCAATGGGAAACCATTTTTTTGAAGTCGTATTTGCCTCCATGTTATTTATTGATTTATAAATGTCATTGTTTTAAACTAAACATTTAGCTAGCAAGCTAAACTGGCTAGCTGAATACACAGCTTCAGATAAAATCTTTGGTTCAGAGCTAAATATTTTCCCAACATACAAATTCAATTGCTGAGACACGGAATATCAAAATAAAAAAACTGGATCACTGGTTCAGCCTCATCTTTTATTTTGGTTGTCTACTTTCGCTGATTAGCAAGTATATCTTCATTCTGGCTTAATTTTTAGCTCAGAGCTAAGACTTTACTTTTTAGCTAACTAGTTTAGCTTGTTAGCTAAACAAATTGATCTTTAAACTAAAGATCAGCTTGCTAGCGACGTATTTATTTACGGTAAATAGTTTTTAGACTAAATATTCAGTTTGAAGGTAAGTATTTAGCTAGCTAGGTTAGCATGCAAGCTAAACATTTAGCTTCAAACTAAAGCTACGGTTTCTTGCCAAGTATGTATTTTGAAGTTAAATATCAAATTTTTTAGACAAAATATTTAGTTTGGAAGTGAACATTTTGCTAACTAGTTTAGCTTTTGAACTAAATATTTATGTCCAGAACTAAAGATCAGCTTGCTAGCAACGTATTTACTTTGAAGTTAAATTTCTAATCTTTAGATTAAATCTATAGTTTGGAGCTAAATATTTTGCTAGCCAATTATTTAGCTCTAAACCTAAAGGTCAGCTTGCTAGTTAATTATTTATTTTAAAGTTAAATATTTAGTTTTTACACTGAATATTTAGTTTTTAGGTAAGTATTTAGCTAGATAGTTTAGCTTGCTCTCTTAATATTTAACCCTTCAACTAAAGATTAAGTTCCTAACTCAGCATTTATTTTCAAGTTAAATATTTCCTTTTTAGACTAAATATTTAGCTAGCTAGTTTAGCTTGCCTGCTAAATATTTAGCTGCAAAACTAAAGATCAGTTTGCTAGGAAAGCATTTTTGGAAGTTAAATATTTAGTTTTTAGACTGAATAGTTCATTTTAAGGTAAATATTTAGGTAGCTAGTTTAGCTTGCTCGCTAAATATTTAGCCTCAAACTAAAGATTAATGCTGAGTTAGCAAATTAATTTTCAAGTTAAATATTTCCTTTTTAGAAGAAATATTTAGTTTGGAGCTAAATATTTCACTAGCTAGTTTAGTTTGCTAGCTTATTTAGCTCTAAACCTAAAGGTCAGCTTGCTAGTTAATTATTTATTTTAAAATTAAATATTTAGTTTTTACACTGAATATTTAGTTTTTAGGTAAGTATTTAGCTAGATAGTTTAGCTTGCTCGCTTAATATTTAACCCTTCAACTAAAGATTAAGTTCCTAACTCAGCATTTATTTTCAAGTTAAATATTTCCTTTTTAGACTAAATATTTAGTTTGGAGCTAAATATTACACTAGCCAGTTTAGTTTGCTAGCTTAATATTTATCTTCAAAACTAAAGATCAGCTTGCTAGGAAAGTATTTTTTGAAGTTAAATATTTAGTTTTTAGACTGAATATTTATTTTAAAGGTAAATATTTAGCTAGCTAGTTTAGCTTGCTTGCTTAATATTTAACCCTTCAACTAAAGATTAAGTTCCTAGCTCAGAATTTATTTTCAAGTTAAATATTTAGTTTTTAGACTAAATATTTAGTTTTAAGGTAAATATTTAGCTAGCTAGTTTAGCTTGCTTGCTAAATATTTAGCTGCAAAACTAAAGATTAGCTTGCTAGGAAAGTATTTTTTGAAGTTAAATATTTAGTTTTTAGACTGAATATTTAGTTTTAAGGTAAATATTTAGCTAGCTAGTTTAGCTTGCTCACTAAACATTTAGCCTAAAACTAAAGATAAATGCTGTTAGCAACTTAATTTTCAAGTTAAATATTTTCTTTTTAGAATATTTAGTTTGGAGAGAAATAATTAATTTGTAAACTACATATTTAGCTTAAAACTGTGAGATTTATTAATGAATAAATAATATGGACCCAAAATGAGTCTTCTCTTTTGACTGGCTAAATAACCTAAATTATTGCTATTAGACTTCTGACTGTGCAGCTTTACAAACGGCACCTCATACTAAGTTTCTTCACAGCAAAATGGAAAACTGCCCTTTGTTCCCGGAGATGAGGAGATGGTCCTGGGGGTGTCCAAGCATGGGGTCAAAGTGGCATCAGTGGACCAATGTGTGAGTAGCACAGCTGCCACAACAGGCACATTTAACATAGCGGTAGGGATTAATCCGACTTCCCCCCCCCTGCGTAAAGGACGTGCTGCATCGACACCCTCTCTACTTGATCGTGCGCATGCTGTGTTACGACGACGGGCTGGGAGCCGGGAAGAACCTGCTGGCTCTGAAAACCACCGACACAAAGCAAGAGCGCTGCAGCATCTGGGTGTACCAGTGCAGCAGCTCGGTAGGCGTCGTCCCGTCAGCGCCTCTTGAATATTAAAGCTGGAGCCCGGCGCAGCCACCTGATCCTTCTGCTTGTGTCTCAACAGGAGCAAGCCCTGTCCATCTGCAAGGTGCTGTCTGCTTCCTTTGACTGCGCTCTGTCGTCAAACAAACCCTGAAGCTACGCTTGCAGACTCCGCTTCACCTTAACGCGTCCAGGGTGGAGTGAGTGGTGCATCTGCACCTTTCAGTGTTGAAATATGTTTAGCAATCATTATCAATGACTGCGGTACTGTCGTTCTGCTACTGTGAGGTTATTTTAAACTTTTATAATTGCATTACGAACTAAAAACACCCCCAAGAAACACCCCGATTTTATCCCATTTCATCTAATTGAAGATGCTCAACGGTACATAATATTTCAGCCATTCTAGAATTAATGGGAGACATTGATCTGCAAAGAAACTACAAACTCAAGGGCAAGTCCATGATATGTTGCTTTATGAAAATATCGGTACGAGAACTCAATTTTTCCAACTAAAACCTCAAACTTTTGTTATTAAAAAAAAACAAAAAACTTTGATAGAATTATCTCAGCAAAAAAAAGAAAAAACACAATGTTTGGTACCAGATCCTTGTTTTTAATTTTTATTGCAACGAGTATACCTGAAAAATATCCCAGCGTACTTTCATGTGAATGTAGTATTTGTGGGCTGGAGTTTGGGTTGCACAGTAAACCTGTGTCGTCTTTGATTTTACTCAAAATGTGAGAAAAATGAATAAATCTTTTGATGTGGTGCTTTATATTTGATATTTTTGAGTGATTTTTCTTCTCTATTCATTGTGATTGTGTTGGATTTAATTAAATACAAAAAGCTTTCATGTGTATTTTCCCCTTGCCGAGTTAATGGGTGCATCCTCACCACTAGAGGGAGCCCTTAATGTATAATTTCAATGCTTTTAAAAATGTTTCTTGTTTCGCCTTCATTTGTTGCACTTAGCTACGCAGTAAAATAGCTTATTGAAAACTCAAAACCACATGACATTACTTCATAATTTATTTTTCCAGTTGTACTTTTCCCTTTGTAGGGGTCAGGTTGGTCTGTCCCGTCACTGCGGTTCGCTTGAAGACATTTACCGTACTGACCTCTTAAATACTCAAACAGAACCCAAACTATGTACACACGTAAGTGATTACAATCTGTTTCCAGTGAGTTATTACCTTGGATGAAGAGGCAGCTTTTCTTCTCGTCGTTCATTAATCCATGGAAGGCTTACATTTCAGTATCAACAATATGAACACAAAGTTGCTCTGCAACTGCAATGAAGTTAATTACACTACATTTTAAAAGCCTCTACATCTCAGGAGTCCAGGCTGGGAGGACATTCCTTGTTGCGTCAAGGGTGTCGGGTTAGATGTAGGTTAAAGTAGGCCGCCTCTTCCAGCGCTCCTAGTAACTCCCACTTGACATCAAATTCCAACATTTGTTTTAAATCTCTTCTTTTAACACATTCTGCTCAGATGACACCAACAAAAGCGTCTCGTTGTTTTCGTGAGACAGACGAGAACCTTCATTTATCATGAAAGTAGCAAAAAGCAGCTTTGACTAAGAGTTAGCGTCTGATCTAAAAGAAAGGAAAGGGGGGTTTAGCCGGGGGTAGACCAGGCATGGGGCCGGTTACCATGGGAGACCAGGCATGGGGCCGGTTACCGTGGGAGCCAGTTGTTACAGTGTCACCGTGGGAGACCAAGTGTGGAGCCAGACGGTTACCATGGGATACATAGGTGTTGGGTCCGTTACCGTGGGAGACCAGGTGTGGGGCTAATTACCGTGGGATACATAATCATGGGGCCGTTACCCAGCGATACATAGGCGTGAGGGCCCGTTACCAAGGGATACAGTACGTAGGTTTGGGGCTGGTTACTGTGGGAGATCAGGCATGGGGCTGGTTACCGTGGGATACGTAGGTTTGGGGCTGGTTACCGTGGGAGACCAAGCATGGGGCCATTGGTTACCTGTAAAGGTTTCAAAAAAAGCTGAAATGTTTCTGTTCCTACAGTTTAAAGTCCTTCTCATAAGCTAGAGAGGATTCCTCCACCTACAGCAGCACTGCCCCTCCCCCACATGTTGCTGCACACCGACATTCAGCTGGCCTTTAGAAGGCTACTAGGTTTTTTTTCTTCGCCTTAAAGAAAGGACAGCTTCAGTTGTGAGCATGGACAGATTATAGACTCTTTACTAATCTATAACAGGTGTGTGTGTCTGTGTGTAAAACAGTATTTGGAGGGGAGATAAATTCATCGCAGACATCAGGGGGAAACGTTTTTCTCCCAGCTCCGATGGGATGGAGGCTTCTACGAGAAGATGGAGCTCCGCTGGCTGTAGGTCGGAGAACACTGAAGTGAATTTAGCACCATTAGGAAATGTTCCACAGGGGAAGCCCAATAAACTTCTACAAAGACTGCATCCACGGGGCGTTGGCGTGTTGTCCAAGTTCACATTTAGAGGTGGTAGTTCGTTCAAATACGTTGAGGCGGATTAGTCTGTACATGTTCGGGGGTGACCTTCATTACGCTGCAACGTCGTTTATGACAAGAAGACTCTGTCTGTTGCTAATGTTCAGTTAAATCATATTTTCCTTTAGACGCTGTGTGAGGAGCTGAGCCACGTGGGTCCTCTGCGGAGGGCAGCAACTCGTGACTCTTCCAGAGAACTCAGGCGATACGTCAGTCGGCCAAGAAGTGGACGAAGGTGACGGGGAAGGCGCCTCTTCTCATTGGATCTCCTTCGATGTGGCCCAACTGGTTCAGAACAAAAGAGGTCGATAAATAGTTTTTATTCAAATAGGCCATCTAAAAAACACCCAAAGATGTGAAAAAATAAATGTTTTTTTCTATAGCAGCAACATCGCTCACTTTAAATGTAGAATTTTTTTTAATTAAGTATATTTGGTTTCCTAAACAATCCCCAATCTTATGATTGAAAACCCATTACTTTTGTTCCCTTAGGGAATAAATATGATGTAGCACACAGGTTGTAAAGAGACCAAACCTTTTAAATCCTACCTTCACAAAACTCAACACGTGGAGTTCGCAAATAATGCAAATTTCACTTTTTTCATCCTTTTGTGTTGCCGTACCTCAATTAACACTATTTTTTTTTTAAATACTTGCCGTTAGAAATCTTGTTCCTCTACAAGCCGTTTTTATAAGTACCTCTTTGCGACGTCACAATGATCTAAATTTGCATAGAACCGCCCCTCACTCGTCAAACTCCGCCCATATATATGAAACCCCGCCCAATTCAATGCCAGTGTCATGTAATCAACATGGAGGACTAATCCTGCCAATACTTCAAACAAAATAAATGTGGAAATGTAGACATAAATAAATACATTTGGAAGTAACAAAAACAAAAGTAAAAAAAAATTAAAATACATACGTGGAATGAAAAACTAAGTATTTCCAATTTTTTTTCCAAATTTAGTTTAAATATTTCCATTTGTATTACTGCAAATTTATTAGTGCCGGGTTGAAAAAGATAAATTGATTCTGAATTTTTTGTGGTTCTTGGGGCTTAGGTCTCAAAGGGTTAATACAGTTTTCCCAGATGAATTGTTTTATAGCCATACAATTGAGGTAACAGTTAAAAAAATAAAGATTAAAATAGGTTTTTAATAGCACTGTAACATATTAATATTAAATTGGAACAGATGAAGTTGTAAAAGCTTGAAATTTAAATCGATACCCAGCTCTAAAAGGTATGTATTTTTATTTCTTTTATTTTGGCAGGATCAGCCCTCCGTAATAGCAAACCTGAGGCCGCTAATGTGCATAAAACTAACAGAGTCTCTGAGAATGCTTTATGTGAGTGATCCTGCGCAAAGAACTGCATCAACATTTTTTGTACAGACATAGACCTTTTATAACTTCTTAAAAAAAAAGCAATATGGCCTCTTTAAAAATTAACTCATTCGGTACAGACGACGACCTGTCATGCTGTGGGCCTGCTTCTCTTTCAAAGTCAGACTGCAGGGCATCAAGAACAATAAAAATCTGCTATACTTGAGCAGTAAAATAAAACTGGGACGTCACTGGATAGATCATTTTAATGATACCAAACGAGCGACTTAATAAATTCAGCTCTTTCCTGCAGGGTATTACCAGCCGACGAGGCAGCGACCCAGACTATTTTTATTTTAGAGCGGTTCGCATCTTTTCCAGTGGCGCCACCAATAAATGTGGCCAGTATGTAATTCCCTGCTGAACACACAAAGAAAATACACATCCCTTGTTTTTATTCTACTAATGCTTCATTTAATCCTAAATCAAAGTGAATAAATTGTGATAAATGGTTAAAAGGAAGAAGAGGCGACCTGATATCCGAAAGTATCAGAAGTCATCTGTAGTTAAAACTACAACTAGATTTTTTATTTATCCAATTAAATTCTGTGACCTCTGGACAGCTAATTAAGGCTAAACCAAAACTTTTTGGAGATCAGATCGTTTTCCACTTCCTTCTAACCTACTATAAACTGTTTTCTTCGAAGGCTGCCCGAGCAGCCTTAACAATCAGTGCTTTGCAAACGTACTCGCAACGCATTCTGTCGCGTCACAACTGCGTTCTGAATCGAGATTTTATGCAAAACGGAAATGCAAAGTAGTGTCTGATTATGACAGGAAAAAATAAATGAATGAGATTGTACCTGAACTGCATGTATATGTAATATTCAGGATTCTCAACAAAAAAAATGTCTTACAGAAGAGGCTTATACCATTTTTAGATTAAGATCTTTGGTTTCATTGATAAAATTTTGTACATTAAATCGAATTTCAAAAGATGGACTTCATTTAAGTGATGCAATTTCCGTTATTCTTGTGTAAATATTTTTAAAAGGCATAGCTAAAATTAAAATTAGAGCTGTTCTTGAACCATTTGGAGAAGAGATGAGGCTAGGGTCTCTTTGGAAAGAAAACGCAAACATTTGAATACGGTGGAAAAGAAAAATGTTTGCGTTCGCTTATTAAAATTTATAAAATGTATGCTCGAAAAATAGTTTTAGATTTCTGTGGTGACTTTAAAATGATTGTGGGTCTAAATTCTGATTTATTACTTTTATCCACAAAAAAATGACAGCAATAAACAAAACAATTAGCATTTTACATCATATACGATAAACTAAAGGTCAAAGGTGCCCAAAAATGGTTCAATCTGTGCCAAATCTGCCATTTCCCTCTGATAAAAAAAAAAAAAAACTCCTAAAATGACTGCCTTGTCTCAAACAAAGCTGCACTGCTTCCACAATGTTGTAAAATAGCAATAAAGTGTTTTGACCCAGCACTCAAAGGGTTACTTCTGTTACTTACTTATGTGGGTCGTTTCCTATTGCAAAGATAAAGTCCAAACCCTCGAGTGACCTATTGCAGTTTTCAGCATTCCATTGGCTATTCGATGCGTCAATCATCAGAACGCTGCGCTGTGGTTGGTTAAAACAAATAGTTTTTTTTTTCTTTTCCTCAAACTGACTATTTCAAAGTTTTCCTTTTGTTAAAAATACGAAACAGTAGAAGGTATAATACGTTTCCTACTGGGTCATGTAAGCTGTCGATTAAAAGGTTACACTTTTAGGCTTACATTGAGAAAAATATTTTCAATAGGAATCGCATTGGCGGATGTGACATCATGGGCGAAAAGTCACTTCCTGTGACGAATCAGGAAATCTCAGATTTTTGGTAGAGCAATTTTAGGCTGTTATTTTACAATTTTTATGGATTTCTTTTTGCTGTGGACCAACAACTTTGATGAAGGACTTTGATAAAATATTTCCACTTTGTTTTGTTAAAAAAAAAAAAATACATCAATAAAAATAAAAAATAAATTTTTTTCATTAACTGAATGATTTAAATCCAAATAAAATGAAAAGTTTAGATTTGCTAAAATGAAAATAAGTGAAGAAAGTATGGACTATAAAATTTGAGGAATTTGAGGATTGAGGAAGATTAAAATCAAGCATTGATCAATTAATTAAGCAATAAATTAATAAATAACAAGTTCAAGTTATTTGTATTTCATACATTTAATGTATTAGAAAACGTATTCAAATTTGTATAAATTATTAAAAATATTTACTTAGGTTTAACCTTAAATACAAAATGCACCGTTTCATTGGATCTCAGTTGAGTATTTTGTGATTTTAAATACATAATTTATTTGATCGAGTAAAAGTGATTTATATTTAGGTATTTCAGTGATTTGTATTTATTAGAATATGAGCACATTTATCATGCTAAGACGGTGTTGCTTACACTTTGTATTTACATTCTTTGTTTGAATTATTTTAAAGGTTTTTACCAACTTCAAGACCAAGTATCTTAAAGACCTTCTAAAAACTGCAAAAATAAACTGAAGACAAAAGGAGAAAACTGTGTGGTCCTTGAGTAAATCTCAGTTGTTGTATGCTGCATGGACCCTTCAGTCCCTTTCAAGTGGGGATTCTAAATTAAACAGGAGTTGCTTCTTTCATCTTCCCTAGCCATTGTTTAATTGTAGCTTAGCTAATAGCTACTTGCTAGCTTCAGCTAATATGCGTTGTAGAGGTGTACTATGTTCACGGGGGATTCCCTTATTGTGATATAGCTGTTAATAACTTTACCAGGTGTTGTTGTGAGTTGAATGAGAACTGGTGAGACTTAGTTATTAGGGGAAATGCAATGTGTGGATCCTCGTCATAAGGAAGTAAATCTGTTATAAGTAGATAGACGGCTGCCTGTTAGTTGGTGCAATCAAGTCCGACAGGGTTGTGACGTAATTTCGATCGATTTTGGTTAAGAAAATTCAAGATCGTAACACCCCTAGTAATATATATATTGTATAGGCTGCATGTATGGAGGAAAACTACCCTTAAAACACACCATCCCCATTTCTAACATGGTATAGTACTAGTGAGAGTAGAAAGGAAGCAGACTGGAGCTTAATACAGAAAAATTCTGGAAAGAAAAACCCCCAAAAAATGGATTAATACTGCAGCCTGAACTGGAATAATAATTGAATTTGAATACTGCAGGCCGACTTCTTAAGTATCGTAAACCTAAAAGCTTCGAAGGCAGAAACCGGCAGGAAGAGTGCGTGGAAAACGGCTTGGGAGAAGTTCTCAGAAACACTAAACTGTTCTAAATTTGAGCAAGTTCAATGAGTGCGAATACTTTTGCAAAGCACAACTAACGTCAGGACTTTCTGAATCTAACCACGCCTAATTCTATACTGCACACAGAGTCTAGATCACAACAGACTACCTTCACACTACTGGGCATTACCTGGGGTTGAGAAAGTCGACAGTAAGTCATTTAAAACGTCGTCTAGACCTGAAAATGAAAAAGCTGGGACATGTTCTGCTTCGGAGACGTTCACAAATTAGTGCAAACAAATCACAATCCTGAAGGATGTAATGTTGGGGCCGAAACGTCGCTCTGCTGCTGCCGTTTCTTCTTCTTCTGGGAGGGGGGGGGTCATATCCTTCAAATCTGCGGGGTCGGCGTGGAGGGAAACGAGCTGCAGCTGGTCGGCGCTCACACATACAAGGGGCTCCACAGAGGAAGCAGCAGCAGGCGGAAAAATGAGGAGGAGGGCTGCTGGGTTTCTGCGTTGGCTAGAATGAGCTCAGCTTTCTGATTCGGGCCAACATGGTTTCAAACAGAGAGAGTTTTACACCGACACTCACCCACCACTCCTGGTCCTCCTCTCCATCCACCACGATCACCTCGCCCTCGGAAAACGTCAACTCGTCCGGGTTGTCGGCTACGCACTTGTAGACGGCCTTCACCCGCCTCGGTTTCTGCTTCTGAGACGACGGGAGCAAAAAATGTTTCTGAGAAAAAGTTAATCTGACGATGTATCACAGAAAATACGCAATAAACAAGAAGACGGGTTTTATTTTTATTTTATTTTGCTTGTCACAACAAATGATGGTGATTTGGAAAAAGCAAACGTAAAATTTTAAACGAAAAATAAACGTTTTCTGTAAAATTATTGCTGTGTCCATATTTTAAGTATCGGTTCATGGTATCGGTTAACTTAATCCTGCAACTGAGCTCTGCATGCATTATTTTTCTGCAATAAAACTTAAATATTACGCTTAATGTACAACTACACACGTACATTCTGTAAATAGTTGTTTAAATTATCCAACTCAGTTGCAAATTCAAGGCAGCATCTTATTTTAATAGCCTTACAGTACTTTTCTTTTTTGTAATTTTGTCCATAAAGAGATACTCCACTCCGTTTGCTTTAGCTTAAACCATAGAATAGCATAAACTAGGGATGCAACGATACCACTTTTTTCGAACCCATACGATACCGATACTTCTAACATGCAAAAAAAAAAAAAAAAAAAATGCAGCGAATTTGGAGACAGGTTTTATTTTCTTCTCCGCTTGTCACAACAAACAATGGTGAATTGAATAATAAAAAAATATTGATAAAAATGAACACAAAACTAAAATTGTAAGTGAAAAATAAAACATTTCTGTGAAATTATTTTCCACATTTAAAGTGTCGGTTTATGGTATCTGATAACGTTAACTGATACAGTACAGAACAACGGTATCAGACCTGATACCAGATATCAGTATCGGTGGATCCCTAGCATAAACCAATGTAAGTGAATGGGAACTACTAGCATTGGTGCTAAATATTATATATTTTTTCTTGATTCTGTTTTTTTCCTTTTGTCGTGTGAAACTAAATTACATGTCACGTTGCTGCCGTTAGAGCTGAATTTCCCCTTTGTGGGACAACAAAGGATTATTCTATTCATCAAAGTTCTACATGTAACTAATAGAAGAAAAAGAAAATAAAACAACATAAGAAAAAGCTGTTTAACTTCCTTCGCCACCCAGGAAATATTTCTGTCAGACCCACAGAACCAATAATAACTTAAATAGAACCCATCAGACAACACGAAGCAGTTTAAACAAACAGATGAGAAACTAAAACATGAAATATTGTGATTAAGAAATGTTATTCTGGCCATTTCATGCATTCTTAGTCTGCTTTAATGTAGCTATCAGGTTTCTCTTTATGCTGATGACTCTTCCTTTTTATTTCAAACTTTACTTCTTTGTAGTCTTTTTTTTATTACACGCCTACTTTATTAAGTCTTCTAAATTTGTAGGAAAGAAAAGATTTTCTTTTAAATATAGTAGCGTTAAAGAAGTACCTGCCTGACTAAAGATTAGTTTATCCATCTGGAAACAGAGCCACATTGTTATCAAGGGCTCATTTATTTGTATTTTTCAGAACGGTCCAGTTGGTTCGGTACTGAAAAAAATTCAGCTGTTTTCTACCTGAACAGACTTAATTTGAAATATAAAAAAGCACAACATGATTTAAGCACGTTTTATTCTTAAATATGGACAAAGTAATATTTAAACATTTCTAAAATTAAACTGATTGTTTTGAAGTGGTTAAATTGTTTTATACACTGGCTATGTGTGCTTTTACTATGTCTGCTTGTACAATTTTATTTATTCTTATTTTTTAAATCCAATCAAATATCCAATCAGTTCTATACTTTCATTTTTTTTTTACTTATAGAACATAATAAAATGACAAATTTAAGAAATTGAAAAGCAAGAAATTCAGGACAAAATGTTTTTTTGTTTAATGTTGATCAATGTAGTCGTATGCACATTTGTATTTATTTTTCTTGATTTAAGTGTACCAAAAATGGAAGAAACTGTGATTTCTGTGTACTTTTACACTTAATTTTTTTATCAAAATCAAATTAATTTTTACATTGGATTTGCTCCTCCTCCATCTATAGATGAACCTGTAATTTATCCAGAAGTTTGATACTTCTAAAATCCTCCTTGTTTCTCATTTTTTAGGACCCTATTATCTACCCATCTCTTTTAACCTTGACATCAAAAATGTTTCAAATAGCATAAAAAACGTTGTTTCGGGAGATTCCATGTAAACATTTCCAGAAACTGAGCAGAACAGCTTCTTTACTCAAAGTGAGACAAGAGGGTCTTAAGTCAAAGCCTGAATGTCAGATACAGGAAGCACATTTGATGGGCCAGAAGTCAATAGAAGCAATGGAACAACAAAAAAGGAGATTACGGAACACAAATACTAGGATAATTATGAAGACGAACAAAGGACTCACTGGGTATGCCTTCTTTGACATGGGGGCCGGAGCCACAGAGTTCTGGGGGCATCCAGGCGCTTCCTTAGCTGGAACAGGAAACGGGAAACTACATCACACCAACAACAAAACTTTCCATACCTTCAAAAGGAAGTTGGAAAAAAACAACAACTTGCAGATAGACAGTACAACATGCTCCCGTCACATTTATTTACTCACTTGCTCTTTCTGCAGATTCACTACGATTGAGGAATCCACGACTGAAGCTTTTATCGTTGCTGAAAATAAAGACAAGCGTAGACGATCAGCTCTCTGAAGCTCGAGGCGGCACCGTTACAGTTTTTAGAGCGGTGGGGTTGACACGTCTGAGATTCTCAGCGTCTCTTTTAGGTCTTACCCAGCTGGAGATTTTGGCGGCGCCGGCCTGGTCCCCAGCGGACCCTGACCGGACTTGGACTGAATGCTCATGGATTCCATCTTGGCTACAGGGGCGAGACCCAGACCTGAAACAAGGTTTTAGAGAGACATTTATTTATATATGCTCCAAAATACTAATTTTATGGTTTATTGCTGTCATTTTTTTTGTGTGGATAAAGGTAATAAATCAGACTTTAGACCCAAAATGTTTTTAGGGCCACCGCACAATTCTAAAACTATTTTTTGACCATATATTTTATCAATTTTAATAAGCGAACTCAAAATTTTATCTTTTCCTCTGTATTAAAAATTAAATAAGTGGAGAACAATGCACAAATATTTCAGAGTATTTTCTTTCCAACGAGACCCCATCCATATCTCTACTTCAAACGGTTCAAGAACATCTTTAGTTTTGATTTGGGTATGTGTTTTCAAAATATTTTGGGCGGAAATTGCAGGAATGTTAAGGGGTTAATTGGATGCCAAAGTATCGTAATGCTAATTTAAAGAAAAGTGCAGAAAACAATATGTATTGATACAGTACGATTTCTAAAGAGAAAACCTAGAAATTTACTAAGAGTGTACTACCAACCACCATACATTTTTGCTAATTTTTGTTAACATTGGTCTTTAAAGTCCATAAAAACTCCCACAATGATGAAAGAATGAAGAAATAATGCTCGAAATGTTGACATTAGCATGCTGCTACTCATAGCAAACGATATATATTATTTAGCTGTGTTGGCTAAGAGGACATGTTGCTAATGGTAGATTGCTAACCTTAGCTAATACTTTAAAAACCAGCATCTTTTCAGTTAGAAGCAAACTTTATCATCTACGTAAAGTTAGGCAACATACTATCAGTTACTAAATGCTAATAGAATGCTAACTAACAGAATCTACGATGCAAATAAAATCTAAATAACTATTCTTAGCTAAAATGCTACCAATAACATGTTAGCTAACATAATATGCTATGCTAACAGCAATTTTTAGAAGCAAACTTTATCATCTACGTAAAGTTAGGCAACATACTATCAGTTACTAAATGCTAATGGATTCCTAACTAAAAGAATCAACGATACTAATAAAATCTAAATAACTATTCTTAGCTAAAATGCTACCAATAACATGTTAGCTAACATAATATGCTATGCTAACAGCAATTTTTAGAAGCAAACTTTATCATCTACGTAAAGTTAGGCAACATACTATCAGTTACTAAATGCTAATAGAATGCTAACTAACAGAATCAACGATGCTAATAAAATCTAAATAACTATTCTTAGCTAAAATGCTACCAATAACATGTTAGCTAACATAATATGCTATGCTAACAGCAATTTTTAGAAGCAAACTTATCATCTACGTAAAGTTAGGCAACATACTATCAGTTACTAAATGCTAATAGAATGCTAACTAACAGAATCTACGATGCAAATAAAATCTAAATAACTATTCTTAGCTAAAATGCTACCAATAACATGTTAGCTAACATAATATGCTATGCTAACAGCAATTTTTAGAAGCAAACTTTATCATCTACGTAAAGTTAGGCAACATACTATCAGTTACTAAATGCTAAGAGAATGCTAACTAACAGAATCAACGATGCTAATAAAATTTAAAATAACTATTCTTAGCTAAAATGCTACCAATAACATGTTAGCTAACATAATATGCTATGCTAACAGCAATTTTTAGAGGCAAACTTTATCATCTACGTAAAGTTAGGCAACATACTATCAGTTACTAAATGCTAATGGAATCCTAACTAACAGAATCAACGATGCTAATAAAATCTAAATAACTATTCTTAGCTAAAATGCTACCAATAACATGTTAGCTAACATAATATGCTATGCTAACAGCAATTTTTAGAAGCAAACTTTATCATCTACGTAAAGTTAGGCAACATACTATCAGGTACTAAATGCTAATAGAATGCTAACTAACAGAATCTACGTTGCTAATAAATTCTAAATAACTATTCTTAGCTAAAATGCTACCAATAACTTGTTAGCTAACATAATATGCTATGCTAACAGCAATTTTAAAAACTTTATTTTTAGTGACTAATTAATTACACAGTGGTGTTTTTAAGTCTTTATCTTTGTTAATTATGATGGTTTTCTAGACGCAGCTAATGAAAACACAACATTTAATGTTAGGAAAATTACAACAGAGCAATAAAAATACATAAAATGGTCTTAGTTAAAGGTATGTTAACACCTGCATAAAGTTTGTTCCTTTTTTGTGACAAACAAGCCTCATTAGAATATTCTAATTTATTGAGTAGGGTTGTATTTAGCCGGAATGATTAAATTAAATTAAAATAGTAGAATGTCATCCAAGCTTTATACAGAACAGTTTAAGAGTAGAACAAACCAATAAAGGCACTGAAGTATCCTCTAAAATTATTTTATACAACTCTTGAATCCTGTTCAGCATAAGACGTCAGTCCGAGTTTTAACACAACAGTTAGTTTATTCATGTAATGCTTAAACCAGAACATCACAAATACTAAAATAGTGGGAATATTTTATTTTTATGTTAAATCGGTTTTAACATTTTCCACCATTATCTGGTTTGGAAATATCACAAAATAAGGTTTCCTAGGCGGTAAAAGTGGTTTGTAGAAGTATGAAACAGTTATTTGTTCTCCATGCAGCAGCTTGCTAAATAAACCCAATTCCTTTTAAATGATTTTATGCTTGTTGACTCGTAACGTTTTTGTTCTGTGTGGGATGCTGGATGTGAGACATGTTGCAAATAAGGATGATGGTTTGATCTAATCTCTGGGGATCATACCTCCGGTAGAAATTAGCCTCATCGGGGGGACAGGTGGGTGCATGTTGGGAGGGTCTGAGGACGACCGCTGCCGGCCGGCCAGGTCTAAAGAACCCGGTTTCCAGGTACTGGAGGGCTGACCCATTCCTCCCAGAGAAGACAACTGGGCTGAATGAGGTGGGAGAGGAGAGACTTTCAAAACACGAAAGAGGAAAACGGTTCTTTCAGTGTTCCTGTTAATAGGGGGGTCGGTTACCCAGGTTCCTCGGGGGCAGCGGTGGAGCAGAGGTGGAGGCCTGCTGGTGGGAGCCGGTGTTAAGGATGGTGCCATAGGTTTCATTGTTAACCAGGCTGGGCATGAAGAGGCGGTGCTTGTCCTTGCTGGGGCCTGTGGGTCCCGGACCAGACTGCAGCTGGGAGTTACTGCCGGGGGCGTAGCAGCTGACGGGGCGGTCGTCCCTCCGGTGAGGGCTCGGCTGGAAGGAGGTCACAGCTCAGGATCCATAACATTAAAAACCAATGACGCATTCTCAGACGTTCCTCCAGGAACCCAATTTCCACCTCTTCTTCTCGTCGTTTTTCATGCAAACTCGAATGAAACAAAAGGTACGAACCTTCTCATCCAGATCCTCGTCGCTCTCGTCCAGGTCCTCGTGCTTCAGGCGCCACTCGTACTCGACGTGGACGTGAGCGTTGAATTTCCCCGCCAGAGCCTGGCTGAGCTGTGGACGCAAACACGAATCAGCCCACAGCTGACTGACAGGCCCTCGCAGATCTGAGGAGAGACGGCGTAACCTCACCAGCTCCTCACACTGAGTGTGTCTGAGCCTCCGGGCGATATCCAGCGGCGTCTCGCCGGCTTCGTTCGCTTAAAGCCGGGTGATAAACGGCAGAAAGATGTTAGTGCCCTTTAATTCCCGCCGTAGACGAGGACAAACACACCGCCCGTTTTCTCTCCTACCACCACCGTGACATGAGCGGTGTGTAATTAAGCCTTTTCCCACGCTGAGCAGCTCCACTCTGAATCTGTTATCTGGCTGTTTTACTGATTTCAGAGCACAAACATTGGTGTTTTGAGGGAAAGAAGGCCACCAGGGTTTGTTTTCTGGAGCCGTGTGAGTGGGAGCTTCAATAAGAGCTTGAGACCGAAACTGAGGAGAGGCGGTGATTTAAAAAAAAGAATTGTTCTCCATTATGTATGCTGAACCGTTGCTGTATGGAAGCAAATCGGTGCCATTAGTGAAATAGAAAAATACACTTGTAAATAAAAAAACGTGTGGGAATAAATAAATATGGGAAAAAATGGATTTCTAAATATTTAACTAGAGAAAATAAAACATAAAAATAAATAAATATGGTAATGAATAAATACATGGTTAAATTACACATATATAATACAATTATAAATCGCACATTACTTTTAACAGACTATAATAACTTATTGAAAATTGCGCGTCTACTCATCAATTGCACTGCTCAACGCTTAATTCGTACTACTCTAAATTTCAATTTACTTTAAAAATTATACAGTACCCTGTTTTTGTAACTATAGTACGTGATGTAAATATTTTTCTTCTATTCTATAAAACAAATGAATAAATAAACATCTGTGTGAATTAACGAAAGAACCAGTTACATATTTTCACATTTATTTATTTAAAAAAAAATTATCATATGTAATTTTTATTTACATATTTATTTCCAAGTTTATTTATTTAAATATTTATTGCTAGGTTTATTTCGTTACATTTATTTAATCATATATGTTCATATTTATATATTTTTACTTATTTAAGTCCACGTTTTCCCCCGATTTATTCGTATATCCACTTTTATTTTTTAATGTATTTATTTTTATATTTATTCATTTACACATGTACTGAATTATGTATTTTTCCCCATATTTATTTAATCAACTATCCCCACATTTATTTGTTTATTTACTAATTCCCAAATGTATTTATTTATTCACACATTTATTTAGTTATCATTCATTTATTTATGTATTTATTCCCATCTTTATTTATTTCAGCATTTACAGATCACATTTATTTACAGGAGTGTACGTAACAGAGTTGAGCTAAAACTTTTCCTTTTGATAATATCAGAATGTCGATAAATTGTAATTCATTTTGTTTTGCAATTCGTTAAAATATTTAAATTAAACTTTGCATGTACTTTTAAGCTAATTATATTATTTTAATTGCTTAAGATGTTATTTTTATTCAAATTAATTTGATAAATTTTGATTTTTTCCTTACTTTTTAACCCCTTCTTTGTGTCTGAGCTTCAGATTGTCTCAGAAAGTAATAACCATTCATCCCTAATGGATTTAAACCAAATCTTGATAGAAACGCTGTTAGTGAGGATGGTGGCGATGCTAACATGAAGAGGAACTTTGGGCCAGCCCTACATATTCCCGTTGATGCATCTTCTCACCGATATCTATGGAGGCCTTTCCTCGGAGCAGCAGCTTTAGACATTCACTGTTGTCGGTCAGGCAGCAGTAGTGCAGCGCGGTGCTGCCTTTGGTCGTCTGCTTGTCCAGATTCAAACTAAAAAAACAAGAAAGCAGGAAAAAATATAAATAATTCTCCAGAAACCTCTTAAAAATACCCATCAAATCTTTTTCTTTTTAAGCGCGAGAAGTGAAACCACCAACCACGCCGTTTTTTTATTATTATTATTATTATCATCTTTACGACGTTTATGTCAAATGAATTGGACGTTTTGGAGACCTATAGATATATGAAAATTCACCAAATTTTGCAAAAAATGTACGCACTATAATTGGTTTGCAAAAGTCACAACGGAAATGGCTCAACAGCGCCCCCTGGAAACCTTATTTTGATGTAGAGGAATGAAATTTGGTACCATTGTAGAACTTTTCAAGATCTACCTTAAAGTCTCAGGAAGTCGGCCATCTTGGAAGGCGTCTTTTGACTCTGCTTGCAAACGAACTATGGGATTTCAAGCTATCAAAATCACGACTTTTCGTGTACGCCGAAGTGGTGGGGGAGGGGGAGCCTGGCCTGAAACGTTTACAACCCGGTTTCGTTTTCATAGCTCTTGCTAACCAAGCAACAGAGACATGAAATCGGCTGTGAATGCTCACCAACACGTCACTCACGAACAGTGGTAATTTCAGGAGCTCTTTTCCAAAACGCTATGAATCCATTTCAATAGTTTTCAGGAAAATTACATTTTTTACCTGGACCCACATATTTTGTGAATTTGCAGTTTATCCTGGTGAAAAAAATTGTTTTGCCTCAGTTAGAACATGTTGAACAATAATTTATAAATCAAACAACAATATTGTTGATGATAAATTCAAAGTTTATTTAATTTTTCCCTCAAAACGCTATAAATCCCTCAATTTCCAGAGAGAGAGATCCACTAGGATGGATCTTCATCACCCAGGCCTGCGTTCTCAGCATACTGAGCCCTTTTTAGGGCTGGGCGGTATGGCAAAAATTTCATATCACGGTATTTTAAAAAGACATATCGTTATTAAGGTATTTAACGGTATTTTTTTGCCATACAAGACCATTCCTATCCACATTATCTTATAAAAATGAAGAATATAAAAATGTGCTTTAAATAGCCCATTTTACATAGACTGCATCATGTTGTTTTTTCCAGACACAGGTGAATGATATGAAAAATAAAATAATAAAGTAAAATAAAATAATAAAAAAACTAAAAAAAAAAAATTAAAATGATAATGATTCTAATAGAAATTTTTGATGTTTTAAGGTTGAATGTATCATTTTTTTAAAACCTCACGTTGGCGCAAGCAACAAATTACATCTTCTAATTGCTTTGCATGTAGTACTGAAGAATCCCGCTAGGGGGCAGAGTACAGACTCAGACCGGATTTTGCCAAAGATGAAGTAAAATAAACATGGCGACTGTAGGTGATTATCAGATGGTTAATATTCAGATAACAGAAAAAAAGACGGCCGAAGTATCGTAGATGGTATGTATAACATATTTACCGCTATTAATGATTTCTTTCCTACTGGTTTTGCCGCCGTTGACCGCGTTTACCTAGACGCTCAAATAGCGCTCAACACTTCCCCCTACTGGTTACACTCAACAGCGTTTGTTAAAGGTATGCCGTTCGGTTCTCGTCTGACGTTTTAAAGCCGATAAAGTTTTTAAACTATAGACGAGGCTCCTCTTTTTTGGAATTACTTCATCAGGATTGTGTGCTTCGCTCCTGGCAGCAGCTGCACTTAGTTAAAAACGTTATTTTCTACACTGTGGTGAAGAGCGTGTAGCTGTGAAATCGGTCCTGGCTGAAACACTTCCCCTCATTAAACGTTCCGGAAGTTGTCCGAGCTGTTCACCGGTATAGGGGTATATTAAAAATTTATATCATAACGAAAATAAACACCGGTTTTCAGTATGAACCGGTATACCGCCCAGGCCTACCCCTTTTAGCCCCTCTTTATTAACCTCCTGCTCAGCAGCAGGAATAGTCGCTTATTAATCATTCATAGGAATCTCTGTTTCGGGAGAAAGTATTTTTTCTTACATTGGTAGCAGAGCAGCATTGAGTTTGTTGATTTTGCTGTAACTTTGTTTTCTACCAAAGACCTGGAAGAAAAAGCCTCTAAACCTTTGCTTATATGACGCTAGACGGACCACAGCGACACAGACGACTTGAATGACATGTTGGGATATTGCTGACCAGCCAGGAATAAAACAATGTTTGCAGTCGCAGTGTTAGCTTATCTGTTAGCCGCCGTAGCTCACCTGTTACGAAGTTTTTACTGCAGACTGTTTAATCATCGTTTAAATCTCTTCTTCTGACAGCTCGCAATCCAAAGACGTCTTTTATTTCTTTGAAAGGAGGCGAGTCGATGGGATTGTATCCAACTTTCCGTTTCTTATGTTTTTATCAAAGCGATTTGTGCGACTAAAAAGCCACGACACAGATGATCGCATCTGTTTCTGGTGACAGCGCGAGCGCGACATAGAAATATTTTTCTTCTAGAAAACCAAGCACATTTTCTCATGAAATGTCGGTAGTTTCAGTTCGTTTTGTTCCAAACCCCCTTTTTATTTTAGTCAACAGTTACTTCTAGTTTTCATTATTTAGTTTAGATATTTTAACAAGGAAATACAGCGATTTGGCAAGAAACGTCGACGGAGCAGTGAATGGGTTCAGTACACAGCAAAATGACAAACTCTTTTATATTCCTTTTATTTTTCTTTATTTTTATCACGTTTTGCAAAAGATTTTCTTAATTAGCTGATGTTACAGAAAGCACAACAAGAAAAACAAATAAAAAATAGTTTGTGTAACGACTATATAGTCCAGATGCTTTTCTAAAGAGGCTGTGGCGGTCTGGCGACGTCTGATGTGATGTAAGGTCGTACGTTCGCTGTGGGCGTGGCCTAAGTCCTCAACAGCGCCCTCTAGAATCACTAAAACAATACTTCCCAAGCCAAGCTTTGAGCTAAAATTAAGGAATCCATGTGAATATATTACTCCGTTAAACCTACAATAAAATGTTTCCTAAGAACCCTGCTGATAGTCGGACATTTTGGATTTAAAATGGTCATTTTTGTCTCTTATCCACACACGGTCGTGCAGAATTGGTCAGAGAGCTTAAGGGAAGTATTTTGGCCCACCGGAGCGACGCAGCTTTCATTTTGTTTTGTTTTTTCTACATTTTTCAGATTATATTCACTAACACCCGGGAGGAGACCCAGAGGACGACCCAGGACACTCTGACCTGGGAATGCTTGGGATTCTCCCAAAAAAAATCCAAATAAAAACACCTTGAAATGCGGCCAGAGTGAAGAAATTATAGATTTATTAAGACTTTTGCAAAGCAATAAGCGCATATTAAATACTTTTCTACATTAAAAAGGAGCAAAAACGTTCTCATGGATCGAATTTAGAGCTAAAGAAAGGTCAAAATCTTTATCCAGAATGCTTTGGAAGTAAGAAGGCGCAACAAAAGCCGTTCACCTGTTCTGAGTGAGAAAGTCGACGATGTGAAGAGAGGTTCTGTCTACCAGCCGGACCGCCAGATGGAGGGCCGTCTCTCCTTGTTCCTGAGGAGAAAGCGCCACTTTCAGACGGACAGAAGGCTTTCCAGATGCTGCAATGATTTAAATAAAAAGGAGCGACGGGTTCTTACGTGTCCGTTGGCGAGCGGGATGGGCTCCATGAGGTCCACCCCCTCGGCGTAGACCTGGACGAGGGAGAAAATGTCCCGAGCCTTCACCGCCTCGCACAGCGCGTGGAGCCGCGCCGCCACGTCGGCGCTCTTCTTCTTCGCGAACCGCTTCTCGATGTACTTTGACGTGATGAAGTCCTTCCTCGTCTGCCTGGAGGAGGGACACGACGGCGGGCGCTCAGCGAACATGGAGCTCAAACCAACGTCGTTCGGCGAGAAGGGGGGGGGGGGGGACTTACATGTCACTCGCCGGGTTTGGTTTCACCACATTTTCAGCGTTCAAACAGACCTCCATGATTTCGTTGAAGCCCGCGTTCCCCACGTTCTTGGCCAGCTGAGGAGGACACACACAGATGAAATTCGAAGCGAGTCGTTTTCCTGTCCGACTGGAAGCGTTGAATCCCAGATGTCCCACAGGCCGTGAATCTCTCGTCATTAAAAGAAGCCAAACAAAATCTCAGCTACTCTCGTTTTGGAAACTCCATTGAGTTTTCGTTTCTATCGTTTCCAAACACACCCAACTAACCCCATGCTCCACAACAACAACAACCAAAAAGAAAGGAGAATATTCCCACCAAGAGCTCAGAGGTGCTGAGGACGTCCAGGGTGAGGGACTGGATCCGAGAGTAGTGGACCCCCAGCTCCCTGTGGATCCCTGAACATTCGATGCAGGTGAGGATGCCCAGGTTGGTGGACAGCCACGTCGGATCTGAGGAACAAAACGGAGAACAATGAGATCTAAAAACAAAAAAACAACACACAATCTTTGCATCAGTGTTAATTTTTTTGTCTTTATTTTATTTTTATTTCATTTTAAACCAAATTAAAATTAAAAATTGCATAAAGACTAGGCCTAAAACTTGTGTTTATTTTCGTTATGATATTCATTTTTGACACACCGCTATTAAGGTGAATAGCTCAGACAACTTCTGGAACGTTTAAGGTGGGGCAGTGTTTTAGCAGGGACCGATTTCACTGCTACACCACCTTCACCGCAGTGTGAAAAGTAAAGTTTTTAACTAAGTCACGTCTTCATTTTAGAAGTTTATCGGCTTTAAAACGTCAGACGAGAACAGAAAAGCAGATCTTTTACGAGTGCTATTGCGAGTAACCAGTAGGGGGGAGTGTTGAGCTCTATTTGATCGTACACGCGTTCAACGGCGGCAAAACCAGCAGGAAAGTAATCATTCATAGCGGTAAATATGTTTTACACACCATCTACGATACTTCTGCCGTCTTTTTTTCTGTTATCTGAACCAGCTAATCTCCTACGGTCGCCATGTTTATTTTACTTCTTCTTTGGCACTATCCGGTCTGTGTCTGTACTCTGCCCCCTAGCGGGATTATTCAGTACTACACGCAAAGCAATTATAAGATGCAATTTGTTGCTTGCGGCAACGTGAGGTTTTAAAAAAATGATACATTCAACCTTAAAACATCAAGAATATCTACTAGAATCATAATCATTTTAAATATCATTCACCTGTGTCTGGAAAAAACAATATGATGCAGTCCATATGACAGTAAAATGGGCTGGTTAAAGCAAATTTTTATATAATTTATTCTTATAATTTGGATATGAACGGTTTTGTATGAAAAAAAAAAAACGTTAAATACCGTAATACCGATATGTTTTTTTTTAAATACAGTGAAATGAACAATTTGCCATAATAAAGACTAAGATGATGACTAACAGACTAACTAACTAACAGATGAAAAGACGAGATGAACATCAACAATGACGAAAATCCAATCAGATGACGGAAAAGATGCGAGGAGCAGACAGAAGAACCAATCAACAAACGGAAGAGGCGGGACTAGCTGGGAAGAGAACCAATCGGTCGCCTTACTGAGACGCAACGCTAACCACCGTTTGAACAAACTCCCAGGGAGACAACAGCTGATCACGTAACGATAGAAGCAGAAACCGTTCACAGTAAATATGGCGATCCAAAGCTAAATAACCGCGTTACCTTCCTCATAATTCGTACAACGAAGCAGAAGTTTACGTTTCTAGCTTCCTATTTAGAAAATGAAGGGAAATTACACATAATTTATCGCTTCACTGAGTATCTTTAATCTGCTCTATATTATATGTTTGAGTTCATTTAATTGAAAGCAGAAGATCCGAATTTAAAAAGCCACATTTACTCCGACACCCCACAGACCACGAAAACGTTGTGTTTAGTGACGGTGGGTTAATTAATTCTGAGAGCCCCAATGTTGCCCCAAAATACGGCCCAACTAATTCAGCCTCCTTCATTCCTGAAATGAACATTTCATTTTTGTTAATATGCCGTACATTCATTTGTGTGGAATTCTACCTCATTTTTTGTATTTTTATGCCTAAAAATTATTCCGGACAAATATCTTGCACTGTTACGCTCATTTTACACTATTAACTGTTTTCAGGTCCAATAAAATAGATTGCAGTGAACTGCACAATTCTCTTTTGCTTCCTTTGTACTTAATGATATGCAAAAGCAAAGAATCAATTTTTATTTTATAAGAATTTTTATTAAAACATTAAAAATGACATTAATTTCTGTCATAAAATTAAAAGTACGACTGGTAGTTAGTGGCTGTTTTCACCTTCTTTGTTCCAGTGGATCAACTAGATGAAGTAAAACAGGTTGGAGTGTTTAGAATGTGACAGATTTTCTTCGGTTAAATTCATTTGTAAAAATAAAAATATATAGTCTTACTCATGGTATCGTGATATATTGCAATATGTCGTATCGTCCCCTTGGCACCATGATACATGTCGTATCGCCAGATTCTTGCCAATAAACATCCCCATCACCAACACATCAGGTCACCCAAAAAAGGACGCTGTACACTCATACGTACGCCCCACATATACTCGCCAATACGCGCCAATGCCCCGATAGAGCAACCCAACATGGCAAGAGTAGCCCACCAGACGGCCGGATATACCTAAAACCCCAACGCCCAATGTTTGAATGAACAGGGAAGTAGGGCTGGGCAAAACGATTATTTTTATAATCGATTTCTAGCGATTAATCTAATGATTAATTTCTTTCAATTCGATTAGATTTTCATTCGATTATCGATTATTTCCCCATTATTTGATTTGTATAGAAATTTTACATTTATTAATTTATATATTTCCACGAAATAAACAAATTTCTTCATTTGAACACATTTTAATTGTAAAAAAAAAATCCCAAATAAAGTTGTAGTATTAGTAAAGGAGAGAAAATACCCCCCAAAAAATATAAACAAACAAAATTTAACATTCACTTTATGAAAAAAAAGTGCTCTTCATTAACAAAAACATTTATTTTTGCTGCATTTTCTCTTGTTTCTGACATAATATTTTAAAGAGAGAGAGAGAGGCGCTGTTCATGCCAATAAAATGCTGCTAACCATTTTTCTACTTTTTAGATGGAAACTTTGAATCCGACAAACTGGAGAAGCATGAAGTAAAAATGTAGTATTCAAACAGGATGAGGCGTTTATTAAACGTGACAGTCAAGAGTTGGTTGTGGGTTTGCTTTTAAGCGCTCAAACAATGTTGTATTAATGACGGCCACGTTTAGTGGGTAGGTAGTGCATTACCTTTGTTAACAAACGTGTTTTACTCTCTCACATTTTGGGCTTTTGCTCATAATCAGTCTGTGCGCATTCAGACTCATTCTGCCAACACGGGTCACAGATAAAAACCAAGCAATCAGAGAGCAGTAACATACAGCAGACGCAGCTGTGTGTGAGTATATGCCCTCTATGTGGGGGTGATTTATAGGGTAAAATACATAGCGATAGTAGAACAGCTGAAAAATTAATCATTTGCTGGAACTGCTCCTGGACGCCGTCGTGCTTTTATGAGACATTTCTATTTTGCGAAGCCCGCAGACGACAAAAATCGCTCCCTTTTATTTTAAAATAGTTCCATAACCTTTGTTCGGATGGAGGAATTTAAGTCAACCTACTCACTTATGCTTACACTACGTGCTGCCGCCATGTTTGTTTTGAAAGTGACGACGCATCGAGGAAATGCAAAAACGGAGGTCAAAAATACCTTCAACAATCGGGATAACCAGACTAAATGAGGCTTAAACGGGGCAACATTTATTAAATCTGACAAATCTTTTGATTTGCTCTTTTATTTCGTTTTTATTATTCATCTAACTTGGATTATAACTCTAAAATGTGTATTTTTCTGAACGCCTTCTTCCCACGACTGCGTTGGCGGGGTTTCTGCGTTCGCCTTTTACTCACTGGGCGCCCCGCAGTCGCAGCACACGTCGTTCCCCGTCATCCTCTTCACTTCCACCAGGATCGCCTTCGTCAGCTCCTGCACGATGTTGTTCTCGCCAACATGGTGGTCCCCCTTAAACGCCTGATTGAGCGCCTCCTCCTTACTGTTCTGCAGAACGGAGATCCAGCTGGAGGCCCGTAGGAGGAGATGAAAAAAGCGGTTTAGATCGCAAAAAGAAAAAGAGGATGATACGAGAATACGTACATCTGACAGTCCTGGTCGTCCTCAGCTTGAAAATGATACGTCCGGTCGTCTGGAATGAAAACAAAAGGAGACAAAGCTAATTCAGACCTTTTTAGAAGATAAAATATTCCTGGTTTAGATGTAGACGAATAGTCATCACTAGGGATCTTCGATATTTCCTTTTTTTCTTTTTACGGATGTCAGATATGGTCTAAATCTCCACAGGCGATACAGATATAAACCTATATTGCCGATGGGCGTCTACATAAACGTTCAACGTCGGCTCAGAAATGGGAAAGCCACACGATTTACCGTCGTATTGTGACAGTACTTAGTGAGAGAAGTAGCTGAAGACTTTGGCGGTAAAACATACCCGCAATTTTTTGCTCGAAATGTAAAAAATAAAATACAATTTACGCTGTTCTTGGACAGATCGGGAGTGGAGGCCTAACTAGTGTCTTTTTGGATAGAAAACACCCTGAAATTCCCTTCCGGAAAGGTTAGAATCTATCCAAGTGCTTTTGTTACCAAGTGAAATGATATTGACACAGGAAAAAATATATATTTTTCTAAAACTACAAGCTTTAAAAGTATCTTTAGAATGAACTGTTGGACTGGTTCTGAAACCTTAAGTTTTACATTTATCCACACCCAATTTTCACAGATCTAGAAGGTCAATAGGTGCTAAAAAACGCTCCATTGGCTGTTCGACGGGTTCATCATCAGAATTCTGCGCTACGATTGGTTCGTTCCACACATGAAAGGGTAAGGAAGGTACTTTCACATGGATCGAGTAAGACGCCAGTCAAAGGTAGCACTTTCCGTCACGCGCCATGAAATTCGTAGGCTAATGTTAGGGATGCAACGATACAACTTTGTTCAAACCGATACCGACGGTTGGGTCAGAGTACATGTCGATGCGGATTACCAATGCCAATAGTTGTAACGCACAATAAAACGCAATGAATTGGAGGAAAAGTTTAAGTATTGGTTAACTTTAACCAATAAATGTACATGAAAGCGGGATCGACACTGATACCAGTATCTGTATCGGTGCTAATACGAGCATGCTAACGGGAGCTAACATAACACTGTGATAAATCCTCGCGAAGAAGGAATTTACGAGGTTTTTTTTTCTGCAGCAGATTATCTTGGATTGTGGGCGTCAGACTGGTTGAGGTCTATTTCATTCGTGGACAATAATTGCTTGTAGACGTGGAAAGACATCCCTGACATGTATGGGGTTATAACGATACCAGCTTGAGGTGAAACTGAAAAGAAATATTGGCTCTGAAAATAAAATTTGTTATTGAAAAATATAACTGAAAATCTTAATTTTGAATCTGAAATAAATGTAGTGAAAATTTCTGTATTAAAAGTGAAAAAAAATTGGAAATGAAGCTAAAAATATATACATTAAAACAATTAACTATCAGTGTGTCAGGCCGTTTTATACCCATTAAACCCAGTAAAGGTCACTTGTGGTTCTTTTATATATATATTTTTAACTCTAAAAATGTCCACATATTACAACAAAACCCACTGCTATAGCTTCTGTAATGTTAATTTTGATATAACTTTTAAGTCAATCGTCGTTTGCGTCCTTTCATTTGGTTTAAATTGTGCCACAGGTGGAGAGGAACATAACTTCTGTGGAGGTCTAGGTTTTTTATTTCACTTATAATACAGAAATTTTCACATTTTTTTCAGAATGAAAATTAAGATTTTCAGTTATATTTTTCAATGCCAAATTGTATTTTCAGAGCCAATATTTCTTTTCAGATCCATCTCAAGCTGGTATCGTTATAACCCCATAGTTATGAGGGTAAAAACGGTGAGTTTTTATTTATTTATTTATCTGGCATAAATCATTGGGGGTGACAAGAATTTTAGCGTCCCAGTCTCAGCAGATTTGAATAATAGAGTTTTAAATGTATTTATAAAAATTAAACCCTTTTTTTCCCTTCCACTTCACTTGTTTGTTTGTTTTTTATCACATAAAATCCAGGAAAATAGATACAAATGTTGTGTATTTGTAAGTCGGACGGAAGAACGATGATAAGTACTAAATACGAGCAGAGAAATAAAAACCTACGCGATATGAGGTCGAAGCTCCTCTTCTCCTCGGGGTTGTGTTTCACTTGGCAGGTCAGCAGGTTGAGTTTAGCCGGCGGTCTGTTAGCCTAGCAGGGGGGGGGGGGGGAACAACCCGAGTGAGCAGGAACGCTGCGTAGGACGGGATGTGAGCGCTACAGCCGGAGCCCAAAGGGTTCAGAGGTCAGATCTAAGCTTACTGTGCCGTGTGAGATGGTGAGGTATCCGTTCTTTGCCGTGCATTTTCTCTTCTGCCAGACTTTTCTCAACCTGCACACATAACAAAATCCTGATAAATTCAAATGTTACTTTAAGTGCTTTGATTTATAAAGTGAAACATTTATAGTCGGTAGTTGGTCTTTGCATGGATTACTGCATCAGTGCTCGTCTGCATGGATGGTTCTGTAGTTGAATAGATTATCTGTGGGAAGTTTCTCCCTCCACTTAACTTTCCATCACTACGGTTGGATACACTACTCTCTGAGGAGTTAGCTTCTCTAGCTAAGAACTTTTCTGACTCTTCCTCGTGGTTTTTTGTCCGTGACTTTCTGCTGGACGTCACTGAAGTCATTAAAAATGTTTCATATCTGATTTTACAACATTATCATGTAATGTAAGAGCTCCTTTTATTGAAACTGAAGTAGTGAAAAAACATTTCTCCCAATGCTATTCACCCGTCGCTCTTCTTGAACAGGAACCCGCTGCGCTCAGTGCCGTGCTCCTTGTTGCCCCGCGGCTGGTGCAGGCTGTAGGTGGCGCTCTGCCGCACCTGGGAGTCCTTGGGAAAAACACAGCCGGCAGAAACAACAAAGTTAGGGAAAAAATAACCTTTAATTTAAAAAAACAAACAAATAAACACCTATTTCCTGTCTCAGACAAACACAGACGCACTTTGAGTACGATAAAAATCCCGATTTGTCACGCGTATTTTTATCTAATGTTCTTTTAGACATTTTTTTACCCGTCTGGTTCCGGATCCTGCGCAACAAAACCGATGCAGAAAAGGTTCTTCCCTAAAACTCAAACCCAGAACTTTATCAGTGCACCACCGTGCCGCACAATCAGTTCACAGAAGACTCAACATACTTTTTACATTGTAGATTCTCACTGAAGGCATCAAAACTATTAATTAAAACACATGGAATTATGTAGTACCTCCAAAGTCAGTGAACCTGAACCCAAAGGAGATGATTTGGGCTGAGCTGAACCGCAGAGTGAAGAAAAAAGGACCAACAAGTACTAAGCATCTTTGGGAACTCCTTCAAGACTGTTGGGGAAAGATTTCTGGTGACTACACTGCAAAAACCCACCTCCTTAACACTAGATAAATACATTTGTCTTTAGTGAAAATCTCCTAGAAACAAGAGAAATTATCTGTTCATGCAGTAAGTAAATTTCTAGACCTAAATTAAGCTAAAAATAAGAGAATATTTCTTATTTTGAGAAAGATTTTTGTTGTAAATGGCACCTGATTATTATTTTGTTTTTGCTTGAAATAAATGTAAAATAGTTCAATTTTAGATATACAGACTAAATACGGAGTCTAATCTAAAACATGAAGCTAGCTTGTGATGCTCAAAACAAGATGGAGTTGGTAATATAGCTAGATTTAAAGGCAAAGTGTGTAATTTTCGGCCAGTAGGGGGCAGTGCACACCTAAATTATCACAAGCATGCGGTATCTGTGTCTTGGAGAAAGAAACTCAACAACGGAGGTCCAACTAGTTCTGTTTTCAAACGCTCAATTCCCTGAGAATGATCTATTTGCAGCAACATGACGAGCACATCAGTCTCTCTTTCATCGCTTGGAACTAGCCAAGAGGTAAAAATGTATTTATGGCGAAACTTTTAAGCATTTTGAGGGGAAATCAATGTTTTAATAGCGGGCGTGTTCCGTGCGCTTTGTCCGTCCGGGCTCTTTTAGAAGTAAAGACGTCATCTAATACGTTTTTCCCCTGAAAAGCGAACCCGCGCCTATGTATTTTAAAACTGATTTTTAAAGTCATATTTTACAATATCGCCAATATTTTGCAATTAATGTGCGTTACGTAATTATTATTACATAATATTTTAATGCCTATTTTCAAAGATGTACTGCAAAAACTACACACTGTCGCTTTAAGACAACAAAGCTTGCCAAATTAGAAGGAATTTGCAGTGAACTTCTTGAAGCTCAAGAGAAAATATAAAATATACTCAAAATATAAAAGATGTATTCAGTAATTTCAATTCAGTAAATCAGAATAAACCTTAAACTTTGCTAAATTAGATCGTGAAGCTACATATTTTTTGATTTCGTGTCCAACAGAGAGGCACAAAGCATCGATCAGGGGCCCGTTTGAGTTCGTGCCCCCTTCCAGCTTTCAGACAGACGCTCCAGCATTAAGGAGGAATCGAACCAGAGCCGTCCCTTCCTGTAGAGGGGAAATGTCCTCCATGCCGCAGGCTGCAACACATGGGTGAAAAAACGACAGAAAAGCTCAGCAGCTTTGTGGATTCCTGAGGACGATCGTGCTAAGCGTGTTTGGAAGAGCAACACATTTCTCTCTTCATCTGTTTAGTTTTACCACAGATTTAATCCTTTAGGAGTTCAAGTCGAAACATGAGGGATCGAACGGATAAACACATCCCTCCTTAATTAGAACAAAACGATAAAAAACATGAGGATGAAAGGAACACATTTTTGTACGAATTAGGTCATTTCCTTTGTGATGAATACAGAAATAAGATCTGCATCAACCAGCAAACACAGAAAGTAGGTTAAATGAAGCTTTTAACGTGTGGGAAATGAATAAAAAACACAAAACCGGCAGAATGGAAGGAGAAGCAGATTGACTATTGGACTCTTAGGGGGAGGATGCCGTCGAACAAATCAACTTACTCTCCTCGTCTGGATTTACAAACCGTCGCGGCAGCAGGAGGAGAGAAAAAGGAGAGAGGCACGTTTGAAAAAGCAGGAAAACATTTCAGATGTTTTACTCTAAAAGTGTATATATATATATATTAGGGGTGAAACAGGACACAAAAATAACGGCTTGGTACGTTTTTGGTTCAATTTAATAATGGAAAATAAAGACAGAATGTGCATATTACTTTGTTAAAAAACTTTTTTTTAGTTTGATGAGCATTAAACAGAGAAACGGGTTCATAGATTTTATTATGCTAAAAAAATTTAGAAACTTTGAAATCATGGAAGTGACTGAATATGTTTGGTTTTGTTTTATCGCAAAAGATTTCTACTTTTTTTAAATTTTTTTTTTACATTTTTTACAATCTGAAAACATCCATTTTGGATTTAGTTCCTTCCTTTGACTAGGACAGCATCCATTGTAACGCTGGCTGTATTTTTAGGTTGGTTGTCCTCCACACCACATTCAGGTATTATACAGCCTTTAGCAGGTTTTCCTTCCAGGATTCTACAGGGCTTCTCTGCCCCACAGCATGATACTGCCACCACCAGATGATTGACCTTTTGGTTCTCTCAGCAATTCTTTACCAAGCAAAACATCTTCAACCTAAATTTATCTGGTAGGCTAGGTGCAATATCCCATTGTGTATTTGTAAATTTATTATAAGAAGTTTATTTAGAAAATATATATTTTTAATATTTAATCATTTTAGGTATATAATTGTTGTATTTTATCATTTTTAATATTTTGTTTTTGCATTTTATTTGTCTATGTTATTGTTTTTAATGTTTTATTCGATTTTATAATGTTTTCGTATTTTATATTTTTTATACTTTACCACTTTCAGTATTTTATCATTTTGGTATTTTATTGTTTGTGTTAAATTTTTAGTGTTTTATCATTTATAGTATTTTATCATTTTTGTTATTTTATTTTTAGTCTTAATTTTCTGTATTTTTCCTTTTCAGTATTTTAATCATCTTATTGTCATTTTTTATTATTCATTATTTTTAGTATTTTATAACTTTCTGTATGTTATTTTTGAGCCTTTTATCATTTTTATTTTATTTTATAATTTGATCTTTTTAGTGTTTTTTTTTTATATTTACCATTTTTAGTATTTTATAATTTTTTGTATGTTGTTTTTTAATCTTTTTTTGTCATTTGGTCTTTTAGTATTTTTTAGTATTTATAATTTTTTAATCATTTTTTGTATTTCCTAAGTATTTATGATTTTTAGTATTTAATAATTTTGTGTTATTTTTAGTACTGTATCATTGAAAGTGTTTTATAATTTTTTGCTTATAATTTTTTGTCATTTTCTAATCATTTTTTGTATTTATTAGCATTTATCATTTTTTAGCATTGTATCATTTTTTTGTCTTCATCATTTTCATTATTTTATTCTTTGTATTTTTCATTTTCAGTATTTTAATCATCTTTTTATTTTTAAGTATTCATTATTTTTAGTATTTTATAATTTTCTGTATGTCATTTTTAGCCTTATCATTTTTTATGTTTTTTTATCATTAGATCTTTTTAGTGTTGTTTTTAGTATTTATCATTTTTTGTATTTTACAATTTTTTAAATCATTTTTGTATTTTTTTAGTATTTATGATTTTTAGTACTTAATAATTTTGTGTTATTTTTAGTATTGTATAATTTTAAGTATTTTATCATTTTTCACCTATAATATTTTTGTCATTTTTAAATAATTTTTTGTATTTATTAGTATTTATCATTTTTAGCATTGTATCAATTTTTTGTCTTCATAACTTTCAGTATTTTATTAATCTTTTTATTTTTAAGTATTCATTATTTTTAGTATTTTATAACTTTCTGTATGTTATATATGGCCTTTTATCATTATTTATTTTTTTATCATAGTATGTTTTTGGTATTTTTTTTAGTATTTTATCATTTTTTGCATAATATTTTTAGTCTTTATTTTGTATTTATCATTTTTTGTATTGTTTGTAGTATTTTACAAACAAAGTACAATACCCCCCCCCCCACCGGGATCAAATTCAAATCTACTCTATGTTCAAGTGCCTTTGAGGCAGCAACCGTCACAGCATGATGCTGCCAGCACCACTAAAAGTTGCACTGGAGCAACGTTTCCAGTTACTTTGGACCTCTCTGATTGATGCTCTCTTTGTTGGTTTAGGGAGATTAAAATCTGAATAAAATACGTTGAAGTTTTAAAAAGCATAATGTGACAAACAGCGAGGGGCAAATCATGGACTACTTGTTGGGTAACTTGGTCTCACCTCTTTCTGCTCCACCTGTAGAGCCGTCTTCAGGACGTCCCTCAGCTGATTTAGCTGCTTCCTCTCATCGTCCTGCGCCTGCTTGATCTGACGGAGGACGACAAAGAAAAGCAGATGAGGAAATCTGCTGTAGTCGTTTACGGCCCGAAAAAGTAAGATCCTACCGTGTGCAGATCTGTAGCCAGTTTCTCCATGGAAGGCTTCAGGTTTTCCACGGCTTTCAGACCGTCCTGAAAGAAACTGGACAGCAGGAGTGCGTAAGCGGGGAGGCAGAAGCAGCGCGTTCGCGGCCTGGTTTGAAGAGGCTTACTTGCACTGCGCGTGGAAGTACTTGATGAGGTTCTGCAGCAGGTCCACCCCCTTCTTGATTTTGATCTCGTTGACTTTAAGGAGGTACTGTAAGCAGATGGAGTGACTTGGATTTGCAGTAAAACACAAAAACGGAACGATTTTCCTTTCGAAACGCGGGAGATCCAGCTGTTCTGGCTCTGACCTCGCACATCTGCAGCTGGAAGAACCTTCTCTCCTTCTCCATCTCCTCGGCTATTTCCGCCCCGCTGATTTCTGTCCGGATCATCCCGTGCTGCCGAGCGTGCTCCTTCTTTTCCTTCTCTATCTTGGTCCTGGTAGGAAACAACCCAAACATAAAAGGCCTGCAACAAGGTGCAAAAAAAACTCCTACAAACTAAAATATAAACCACCCCAAAAACTGTCATCAAGAGGCAAGACTTAAATTACAATAAAACTGCTTTCCAACAGCGTCTAAAAACAATTTTACACCAACTTGGTACCATTTTCAGTCAGGTAAAACAAAAAGTTTGACCAAGAGATCAGGCTAGATAACTCAAGATATAAAAAACAGGGAAATAACCGGAAATTTAAGGAAAAAAACCCAATTAATAATAAACGACTCAAATAAACCAACCACTTAACATATTAAATAGAGTGGAATCGCAGTTTAAATGAAAAAATATATGACTTTCTAAACCATATTAAACTTTTTAATAAACTATCAACTGTGACATACTATTAATAAAAACGACTGGAGAGCTGGGTGGGTCTCTCTGTTAAAACACTTTACTGGTTTGAGTAAAAAAATGAACCGAAATCACATGTGGTGTCCCGCAGGGCTCCATCCCGGTACCTCTTCAATTCAATATCTACGTGTTCCGACTAGCCCACATTATAACCAATAAAAGAAGTTACCATTAACCAAGCAGGAGACGCTCAGCTTTAGGGCTGCAACAAACGTGCATTTGGATCGTTGATTAATCGGATGGGGTCTCGACTCGAATAAACGATTAATCGGATTAACTGGGAACATTTTAAAAAGTGTTTTTCTCTCCTTCCTTCACTGCATTTAACAACAAAACATTACAAGAACAGTTCAACAGAATGCAAGACAGCGTTGAAATATTAAATTAACGATGAATGGAAAATAGTTTTAAATGACTTCGCTTCATCAAATTTCTGTAAGCAAAAAAGTGCAACATTACCAACATAAAAAATATATTTCTGTTGCTTAAAAGTGACCCGACCTATTAAAAACATAACAGATTAACAAAACTTAGATATCCTACAACTTTTGAAGTATCAAAATAATAAGTTTTAATGATTCTCAAAAATTCTTTAAAAGACAAATTTACCATAAATCAACATTAAAACAAGTAGCAAAATATGCTTTACTTACACATTCTCAAGTCATGAATAACCAAATACCTGACAACGTAATCATAGCTTAGCTTGCTAGTGAAACTGCTAAAAGCAAACGGCAACAACGATCAATGTGGTCAACGCATGTTGGTAACTGTTCGTTTGTGTCGCTGTGCATGAAGAGCTGGAACGGCGATTAGAAAATGGTTCTGCTGGAGGTTTCTTCCTGTTAAAAGGGGGTTTTTCCTTTCCACTGTCGCTTCATGCTTGCTCAGTGTGAGGGATTGCTGAGAATTACACGACGCAATCTTCTGTGGTTCTCTAATTCCTAAATTAGACTTTGTATTGTAATAAATCTTCTTGTAAAGTGCCTGGAGATGACATCTGTTGTAAAACGGCGCTATTTAAATAAACTGAATTGAAAATGCAACAAACTCTTGCTACGACTTAAAAATTAAACGTTTTTCGCAATTTACGTACAGCATCTGCCTCGAGTGTGGGCGTAACCGAAGCGTATCTCCAGGGGGGAGACACTCATATCGACGTAACGACGGGGGGAAACAAACAAAAAATTAAAAGTTACACGGCAAATCGATGTTGAAATTCGTTGCCGACGCTTTTTATCGTCGGATTTTAGCGATTCCTTGTTGCAGCCCGACTCGGTTGTACGTTAACGTATAATCTACTGATCGGGCCAGAATCGTGAGCAAACGTGGAGTCAAAGCCAAAAACACACATCTACTTAGAGCTAACTCTGAGCAAGCGATTAATAATAGCTGGAATGTTATAACATCAGTACTTTTTAATGTTCTTTATGTTTCTGATATCCGCTAATCACCCAAAGCTCCTTGAATTGCTGAGTGTGCTACGGAAATTAATTCGCGGCGTCTTGCCTTAAACGCCACTAATGTTATATTTGCGCCATCCAGAACAAACACGGTGGAATAAAATCGATATAAATCACCCAACAAACAACCTTCAGACACACGTTTACAGCCTTTCACCCATATTTATAAAGGATAACGATCCAAACCTGAGCCACCTGTTGGATAAACTTATTATCCTATAGGGAACTCAAATCTAGCGCCTCCTGCTGGTATGATTGTTCCGTGGAAGTTTCCAGAGTTCAACGCGCTCAGCGGGTCTTCTTGAACATCCATTTTCCTCTTATGTGAGGCTGACGGTTTGGGTCGGATCGCCGTATTTTGGGACACAGCCGGGAGCGATCCTAAAACAAACCCATTTAACCAATTCACTCCCAAAAAAAACACAACTTTAACAGACGGTTTTGTTCTGAAAGTCATTTCGTTTTATTGCAAATCAAGCATTAGCAGAAGCTCAGTGCGCATGTCAACGCATTCCGCATCCAAAAAGAAGAGAAATCAATATGTAGAGCCATGCGTTCATCAGTCAGCATTCGCTTATTGGGGGCAGAGCTTAAAGTGGCTTGAAAGACAGGATTTAGGGCTCATTATTGGACAAACATGGAGTCAAATCGATCTTTCCATGCAGCAGGTCGACATTTTTATCAACCGTTTATTTAAAACAACAGTTTCAAGCAGGTTTTTAAAAAAAAAAAGGAACTTGAGTGTGTAACATCAACGCAGCGACACCGAGCGTAGCCATTTGTTTCTGGATCTCAGGTTTTCTACAAACTAAACTCAGTCATTTATTTTTCCTAAATGTCAAGTCATAAAATTAATTTAATACTGGACAAAATAACAGAAAATCTGTATTATTAAGCGTAAAAAAAAATTGATCCAAACCAACAGAATCCTGAATTAACTTTGATTGAGCAGGTAATTTTCGTAAACCAGGAGCAACTTCAGCGGTCTCATTTTGTCGTTTCAATATCTGGACAACTTCAGGCTGTTTTTAAAAAAACTTTTCAACAATTTGGTCAATTCCCCCCCCCCCCGCTAACGCCACTCAGAAGTAGGACGCGGCGGACGACGCGGCAGCAGCTTTAGTGAGCTAACTGTGTTTTTCCATTACAATTACACTTCCCCATTTTGTTTTACGTCACTGTGGCGTGGCTACAGCGATGGTGCGTAAAGTTGCGCGGTAGCCAAAACAAACCAGCATAAACAGAACAAAAAGTGAATACGACGGCGAATCAGAAAAAAGTCGGGATGGTACGTTAAATTTAAATTGAACTGAAAACTCTACTTTGTTAAATTAAAAACAATTCAACAGCACATTATTTAATGAGTTCATTGGGGTGAAATATCCAAATCTCTTCCCATCTTTCTTTGAGGAACAATGTTTTTTTTACCATTTCAATAATTTCCTCGCATACCGGCTTTGTGTTCGATATGATAACTAGTGGTCTTTGGGAATTTTCCGTGTGGGACGCAGAGTTTAAATGCTGCGTATTTTTGTTGATTTATGCGTGTTCGGTCTCTGTATAGCTTCAGTATATTTCATAGTGAGATACCACTGCTTTAAAAACACGAAATTATTCAGTTAAAGTGATGTTTTTGGACTTAAATTAGTGCTAGCTATTACCAGAAGTAGCTGTGTACATCTTCACAATAAGAGCGTTCATTTCCTGTTCTGATTTTATATTCTGAGTGATTACTTATGGGAAAATGGTAAATTGTGACATTTGATTACTAAGTCTATATTACATTTGGTTTATGTGATGTTTAACACAGAATGTTGATATCCAAATATTGTGTTTATTCATTTAATTTGGTGGGTTCTACCTCTTTTTGTTATTATTTTTATATGAGATCACACAAAGGCCCACATTGCGAAAATGATTGTGGAGTTCAAAACATATATTTAATTTTTAAAAAGACCAACTGCATCTTTGTCCTTTATTTTCCCTAAAAATTGTACTTTAATTGGTCATGATTAATTAAATAAACATTTTTAATAGTTTTAAAAAGTAAAATAAGAGGGTTTTAGGATGAAGTTTGAATGTTTTCCATTCTTTAAGCACTGTTTAAGCGGCAGCACTGTTTCAAAAGTACCGGTTTGGTGTTTACATACCGAACGCGATAGACGCGACCAGAGAGTCCGGTTTACATGTAAAGTTATTGGAGGAGCGCGATGAAGCGCTGCTGGGGATCCCGCGACACGTCAGAAGCAGACTTGCGTCGCGCGAAAGCGTTTCTGCCTGATTTGCGCGACAAAGTAGTGCGGCCGGAGCGTTTTCATGCGCGGCCGGACACCCAGGCCTGGTAAAGTCTCCACCAAAGCACGTCCCGCGCCGCTCGCATTTAAACTTTTACTAACAGCAGAAACATGGACAGCCGCGCAGCTTGGTAGTTGGTGTGGCATCCCTAATAATCAGTTAAAAGCTCGGCTAAAAAGGTGAATCTTAAAAACATGAACGTTCTCTGCGGCCCTGAGGTCCTCTATCAGCCTGTTCCAGAGGTGAGGGCCGTAATAATGGAAAGACGCCTCTCCATGAGTCTGTGTCCTGACTTTGGGGATGATAAGGAGACGGCTGCTAGAGGAGCGCAGAGACCGGGACGGTTCATACGGTAAAAGCATTTCTAAATAAGGCCCAAGACTATTAAGACACTTAAAAAACGTTAAAATAACCTTAAAATCGATCCTAAATAGGGGGGTTACGATTCTCCAAATCCTCGATTCGATTTAATTTTCAAATTTAGTGTCACGACTAGGTGCTGGGCAAAACGATTATTTTTGTAATATTTTTCCCGATGCATCGATTAATCTAATGATTAATTTTTCAGTTCGATTAAATTTTGATTCAACTTGATTACCGATTATTTACCCATTATTTTATTTGTATAGAAATTTGACATTTATTAATTTATGTATTTCCAATTAAATAAACAAATTTCTTCATTTGAACACATTTTAATTGTAAAATAAAATTCCAAATAAAGTTGTAGTATTAGTAAAATCTTATGTTAGAGGTTTCATTTAACAAGAAGTTAAACGTTGTGCAAAGAAATCATATAAATAAAGGAGAGAACCGACTCACTCATGCTGACACTACTTGTTCCCGCCATGTTTGTTTTGAAAGTGACGACGCATCGACACTAATTTTTTTCATCCACGTATTTTACGCGTAGACGTAATCGATTATGTCGATGCGTCGTCCCAGCCCTAGTCACGATTCGATTATTTATTTTTCCTTTCCCAGCACAGAGCCCAATGTCATTTTTAAACTAGTCTACGATCGTTGGTTTCATTCATTACATTCTGTACAGTAAATCTTATTTTAGAAGACAAAAGTGATGCAATTTTGGCATTAATGGTCAAATTGGAATAATTTATTTACAACAAAAGTGTGACAGTATTGTTTAAATAACAGAAATGATTAGTAACAGAAGGTGGCTGCCACCTTGAACAGCACCAGAGAGGCCGATCTGTTATGTTTTTCTATTAAATCATAATTACAATCACTTGTTGATATCACCTGTTTCAAATCACATCACTATTCAACCAATTTACCTCATTACTAACCGTAAACTGCCTCTATTCCAACCTTTTTTTTTGGAATGTGTTGCAGGTCTAAATGCCAGGAAAGGATGTAATTCAACAAATAAAATGAAGTTGACAGGACAAAATAAGAAACATTTTGTGTTGATAGTGTCTGCAATGTCAAAACAAGTCAAAGTAAATTAAAAAAATCATTATTTATTGTTCGTTTTTTGGGGGTTTTTTTCATACCGTTTCAACTTTTTCTTGAGTTTTGAGTTTGCAGCTTTATTAGTTCATCTGCATCCATTTCTAATAGACAAACTTAGTTTTAAAAATCTAACCAGTTTTATGACTTTACAAAAATCAAGTAAAATCCTTAAGTGAACTGAAACCAGCATCACAGAAACTAGACGAGGCGAGCGTTTCAAATTCGAAATTCAAGACCTTTCTTCAGCGCTGGTTGTGTTAGAATAGGAAAAGTGTTCTTAATAAATCAGGATAGGGGTGTTACGGCACACAAACGTCCCGCTACGTTTTTTTTGTTTTTTTTACTTATATCAAGAAAAATAAATGTGAATGTATGTTTGACTTTTTTGTTTTACGTAGATCAGAATTAAACTAAGATTTTTTTTTCTCCCCTAAATTCTTTCTTTCAGTTCCTGAGAGTAAAGAAAAGGTTTAAAGTATAGAACTGAATGGAGATTTTAAAATAAAATAGTACAAGCGGACATAGCCAGAGAAGACCACAATATAACAACTTGAAAATGTTCAGAGTATGTTATGGACCTTTTTGCTGTTGAAAGATGCGCTCGCTGACAAAGTTCTGGTTCGGTCCATCTTTCTTTTTCTACTGTATCCATTAAAATTCCCAATTAGACTTTAGTGATAGCTGGTAGTCCTTTCTGGTTTGTTTTGGTGCCGCTTTTTAAAGTTTCCCTACGGAAATGTTGCAGTGCTCTCGGAGTTCTGCACATAAAAGTTCTGCGTGTGTTTAGGTAAAAAAACAAACAAAAAAAACAGCTGGATTCGTTATGCTACCGAACTGAAATAAATCAGTGAACTGATACATGTACCGTTACACCTAAGGCGGACAAAAAAAATGAAGGAGGGATCCTGGAAGTATGAGAAAAACAAGCAGGACACAGGCCTCTACTGACGTTTTTTCCATAAATGGAGTAAAATAATAAGCTGAGACTGCCAGGAACATTCGGTGTCTGCACAAAGCCTGAACTGCATCAGAGATAAGGCGGGTTACCCTTTCAGTAAAGAGTGTCCTTTGCTGCTTGAAAGAGAGATAAAAGTGGAATAAATAACCCTGGGCTGTCTCAGCTGAAGAGACAACAACGAAACTTTAGGAGTGACAGTAAATTATGTAAAGTTTTCATTTGTCTTTTCCGTTTGTTTAAAGAAAATCGAGGGGCTGTCCATTAAATGCGTAAAAATGAGAGTTGCTTACACTTTGGTCTCGTAGTCCTTCCAGGCTTTGTCAAAAGGCTTCTTCAGATCCTGCAAGAAGAAACAGGAAAGGAAATTTTCTATGAGCTTCTCTTAAAGAACCCCAAAGAGCAGGGAATGGTTACGTGGAAGATCGTAAAGAAATATATGAAAAGCACGATGTGCATTAGTTTCCCACTCTTTACTCGGATTCCTCTGAGGACAAAAGGCTAAAGGGAGAACATCAATATTTCACTGCTTCTGATGGATGTTAATGTGAAAGAAAAAAAGAAAGAAAGACGAGAAAGAAAAAAGAAAGATGAGAAAGAAAGACAGACGAGAAAGAAAAAATAAACAAAGAATGAAAGATGAAAAAGAAAGAAAAAAGAAAGATTAGAAAGAAAGAAAGAAAAAAGATGGATAAGAAAGAAAGATGAGAAAGAAAGAAAGCATGAAAGATGAGAAAGAAAGGAAGAAAGAAAAAAGAAAGATGAGAAAGAAAGAACGAAAGAAAGATGAGAAAGAAAGATGAGAAAGATGAGAAAGAAAGAAAGATGAGAAAGAAAGAAAGAAAGAAAGATGAGAAAGATAGAAAGAAAGAAAGAAAGAAAGAAAGATGAGAAAGAAAGAAAGAAAGATGAGAAAGAAAGAATGAAAGAAAGAAACATGAGAAAGAAAGAAAGAAACATGAGATAGAAAGAAAGAAAGAAAGATGAGATAGAAAGAAAGAAAGATGAGATAGAAAGAAAGATGAGAAAGATGAGAAAGAAAGAAAGAAAAAAAGAATGAAAGAAAGAAAGAAAGAAATAATGACATATTTCATATATGATATTATAATACAGTAAAAAAAAAACAACCAGAAAAACAAAAAAAGGGTAAAAACAAAATATTACAAAATCCTTTTAAACATGGATAATTAAGATGATCTTCTCCTGAGGAACATGAAACCTTTCTAAAACCCATAAAACATTTTTAGACTACAAAGCATCCTCCACTTTTCAATCTTGATGCAACCAAACCCCTTAACACTCTGCAGCACATTAGTCCAATCCTGTCCAAGCATTTTGATTTTTTCGTTGATTTGTTTGTCATTCCAGAAAAAAAAAGAAAATTGACTGGAACAAGCGTGTAGTGAAGAGCAAACGCAAAAAACAACCGTAGAATATTGTCCATCTTGGGCTTCCACTCAGTCCTGCAACATCCTAAACAAACTTCTTAACCTTGAACAAGACAAAAATAAATGTTCCAGAGATTCTTGAAGTTGGGAAAAAGGACATTCCTCCAGCTCTGTCTGCTTGTGGATACTGATCCATGTAATATCCTCAACAGGAAAGACCATTGAAAGAAAGAAAAAAGACCATTGAAAGGACGGAGGGAAAGGAAACGTCAGTCGGACACAGGGGGAAAACGGCAACAATGGCTAAAAATACGTCCTACACGTCTGTGTGAAGGGCAGCGTAGAGAATCAGAGGAGCTTCTTATTCAATCTAAAAGTGTCTGCAGGGATGGAGACGGATCAGCGACCCCAAAACTAAAACCTTCCAGGTGTGTTCGAACAATTACAATTTTCGCGATTTCGATTAAAATTCAATTACGTAATTTTCCGGACTGTAAGCGGCTACCTTTTTGAAACCTCCGGCTTTCGAAACGTCGCGGTTTATTTGTGGATTTTTGCAGCCAACGTCCACTAGAGGGCCTCATTGATCCATGGATTGTACAGGTTACATCCTTCACCTCAAGGGATTCTGTGCCTTTAAGAGGACGTGGAACAGGCAGACATTACGAGAACGAGACAGTTTGCAAAAAGCAAACAAAAAAAACCATACATTTTAACGCGCGACGCCTCATTTTGGAAAACAATCGAACACATGGATATGATTCCGATACAGTCTTGAAATTACGGTAGTTTCCCAGCCCTACTCATAATCTATTTTCACCCATCAATTTAAAAATGTTTATAAATTCATAAGATTAATCATGGTCAATCCAAACAAAACTAGAGTTGAAACTAATCAATTTAATCGATTCTTAAAATGGTTGACAACTAATTAAGTCTTCGATTAGTTGCTTTATAATCATGTTAACCCCTTAACAGTCCGACGGCCCGCGGACGGGCCTGTCCGCCATTTTGACTTTTTATTATATTCTACATTATAATATCCATGAATTTATACATTTTATATCATTGGAAAGCTAATAGTATTTTTTAGCCATATATTCCAATAAAGGACACAATCATAAGTGTGAACACAGCAGTTGTCTTTGTCAACCCCCCCCATTCCCTCCCAGAAGAATTATGCACAACTCACATTTTTCAGCCTCATAAATCTGATCATTAAAATGTTTGACTTCATTTAATTGAAAGCAGAAGATCCGAATTTAAAAAGCCACATTTACTCCGACACCCCACAGACCGTGAAAATGTTGCGTTTAGTGACGGTAGGTTAATTTATTCTGAGAGCCCCAATGTTGCCCCATAAATACGGCCCAACTAAGTCAGCCTCCTTCATTCCCGAAATTTATTTAATTGGTGAGATATACGAGATATTTGTGTGGAATTCTACCTCATTTTGTATTTTTATGCCTAATAATGATTCTGGACTAACATCTTGCACTGTTACGATTAGTTTACACTGTTAACTGTGTTCGGGTCCAATAAAATAGATCGCAGTGAACTGCACAATTCTCTTGTGTTTTTTATTGTTCTTAATGAAAAGTTGTTTGTAATAATTTATATAGGTAAAGGCAAAAGCCAAATATAATTATTATTAAAGGCGATTAATCGATTAATCGTAAAACTAATCGACAGATTAATCGATTATGAAAATAATTGTTTGTTGCAGCCCTAATTTAACTGAAGTTAATTTGATCAAGTATACTTCTTTGTGTTAAATTGGAACATTTTCTAGTTTACTGAAGCAAACTTTAAAAACACTATTCTATGGGGAGAAGAACTTGATGCGTCGTTACACCCCTAAATAATCGATACCTAGATATTAATCGATACTAAAAGTGGTAACTAAATTAGATATTCTGTTCCCGTGGTATCAATATAAGAGTCTCGCATTTATTTTGCTTTTCTTTATGTGCTTTCTGAATGCACAAGTTTGACTCATGTCATATTTTTTCTGTATTTTTAATCGTTGACTGCAGGGTTTTTAAATACATTTTAGATTTCACTATATACTGTTTATTTTCTATACTTACAGAAGCTTGAATCGGTTTTAATTTCTGTTTTTCTCAAAGCATTTGTATTCAGGTTACTGTTTCAAGTTTGTTTTTATATTGACTTATAAGTTCAATAAATTTTTAAAGAGTTTTATTGACTTTTTAATTGATATTGCACACAGTAAGTGTTAAAAATTGTTTCGATAGATATCGGCCATCGGTGACCATTTTTTTAAATCAGTTTCGCCATTACAGCATAATATATCAACATTTATCAGAAGGTTTTATCATTTATTACACATCTATTTAACCTGACCTCCATAGCTCCATAAGAACACAACTTGTTCTAGAGTTTGTCTTTACAGACTTTGTCGATGTTTTACAACTTAGTCACACCGTCTTCCCTCATCTTCCTGCAGGTCTGGACTCCGTCCTGAGAGAGTACTGTACTACTGAATGATTGCAGCAGCTGAAGTACTTTCAGAGTGTAAGGTTAAGGTGTGTGATAACAGCCAGCAGCAAATGTGGGAGGCTGAGGGCGGCCGACGGGAAAAACCGAGCCTTACTCCAGGGAAAGGAGGGACGGAGACGTGAAGACAAAGACGGGAAGTCGCAGACGAGAGGAGCAGATGGAAAAAGAAGAAAGACAAAACACTGGAGGAGAGTCCCTGGGGGGGACAAATCATGCTTCCATGGCAACCAGGCTCATTAGTCCGCTTAATAATCACATCAAACTTTCTAGAAACCAAAACCAATCATCCAGGTTTGAGGTTAAAGGTCACAGACTGTCAGGAAGGGTAAAAAAATGAGATTGGATTAGAGATGCAGACACAGTTGATGGATGGATGAATGGATGGATGGATGAACGGATGGATGGATGGATGGATGAAAGGATGGATGGATGGATGAACGGATGGATGAATGGATGGATGAACAGTTGGATGGATGGATGAATGGATGGATGAACGGATGGATGGATGAACGGATGGATGAACGGATGGATGGATGAACGGATGGATGAACGGATGGATGAACCGATGAACGGATGGATGAACGGATGGATGAACGGATGAATGAACCGATGAACGGATGGATGAACGGATGGATGAATGGATGGATGAACAGTTGAATGGATGGATGGATGAACGGATGGATGGATGAACGAATGGATGAACAGATGGATGAACGGATGGATGAACCGATGAACGGATGGATGAACGGATTAACGGATGGATGAATGGATGGGTGAACAGATGGATGGATGAACAGATGGATGGATGGATGAACAGTTGGATGAACAGTTGGATGGATGAACGGATGGATGGATGGATGGATGAATGGATGGATGGATGAACAGTTGGATGGATGGATGAACGGATGGATGGATGGATGAACAGATGGATGAACAGTTGGATGAACAGTTGGATGAACGGATGGTTGGATGGATGGATGAACAGATGGATGGAGGAACAGATGAACAGTTGGATGGATGGATGAACGGATGGATGGATGGATGAACAGTTGGATGAACAGTTGGATGAACAGTTGGATGAACGGATGGATGGATGGATGGATGAACAGATGGATGAACGGATGGATGAATGGATGGATGAACAGTTGGATGGATGGATGAATGGATGGATGACGTGGGATGGATGGATGGATGGATGGTGGATGACGGATGAACGGATGGATGAAGGATGGATGAGGATGTGACGATGGATGGATGAACGGATGGATGAATGGATGGATGAACAGTGATGGATGGATGGATGAACGGATGGATGGATGGATGGTGGATGACGTGGATGGAGTGGTGGTGGTGGGGTGGATGATGGATGGTGAAGATGGATGGATGAAGATGAACAGTGATGGATGAACAGATGGTGGTGGATGAACAGTTGGATGAACAGTTGGATGGATGAACGGATGGATGGATGGATGGATGAATGGATGGATGGATGAACAGTTGGATGGATGGATGAACGGATGGATGGATGGATGAACAGTTGGATGAACAGTTGGATGAACAGTTGGATGAACGGATGGATGGATGGATGGATGAACGGATGGATGGATGGATGAACAGATGGATGGATGTGGTGTGATGGATGAACGGATGGATGAAGTGGATGAACAGTTGGATGAACAGTTGGATGGATGGATGGATGGATGGATGAACGATGGATGGTGTGGATGAACGGATGGATGGATGAACGGATGGATGGATGGATGAACAGATGGATGGAGGAACAGATGAACAGTTGGATGGATGGATGAACGGATGGATGGATGGATGAACAGTTGGATGAACAGTTGGATGAACGGATGGATGAATGGATGGATGGATGGATGAACAGTTGGATGAACAGTTGGATGAACGGATGGATGGATGGATGGATGAACAGATGGATGTTTTAAAGCTATACTAAAGGTTTTTCCCAGTTTCCATGTTCTCCTTCCCTTTCAGCCTTTCAGCCTTTCTGGCTGCTGGATCCTGTTTGATAAATTCATCTTTTTCAGAACTTTTAAGTTGAAGAAAGTGAAGAACCGTGGAGGAGCACCAGGAAGAGCTGACGTGTATCAGAACCTCCCTGAAGCTCCACCTTTCATGAAGCTGAGCGACGGGTCGGCAGCCTTACCCCCTTCACTCCCTTCAGGTCTCCCTTCAGCAGGCTGTCCAGGGGGAAGGTGATGATGTTGTTCATGTTCTGGAACTGGAGGAGCAGAAACCAAGAGGTGGACCGTTACAGCCGGGAATCGGTCCAAACCCATTAACAGTTTAAAAAAAAAATTAAATTAAAAAAACACGCTCACAAGGTTTTTGAAAAGCGCTGTGAGCTCCTTGGTGAAGACGGAGAACTTGAGGAAGGCTGACCCCAGATCAGGGTCGTCTCTGTAGACGCAGTTCTCCCCGAACTTCTCCAGAGCCTGAGTGTACTGCTCCTCGTTGTCCACGTGGGCTGGAAGACACACACAGTCACTAGTTACAGCCACGACGGCAGGAAAACATGCAGCAAACATGGCCGTCGCCATCCCGTAAAGGTCACGTGGCGGCATGATTCTGCCACCACCGTGCTTCAAACTGGGGGACGTGTTGGGTGACAGAAACGCTACAAAGGATATACATTTATCCAAGCAGACATTCCAACTATACGGGCCTACGACGATGACATCATCAACGTGAGCCTACACGCTTTTTAAGTCGTGTACGCAAGGAGTTACGCAAGGTTAAATTTCGATTAAATATTTGCAGGTTTATTTTTGTGCGATTAAAAAAAGAAGGATAGAAACGTCACTTTTCTTTTTTCCACTTCAATTAAAACCAACTGTAAATCGGTGTTTTCACAACATTTGACTTATTTATTAAAAATATCTTTACATTTAAAATGTCGATAATTTCCATCTTGAGGTTTTATAGAAAAAAAGTTTGCGTATTTAAAACTAAAAATGCCGTTTTGCGCGACAAAAATGTTCTTTAAATGGTCACTGACGTCGTCGTTCTGCTGGAACTCAAGAACGGACAAATTGAAAATTATTCTGGATCAGCCATTATCCTCTATGAACTGGGATCTGTTAAGTTATCAAGCAGCCAGTGTTGGGTGGTAACGGAATACATGTGCATATTTAGAATACTAATTATGAGTAACTGTATTACTCATTTACTTTCCTAGTACCATTGGAATACTTTCCATCTGAAAGATGAAGATATAAGTTTGGGGAACTGTGTGTCTCCGCGTTGTGCAGCCTAATCCAGAATACCGCCGAAACCATAGAGATCCTATTTGTAATATATATATAAAAGGCAAGAAAAATTACCAGCAATTTTTTATCCGATTGCCGATAATATCCATGACCCTCATATCGGCCGATATGTCGGTTGGGCCCTACTATTAACCCCTTAACGTTCCGACGGCCTGCCGGCGGGCCCATCCACCATATTTTCTGATTTATAATTTACATTAATTTATATTTTTTAGATCACTGGAAAGCTAAGAGTATTGTCTTTTTAACAATATATGCCAATAAAGGAAACAATATTTTTTTTAAAAAGCGTTTTTAAATCTATAAGGGTAAATTTGATGTTCTTCAATACCATTGTTGCCCCACGACAAGTCCTACATCCACAGTCTAACATCATCTGCTCTGAAAATTCACCAAATTTCCCTCACTGGGAGTACTTTTCTTTACTTTTTTTTTTTTTTTAAATCACAGATTCTTACATCGTGTGGACTTCCCGCTACAAATCACACTGCGCATGCCTGAAGGGCTTAGCTTATGATTCATAACTTACTTGATCCAATAGCTGACAGGTTACCCCGGCATTCTGTGGCAAAATCATCAGCTATTGGCTGATAGCTGAAAAGTACCATCCTTGTTCTCTCGCACGTGCTTCAAACCGGTCGCGGCTGAGAACAATGGTGATTGACGCATCGAATAGCCGGTAGAATGCTGAAAACGGCAATAGGTCACTTAAGGGGTTGGACTTTATCTTTGCCATAGGAAACGGCCCGTGTAAAGAAGCTTATCCAAACACAGAAAGAGAAAGGATTACACAGCGTTACGCACAGTAAATAACTCTTTGAGTGCTGGGTCAAAACACACTTTACTGTTATTGTACAACATGGTGGAAGCCGTGGAGCTTTGTTGGAGACAAGACGGTGGTGATTTTGGGAGTTTATTTTTAATTAGAAGGAAATAGCAAATTTGCCACAGATTAAACCTTTTTTGGGCACATTTGACCTTTAGTTTATGGTATATATTTATATATGCTCCAAAAATGCTCATTTTTGTGTGGATAAAAGTAATAAATCAGACTTTAGACCCACAATGTTTTTAGGGTCACCACAAAACTATAAAACTATTTTTTGAGCATATATTTATAAATTTTAATAAGCGAACACAAAATTGTATCTTTTCCTCTGTATTAAAAATTATATAAGTGGACGACAATTGCACTTAGACATATTTTCACTGTTCTGTGAAATATTTCAGAGTGTTTTTTCTTCCAACGAGCCACATCTTTACTCCAAACGGTTCAAGAACAGCTTCAGCTTTAAATTTGGGTATGCGTTTTTAAACATTTTAAGGGCGGGGAAATTGCAGGAATGTTAAAGGGTTAACTTCTGAGATAACCCTGCACGTCCATCTTTAATACTTTTAATTAGTTTGTCACAGAACATTTAGTGTACAGAGATGAGAACAAAACTGGACTCTATGGCCTACTCGCAAGAAGAAAAAAAAAAAAGGAAATCCGACAATGCGCACCATCCTGCGATCTCTCCACTGCAACATGGTGGCGGCAGCATCATGCTGAGAAGCTGCTCAGAGCTGATGTGAAAATGGATATTGGTTTAGCACATAAACTTCCAATTAAATACAATAAACTAGTGATGAAGTCCTAAAAATGTTAACGCATCTCCTGATTTCAGAGTGATCTGGGTTTTATTTCCGGTTTAATGAGGCCATTGAGCCTGGCTGAGCTATATAGTTATTTAAAGCAGCTCATGGTTTGTTGCAGAAATATCACACTGAGCCTCAGTTTTCTCCCTCTAACCTCTGCTAAACAGCCATCCTGTTTCTACTGAAAACAAGACTGGCTTTTCACCAACACACGGACGGCTTGCAAACACAAGCTGCATCCCATACGTTTGCATACAAACACACAGAAACAGTAGAGCTTTCAGGCATCCAACTTTGCTTTGATGCAGTTTTGCACACGGAGTTTAATTAGACCGGCTTCTGCTTCCTCGTCTGCGAGAACCGGCCCACCGGCACACACAGAGCCATGTTTGGGTTCAGATCAACGGCTTATCTCTGTAGAGACGGGGCCGAAAACAACGCTGGACCAGGGGAGAAAGAAATACGGGAACGCGACAAAATCAAACACAGCAATGAACAGGATCATTCAGGAGTCCCTTTGAGATGTGTTCACACATCTTTGCCGCATTTTATTATGTTGCGGCTGCAAACTTTTACTGGGATTTCATCCGTCAGACCAACAAAAAGCAGCGGTTGCTCGTGTAGTGGGGGAAGAAAGAGCTCCAGGTCTTAGTTAATTCATCAGCTCCTCTTAACTGCAGCACACAGCGGTTCATCTCTTCCACTTTCCAAACATCCATGTACAGAAAAGCCCTTATCGCTGACTCAGCTTCCGGAGACTCTGGTCTCATCAGGCACGAACGTTAAGAATCCCGGCGGTGCCACCATGATGCTTTCACACAGATTTTTCTCGCATACAGCTGGAAGAGACTGAATTTAGATACAATACTAATACGGTTCTCATCAGATCCATGTCTCACTTGTCATGGCAAACCATTTTAACATTTAATTGGTAGAATGGACACGCATTCCTGATATCAACACAGCAGTTCTTCTTCCTAAATTCCAGACATCCATAAATCGATTTGGCCTAGCATGAATGAATATTTTGACGACTTAAAATGTACTTAAATTTTGTCATATATTTTATTCACGTTTATGGCGTTTGCAGCTGCTCCAATCCACAAACACATTCTTCCCATCTAAAGTGAACATTGTGTATAGGAGAAATAACAGTTCTTTAAAGAGTATCTCACCCCCTACCAGAGTCAAACTCCGCCTACATTTTTCTATCTGAAAAACGGCTCAAAACATCGTGTTGCATGGCGGACAGTGAATGGGAGGGCTGGGCGTGGTCTGCGCTGCACAATTAATTGAATTTTTGATTGTGATCACGATTTTAAATTAACCTGTTCGTCAACGATATTTAACCATCAAAATGCGAGCTTCACTGCGTGCCTCTTTATCGCACACGGCCTCAACCGATAGTCTGCGAACCAACTGGGCGCAAACGCATGGCTAAAGCTTCATTAAGCTGCACAAATAAAAACCACGCCTACGCCACTCAGCACTCACAAATGGCAGCATCCGAATAAGTCGACAACATAGCAGCGAAAAGCAGTATGCGAGCGATTTATTAGATCTGAATCTCCAGTATGAATCTGACTAGTAGGCACAAAGGTCCCGAATGTGTACTACTGCCACAGTAAGCAGCCGGTGGACGCTACGCTATCCCACAATGCAGCGGAAGCCCCGAAATCGTAGAAGAGCGACCTAGCTAAAATCGGCTACAGTTCTTTCTAAATTCCAGACATCCATAAATCGATTTGACAATATAAAATGCACTTCTTCCAGGAAAAATAACTTTTGTCATATTTTTTATTCACGTCTATGGGGTTTGCAGCTGCTCCCATCTAAAATGACCATTGTGTATGGGGAGCCTAAGTCACGCCCTTCTACTTCTGTTCTTTGGGTTTGAGTTTGCTTTGAGTTTTTACTTGTAATTTTACTACTTACTTGATTTCTTTCTGGAAAACATGTGACGTTAATCTCAGAATATCAGAGTTTTTTGGGGGCGTAAGTTTACTCCAAAATATGTTTCTTTTCTTTACAATGATCCTAATACTCCGTTAGGGTAACGCGATTATAAAAAAACGTCACTCCCCGACTATAACGGAAGAGAGATGGATGGTGGAGGAGCGTTATTCAACAGAAATAATGTTCTAACGTTTCTGTAGGTGAAAACAGACAAAACCTGATCGATTATCTTTTATTTTTAATTTACAGGAAAAAATGAACGCATGTTTAGCGATACAAAAAGGAGAGCGACCTTCACACTTAATGAGGCAAAGGAAGGCATCAGGTTTAAAATAAAATATTCACTTTATTCATGCTTTGTTTACCAACAAAATGAATCCAAATAAGATGAGAACTTAGGTTTCAGAAGTTTCGGGTTCTGAAGAGCTGAAACGGGTCGGGCGCGTGGAGAGAAAAAGGAAAGGAGAACTCACCCAGACCGGAGGCGTAGATGGCCTTCACCGACTTCTTCATCTTGTAGAGAACGCTGCGGTCCACGTCCAGCGCCTGAACACACCGCACAGAGAAACCAGCAGGCGTCATTTTAATCACAATTTAAAATTCACGGTTAGGATTAGTTCAGTAGAGTTTTACATAATTATTAAAAGGTTTATTAATAGCGATGCACCGTAATAAAATTAGGGGTGATATATTGATATAAAACATTGATATACCAATATATCGCAATATTTTATGTCACGATATTGTAGCGATATTCAAAAGCAAAGAATTTATTTTATTTTTTAAGAACTTTAATTAAAACAACAAAAATTACAGTAATTTTTGTCACAAAATTAAAGGTACGAGTGGTAGTTAGTGGCTGTTTTCAACTTCTTTGTTCCAGTGGATCGACTAGAAATAGTAATAAAAACAGGTTGGAGTGTTTAGAACGTTGTGACAGATTTGCTACAGTTAATTTCATTTGTAAAAATAAAAATATATAGTCTTATTCACGGCATCGTGATATATCGCAATATATCGCATCGTCCCCTTTGTATCAAGATACATATCGTATCGCCAGATTTTTGCCAATACACATCCCTAATCAATAATCACAAAATGTAAAAAATGTATTTCAAGTGCCTCCCCGGACATGTTGTTATTCCTCAATGATCTAATTTTAACTAAGAATTAAATAAATTAACTTTTAAAACAACTTTTTATCATAACTAAGTTTGTAAGACACAGAAACAAATCAAGAGACCTGAGTAACATTAGTAAATACAAAGAAAAGTTTTAGTGTAAGCATTATATTACATAGGCCTATATTTTTAATGATGTAAGTAATTTAGATTAAAGGCTAATCTTGATGCGTTTTAACGTTTTAAACATTTTATGACACTTTATAATATCAATGGCTGAAACCCTTTAGTTTGTCAATGAAGCTTATTCAAATTCACTTCAGCTCTTCAGCTGTAGGCTAAAGCTAAAGCTAACTAGCTACCCACCAGAGTGTAGACAGAACAATTAAACTCAGCCCAGTTGCTGAGAGCTGAAGATGGCAGGTCTGTCCAACCCCTGCAGTGCTTTTTTAAATGTTTTTTTCACTTCTGAGGACCTGGAGAAGAACCGAGGGGACATTTTAAAAGCCACAGGTGATGTTAGCAACGCGACCTGGGTACGTTTCCTGTGTCTCTCTGTAACAGATTCGTAACGAGCTGGGAGAGGGGAGTCCTGCTTAAGACAGCTGATCGTAGTTTTATATTTTGTTCATTATTGCTACGTTTAGTGTTTCAGTGCGTCGAGGATCGGTTCAAAACGTGATGTAACCTTTACCGGAGCCACTGAAACATTTATCCGGTAACAGATACACTGCAGCGGAAGAAATTAAAAAAGGTTTAGAATACCATTGAAAGAACATTTATTGTGCTAAATACATTTTAACTGGAGGGTTATTATGCAAAATTTGACACGTAACATCTTGATAAGATGTTATTTTATGATTAAAAACATGACTGATGTGTTGCTTCGACTCATCCACTTATGTTTGAATAAATTTTGAGTCTCTGCTGGTAATTATTGGGGGTGCTGAAACGCCTGGGCCTACCCATCTCCTCCCCTCTACCTGACGTAGCTTACACAGCCGAGCCGCTGCAACTGCAGCCCTCCCACTCCCCTCCCCACTCATCTCCGGTTAGTTAGCTTAGACTAATTGCAAGGCTAAGGTTTTGGACTTCATCTTTGGAAACAATCCTATACAGAAAAATATCTGGTATCTGCGTAAATCACTTCACAGAGGACTTATCCTCAACAAAAGCCTTTTTCATAGTGGATTAATAAGGAGATTGGCCTCAAAAGTTGAGCCTACTCCATCGGAACCTGTACAGGTAAGAACTGTGGCTTCGCATTACTAACTCCAAGCTCAAAACTTAGGTTTATATTTCTGTGCTTTTATGATTGCAGTGTAAAACGTAGCTTCATTTCTCTGTACACTTTCAACAATGTGATCCCCCCCCCCCCCCCCAATACTAAAATGCAACAAGCATTTTAAACACTCCACGCGCATGCTGGGATAATAGGCGGTATAAAACGTTCTGCAGGGGGAGTTTCACAAAGGGTAGGAGGGCATACAGTGCATATCAAGGCATCAAATATATCGATATTGGTATCAGGTATCAAATACAATGAACCGATTCTAAAAATGTGGAAACTGCAATAATTTCACAGAAAACTTCTGTTTTTCACCTGATATTTTACTGTTGCTGCCATGTTTAAAATGAATATATGTAAAAAATTTTGGGTTCTAATTCATCACAATTTGTTGTAACAAGCAGAGAAGAAAATACAACCTGTCCAACTTATTGCGTATTTGTGATACTTCGTGGTAGAAGTATCGGCATTGGTACTCGGTATCGGCATAGTCACATTAAAGTATCGGTATTGTATCGGTTTGAAAAAAGAGGCATCATTGCATCCATAGTTGCTTTTTAACACTTTTTATGTAATTCTGTACCATTTCGATTGGTATCGTCAGATTATGAACCTCAAATATCTGAATCGGAAACAAAAAAGTGGATCCCTAATTAAATGTTTTTATATTACACCTGAAATTGTAGTTTTGTGTTCATTTTAATTATCTTTTATTATTATTTCACTATCATTTGTTGTAACAAGCAGAGAAGAAAATAAAACCTTACAATTCATTTTATTTTTTGGTTATGTAGAAATATCTGCACTGGTGTTGTATCCGTGGCATCCCTAGATGTTTTAATCCTTTCCCTGCACATTATGTCTGCGCAGCCAGATCATCCAAATAAAGGGTTTTATTTCGTCCATGCTCAATCTCACGCTTCAGCGAGAACCTTAATCCCCACAGAGTGGTCCAAACCAGCTGAACACAGCAAACGCTTCTCAGAATCTCTGCTCTGGAGGCTGCAGCCACCCACTGGATAACCCCCGACGTTTCATCCACATGACGATCTTCACAGGACAAAGCTTTATTCAAGGGGAGTGGGAATTTCCCCCCCAGTGTGCATGCTGGGAAAAGCGGGAAAGGTGCACAAAAGGCCTGGAGCTGCTTCCCGAGCCCATCTAATGAAGCGTTTCTGCTTCGTCAGCTTTGCAAACCGGAGGATGAGGAGGAGTGACATCATCAGCAATGCAATCGTGCACAAACTGCGGGTCACGGAGGTCATGCAAAATGTGTTTGGAACCGTTGTAAGCGTCTGTCGGAGCAAAACGAGCCCTGCAGAGAGGAACAAAACCGGGGTTTCGTTCGTTAAATGCAGCAGAACGTTTCACGGTTATAACTGAAAACCGTGACACAAATCAACCATTTTTAAAAACAGATAAGAAGACTTCCGCACCAGATCAGAAAAAAGTTTGATCTCTGCAAAGGGTAATAAAAACTAAATGTTATACAAACCAAGTTATTTAGAATCAGAATTTGGATGTGAATGTATGGATGGGTGTGAATGAACCGCAGCTTTGTCCTGCTCCCTTTATTGAATGCCTTTTATTTTGATCTACAGATAATTCAGTTTAATTCTTTTCTCAAATTTGTTTTGTTAACACTGTGAATAAAAGAAACAAAGACTGGGCTTAGCAATATGGCCCCAAAACTATATATTATAACGTAATCTGGAGCACGTCCGGTAACCATATCCATTGCGATATATTCCTTCTTTCCTTCATATATGAGCACTTTCCACTTTCCAGACACATTGCAGCAGAACAACAACTGTTTAGAATGCCACTGAAAGAAAATGCATTGTGCAAAATGCATTCAAAAAAATATTCTAATCGTTTTCCCAAATAATAAAACACAAAAATTCTAACAATACAAATATTTTAAATTAAACAAAAGCTAAATGTTATGGAAACAAAGTTTTAAATGGTCTGGTTTCCTGGTTACTTATTTATACATGTATAATTGCATAAACGGAAACCTGCATATATCTGAATTTAAAAAAGACAATTTAAACTATTTTATAAATTCAGAATATGTAGATTAAGGACAGTCATTGGACATAGGTATTAATCTTCCTTTAGTATCGGCTACATAGTACATAGGCACGGCTTGATGACATCATCAAAATGCATAACTCCAACATTATCACAACAATTAACTGAAAAAAGAACAGAAAATACACAGAAAAATGTTTAAAATCACAAAATGATCCAATATAAACCATAAATAGTAAACTAAATGTAAAAAATAAAATAAAATAAAAATTCTACGTAGAAAAAATATATGAAAAAGACTTGTTAAATATAAAAAAGTCAGTAAAAAAATAACTAGAATGATAAAAATGTGAACACAAACATAATATAATGTAATAAAAGGCCAGCATTTGAACAGTTTTGAGCGATTTTAGTTTTGAGCTAGGGATCGACCGATATGGCTTTTTTTAGTGCCGATGCCGATTTCTTTTTTCCATCAGCCTCAGTCGATGAACAATACGATTTTCTTAAGCCAATATTTGGAGCCGATGCCAATTCTGCTCCCTCAATTTACATAATAAAAACAATGATGAACAAATGTTACAATTGATTGAACTTTGAAACAATAATTAAAACATTATTTAACAAATAACAAATGGTTTCAAGTAGAACAAGTATAAAAAAGATTATTCAGTGCTGAAAAAACTTCGTAATTAAGATTTATAAAAAAAATATTTAAGCATAAATAAAAAAATTACACTATTGCACAAAGTAGAAACGAGTAAGCAGCGTAATAAAAGTGCACAGTGTCCAATAATGCTGGGAGAAAACTATCGCCGAACGCAGCAGCCGCTCATTGGCTGCTGCCGATCAGCGCTGGGCGGTATGGCAAAATTTTCATATCACGGTATTTAAAAATAAAACATATCAGTATTACGGCATTTAACAATTTTTTTTTTACCTACAAGACCGTTCATATCCACATAATAAGAATAAATGATATAAAAATGTGCTTTAAACAGCCCATTTTACTGTCATATCGACTGCATCATATCGTTTTTCCCAGAAACAGGTGAATGATATGAAAATAATTAAAATTATTATTATTCTAATAGACACTCTTGATGTTCGAAGGCTGAAAATAAACTTGTTTTTTAACCTCACGTTGATGCAAGCAACAAATTGCATCTTGTAGTGGCTTTGCATGTAGTACTGAAGAATCCCGCTAGGGGGCAGAGTACAGACTAAGAACGGATACTTGCCAAAGAATTAGTAAAATAAACATGGCGACCGTCGGAGATTATTGGCTGGTTAATATTCAGATAACAGAAGTATCGTAGATGGTAATAAAACATATTTACCGCTATTTTTGATTTCTTTCCTAATGTTTTTGCCGCATTGACCGCGTGTACGATCAAATAACGCTCAACACTCCCCCCTACTGGTTACTCGTATTAGCGCTTGTAAAAGATTTGCTGTTCCGTTCTCGTCTGACCTTTTAAAGCCGATAAACTTCTAAACTAAAGACGTGAATCATCTTTTTGCAATTACTTCCTCAGCATCGTGTGCTTCGCTCTCACAGCTCCTGCTAGCAGCTGTACTTAGTTAAAAATTTTACTTTTTCACACTGTAGCGAAGAGCGCGTAGCAGTAAAATTGGTCCCAGCTGAAACACTTCCCCATATTAAACGTTCCGGGAGTTGTCTGAGCTATTCACTGGTATAAGGGTATATTAAAAATAGGGATGTACCAATCCCGATACTGGTATCGGCCCTGATACCGTCTAATGTGCATATATCGGTAAATCTGCAACAAATTTACCCAAAAAATATACAATTTTCACTTGAAATTTTATTTTGTGGTAATTTTACTCAGCTCCTCTCACTTCCTCATCATCACCCGCACCTGTTTTTAAATCTCCAGCCACTCACCTCACGTCCTTATAACCCGTCACCTCCCTTCAGTCAGCGCCGGATCATTACAGGACTTCACTACCGATGCCCACCGTATGTTTCCCTGTCGTCTTTCTCCTGCTGTCCTGTGCCTCAGTTCCTGCCGTCAGCATCACCCTGGTCAGCGTTCCACTCCATCTGCACTACCAATGAACAACCTTGCATAACGCTTCTGCGTTTGGGTCCATACCGTCCAGCATACATCCTGACAGCATCGGTATCGGGACTGAAAAAGTCAGATCGGTGCACCCCTAATTAAAAATTGATATCATAATGAAAATAAACACCGGTTTTTGGTATGAACCGGTATTCTGCCCAAGCCTGATGCCGATGCATGTACGTAAAAAACGGCCTATATCACTGTATCCCCATTTTTAGCATTGTACTCTGAAAACTGAAAGTCTCATTCAAAAGCTGCCGAATTGTAACGGAAATAAAACGAGTCAGTTAGTGAAACGCTCCTTTAATTTGGTTCACAGAGGCAACAATCAGACTTTTTATGGACGGTAACGTAAGATTTAACAGTCCAACTAATTTCCTCTAAAAAGAATGAGATCTTAGTTTGATTTAATTCGTGAGAAGCTCCTCTTTGAGAACTTTACGGATTTCACCGCTTCAGGACGCAGCGAGTCGTTCCTGCTTCGATTTACCGTTAAGGTTTCCGACCGGGCCAGTCCCGGCCTCGTAGTTCCCAGCCTCTTTCTGCAGGAGCAGAAACACATTCCTGGATGATTGCACGCCGCCCTGACTGACAGGCAGGACGGAGATCCGGCCCCATTGTTCCCGCCAGCTAGCTGTCTGCTGATGACAGCATGTCTGCTCTCCTCATCGACGTCTGGATCACAACCCGTCGTCGTTTCTTTTCATCCGCCGTGACCTTCTGAGCCCCTCCCTGCGACGGTCAGGAGAGGAAACAGTCGGCTGGCTTATCAGCTGTATTTACAGCCAGGTTGATGTGGGTGGAGTCGCTAAGATGGAAGCTTGTGATAAAATTATTTATTAGACTTCAACGGTCTGAGCAGTAAACACCCCCTGATGCTCCAAAATGAAAAAATATATCTAGAAACTGAACTTTACTCCTAATTTCTCTTTAAATATCAGTAGGGTTGCAATACCACTTGTTTTAAACCGATATGATACTTGGATCTGAGACAAAATGAAAATGGAATTTGTGAATTAGGAAAAGAAAAAACTTTTTGGGGATGCAACGATACCATTTTTTTCCAAACCGATACCACACCGATACTTTGATTTGAGTACTTGCCAATATAGAGAACCAATGCCGATACTTCCACCACACAAAAAAAATGCAATGTATTCTTTCAGTCACCAAAAAACGATGGTGAATTAGAAAAAAATTGTAAATATTAATAAAAAAGGTGTCTGTTTTTCAAGTGCAAAATAAACTTTCTGTGAAATTATTTTAAGTATCGGTTCATGGTATCGGTTAACAAACCGATACGAGTACATCCCAAGTCGGAGGCAATATGAAACGTCTAAGGTAGAAATTATATAAATTTAGACAAAGCAGAGATTTTGACTGTATCGCGCTTATGCACTTTGATGATGTCATCAAGCTGTGCCTACATACTTTAGGTACGCAAGGAGGATACTTTTGAACGTTTAAATTTTTTTAATTTAAGTCTATGCAGGTTGCTTCTCGTGCGATATTAAATTCATAAATAAATAACCAGAAAAGCAGACCATTTTTAACTTTTTTTTCATAATATTTAGCCTTTATTTGATTTAAAATATCTTCCTCATTATTTGGTAAGAATGTTTGCATTATTTTTGGAAAAAGGCAGGATTTTTAAAAACTGCATTTAGCACAATAAATGTTATTTCAATGGCATTCTAAACCTTTTTCAAATTGTTGTCCTGCTGCTGTGTATCTGCAAAAATAATGGTGATTTAGATATTTTTTTAAAAGATATTAATAAAAAGGAGCACAAAACAAAAGTTTCAAGTGAAAAATTAAAAATATTATCATTCGGAAATATACATGGTCTGTTTCACAAATGCACACGCGGAGGTTCCCAAATATAATTTTCAGAAACACTTGTAATATAAATTCACAAACGCACAGGATCTGTTTCACAAATGCACACGCGGAGGTTCACACATAATTTTCAGAAACACTTCTTATATAAATTTACAAATGCACACGATGAGGTCCACAAACGCACACGATCTGTTTCACAAATGCACACGCGGAGGTTCACAAATATAATTTTCAGAAACACTTGTAGTATAAATTCACAAATGCACACGATGAGGTTCACAAACGCACACGATCTGTTTCACAAATGTATACGCGGAGGTTCACAAATATAATTTTCAGAAACACTTCTTAAATAAATTCACAAATGCACACGATCTGTTTCACAAATGCTCACAATGAGGTTCACAAATGCACACAACCTCTTTAAAAAATGCACAAAATCTGTTTAAAAAAGGCAAACAATCTGTTTCACAAATGCACACGATGAGGTTCGCAAACGCACATGCACACAAGCTTTTTCACAAATATAATTTTGAAAAAAGCTTCAAATATATACTCGCAGATACAAATTCAAATGCATACAAATTTCTGAATTTGCATGAACCCACCGCTTCTCATTTGTGAACCTCTCTGCATTCCTGAAGGAATTCTGTGTGGTGAGTTCTGAGACTCACCTAACGATCACGGACAACTAATGTCACCATTGGCTAAGGAACCTGTCAATAAAATCAATCACGTAGCCAGATGTTCGCTTTCAACCAATCGTATGGCTCCTAACATGTTCCATCCACATTGTGGGCCGAACGTACGGACCCCGGCAATAATTAGTCATTACTAATCCATTTTCTCAGTGTATTAAAAAGTGGGCATGAATTACTAACCCGTTTCCTCTTTTTATTAAACTGTGCCTACGGACTCGCGATCTATTCCCCCGGTTTAATAAACCGTGCGTTGTTCTGTTTGCTTGATAAAAAGCCCTGACTGCCTGTGAGGTTTGTCTTGGGGCTGTAGCACAGTGGTTAGGCTGTAGGGTTATCAATCATGATAGTGTGGGTTCGAATTTTTGCCAAAAATAAAATTTTTCCTGGTTAAAAAAATTAAAGGAGAAATGTCCCCGTCACCGTCTTCAGGGGAACAGCCTTGTACTCTGAATCCCTGAAAATATCTTCAATATTGAACGCTACAAAACATTAAACGGAACGTAAAACACTCATTTCTCAGCGCTGAATGCTCAAGTCAACGGCGGCCATTATTGCGCATTTATTTTAAGCTTTTCACACGTCGACACCCCGGAGTGCTGACAAATACATCTGGGTCGGCATTCTCAAGAGCTTCATTCACAACTTCTCTCCATGCCGAGTGTGAAAAGTCAATATTTGGACAGCGGTGGGCCAAAGGGGGGCCGGAGAACCACATGGTGGTTGTCCTTTTAGCTGTGAACAAACGAGAGCCGAAGGAGACCTCGCGGCACCGATTTAAAACCTGCTGAAGCCGGTCGAGACGTTTTGACGCTTAAATACCAACTAAAGGCTGATGAAATCCGGTTTAAAGGCGAGGGTGGGGAAATAAGGGCCAAACTTAGTGCTTTTTTGGGTGGGAGAAAACAAATAATCAAAGCTCCAACTTCAATGTCGAGTCGCTTTTTCTACAGACAAACAGTTCAGGTTGCTTCCAAGATTCCAGCTCTGTGAAGTAAATGAACCAGCTGAGGAAATACGCTCAACAAGTCGACGGGAATGAATCCAAACTTCAGAGGCACAATAAAAGCTCTGCCTTTCATACAGGAGTCTCTGATCTCCACTGGGAGGTTAATAAAGCTTCATCTGACATGAATCGAGACCCTTCAGGGAACCGAAGGATCAGTTTAGACACCAACCTTCTGGGGAAAAACGACAGAGCTTTTAGTTTTTCTTTGATCTGCACATTTTCCCTTTATGGAAAACACAATCTAAAAGCCCTTAATGTGGACCATGAGGGGGAATACAAACAAAGTGGAACATGCAGCTTCATATTTTCTCCAATTACGAGTAAATCCATATTTTCCTGCCAGAGAGACAGGCGAAGCGTTTTAAACAACCTGCTGACTATACGCCTGAAGCGTCTGAAACCTGCAGCTGCACACATCGAGGAGTCGAACGAGACAAAAATGGAGCGACAAAAAAGTGTATAAAGGAGTCATGGTGAAGCTTTAAAGCCTCTCTATGCATGGTGGTGGCAGTATCATTGTGTGGGTTTGTTACGCTGCCAGTTGCAACCAAAACAAGCCCCAACCTCAACCCCAATAACTAGTAAGAAGACTATATTTAAAGCTGCAGGCAGGAAACCGACCAGTTTAAATCGACAGCAGTTATTCAGCCAACACGACCGAAACAGGCCTGAAAAAGACAAAAAGAAAAGAAAATAAGGAAAGAGAAAAACGTGCAAAAAAGATATGAAAAAGAGAAAATAAAATGGAAAAAATAGGAAAAACAAAATAAGAAAAAAATATGTAAAAAAAGGAAAAAGAAAGGTTCTGGATAAGTTTGTTCTATCTGAAAGAGAAAAATAAAAAAGAAAGGAGAAACATAAAGAGAAAACGAAAGAAAGAAAAGGAATAAGAAAAGAAAAAATAAAATAAAGAAAAAAAGATGAAACGATGAAAACGAGAAAAAAATTTTTTTACTTTCTTGAGATTATCCAAAAGAGAAAAAGAAAATAAAACAAGATAAATAAGAACGGAATAAGACAAAAGAAAAGAAAGAATAAGAAATAAGAAAATGGGGGGGAAAAAACGAAAAAGAGAAAAGAAAAAAGAAGGGGGGAAAGGAAAACAAATAAAAAATAGGAGAAAAAAGAAAAATTCAAGAACTAACTGATCCAGATCTGAGCAATGTTTTAATCACATTCCAGGCTTTTTCCAATCGTCACAGAAACTTTGCAGCACATGAAACGGCAGAAAGGTTTCAGCAAATGTTCTGAACTCTGATCTCCTGCTGTATAAATTAAAGACTTGCTGCTAAATCTCTGAGACAAATGTTCTAAGAAGCGACAGTCACCGTGAACATCAGTGTAAGGGGTAAAAATCCCTTAGATTGTTGGGAAACCACCACAGCTTACAGTATAAACTCTTTTGCGCCCCTTCTGGCTAAAATTCTCCTTCTTTTGTGGACCCATGAGCTAGCTGTACCATTGCAAATCAAGATCAATCTGAACCCTTTTTGGCGTCAGAAGCTAACAGATATGAACCCCCAAGAAACCTCTGATGAGTTTCTCCAACACAAGAAGCCTCATTCTCTGAGCTAGAGAGAAAGCCGGACCGCCCAGCTCTGAGGAGGACCCGTCCCTACCCGACCAGAGACTGCAAATCAGGGCAGAAGTTCATTAATGAAGAGGGCCTGGTGTTCCCAGGCTAGCCGGGAAGCAAATTCCCTGCAGGGTGTCCTGGGTGTTCTTCTGGGTCTCCACAATTGACCTTTGAGACTACACCTGGGGAGTGACGCGAAAAACTAATGGGGTACAATGCGACAGTTGCAGTATCAACATTATCAACAATGGAGGCTACATGCGAGAACACGTGGGGCAAAGAAATGACAAATTTCTTAGTCCTTTGGGACAGTGTGAGGAAAGGACTCACCCTGCGGAGGAAACTATCTTGTTTTTGCAGTCACTACCCAGAGCTCCTGACCATAGATGAGGATAGGAACGTAGGGTGACCGTAGCCCAGCTTTCTCTTCACCACAACAAACCAGTGCAGTGCAGATTCCGCAACAATCCGCCCATCGATCCTGGACAAGACCCCAAAATACAGCACATGCCGCAACAATCTGTCCATCGAACCCGGACAAGACACCAAGATACTGCAGATGTCGCACTAATCCGTCCATCGATTCCGGACAAGACCCCAAAATACAGCAGATGTCACACCAATCCGTCCATCGATCCCGGACAAGACCCCAAAATACAGCAGATGTCACACCAATCCGTCGATCGATCCCGGACAAGACCCCAAAATACTATAACTCCTCTGGGATATGTACTCAAATTTTGAGGGGCCAATTCTGATCCAGGAAGTGTACGCTGGAAATCACGGTCTGATGAAGCCCACAAACCATCCACAAAAAGCAGAGATGGAATCCTTTAACCCCTTGGCTGCACTGTGAAATTCTCTCTATAAAGGTTAGGAACAGAATATATGACAAAAACAAGGGTGTAGCGTGGTGATGTAATTTTCCGAGCTGTCTTAAAGCACCTTAAATGTTCACCTGAGCAGGAATCGGTCGATCGACGACAGGTGCTAACCTGCTTACAAGTCAGAGCCAGCAAAGGGCAAACAAACAAAACTGGAACCCAACTTACAAATTAAGTTGTGTTATGCTTTTGCATACTGTTAATATTAGCTAAATGAAGCCTAGTTAATACAGGTTAATAATACTAATGTTACCTATGTTACATTTATTCCTAGGTAGTTCATGCTAGGAATAAACCCACTTCTCTCTAATTTCTGTGCAGAACTTTACTGCTTTCCACATATTTAAAAGAAGTCTTTATTGCCACAATAAACAAAGCAGGACAAGGAGGGTCTAAAAATATATTTGAGTTTTATACATTGCAATACTAAAGGCAAAATATTGGATCGGGGCTTGAATTCGGATCGGATCAGGATCCGAGGCCCAAAATGCTGATCGGGACATTCCTACCTGAAATGGTCATAACACATGCCGCATACTGATCTGCAAAATGTGGATCTCTGTATAGTTTGTTCGGGTCTAATATCAAGTGAATGAAAATGAAATACAGAATAGGTTATCACTGAAAAAAAAATTAGATTATAAACTGTAGGGCTGGGCGATATGGCTCAAAATGTTTTTCCATATCAAATCCGATTTTTATTGTTGTTGTTTTTTTCTACCCATGTTCTCTTAAAAATACATTGAAAGAGATGAAAAATATTTAAGTCCAACTAAAAATAAGATGAAAAGTATCCTGTTAAAATAAGATGGTGGGCCCTGAGTGGATTGATCTTGAATTTCCATAAAATTAAATCATCATTAACATAAAATTTGATTTGATTTTAATCACCCTGCCCTAATGAACAGATTGATTTTTGACTGACCAAAGACTGTAGCACAACCTCTGGGGTCAAAATGATATTAGTTTAGAACGAAACTGAAAAGAAATATTGACACTGAAAATACAATTTGGAATTGAAAAATAGAATTGTAACCTGAAATCTTAAAGGGTGTCATGACATTGAAATAAAATTGTTTTACTGCATAATTTTTGAGTTTCATTAAAAAAATCTCAATTTCAATTTTTTTTTCACTTTTCACATTTATTTCAGAATCAAAATTAAGATTTCCAGTTAAAATTATATTTTTTCAGTGCCAATCTTTCTTTTCAGTGTCGTTTCAAGTTGATATCATTCTGATCCCATAGCCCTCTGACTGAAAGAAACTTGAGCTAAGTTTTTTTGTTTTCAGTAGAGCAGGTGGCACCTTTTAATAATAGATTTTATGAGTAGTAATTATGGTAGTTAATAACGGTCTTTGAAACACTATTAATATTGATTATAACTCTTCCAGAACATGCATTTTCCAACAGTGATTAAATTGTTATTTAGCTGCTGAGGAAAGTAGCAATTGAATGCAAGAAGACGATAAATAACTTGTTTGATTTCTGAAAAATGTTTCCACCTCACTTATGAGATGATGATTGCGCCCTTGGATTGTTGTATATCCACACACACCAGTGACTGGACGGTGAATACAGAACCGATAGACAAAGAGCAGACAAGATCCTGTCAGTAATCCTACTTTAGGAGGTATTAAGCTGCTTAGATGGTGACTGCAGGCTTTAAGTTGATCACTTGTGCCAAACAGCACTTTAAGGCCATGTGCTCATTGATCCATCATTGGGGATTGTCTTTGCTCTGATAATCCGACTGTCTGAACGCTTGTTAAAACTTTCCTCCACTTCCCGACCAAACGGCAGAGCCCGTTTTTTGCCCTTCGAGCCTCAACGCGTCCGGTCAGAAACGGTTGAACTTTGAATATCATCGGAGGGGAACAAACATCCTGCCCTGCCACAACCGGTTCTACAACGTCCGGGGATAAAATCTCTGCTGGTCTGAGATCGGAAGATGACTCCCCGCTTCACACGCGCGCGCACCGATTTGGCTCTATTTAAGCTCAGTATAATATTTAATACACTGAATAATCTGGATCTTTTATTTGTAAATACAGAAATAATACACAGCTGCTGCTAGGGGTGTAACTGCACATAAAACTCCAAAACCTCAAAGACCAAATTTATGATGCAAAACACGCTTTTAATCCACAATTTTTTAATTTTTTTGCCTCAAATTTAACTAATGGGTTTGTGCATTGGCAGACAATTTTGTAATATGATATGTGGGGAGGCAGCGATATCGATACTGTTATCAAATATCAGGCCGATACCGTTCTATGCACTCTTAATCATTGAAGTTAACAGATACCATGAACCGATACTTAATATTTTTTCTTATTTTTTCTTGCTATTTTTAGTCACTTTTATAACAAGCAGAGAAGAAAATAAAATCCTGTCTTCCAATTCATTGATAGTTTTATTTTATTTTTTTGTAATATAAGCATCAGCATCGTTACTCAGTATCGGCAAGTACCCTAATGATATATATACGAGCTAGTAATAAGAGTAAGAATACATACTGTGATTAGTAAAACCGAATTTAACATTTAAACCTGTTTCATACTCAACTCGTACAGTTTTATTACTAGATCTAATTGATCCACTGGAATCAAGAAAGTGAAAACAGCCACCAACTATGACCAATACATTTAATTTTACTACGAAAAATTACTATCATCATTAATGGTTCCATTCGAATTTAAAAAAATATAACTCGACACTTTGCTTTTGAATATTACCTACTGTAATATTATATTCACTTTTTCATGGATAGAGGCTTTTGATTGGCTTTTTGCCTCTTCCTTCACTGTATGTCCAAGTATCTTTTCCTCTTATAAATCTGTATATTTATTGTGCAAAAATAAACAATAAACATTCTAAAACTAAATATTGTAATATATATATTAGCATAATTATATTTTCTTACAACCCTTATTAACTAATATATTTTTCTTCTGAGTTTTTTTATTTCTTTAGACCTTTAACTTTTATGTGGCTTTCTAACACACGTCCAAACTGAATTTCAATTTTAAAAATAAAAAATGTTTTAGTTTTTTTTTTTAATCGCACCAGTCTGTCATTGTTTCAGTTTTGTCTGGATGTTTTATTATCCCAAGATCTCTTTACTTTGTGCAGGACAAAAGTTTATCATTTAAATTTTGGGGGGTTTTTGGGGGGAAAAACATTTGTTGAGTAATTTGCAATGTTAATGATAATTTTCTCCATCTTTACGCTGATGACATTTGTCTATTGCTTTATTGCCTGAATGAATTTAACATTAATCAGTAGAGGTGTAATGTATTTCAAAGTCACAATTCAGTGCATTTTCTGTACCCTAAAAATAAAATTCAAATGTGGATTCGACTTTTTTAATTTTTATTTGATCAGTTTTAAACATAGAAACGTTTTTTTCCTAAATTACTTCCTTTCAATTCTCGAAACTAATTAGACTTTATTAAGTTCTAGAACGTGAAAAAGTATAGAACCTTCTGGAGATTTGATTGTATTTTTAAAAAATATAATAAAATGGTACAAGACGACATAGTAAAAGCAGACATAGCCAGAGTAGAACATAGAACCACTTAAAAAACAGTCAAAGTTAATGTTTAGAAAGGTTAAAATAATATTTTGCCCATATTTGAGAAAGAAACTTAAAAGCTTAAAAATCACTCTGGAATTGATTTTATATTTCCACTTCGTTGTCTCAGAATTTTACTTGAATGCAGCATGGACAGCTGTTGGGAAAATCTCATCAACAATATAAGGCGTTTGGCCTGATTGGATGTTACTTTTAGCCATGTGTTGGTGTCACTTTTTAAAGTTTCCTGGTGGAACGTTGCACTGCACTCTGAGTTCTGCACATAAACATTATGTATTTATTCAGGTGGAAAACAGCTGGATTCGTATATGGCTAATAGGGCCTTACTGAAAAATCAGAATACATGTAATATTACAGCTTCAGTTTTCAGTGGCATTTGTTCCACCTCAAACTGATTCTAAACCAGTCATCTCGTCATCTCGTTTAATCTCGTCATCCAGACGAGATTAAACTAGCTTTAAAGCAAGGTCACATGAGGTTTCAGGAAGGACCCATCTCATTGCTAAAAATCTTTTCGTTTGCAAAAAGTTCAGTACAAAAATCTTTGAATTCAATCCCTTAAACCCTGAAATAAAGCTTCGTAAAGAACTTACAACTTGGAACAAGTTTAAAAACACAAGCATGTTTTACGAATACAGGATCCGGAAAGGTCTGAAGTTAGAAACGGATCTATAAGCCCTTATTTTGGGGCATGAGCAAAAGTCAGTTAGTGTTGGGGGGGAGGGGGTCCTGGCACAAAGCTCAATATCCTCTTACTGGATAAACTGGTTTTTATAGCTGTGGTTTTGGCACACTCACAAACACAAAAACACAACCAGGAGCCTAATTAAGAGATGCATTTAATTCTAGAGGAGAACTGACTACAGCCCGACAAAAGCCTCACGGTGATGCATTTAAACACCTGCTGGAAAATTGATTTACATGTAAAAGCAGCACCCAGGGAGACGGCTACAATTATTTAGTGCGTGTAGTGCCTCGCTTAAACTCGTTTTTTTATATTAACGAACAAGAACCGAACAAACTGGAAGATATTGTGGTTATTCTCCCAACCAAAGAGGGTTTAAAAGTATACAAAAAGGCCCAAATGCATAGAAACACTCTTAATAACATCAAATTATAAAGAGTTTTTGGACTTCAAAATATATTTTTATCTAAAGTGGCACAGGAGGCTGGTACTGGTCCGCCTCATTCAGTTTTAAGACTATGAATCATTCCAAAGCCCTGATGTTCACCTGCTTTAGCCATCCCAAAACCATTCTAATAGGACGGCAAAAGTACAACAACAAAAATATAACGGTTTGCTACGTTTTCGGTATGCATTAATCAAGACAAATGCATCCAATACTTTGATTAGCAATAAACAAAGAACTTTTTTTCCTGAATTCCTTCCTTTCAAATCTCGAAATTCATTTGATTTTAATATTTTCTATAACTTAAAAAAGTTCAAAGTATGAAACTGAGTGGAGATTTGATTTGAGTTATAAAATAGCAAAAGCAAACATAGTAAAAGCATACATAGCTAGAGTAGAAAACAATATACATATTAATTCCTTGCCCGTATTTGAGAATAAAACATACTTAAATCACTTTAGAGTTGTTTTGATATTTTGACCGCCTGCTCTCCCAGCTGTACCTGAATGCAGCATTGGCAACTGTCGGGAAAAGCCCCTTCTCATCAACTGTGATTCCTCCAACTTGCAGAGTTTTGGTCTGATTGGATGCTACTGGTAGCCATGGTGATGTCAGCTGTTTTTTCTCCAGTATTAGTGATGTTTCCATTCAGCTTGACATTGTATCAGGTGAGTTATTTGAATGAATGTATGATGCTGCCACCACAGTGCATCACAGTTTACACAACGTTAGAATTCAAAGTCTCCCCCCGAGTCCTCGGAACATGCCTTTTGTTGTTTTGGCCGGTTTATCAATAATTATCGTGTTTTTTTGAGACTTATTCCATGTGAGCAAGCTGGAGAACCCGATCCTCTCCAGTTCTGTTCCCTTCTGTACCAGGATTAAGGAGCAGATCTGACCCAAACTAACCATCTGGAACGACGGATTTGCAACCGAATAATCACAACCCTCTACCGCTGATTAAACCTTACATGTCAGCAGCAGGTTCCTGCAGACAAACATGTTGCAACACAGATCCCCGGCGACAGGGAGAGTCTTGCGCAACTGTAGCATCTCGACGGGCTTAAGGTGCAAATCATCACACAAAAGGAGACAGAACACTGGAACAGTAATCATCATCACTACTATTATTAGCAGAAACTGCACCGACAAGAACCTGGAGGTTCCAGTGTAACCTCCAGGTTCTGCTTGAGCTTCTTGCCTTCAATAAAAAGAGTAAAAATTATCCTTGACAAGGCATCAGAGACAAAAAGTGACAATATTCATAAAAATGAATAGTGACCAAGATAACACGATGTTGTTGTATGAACGGCATCGTAGAGGAGAAAGATACCGCTTCAGGTTAGCTTTCTTCGGCCGCAAACGGAGTTTCAAGTCAAGCTGTATTGGAGTTTAGTTTTTCCAAAGTTTCCAAGATGACACATCGGCAACAGATCAACCTGAATCAGAAGCTGCTTCAACACAGACCTATCTTAAAGGGGAAGTAGGCCTACCGTTTTTTTGCTTGTTTTTTTGCGACTTTGTAGCATGCATTACGTTCATTTACTCACCCAAAAAAGTTTGGCGGAACTCGTGTTTATAGTGTTAGCAATCCATAACAAAACATTGGCGAAAAGAAGCAGTTCTGAGGCAGATAATGTCTTATTTAGAGGCTGCACATTGGCTGCCCCATTAACTCCCATTGTACGATTATACGCTGATCTTGAATGGATATGAAAACCTCCTGAAGGACGTCAACTCGTCTGGGTGAGTAAACGTGAATGTAATCCCTGCTATAAATAAGGTCCCCGTTGAGTTTCTCTTTTAAAAGGCGTGGAAATCGTTAAGGATTTATCGACACTACTACTCTTATTGATCCGGTACTTTATCCATATCCTTATCTTTACTAAAACAAAACTGGGAAAACACAAATAATAAACGATAATCGTTTTATTTTTTAATAATTGGAACAGAAACGCACAGAAAATAAAAAAGTACAAAATAAAAAGAAATTAATAACTTAATTAAAAAAAACTATATAAACAAATAATGTTATATATCAAAAACTAAAAATACTATGTTGTCTATTTAAAATAGTTTAAGGTATTCAAATAAAAAATATAAAAACCAATGCACTTCTGAGCCAAAATGGAAGAGTTTTTAGGGCAAAATAAGCCCTTAGAACAATAATATAACGTCCACCAATCCCTATTCTGTACCACTGCATCCTAATGCTGCAGCACTCAGGCAGTCAAACAACTCTCTGTTTGTATTTTAGCAAAGTGTTTGGTCTTATTACTCATGTTCTGGCCTTTCCAAGCAAACCTTTTATTGCATTTATGACAGCGTGCATTGTCGGCTTCTATATTTGTAGAACGAAGCCAAAGTTTGGATCGTTTCGTTCGCTCTGCTATCGTGTCTGTGCAACTACGAGCGCAGCAGTCGCTCCTCCCACCATCAGCTCCCGCGGCGTGTGTTTTTTCCGGGGGAGCGGGCTGCCAATACACTGTTTGGCTTGTGTTTTTATCTCCCGCAAAAGATGAATATGACCTTAATTTTCACGTAAAGAGGACCGATAAGGCTGAAGCTTATTGGCCACGGGGCTAATTTAATACCGGGTTTCGGTACCGCACCCCTACATATTAGCCAACATATTAGCATTAGCATGGACTATACAAAATATCATATCCATCCATCTTCTTCCGCTTATCCGGGGTCGGGTCACGGGGTAGTAGCTTAAGCAGAGAGACCCAGACTTCCCTCTCCCCGGCCACTTGGGCCAGCTCCTCGAGGCGCTCCCAGGCCAGCAGGGAGACGTAGCTCTACTCTGAGCCCCCTCCGGATGACCGAGCTTCTCACCCTATCTCTAAGGGAGAGACCAGCCGCCCTGCGGAGGAAACTCATTTCAGCCAACCATCAATCTCGGGCTCCATTTTTCCCTCATTCGTGAACAAGACCCCAAAGTACGCAAACTCCTCCACTTGAGGAAGGACCCCATCCCGGACCAGAAGAGGGCACCCTCCCCTTTCGGGTCTCTGATTAGGAGGTGCTGATCCTCATCCCACCCGCTTCGCACTCGGCTGCGAACTGCTCCAGCGAAATCCGTAGTTCGCGTCCCGATGAAGCCAACAGGACCACATCATCTGCGAATAGCAGAGACCCGATCCTTGAGGTCACCAAAACGGATCCCCTCAACACCTTGGCTGCGCCTAGAAATGCTGTCCATAAATGTTATGAACTCAATATTATATTGCTTCTAAACAGCCTTTTGCAAATGAGATTTTTCCCATATTTTCAGCTCTACATCCTATGTTGATCGATATGTGAAGCTCTGTAAATTTCTGGACAAAGCAAAAAAAAAAAAAAAAAAAAAATGAAGAAGCAGGGATTCAACTTGTGCTTTTTTTGTAGCCTGGACAACAAGCGGAAGCGTCTGCTAGTTAATTAGTCAAACAGAGCAAAGTTTTGCAGACCAGACAATGGAGCCGCTGCAGAAAATGGATTTCCAACCCACCCCGATGTCCGCAAGATTCCTGCTGCCGCGGTGTGCAGGTGTAAATCTGCCCGCTTGGCTCACTCCTCCTCAAACAAAGGGGTAAAAATAAAGCCTCAGCCCTGAGAGAAGGTGTGAGGAGCTTAAGGTGGAGCTTAAGGCGTAGAAGCGTCCTCCCCAGGCCTCGTTTCCCTGGCAGCTCAGAGGAAGAACGCTGCATCATCTTCCTCCTGCGTTTTACCGGGGGACACACACACATCGCTCCCAGACACCCGTGTGGGGAGATCTATTTTTAACCGCGCAGCAGGGCGAGGCTCTGCCGCTCCGGCACACAAAGTAGGGAAACTGAGAACAGCGGAAGCGTTCCTTCCTCCCTGCCGACAACCCGCCGGTTTAAAGGAGGAACACGGAGAGGCTCAAACAGCTCCTTCATCAACCGGCTCAGCCTCAACCAGACCGGACAAATCTGGACTTTGACTAGGCCGTCTCTAACCTAGTGGTGGGCGACAGAAACGGTATTCCAGCTTGAAATTAGAGTACCGATTCGGCGTTGTCACGATACTAAAGTTTCAAACTCGATTTGATACTAAAAACTGTGATTCAAACAATATTCCTTTCGTCAGCAGTGATTTTTAAAGTGCGTACAAAAAAATTGGAGAAGGAGAACGCACTTTTTAGATAAAACAAAAGCACAAAAAAGTGGAAACATATTTAAATAACACTGTGAGTCAAACTTGTGCTTTAGTATCGATTATTTTGACACTTAAAATGTGTACATGTTGATTTTTCTCTTGAAATTTGTGTTTTGTCATCATTTTTACAGAATATATATATATATATATTTTTTCCGATTCGTAATTTGTTGTATCAAGAAAATAAAACATGTTTTCCTATTCATTGCATTTATTTTTGTTTTTTTGTGTGTTTGTAGTAGAAGTTCTGGCAAGTCAACAGGTAGAGCTTTTGATTATACCGGCCTACGGCGATTGCGCATTTTGATGATGTCATCAAGCGGTGCCTACGTACTTCGAGGAGGACAAGCACAGACGTACAAAAACAAAACGTTTTGAACTCGAAGCGTTTGTTTGTGTGTTTTCATAACATTTAGCTTTCGTTTTATTTAAAATATCTTCATCTTTGTGTTGCATTATTTTTTGGGGGGAAAACATTTTTTTAAAAAATTAAAATGCGTTTTGCACGATAAATGTTCTTTAAATTAAAAGTGTAAACTTTTTCTGAAGTTGGTGTTCTGCTACCTCGTTTTGACATGTATAAGTAAAACAATGTATCGCAATACCGTAGCATGATGCTGCCACCACCATGCCACCATCCTCCCACCTGAGCCGTGGCTCTATGCTGCTCCTCTAGAGTTATCTCTAACTGGGTCTTGCGGACCAGAACCACTCACCTCCTCCAGAGCAGCCACCGTGTTCCTGCAGTGGGACATCCTGGTGGTGAAGTTGGACGCAGTCGGAGATTTATAATCCTCATTTGTCTCTGCGACAAACTCCGAAACTGTGATTTGGTCCGGCATGGCTGATCCCCTAAAAGAACCCCCAATCTAACCTCCTGTCCAGTTTTAAATCCGATTGAGTGGAGTCACCGATGGGCCCCCCGCGGAAAGCGAGCCATCCCTGGGTTTGTGTGTGACCTTCCCCGCCGTTTGTTCCCAAAACAACCCGGAGCAGGAGCTCCGCTCGGCGCCGCTCGGCGCCGCTCCGCAGGGTGAAAGCTCGGCCGACCAGCAGGCTACTCACTCCCCATGGGGTTCACCGCCTCATCCTCGGGGCTCGGTGGGAAGAGAACAGCCCCCGACTCGGCGGCGGATACCCTATCCGGACTTTGTGTGCTAAAGCTGCCGCCGCTCGGAGGAACCGGATTCCCGTTGTTCTTGCCTCCGCAGCGCTCCGGGAAACAACAGGCAGCAGATTCAACGGGAGCGCAACACAGTGACAAAGCTGGGGGCGGGCCCTCAACGAAGCCGCACCAGCCAATGGGAAGCAACAGCTACATACTTGACAGCCAATCGGAACTCATGGATAATGATGCGTTGAAGTAACGTTTGTAAACTATCAAACTGTAGTACCGTTGGCTGTTTTAGCTTTTATTATTACAAATATGACCCAAAATACCAAATAAAAAAAAAAAAAAAGTAACATTTTCTTGTCATCTTTCTCATTAATCTAATCAAGTAAAGCCTATAATAGTTTTTGTTATAGTTAATAATAGTTAATAATGTATTAACATTGAAAAAAAAGAAGAAAAATAAATATTTGTAAATACTTAAGTGATACATTTTGTCCCATTTTTCAGGGAGTTTTTATAGTACAGCAATTCTAAAACAACTGGATCTACTTAGAAGCACAAATGTAAACCTGTATCTACAATATTTTCACTAAAGGCAGTTAGTACCTAGTAACATTTACTCAATAGTAAGCCTAATATTACTATGAAGTAGCACCACTCTTCCTTTGGTCAAATTTCTAGATCGCTCTACCCTCTTTGGGTAAATTCGCTCAATGAAGTAAACAAAAAACAAAACAAAAAATAAAGCAGACAAACGTCTGCAGTTTAATAAACCAACTCATTCTAGACACATTCTTGTCTGTTATGCTTGTTGCATTTTGATTTCAGGTGAATAAACAGTAAAAAGCTGATGGATTTACTTCTTTGTTTTTACCTTGTTTTAATACATATATTGCATTGCTGTACCTAATGTAAGTATTTGTATTGTGTAAAAGAAAAAGACTTAGAAAAGTTTTTCTTATGTCTAAAATTAGTTATGTGGTTCTTTGTATCATTTCCTTTTTCAATTTCGTCTTAAAAATACCAAGCTTTGCCCATTAAGTTATAATTTTTGTAGGTGTGATGAAACTATTTTGAAAATAATAAATCAGATGTTACTCATTACTCAGGTAGCCTTTTTTACCAAATACTTTTTTACTTTTACTCGAGTAATTCTTTGGTAACTTGGTAACTTTTTTCCTTTCAGTTGAGTGAGAATATTTTGAAGTAGTGCACCTCCTGCTTGGATATAACCTGTGGACTCCACCCAGTTCTGATTTTGGCTCAGCGCTGCCCCTTCCACGAATCCCTTTTCCTACAGAACTCAAAGGCAGCACAGACTGGTGGAGTTGGATGATGGGAATTGCTAAAGTCAGAATCATTACAGAAGCACATTATCGAGGTACCGTTAAATATATAGAGTAACTACGATTAAATATAGCAAATTTTCCTTTTAATATACAAAAAAGCTTCAGCAACCACTTTTAATATCTTTACAATACAAAATCAGGCATATCTGAAGCTGAGCTGGACAGTACTGTGGGCAACACTGTATTCTATAGAGGACTGATCCTGCCAAAATAAAAATAAATAAATATAAAAATTTACCAAATGGAAATAAATGTGGAAATAAATAAAGTGATTAATAAATTAATGTTTAAATAAATGAAATTGTAAATACATTTGGGACTAACTAAATATATAAACATTGTAAATACATTTGGAAATAAATAAATGGGGAATTAAATGGTAAAATAGACAAAGAAATTAATAAATTAATATATAAATGAAAGAAATTATAAATACTGTTGGAAATAAAAGTATAAATGTGGAAATAAATAAAGAAAATAATAAATAAATATGTAACTAAATACAATTCTTAATACATTTGGAACTAAATAAATGTAGAAATAAATGAAAATGTGGAAATTAAATGTGAACATTTCTGAAAACAAATTAATTGGTAAGTAAATGAAACTGTAAATACATTTGGAACCAAATGAATATGTTAACATTGTAAATACATTTTGAAAAAATACATGTGAACATGAATAGTAAAATAGATTACAAAAGTAATGCAATAATTTGTAAATAAAATAAACTATAAATACATTTCGAAATAAATAAATAAATAAATACATTTAAAAATGTGTTTAAATGTGAAAATAAAAGAAGAAAAAAAATGAATAAACAAAATTATAAATACATTTGGAACTAAATAATAAATACCGAAATAAATATATGCCTAATAAACAAATTGAGAGATGAATAAAGGTGAAATAAATAAATAAATACAATTGTTAATAAGTTGGAAATAAATAAATGGTGAAATACATTAATCAATTTGGAAAGATTTGGAAATAAATAATAAAATACAATAACTAGATACATTTTTAAGTATATTAATAAATAAATGTAGAAATAAATAAAAAAATTACCAGTGTATTTGGAAATAAATAAGGAAAGCAATAACAAAAAGTTTAAATAAAATTAGAAATTAATAAATCATTTTGAAGGTACATTATTATGTTTTTCTTCATACACACACACACACACACACTTATTTAATTTTTTTTTTATTTTCCGTTTTGGCAGGACCAGTCCTCCATACAGTTCACATATTCTTTCTGCTCTGCAAGCGTCTCCCGGCCAGCCGCTGAATGAAGAGTGAGGCCGACCCTGACGGGCTTGTATACTTCGACTAATTCATGGAAATGAATCAACGGGCTCCCTGTGGACATTTGCCATCCAAACAGAGGAGTTAGTGAGATCAGCCACAAGCTCCAGCCTTCCTCTTCATTACAGTCCCATTTATACCCAGAGCATTCATGCTGGAAGAAAAGTTTGATCCAACGAGTTCTCTTTCTGCATCAGGCAGAAGGTATTTCAAAGCAGATCACAAGATATATACCAAGCAAATCATTGAGGGGGAAATAATGATGCTCATTTTTAGTGTTTTACAAACACTCAAATTTGTTGCAAGCTGATTGAAAAGAAAATGTGGCAAAGCTAAAGCTTTCAGCTGCCCCATTGAACAGAACAGAAGCCTCATTCAGCAGCCCTGGCTATGCTCAATGTACACTTTGTTTGCACGCAAGCTACATGTGCGCTGTTGCAGCAGGACAAGCATGCAGTTGTTTGGAAGAGCTTTGGTCACGCCTGCCGTGTTTTAACACCTCCAGATGATTTGGCGAAAACCGAAAAACCTCCACGTTAATCACCGCATTCCATGAGAATCTGTCAGTTTCCTGGGTAAAAAAAAAGCAAACAAAGAAAAGAAATCAGAGCTGATTTGCTACAACGACAGAGAGCTGCACAGCTGCAGACGGAACAAAAGTCCCAGCAGATGTGATGCTGCAGAGCTGCCTGAAAAAGACGTTTGTAATTTCCCTGTTGGAGACGGGGAAGGCTGGGGCGTGTCGGAGCAGCGGTTCCCTGGCAGGAATAACGTCCAACACGGTTTTTACTGGGTTCAGAAACATGTCAAAGCAGCTACCAGCGCAGATGTGTGAGAGGGAGTCACCTTTTCCTGAAGGCCATCCATGACCTCATAGTTGCTTAACAGGTGGGGAAAATTCAGCTTGCAGCTCCTGATTAGACAGCGTGATTGGTGGAACTTCTCTTTTACATAACAGGCTGTTGCCAAACAACAGGAACGATGAACGACAAAGTTTATGACATAATCGGATTTTGAAATCCGTCAAATCCATCTCAGCTCAGGTGTTCCACAGGGTTCTGTTCTGGGTTCCCTTTATCATTTATTTTTCTCTTCATGATCAGATGTTACATGAATTCTGCACATCCACCCTTTCGTCCCTCCAGCCTGCGACATAATGAACATAATTTTCTTACCGTTCCTAGGGTTAATTGGGAAATTAGGGAAAATGCTTTCTGTGTTAGAGCCCCTCATGGCTGGAAAAATCTTCCAGCATCTATGCGCTCGCTTACCTCTTTTTCTTTGTTTCGTAAGGCCTTGCTAATTTATCTCCAGAATATTTGTTTCTGCTATTAGCATTACTCGCTCTGCATGTACTAAAGTTATGAATGGGTGTACGAATTGTAACTTGTTTGTTCAATTTGGAACGATTGTTTACGCATCTTAAATTATGTATAAATGTATATGTATACGGGCCGAGTATTTAAGGAGCTGAATTCTGAAAAAGATTATATTTGCGTCTCAACTGGGATGGTCTGGGGAAGGGAACGATGAGAGCGTAGCTTTTGTTTTTTTTTGATGTATTCATTTTTGGTAATCATATTGTATTGTTATTTTGACTGTATTTAGCGACTGCTTTCTTTGGATGACTTTTTGGACCCCCATGAAATCGAGATGTAGCATCTCATGGGGCTGATCCTCCATTAAATGTTTAAATAAATAAATAAATACTCCGACTCACTCGTTTTCTTTTCTGTTTTTTTTTTTCTTCCTGAGGCTGATGCAGGGAAGTGGAGCTGAAACAACTAATCGATTTAATCGATTATAATCGATTATTAAAATAGTTGACAACTAATTTAGAAATCGATGAGTTTTTTTAACCCTTTAACCCCTAGGGTCCCCCAATTGGGGGAGTTTGTGATTAATTTTTTTTTAAAGGCCTTAAACAACACTCACACTACAGAAAAAATAGTAATAATGCAAATCAAATTAAACAGCACACCAAGCACTACAAGGCTATCAAAAATATTTTTACCAACCACAATCACAACTCAGATGCCGCGTAAATAAATATTTGCAAACAAACTCATAAAATCATATTTTCGTCAACTCAGCCTCCACATTTCTGGTTCTAAACCAAACAATCCTTTGTGCTACGCACAAAAAACGACTCAAATGAAAGTAGAGACCCGGCCGATTCCAAAAATGCCTCCAGCAACCAGCTACATGAAAGCACCGCGGATATATGAGACAAAGAATAACCACAATTCTCTTGTGTTTTCATTGTTCTTAATGAAAAGGCGAATGTAATAGCCAAATATAATTATTAATAAAAGCGATTAATCATAAAAAATAATCATCTGATTAATCGGTTATGAAAATAATCGTTAGTTGCAGCCCTACAGGGAACCGGGTTGGAGAAAATGTTCACATTTGGCATGCTTATGCAAAATTTTTACTGAAGTCGACTGTTAAAATGGTTAAACACAACTTAGAGTATGTTCATCAAATAGAATCCAATAAATAAAAGTACTTTTTTTAACCGTTTTGTGTTGGCATTTGGGTCTCGGGTGCCTCTAAAAACACTCCAAACTTTTATGAGTGGTCTGAAAACGTGACGTTTTAATAAGTGGATCATTGCATTCATCGCACCTCACGTTAAACCCCGCCCTATGTGGGCGTGGTCTGCAGATGCTAATTTGCATAAAAGTGACAGAGCCTCTAAGCAGCTCAGTTTTAAGGAAGAGTGAAACTGTGAGGTGGTGAGACGGCACGATTTTGGGGAACGAAGTTCATTAAAATGTTTTACCTATCAGAACATGTTTAAAAAGAGGCAGAATATGTTCTCTGTAAGGTTTGTTTTTTTTGTTGTTTTTTTTTATTTAAGTCCAAATGTGCATTTACACCCAAACAAATTAGATCCTAAAACCTAAAAACCTCGTCTCACTGGGTCCATTCATCGGCGCGCCCAGGGCGGCGACTGCTGCTGCAGCCGCTTCGGTTCCCGAGGTAAGCTACTGACGTCACGGTGCAAATCCCCGGGGTTCGCTGCATTTGTTCTGAGCAGATGAGGTGAGAGGCTCCGAGGCAACAGGACACAGGGATGGAGCAACGACTGGTGCTCGCCAGGAGACTTCAGGCTGTAAATCACTGATTCGTTTCAGAATCCAAGCCGCTGAGCGGGAGAGGATGAAGCGTCGGTCACAGAGGAATAAAGAAGAATAACCAAGCTGCTGTGTGTTCAGGGACAATGTTGGTATCCCTCTGGGAATGCTAATAATAAAGGGAAAGAGGTCATTCCGTGAAGCTCAGCGGCTGCAGCATCCAGTCCATCCATCTTTCACTCTGACTGGACATATATAGAATCAGAATCAAATATTAGACCTTTTCCATCAACTACAATTTGCTGATTAAAATGTAGTTTTTTTATTTTATCTAATGTTTTATCACTCTGATTGACCTCAGATCCTCAATTTTTAACCACCTCTTTACCACTCAGTGTAGCCAGTTAAAATTTAAAGTGATAAGTTTCACTCCAGAAAAGCAATGAAAGCAAACATGCAAGTTTTCTAAATAGTTATAGTTTTCCCTCATTTTAAATGGCTGCCATAGATGTTGTGGCCATCTTGGTTGTGACGGGAACCCCAGGGAAAAAAACAAACTAAAATAGGCAAAGAGGTGGAGCTGAGAGTGGGGGCACAGTATGATTGACACCCTGACGAAGCTTCGAGCTTACTGAGCTAAATGAAGCTAACCGCAGCTAACAGAAGCTAACCGAGGCTAACAGAAGCTAACCGATGCTAACAGAAGCTAACCGAGGCTGACCGAAGCTAACAGAAGCCAACCGAAGCTAACCGAGGCTAACAGAAGCTAACCGAAGCTAACAGAAGCTAACCGAGGCTAACAGAAGCTAACCGAAGCTAACCGAAGCAAACCGAGGCTAACAGAAGCTAACCGAGGCTGACCGAAGCTAACAGAAGCCAACCGAAGCTAACCGAGGCTAACAGAAGCTAACCGAAGCTAACAGAAGCTAACCGAGGCTAACAGAAGCTAACCGAAGCAAACCGAGGCTAACAGAAGCTAACCGAGGCTAACAGAAGCTAACCGAGGCTAACAGAAGCTAACCGATGCTAACAGAAGCTAACCGAGGCTAACCGAAGCTAACCGAAGCTAACAGAGGTTAGCGGTCACGATCTACAGAAAACAGCGGTTAAGCGACTCTGCTACCCCTCTTCCTTCTAGGCAGATTCAATAATTTTGTCAAACAAAAGCAGGAAGCCTTGTTGGTCCAAAAGAAGTTTTAATAATCAATATGTAAAGAGTCATTTGACCCATTTTTGACTAGGTAGCTTTATCCTAAATTAACAGCGAAACGTTTTATTTATTTACAGGCACAAAACTTCTTAGACGGTCTGTTAGTGCAATCCACACCACAGCAAGTATTCTTTGTCCAATAACTGCACAATTAACATCCAAAAGGATGGTAAGGTAATATTTTTCACGCTTAAATTAAATCTAACAGTTGAGTCATAAAAAAACCCTGCACTTTTTTTGCTACTTCCTGGAGTTTGCCCCTAGCTTTTCTCAGATACACCCGAGTGTTTTATTCTTATTGACCCACACAAAGTAGCACATGACTGTAAAGTGGAAATAATTTTAATTACTTTAAAAACAACAACTTGTTCTTTCTCCCTGATGTTCCTTCATGGCTGCAACACATTTTGTTGATCAGATCAACCTGATCCTGGTTTCATTAATTAACTTTCCCCTGTATAAATGCTCCTCTGTTCAGCAATTATGTTGTCAGATCCCTCTGAAATTTTCCAGTATCACAACTTTTCTCCTCTTTATTACCTTTATGCCTCATGTTTGTCCTTTAAGTTGTTGTTTTTTTTGGTAAAATAATATTTCATCATCTTAACTACTGCAGTAGATATTAATCCATACCGAAAACTGATATCTAAATGAAATATTCTGTTCCTGTTGTACCGATATTGCATATACATTGTTTTTGTAGTATTTTTGTGATTTCTGAATACACAAGTTTGACTGACAATGTTTTTTAAATTTATTCTTCCGGTTTCCATTTTTAGTCAGTATATTTTCATATTCATTGTGTTATCTTTCTCCATTTTTTTCGGTGTGCACTCTAAAAAACATTGCCGATACCTGAAAATGTTTAAGCAAAAGTGTTTACATTTAATTTAATATCAATTAAGGTATCTAGATAAAATGTATGTTTTTCGTTGTATCTACTTGTTCAATAAATTGGTGTTTTGGAATCACCTTAGTATCAAAATCGAGTATCAAGTTTTTTTTCCAGTGTTGAATCGAGTTTAAAATGCTAGTATTGTGACAACACTACACTAAACACACCGTGCATTTGGGGAAACGGGGAGGTGGCAGTATCATGCTGTGGGGTTGGATGGGTTGCAGCCAGAGCAGCTGATGTTTTAGATCAAATTCATTCCTAAGAATGGCCTAGTCAAAGTCTACGTCTAAATACGCCCGAGAGTTTAGTTTTTGCGCAATGAAGAAGGAGCCAAAATGTCGGTTTGTAGATTTGAAAGTCTGAAAAAAGAGGAACCCCACCAGCCCTCCTTAAATTCTGGCCCGGCTGCTGCCAGGAAACCCCCCACCCCCGCCTTCCCCTCCCAGGACAGCTCCATTGTGTTTGCATTTGCATGCTGCAGTGGTTGCTGCTGAACTCCGTGTTTGCTGGCGTGACGAGGATCAAACCTTCCCCTGAAACTTAGCATTAAGCATCGAAATTAAACACAGGAGGCTGAAAAATACAAGAAAGAAAAAACAAACATGTTTTCGGTTTTTATGATTTAGTTTCCGATCTTTTCCCGACTGTGACTTATTTATATTTTCCCAACACTTGTAATATTTTCCAGATTTTTTTTTATACCTGGATGTAAAGAGGATGTCAAGAAAGAAAAACATCTCCTCGAAGGATTCCTGGAGGCAGACAGGGAGAGAGTGGAGAGAAAAAAGGAAACAACTGCCCCACAAAGTGCTGAGGAAGCTCCTTTTTTTGTTCTGCTGATGTCAGATCGCGGTTACTGATTAGACTTCCTGGTTTCCAAATAGAGAACATCATGGAACTGGTTCGGCTTGTTATTCAGAACCCTTAACATGCCTACTAACCTCTACTTTTAGCTTCTTATCATTGGTTAAATTGCTCTAATATTGTGATGAATATTATGATCATAACTGGGGCTCAAATTATCTATAACCATAAATAAACAGAAAAATAAAAGAAACATACAACAACATGCAGCTTTCGCTCCTAAAAGAACATTTAGCGACGGTAGACATGTCGCCTGCGATGTTATGTTGACGCCACAGCGATCCCCCATACTGAGCAAGCATGTGGCGACAGTGGAGAGTAAAAACTCCTCCTTAATGGGAAAGAAACCACCAGCAGAACCTTTAATAATGAAACAAAGGGAGAAAATACCTATTTATGGGGTGACATTTCAAGTTAAACAGTCAAAAGTTAACAGCAATAGTTTGGGTTATTTTTCCTTTTGTAAGATAAATAAATTGGGGTCCATTTTTTACACTCCTTTTTGCGTACATTTTATTCATTCATAAATGTCAGTTTCCAACTGAATATTTAGTCTGTGAAATATTTAACAAGCAAGCTAAATAAGTAGCTTTAGTTTGCAAGCTAGTTTGAAGCAAAAACAATCCAGTTAGTGAGCTAAACTAAATATTTAGCTCGTATTTAGCTAAAAAAGCAGAAATGGACAACCAAAAATAAAATCTGGATCTTGCGGACCGCTATATAAAATACTGAAAGCCATTTTAACAGCACTACCGATGTTTACCGAGTAATTTACAGCAACAGTGACGCAGCAGTAGCGGGAGTTAAATTAAGAGTTTTTTGTAGGACCCAGCTTTTATTTTTTTATAGTCCAATTACGCTTCTCTGTAAGAGTTTTTTGCATTTTAGCTAAATATTTAACTCTGAGTTAAACATTTAATTTGAATCTATAAGCCTATATATATATATATATATATAGCTAGCCAGTTTAACTAGCTAGCTAAACATTTAAGTTGTTACCTAAATATTTAGTTAAAAGCAACAAAAAATAGCTTGCTAGCTAAATATTTAGTTTGGAACTATACGTTTGGCTCAGAGTTAAATATTTAGCTACTTTACTTGCAGGAAAAAGGAATTAGATTTACTTTTTGTAATTTTTTACAATTTATTTCATTCATTTAAGAACAACTGCAACAACAGCCTTTAACATGAATGAAAAGGAGCAGAAAGAAGTAAGAACTTATGATGTCTGCTCCCTATCAACTCAAAATCATTTACTTTTAGCTTTAAAGCTGTCTCATGCAGCCTCCTTTTTTCTTTTCTTTTTCTTTTTTTGTCCAAGACATCAAAACACAAAATACATAATAAAGTTGATCTGCTACTCCGCAGTGTCATATTTCTGTAACATTGATAAATTAACATACTTCTTAAACACCTAAATGGACTTGTAAGTTTTCATTTTACATTCAAGACTGTTCCACAGAGCGACACTATTGATTGATATACATCTTTCCTTTACAGCCGATTGAAAATTGGAGTTTTGTAAAAACCTCAGTACCTTTTAAATCATGTCTACTTTTTCTCTTAGTGAATCTGTTTTGCAAATTGTTTGGTAAATTTTCCAGATGAGCTTTATACATGACTTTTAGTAGGTTAAACTCTACTAATTCGTTAAATTTAAGCGTTTTTAGTTGTGTGAATAAAGGATTGGTATGGTCTCTGAATCCTTTTCCACTGACGACTCTAATTGCTCTTTACTGTAAAAGAAAAATTGGATTAATATGTTTTGCAGGCACTTCCCCATGTGTTACACAACAAAAACAATGCACTCTTGTTTAGAGAATTTTGGACTTTATGCAGCACAGCTATTAATTGGGATACCTTTGCTTTGACATTATCAATATGTGATTTCCATGTCAAGTGTTCATCAATCACAATACCTAGAAACTTAATCTCATGTGCCCTTTCAATTTTTAATCCATTTATAAACAATGACGCTTCGACATATTTCATTTTACCACAAAAAATCATAAACTTTGTCTTGGTAATATTTAGGGACAATTTGTTGGCATTGAACCACCTCATGATATGTTTTAAATTCATTCTCTACAATTTGTAAGACAACTTTTATATTTTTTCCTGAATAGATAGATATAATAAAGTGGTGTCATCCGCAAACAGAATGCACCTAAGTAACTGAGACACAGACACAATGTCATTTACATATAGAAGAAAGAGTATAGGTCCAAGGACCGACCCTTGTGGTACCCCGCAAGTTACGTTACAATTTTTAGACTTTATGCTATTAATTTCAACAAATTGGCTTCGGTTTTTTTAAGTAGCTGGTAATCCATTGGTGTGCCACACCTCTGATACCATATTTATTTAATTTTTGCAACAATATCTTGTGGTCCAACATATCGAACGCTTTTTGAAGATCTACAAAGATGCTTACTAAATACTGCTTTTTGTCTATAGCATTGGCAATTTCTTCAGTTAGTGCTTTACGGTTCATGGTTCCTCGTCTATGCACGCTGATCCAAATGTATTTATAAGTCCTCCGTAATTTTAGATAAATAACAGATAACAGCACCACACCATCAGGCTCTTGCCTCCAAATTTGAATTGTTGTGTTCAATGACCAACCAGGCAGTTCAATTTTGACTTGTTTTCTTCAGCAGTGGAGTCTTGTGCTGTACGAGAATGAGCGCATTAGTGTGTTTTTCTTAGAAACAACCCCCGTATACTTTTACAAACCTAGAGGTTTTAGAGAGTTACTTTTTCCTTATCGATCCTGAGATGCTTCACATGTAATGAGGAACGTTTTTTGTAGGCCATCAGTTAGTTTCGTTAGAAGAATTGGGTCTGCATTCTGATAACCAAACATCCGCTGAAGGTCGCCTTGCTTCTCCGTGTCCGCCGGCGCTGCTGGACCAGGGGGAAAACAGAGCAGGGAGTGTGAGACCGTGAGCCACACAAACGGAGGACAAACATTGCGTGTCCATCTCCCTCTGAAGCCTGGTTCTATTTCAAGAAGGTTCTACAAGCTTGACCTCAAAACACAAGGATGCTTCCTTTTTCTTTCCATCAACAGGAAGGAAGTTTGTCCCCAGAGGAGCAAAAATAAAAAAGAGAGAAAAACAGAAACTTTGACTAAATAAGGAGCTTATGCCGTGGCTTTGAGCCATCCAGCTTAGCCTGTGGGCAACATTTTGAGAAGGAGGAGTCGTGGAGAAGGGACTGAATGCAAATAAAACCCTCTGCCTGTCTAAACTGTCCTCATGATAAATGAGCTAACCCGTCTCATGCTGTTACATTCTTTTAAATAGATCAGCGAAGACCCTTGCACCCTCCTGAAGTTGTCTGTTCTCTTCTGAGCTGACCGAGGTCCGTCCGAGGAACAATGACTGGATGCAATGAAGCCGAGCTCTCCACCTGCCCCAGGGCCACTCCCTCTGTATGTGCGAATATGAAGGATTCATTATGGAAGAGCTGCGGGACGTAAAGCGCATGGCGAGCGTTTTAGGAGGTTGGTTTCTAGATGCAGTGCGTTCAGGAAGGAGGGGAGCGCTTTATGAGATCCTAGACATGAATTACTAACGCAGGACAGGTTGATATAATAAGGCTTGTTCTCGAAATTACGTCACGACTTTGCGCATCGAAATCCAAAAGAGGATCGCGATCACCTCCCCTCATACTTACACACTGTAGCGTCACTAGCGTCCCACTCCGAAGCATCAGTAAGCAGGCAACCGTCTATTTACTCAGATTTTCCTCATCACAAGGAACCGCACGTTCACGCATTTTCTCTTACAACTACCTCTCACCTTTTTTTTTTTGGTGTTTTTGGGTTGGGTTTGGTTTTTTTTTGTTGTGTTTACCTATCAGTGTTTTGCTGTGGGGGGGGTGGGGGGTGTTGGGTGGGGGTGGTTTTGTGGGGGTTGGGTGGTTTAGTTCTCATAAAACTTAGAACACCACCTGGTAACATTATTAACCGGTATATCACCACAAGAACATCCTCCGTGAACACAGCACACCTCTGCAGCGCATATTAGCTGATGCCAGCTAGTAGCTATTAGCTAAGCTACAGTTCTATGGAGAGCCTTGCCACCCACTATTCAGTCCCGTTGTCACAAACTTTGGTTGCAGTTCCGCAAGAGTTCCACAGGGGGCGATCTCCATGAGTGCAAGATGAATGCGAGTCTATGGAGCTAGATGGCTAAATTTGCGTCTTTAAACCCGATTGCCGTTGAGAAATCTAAGGTGTAATTGTAGGTTTAACAAGTTCAACATGGGTTATTAGAGGAAAGCTGAATGAACGAGTACGTATGTCCGTTAGTTTTCTTACAGGTTGAGATGTAGCCCATAACTCGCTAGCATTTTGCTAATGGCCGCTGATTACAACCAGATGTAGCGCTTGACGGCATCGTAGCATCCGAAGCGACACCAGAATGTTAAGGCGGACTTTTTATTTTCAACCCAACAACTTTTTTTGGGGGGTTGCTATCTCTGTTATCTGCCTATGGTTATTTATGTAGTAGTGTGAAACTTAAACGGAAAAAACGAGGATTGCCCTAAAGCGGTATCTCTGGTCGTACGATGTGTTTGACGTCGTTGACATTTTAAAATACTTTTTAAAGCAAATAAATGACTATAAAAAAATCTAACACCTAGCAACATTTGATTTCTTTGCATCTACTTTCGAACACAATTTTCGAGTTACTAGACAAAAAAGTTATATCTTGAGAAATGTGGATTTTGAGGGGTTTTGCTCCGTGGAGCTCCATTCATTCTGCGCCTTTCATGAGAGCGCCCTCATGTGGAACAAGAGTTGACATTCGTGTTTAAACAAGAGGACCACTGTTTGTTCCACATTTTAATTTGTCCTCTAAGCCATCGGGAGCCATCGAGTCTCCTTTGTAAGAGTTATTGCGCTGCAATAACTAAAAAGAGTCACTAGATGCCATCCACCATCTGTTACTAATCATTTCTGTAATTTATTTAAACAAGATCGTTACGCTTTTATTGTAAATAAATTATTTCAGTTTGACCATTAATGCCCAATGTGATACGTGTCTTTTGAAATACGATTTACTGTACAAAATGTATTGAATAAAACCAATGGTGATTTGATTAGACTAGTCTAAAAATGACATACGGCTGTGTACTGTAAAAAATAAATAAAAAAATAATCAAGAATCGAATCGTAAAATCAAAAGTTTAATCGAATGAAGGATTTGGAGGATCGTGACACCCACTAATTGTTTTACTGTCATAAAATCTTAGGCTAGAAACATGAAGTTTTTAGAAAGATTATGATGCACAACTTGATGAACGATTCCATCTCCCTCCTTACAGGCAGAACAAAACAGCTGATTTAGTGCAGCGGACATGGATATTTAGTAGGGATGTCAATCTTACAACATCTCACGATTCAATTCAAGTCCGATTCTTGGGGTGACGATTCGATTCAGAAGCAATTCTCGATTCAAATAAAAACAAATCCGAATCAATACTCTTTCATGCATTGCTTTTTGAAAAAAACTCAGAATATCTCTGATGTCAAAAAGTAGCAAAATTACGAGTAAAAACTCAGAATTTCTGAGATTAATTGCGCATATTTTCCAAGAAAAAAATTCTCTGTCACAAAAGCCGTAAAATTACGAGTTTAAAGACAGAAATTTTTGATTAATTTAAGATATTTTCAAAAAAAAAACACACATAACTCTTTGATGTAGAAAAGTAGAAAATTTGCAATAAAAAACTAAGAAATTTCTATGATTAAAGGCATATTTTTTTATTTTAAAATCTTCTGACTTTACAATTTCGGAAATATTTTAGTTTAGATATCAAAAATATATGCCTTTTATTATAGAAAAAAAATTCTTGCCAATTTTCTTCTTTTCTACATCGTAAAAGTATGTGTTTTCTTAAAAATAAATCTGAAATTAATCTAAAAATTTCTGTTTTTTAACCTTTAATTTTATGGTTTATGTGACAGACTTTCCAAGTGTTTTTTCCTGAAAAATTTGTACAATTAATTCTGAATTTTACTCTTAATTTTGCTACTTCTTGACATCAGAGATATTTTGATTTTGTCTTCTGGAAAATATGTGACTTTAATGTTTTAATTCATTTTTAAATACATAAAATATGAGATAAACATATCGCCCGAAGAACACCTGTCAGAACCTACTTTCTGCCGCTAGATGGAGCTGTTTAACAGCGCAGTGGAAAGGGGAGTAAATAAAGAAACTGTGAGCAAATGACAGAAATTACTAGGCACTCATACTAACCTCAGAGTTGTTATCTTTGTGTATTTATTATGCGTCTTATTCTGTCCCGTTAATAATTAGGGGAAAGAAATACCAATAAAAAGCAGTTTGTATTTATTCTGTAAAGTAATAACCTCCGTATTCATGTATTCATTTATTAAAATTTTACTTTTTAAACGTCTAGCAGCTTTCAGCTGCTGCAGACTTCAACATATATATTTATAGCACAAAAAAAAGTATGATTGTAATCGTTGTGTTGACGTTTCTGCATATGAATCATACGTGACACCCTGCTGACGTCATGTTTTGTGACGTGTTGGGGGGGGGGGGTGTTACAAGTGTTTTTAATGTTCAGTGAAACTGGAAACGCAAATCGAAACCTCTTTTGAACGTTTTAGTTCTAGATTTCTACCTGTTTTTATAGCAAATTTGATGAAAATAGACGGTTGTGATGACGGAGGGCTGGGCCGCCATGTCTCCGCTAACGCCAACACTAGTGCTCAAAGATACAGCGCAGTCAAGATGGTTCCCCTACCAGCGCTGCTGAAGACAAAGAGTGCGTGAAAAGTCCAAAAGAACTGATGAAACCGCGAGGAAATCCGTTAGCCTCGATTATAGAACGGACTATATGTTTAAAAACTAACCTAATTTAATTTTATACAATCAGCAGCAAGTAATGTAGATATTTTATGTATATATTAAAAATTATTTGGGGTCTCCTTTTCATTTAAAGAGAAAGTTTACTAGTTTTAAATGTTTGACATCTTGTGGTGCGTTCTATTTGGTTTCCGCTCCTTCCTGTTTATTGACCAATAGTAGAGGAGTTGGACCAAAAAGGTCAGCCCTCCTCATTTGCATAATGAGGCAGAAATGCATAAGGTAAAGTAAAAAAGAGGAGACGAGGGGATGTAAAAACAAGGAATGCACGTATAAGGAAATGGGAAAACAAAATATATATTTTAATTTACAGAAATGCATGTAAAAAAATATATATATTTTTTTATTTCTTATTATGCGAATTTTTGTCAAAAAATTTTGGGACAAAAATTCACTTAATAAGAAAAATGAAAAACAATATATATATATATATATATATATGCACGCAATGAGGAAAAGGAAAAACAAAATATAGAAATTTCTTCGCAGGAACGCCTGTAAAAAGAAAAATAAATGTATTATTTTCTGCGATGAAAATGCAAGTATAAGAAAAAGGAAAGATAAATGTATTTTGTTTTTTTGGACAAAAATTCCTGTATTATGAAAAATTTAAAACAATATAAACACTTTTCATGACGGAAATGTATGTAAAAGGAATAAGAAAAAGCAACAAAAAAAAATGTTCCTGACAAAATGCACGTAATGAGGGAAAGGAAAAACAAAAATGTAGATTTCCTCGCAAAAAACGCACGTATAAGGAAAAAGAAAAGCAAAATATATATTTTTCCCATTTTTTTATCTAATTATGTCCGTTTTGGACCTCCATAATATACAACCTTTAAATGAACAGTGAAATGCAGGATTTTTTTTTTTGGCTTTTGAGGGAAATTTCCTGGAGATTGACGGTTGTGACGTAGAAGAAACTGGATTGGATTGGATTCAGTCAAATATTTCAATGCTTAGGCAAAGTTTGAGAGTTAGTAACGTTACTCATCGGACGCACAGGATTCTTTAAAAGATATATAGGATTTTTTTTTTTGACCCAAAAGTAGTTTTTGAAGCACCGGAAACGTGATGTTCCGATCGGGTCTTTTAATACGTGGAGGTCACCTGACCCAAATAACGAATTCTGATTGGCTGACTGGGTTGGTCTATAAAACAAATACAGACGTGGTTCTTGTTCAGCTCCTTGTTATCATCAGATTTGTGATTTGAGTCAGGGACTAAGATTTACACACAGATCTCTTGCAGCACAGTTGGGAAAAAAGGAATTTATGACCGTTTATTGCATTGATCGGTCACATAAGACACACACATTTTGCGTTAAAAAGCCGTAAAACAATAGGAGAAATCGGGGAATTTTTTTTATTCCACAAAAAATGCGATAACTTCCTTAACTCTCAACCAACTGTCCGATTCCGCAGGTCCTTCCTGCCTGTAGCTGTCACACTCTACAATCTAACCAGCTCCCATCAGACATAGATGTTTACACCAGTGCTGCTAAATTGCACTAAACCAACAAGAACACTGTTGTAACTCACGCATTACTTTTTAAAAACGTCTACTCTTTAATGAATTGCACGGCTCAACGCACAATCCGTACTATTCTAAATGTCTAAATATTTTTAATTACTTTAATAACTATACATTTATTACTTTTTTTTTGTTGTTACAACCAAATTTCCGCGTCGTGGGACAATTATAGGATTATTGTATTATTTTCTGAAACTATTTCAATAAAGTTGGGATCGTTTTCTTTGCTTTTTTAAAAGCGGCATCCGATAAAATGTGTTTGAAAAACATTTGGGAACTTTTTTTTTTTTTTTTAGTAACATATCGGTAATGGGGCCCCCAGATTAATTGTCGCCCAGGGCATCCACCCAGCTCGGACCGCCCCTGCTTTTATTTTGTAACCGATGCGGAAGAGCCGTTCGTGCGGGAGGAAGGAGGGGAGGGGTTACACTCTCGCTTTGAGTCGCAGCTCTTTGGCGGACGGCTGCTGTGGATGACAACCGTCCAGCTCGTCGCAGAAGCAGCGGTGGTGCTCGAACCGAACCGGACCGGACGCTACCGGGGGTCAGGTTGGGGGTTGGACGGGATTTACCGGCGCAGTCCGAGCATGGCGACCCAAACCACCGCATCCTGCACTGGATCTACGCTGCTACAGCCAATCAGCGAAATCATAAACCTCCCACTCGACCAGGTATGCGTTCAGATGCGGGATCCGTCTCCATGTGCAGCCTGAGTGCGTGACGTGATTTTAGGAGCTGATGATGATGATGATGATGATGATGATTAACAGGCACCATCCAGGAGCCTCCTGTCAGGCTGTACTGGAACTAAACTCGGATGTCTCCCGGTTAAAATGTACCCAGGAATGCTCTGGTTAGGGCCCATAATGGTTCCTAATCATTACCGAAGAGCAGGAGAGGTCCAAAAACAACCGGTTCTGGTGGTTCTGATGCGCTCTTCTTTGTAAAGTCCACATGTTCTCTCACCATCCTTGCTGTCTAATCTTTAATCTTCAAACTTCACACAGAGAAAAACTCTTCAACTACAGAAAACAGTCTTCAAAATGACTGTTTTACTCCAACTGGGGATGCACCGATACTGGTATCAGGAATCGGGGCCGATAATTTCACATGAACGTTCAGTTTTATTGGTATTTTAATTTTCGTCGTTGTAACAAGCAGATAGTAAAATAAAGCACGTCTTCCAGTGCCCAGATCCAAGTAAAAAAAAAAAAAAGTGATATCGCTGCGTCCCAAGTTTGAACAGAACCTTTTGAGAGAGGAAGGGTCGAACCAAAAGTTGCTCCAGGAGGTCATAAATGTCGTTGTGTCGTCCGAAAAAGCTTACGAGAAACAAAGTAAAGGTTCCGTAGTAGCCTAGTCAAAGTCCAAACCCTAATCTAAATAAGACGGCAATGCTTGATACCGAGTACCAGTACTTCTACAACTAATAAAAAAAAGGAAATAAATTGGAAGACAGGTTTTTATTTTTGTTCACTTCTTTTTACTACAAATGATGGTGAATTAGATTTTCAAAAAGTAACGTTTAGATAAAAATGACTGTAAAACTTAAGGAAAAAATTCTGAGTTTCCACATTTTAAGTATCGATTGGTTAATGGTATTGGTGTAGCCCTGTGGACTTGGTTTTGTGCAGTCTAAATGGGCTGTAAGGGGCAAAACATTATGACCACCTGCCAAGGTGTGGCCTCCTCGACACACCTGGGCCCTCATTTATCAACCGTACTTGCGATGCACAGATCCGCGCATATGTCATGCGTTGCAACACTTCTACGCGTTGTGTGGTATTTATGAATTTGTACTTGCGCGTAGAAATGTTCCTAAATATACGTACAGTCCCGATCGTTCGTACGCACAGCAGGCCTGGGCGGTATACGGGTTCATACCGAAAACCGGTGATTATTTTTCGTTATGATATGAATTTTTAATATACTCCTATACAGGTGAATATCTCGGACAACTTCCGGAACGTTTAATGTAGGGGAAGTGTTTCAGCCAGGACCGATTTCACTGCGACGCGCTCTTCACCACAGTGTAGAAAATAACGTTTTTAACTAAGCACACGATTCTGATGAAGTAATTCCGAAAAAGAGGAGCCTCGTCTATAGTTTAAAAAGTTTATCGACTTTAAAACGTTAAACGAGAATCGAACGGCTAACCTTTTACAAACGCTATTGAGAGTAACCAGTAGGGGGAAGTGTTGAGTTCTACGACGGCAAAACCAGTAGGAAAGAAATCATTAATAGCGGTAAATATGTTTTTCATACCATCTACGAACATTTACCAGCTAATAAACACCTACGTTCGCCATGTTTATTTTACTTCTTCTTTCGCACTACCCGGTCTGAGTCTGTACTCTGCCCCCTAGTGGGATTCTTCAGTACTACATGCAAAGCAATTAGAAGATGCAATTTGCTGCTTGCTCGAACGTGAGGTTTAAAAAATATTATACTTTCAGCCTTAGAAGATCTAGAATGTCTATTAGAATCTTAATTATTTTAATTATTTTCATATCATTCACCTGTGACTGGAAAAACAACCTGATGCGGTCCATATGGCGGTAAAATGGGCTATTTAAGGCACATTTTTATATTCTTCATTCTTATAATGTGGATATGAACGGTCTCGTATGGCAAAAAAAAACAAACCGTAATACCGATATGTTTTTTAAAAATACCGTGATGTGAAAAATTTGCCATACCGCCCAGCCCTAACGCACAGCATCTAGTGTTAGAACGGAGGAACTGCAACGCTGAAACGGTTTTGGACAGAACCGCTCCACCAAGGAGCTCATGTCGGCGTCTGTCGGTGTTTTAGCAAAAACGGCTCAAAAAGTTCTGCACTGAGCAGCCGAAAAACATTTCAGGAAGTGTTTAAAAATACACGTAATTTAACAAAGACCCCACCTTGCTGTTACACCTTGGATTAAAAGGTTTGCAAACTGCACAGCGACGACTAAATGTTCCTGCTTATCAGTGAAGCAGATTGTCATTTTTTTTAATCGCGTACTGATGGCCGTGTCTCCAATTACGCACGGCCACAAAAGAGTCAAATATGATGATCGGAGCTTCCTCCGTATTAGATCTGGTCGAGCTGTGAGCTGAGAGACGTTTTATTGGATTCAGTTTGATATCAAACAACAGGAATATCTCCACTGTCTGGGTTACTTTATTTATTTTAATGGTTACCCCTCAGTTAATAGAACCAGACAGCAATGTTCAGTATTAACTTATTGAATTTGTTCAAAGAATTTAAGGATTTCCACTAAAGTTTATATCAACAAAATGAAAATATTCGCCCCATTTTTACGTCTGCAGCAGGAATATATAACGGCTGCGTGCTGGAGGGAATTAGGCAGAGAAATCGCTAATTGTGGTGAAATTATTATTTTTAAAAGTCTGTTCATCATGAATCCTTTTTTTTTATGTATCACCTCGATGTCTGTGTCACTGAAATTCCCTTTTTTCCCCACCGCTTTCTTGGCCCGTTTTTTAAGGGAGAACGTGATGATTTCATGCCTGTGTTAGATGTATGTAAATGGCGCACAGGCGGAGGAGCGTGCGCACGTTTCAAAAATTTCATTCGTAAGCAGATGGTGAAAGTGGAGAGAAAAAACGTCAGTCTCCGTCGTCACTTTCGCTCTGGGTGAAAACAGTTTCTCGTCAACAGAATCTGCGTTTCCCTCTGGTCTGGGTGTGACCCCGGAATCCAGGGACTATCGTCGTTTATCGCTGCAAAGTTTGCACAAATTTCCCACGTGACGCATCTTATCAGCGCGGGTAAGTACGTCCAGGACTCTGGAGGTTTTTTTTGTTTTGTCTTTTCCATCCCACCAGACGTTTAAGCGAACGAGTAACCGGGACTTCAGGTTGCCGTTGGCGTGTTTGGGGTAAATTTGTCGAGCAAGCCCGTTGACGTAACACGACCCTGTTGTTTTGTCTGTGCACGAGCCGCCCTGCTAACAAACCGGTCGCCACGTGGGCGTGTCCGGCCCGGGAGCGCACGTTGATTCCCCTCGCCATCGCAGAGGCCTTCAAACGGGACGTCACAGAAACACAAACGGGTGCATCATAAATAACTGGAAGGAAAGTGATACGGCTTTTGTTTTTACTTGTTGTTTTAACATGAAATAATATTCTGAAAAGTGTGGAGTGCCTATTTTTTTTTTGTTTTTATCAAAAAGGAGCTGCATGGATCCCACAAATCTGGAATCAAAAAAAATCTGGAATCCCTTTCCAGCAGGGAAGCATCCATCCAGAGGTTCTGATGAGAAAAGTTCTGGTGAATTTATTTTTTTTTTTTCCTCATTCAACTATAAGTTGTAGAGGCTTAAAATTTCAGGCTTTAAGAAAGAGTTTTTCTTACCCACGTGAAGGTAGCATTTCCTTAAAAGTTTATTTATCAAAATTCCCTCGTCTAAATTCTGTTTTGACATTTTTAAGTTACACTGACCTCCCAAAGCACTTCACACTCACATATGCGCACTCGTTTATGCACTCATATACAGTGGGCAACTCTGGGTTAAGCTGGAATTGAACCTACAACAGATGCCTATAGATCGTAACTGGCAACTCGACTACCAGTTGTACTGACTTAAAATAAAGCCCATATTCTAGTTTTTAAATGTTTTTTTTCAGTGTTTTTATCCTACTATTCAGTTATTTGTGTTCACAAGAGATGGGAAAACTATATAGTGTAATTAAATGAGAGCAACACCTAACTTAAAAGGCTCCTTGTCCAAGTAACACACTTAGATTTGGACTCAAACGACAAATAAAAAAGTAGATGAACTTTAAATGTTTGTAATGAAGCGCAACTTGCAGATTTAAGTACAGATGCTTTGGCATAACTTGTGACTAAACTTCAATTATATATGTGTTTTCCAAACCCTGAAATATATTGTCGGACCAAAAAATTGAATTTTTTTTAGTTTTTTTACGGTGTTCTGGTGGACAGAACGCGCACTTTGATTCTTCACACGCCCGCACATTGATGCTAAACGTGTTCCACGAAGCGAGCTCGAAAGAAATCCATGTTAATGTGAAACATCCTCGCTTGAATTATCGCAAACGGCTTATTTGGTTCCACCGATGAAGCGCAGGTGAATTTTTAATCTGCGCCGATTCAAACGAGACTCGTGCGCGTCAAATGCTAGATAAATGAGAATAGAAGGAAAGTCCGAGAAAGACTTATTAGCGTCAAAATACATCATAAGCAATAAGGGGAACACCAGCTGCATAGAAAAAGCTTGTAAGGCTGCATTGTGTTATGATGTGAATTAGGTGATGTTGCCTTTACGGACGGTTTAGAGCGTGACACAGTGAGCGCTGAGAAGCGCTTCTAACTGTAAACTTCTAAATTCACTTTAATAAATCATATTACCTGGTTTGGTAGGGCAAAAATAATCTGTTGTGAATGAATAAAACCAGAATATAACACATGACAGAAAATAGCTAAATGTATTAGAACATGATTTAAGAAATTATGTAAAATATTTATCAGCTAAACAAGAACAATTTCAAGTCTTTGTAAGGTAAAGCTCAAATAATACAGTATTTAAATTTACTATACTGTATAAGTTACTATAAGGCCATTTTCCCACAATGATTTTCTGGGTCCGTCTTTCACAAAAAGTGATTTATTTGTGATTATTAATAGCTTGGTGTCAGGTGCAACATTAGTGAATGAATAAATAATTAGAAATACATTTTAAAAGATTGAAGATCAGCCACTGGAAGCATCCGGATGGGTGGAGCCGAAATATATTCGTTTATTTGTGACCCCAAATCTATATTTTGCACGGATGATGGTTTTTAAAAGTGATTTGAAGCGCATCTTTAAATATCTAGGAGTGCCAAAACGTATTATGCTCTGCTTTAATTTAGTTGTACTTGTTTTAGTTTGCTTTTATTCCGGTCTTACTGTTGCTACAAGAAGTGATTATATAAGTGAAACTTTATATTTAGTGCTATTATTTGTTTTACCGGTTGCTGAGCAAAGCGCTGCAGATAAACGTTGGTTGATTGATTGAAATTAAACGGTTTTCTCCGTCTCCGCCTCTCGGTTACCACGGTTACCCGTGAAACGCCCCACGTTAGCCGTCTTAAAGCGACGCAGAACCGTTTATGGCAGAAAGTGGGCGTGTAGGGCGGCGGGGGGGGGTTGATTTATAAAGCGAAAATTGCGTGGAGCTGTGCGTACTTCAAGTTTGATAGATTAGAAACTTACTAGGCGTGAGTAAAAGAAAAAATGGTTAAGCTTAAGTACCGTTTTAGTGCGGTTTCTACTAAATAAGTATTATAAATGAGAGCCCTGGTCTTTGTTCTGGACTAGTCCAGTTTAACACCCTAAACCCACTAGCCCCTATTTTTGTGGGCACGCCTCCTAGAGTAATATTTAACTTTCAACTTTCAATTATTTGCTATTACAGACACCAACAGTTGTTCTAAAGTCGATAAGAGTGATTAGTTACTATTTATGATGTTTATTTGCTTCTTTACAATGAAAATAAGCTGCTAATGTGTATTTTTTTCCCAGGCAGAATTCATATTTTTTGTCTTTCGACCGCAATTCCTCATGCCCACTGTGATTTTCTTGAGAAATTTTCACATTCTCAGTATCCACATAGACCTCCCTATTATTGTACAATCCAAATTCAGAAAAAACAGCCTCGGGTTTAAGAGGTTAAAGCTTAAAAAGAATTCATTTTTTATTAACTCATGTATTTTACTTCATATTTTTAGTTTGTTTTTAAACTTTTTTTCATTTTTACTTTTAATTAAAACTATAGTTTTACTTTATTTTGTGTATTTTAAACCATTAAATTGTTTTATAAAACCATAATTTTATTTATGAGTCTTACTTGTTTTAATTTATATATACTATTTTTTTACATTTTAATTTTTACTTTATTAATAAAAAATGTGTTCATTTTATTTTAGATTTTTTCATTTTTACTTTTAATTAAAGCTATATTTTTACTTCTTTATCGTCTTTCTTTCTTCCTTTTTATCTCAATTTCGTGTCCATAACTTCAAGAAATTAAACCCACAGTAATCACTAATAAAGATTTGTTATACATATATAGAGCATTATAGCAAAGCTGTAATACTCTGCTTTGAAAAGTAAAACTGTTGGGCTTGTACTTGCTACTCAGACACTAATTCTGAGTAGCAAACTGCTAGACAGGACACGTAAAAAAACATATATATGTATTTTTTTTACTTAATTTTTTTATTTAAAACCATTAAAACATTTTTTTTGAATAAACCCATAATTTTATTTATTAATCTTTCATTTTTTATTCATTTGTATTTGTATTTTTAATTTATATATAATATATATACTATTTTTTAATTGTAAATATTAACTTTATTAATAAATTATTATAATTATTTTTTTTCTTTTTTACCTTATTAAAAACCTATATTTTATTAAATATTATTATTTTATTTTTACTTTAATAATAATAAAAAAATTTATATATATTTATTTATTGAAAAAAACCCTTCTAGCTGTGACTGTATGGAAGGTGAACCTCCAACTCGGTCTTCTGCAGCCTCCACCTGGTTTTCCTCCAGGCTCCTCCTGGATTTAGCTCCACCCATCTTCACACCACCAGCCTACCTGATGCAGCCGAAGAAAATCATCCCCACAGAGGAATCCTACGCCGGCTCTCCTCTGAGACGTTGTGCATCACATGTACGTCTCTGAGGGCCTCTGCTTGGGGCCCCTGGCGTTCCTTTTCCAGCTCTGACAGTCTCTCCCGTTCGGCTTTAATTTCCTGCCCTCCGGGGAGTTTTATACGCCAATTGATTTCTATTCTTCCGCTCTGTGTAACGGAGTGCTGCTGGCTGCTAAGTGTTTTTGTGGCGTGGACGAGAGGCAGAGCCTGCTTAGCCTGCTTAGCACCTTATGTGCAAATATGATTCAGGAACATTTTCACTTGATGGGTCGATCTGAGTCGCTTTAAGGCGCATCAGAGTTTTCTTCATAAACGTAACAGCTTTTTTTTATTACTGATTTTCCAGTTATAATCAACAAACACGTGGTTTTTATATATATTGTGGCTGTTTAGACTCCTCTAGCGTATCTTTCACAAAAAAAGTGACTACCGAGAAATCTAGTGGCTTTTCATCGGTGTTATTGGAGACCTTTGGAAACTCCGACGTAAAGCATCAGTGTCAGGTCGGGAACATACTTAATTTTATTTACGCGGACGCATGTTTATCATGGCCTCCTGAGATAAATAGAAAATTGAAAATGTGTTAAGCTAAACGATTTTTAAAAAAATACTATTTTTTTTTTTTTACATTTAAAATAAAAAAATCGATTTTTAAAATCTTTTTTTTTTTTTGATATGCAGCTCAGGCTTGGAAATTTTTTTTGAATTCAGTTTATGATGAAGTATATTTAACTATGTAGCAGTTTACTTTAGAAAGTCTTCAGATGTGGGAGGTAGAACATTCAGAAACGTTAAATATCTTTTCAAAACTATCGCGAATTAAAAATCTGCAAAATAGGCGAATTTAACACTTACAAATAAAAAATCAGAAAACAATTGAATCGGGAGAAAAGCACATCGTCTCAACCCTACAAGTTGGCACCTTTTTTTTTAATTTTTACTAATAGTATTGATTGTGAATGCGATTCTGAATCGAATCGTGAGTTGTTGTAAGATTCACATCCCAGCGGCAAAAGCAGTCGGAAAACGAGAACGTAAAGCGGTAAATATTTTCTTACATACCTGCTGCCGTCTCTTTCCGTCGTAATCTGAAGACTAACCATCCGATTCTCTCCTCTGTCGACGCCATGTTGGTTTTGTCTCTGCGTTACAAATCCGCCACTCTATCTGTTCTATGCTACTCTGCCCCCTAGTGGAACTCTCCAGTAGTACGTGCAGTACGCAAGCAAGTACGTCCCCAAGACGCAGCCTGCTGCTTGTCAACGCAACGTTACGCAGTGTAAAAATTCGGTAAAAGTCCGTCTAAAGTAAACGACTGCACACTGAATAAATGACGCAGCCCCGGTCACTTCACCTCCACTGTGTTAACGTCTAAAGTGGACTCTCAAAAAAGAGTGGGAATCGAACCCTGAATTAAAAAGCTGTTTGAAGCCGTTTATCGGAGGTGTCAAACGAGCCCACGGCCTGAATTTGTAAGGCCGGTTTTATACCAAAATAGTGATACAAAATAGTTTTTTTTTGGGGGGGGGGGGTTATCATCCATTTATCGTTATTGACGTGAACTGCTCTCTATTTTATTGAAAGCCATATCGTCCATCACGTTACAATTAAATTGAAAAACTCTTTATTGATCCAAAGGAAACCAGCTCTATTTAAATTTCTTCATGGAGTCGTCATAAATGCTGATGGCTGTGGGCAGGAAGGATCTGCTGTAGCAGTCTGCCTCAAAGCAAAACTGAGGATGCCTCTGACTGAAGGCGCACACAAAGAGGATGTTCAGGCTCCTCCAGTATTACACTATTGCTAGCACAATTTGGTACTTGCCAATTTTCGTAACTTCTGTAATGAACAAATAGACGTTTATTTTGAAAATGTTTTAAATTATCCTGAACAGCTGCACATTTCACGAACAGGAGTGTTCTATTTTTAATAACTTCGTTATTTAGTCATTGTACACTGTTATTCCTGATTTAGTTTTTTATCTTTGTGTGAGTCTGTCTCCTTGCTGCTTTCATGCGTGAATGTCCCCAGTGTGGAACGGTTAGTTTAATTTGTATTCTGTTATTAGAGATTGGAAAACACATTTTGTGTTGGGTTTTTTTTTTGTCTGTGCTACAAAACCAGCCAGCTCTGTAGCACCAGATTAGTTACCATAACTATGCAGATGATGTTCAGCTCTACGTTGCTACGTCACCAGGTGGCTTTGAACCCATCCTGAATAGAAGCAAAGCTGTAGTAATTATCACAGAGTTCCTTTAAATCAAAGCCTGAAACTCATCCGTTTAGAGCCGCCTTTGAGTGTTAAATAATAGCCGGAAAACCATAAACCGTAGAATGTTTTAATGTTATGTTTTCTGTTTTTTTGTTGCTTTTATTTCCCCCCTAATCACCGTGAATTATCCTGCATAAATACGCCTTGCCTTACTTGGTGTAATCTGAGCTAGCGGGAACATCTAGATATTAAATAGGAGGGACCCCAAGATGGAGACCTGCGGTACTCCGGCTGTAACCAAGCCCAGTTTAAAAGCTGTGCCCTTGATACTGGTGGAGATTTCTCTGCTTTCGGTTGCTCATTAGGCCAGCAGCATCTGCGGCTTTTTGGTGCAGCAGTTCTGAGAAGCGAGCGTTGGGTTAGCCGGGGCTCCAATGTGGGGCGCGTCTGGTGCCGGGCCCTGCGGGAGATGCACATGTTGCCACGCTTGTGGTCGCAGACATGAACTCACAGACCAGGAGGAGGTGGTGTATTGTTGAACTTGCTGTCGATTGGGTTGATGGGGAAAAAAAAAGGACGCAACAATGGACTCTTGAGCTGGTTTGACAGGGCTTTATTTGGTGGTATCGATTTAAAAGGGGCTTAATATAAACACGTTTCTGATTATTTTTGCAAGGCGTCGTTTAAAAGAAGTTATAAATGTGTCATTCAACCTCCGTTCAGGGTAAATCGTTAATGTGGTTCACCTTCAGCGGCGCAGACAGGCTTTGGGACATTAATCAGGCCTTCGGTGCTTCTCTGCTTCAGCAAGAAAGTCGATGGGAATATTGACTGCTTTGTCCTCACAGAGGTACTGATGCTAAACTCGGGATTTATTCACAAAGGATGCCCAGCCATCTGTCGGTTCATGCAGGTTTGTAAAGTCTGGCCACCGTAGAAATGTCTTAACGTTTTGTGTTTGTACTGTAAAAATGGACCGAAAAGGACTGTAGACATTTGAATTTGGGAATGTCTTGGCTTATTAAATCTTTTGTAACTTTAACAGGGTTTCTGTGGGGCATTTAAAAGCATTAAAAGTTATTAAATAGATTTTTGAAAAATTAAGGCCTTAAATGGTATTAAAAAGCATTAAATCCGATTCTCAGCCGTAATAAAATTCTTTGAGGAGTTTAATTTAAAAAAGAAGAAGTTTTTTAAACGGTTCTGATACCAGAAAAATGTATTTTATGCTGGATTTAATTACTTTTCCAATAAAATGTCCCTTTTAATGTGCACCTCCATTCCCTCCGCCAAAAACTCTGTAGATGAATGAGGATGAAACGTTTGTAGAAGCATAAATATGCAATAAAACAAACTTCCCACTTGTTTGTTTGCCTAGCATTAGAAAATGTAGTTATAGCAAGCTTATTTTCCTGAAGTAAAGCATTAGGATTACTTATTTTTATGCAAATATTTAAATTTTGTGCCTTTACCGTTTGCATTGAATCTTCGATGTGTTTTGTTTAATATAATTAAAGGGTTATTCTCTTCAAATTTGACTTAAAAATGTATTGCTAAGGTATCGGTAAACCCGGTAACGCTTAAAGTTAAACATTGAAAAATAATTACCCGTACCCAGCCCTAGAGAGCAGTTAACTACGGCTAAATACTTTTATAATACAGGGTTTCCAGACTTTTTCTTTAATCTACATATATATTCATGATTTGCCGTGAGTGCTTTTGATGGCATTAAAAAAAAGAGTAAAATGGCATTAAAACGGCATAAAAAAAGCATTAAATCAGATGAGCTGAATTCTGCAGAGGCTCTGTTTGAAAAGTAACACAGAATCCTAACATTTTACTCACAGAATATCAGAAAAGAATATTATTTAAATCACTCCACTTTCTCATGCAGTCATGTTTCTTTCTGCTCATATGCCACAGCATTCTTTGTATAGTGGATATGTCGTGTTTTAAAAGACTGGTAGTCAGCTACAGGGCGGAGAACCTGCAATGTCACTGGTACCCGTTTCAAGATGGAAAAACACAGTTATTTAGTTCCTTTGCTATAACGCGGTCCACCCTTCGCTGCTTCGTGGATTTGTTTGAAGGCACAATATAAATACTTTTATTACCGAGCACAACGCGCATCGTGTTCTGCATCCTAAACGATTGGATGCGGTTGTTAATCTCCTCCTGTCATGTCTCCTGCGCTTGCCAAATTTATCATATCTGGTTATAAAAAATCTTCTCATCCAGACAAAAAAAAAAAAAGCAGCACAAACAATTGCCCATAATTATGTTCCTCACTCGTACACGACACCTGTTCAGAGACCTTTAGCGGAGAAAGAAACCATATTAATAGTTTTATGTTTTAAGTCTATGAAGGTTTGAGTATTAAAACTAGTGAGAAATGTGAGTAAATGTTGATTTAAGTCTGGGAAAAGTGTAAAAAAGTGTGTGTCGAGGGGTTTTACAGCTTCAAAATATAATAACTGTAAAAAAGTTTAAAGAAAAATCAAAAAGGAAAATAACTTGATCCATTACTGACAGTAAATTATAGTGCAGTGAATCATTAGTCTTTTATTATTTGGATACCGCTGCTGACATTAATATTGTGCAGAAAGCAAACACCGTCTACAGTCCCTGGATTTACCTTGGTTTCTCATTTCTGAATCGCTGAAAGCTCTGGATGGATAGATGGCGACAGCATTGCGTCAAAACATAACAACAATAATATTGTCTCACTACCAGTCCGCTCGCATTAAATAAAAGTCCCCCCCGGATCCGTGAAATTTATGCGCATCACCCACAGGTAGCTGCCCTAATGCAGGACTGTCAGCTTTAAGTTAAATTTGAAGTTTCTCCACACAGAACGGTGTTGCGGTTGCAAAAAGAGCACGTTTTATTCTGCTGGTGCGAGTACAAATTATATCCAACATTGTTCTTTGTGCTACGGTGTGAAATTGAATAATTCTTCCCATCCAACAGCCTATTGGTGACGTTTAAAAAGGAAAACAGTTAAACCTATGGCTTTAAACTTGTATTGATTTAATTAAAAATACTCTTTATACTCTGCAGTGCATATTGTAATGAAACAAATGAATACTTGGAGGCTAAATAAATATTTAATAACTGTCCCCAGCAATCTTCAAACCACATTCAAGTTTATAATAATGCCCGCGGCAATTTTAAAAACTTTGGCTATGTGCACTTGTACATTTTATTATTATTTTATTTTTTTCTAACAATAAAGTCTGCAGCCAGTTCTATACTTGCAACTTTTTAAGGAATTAAAGAGAAGGAATTAGGGCAGAAGGGCTAGTTATTTAATGCTGATAAACGTAAAATTCCATTTTGTGTTTATTTTTCTTGATTTAAAGTGAATCAAATTCTTTCCATACCTTGTTTTTGTGTCCCGTCACACACCCCTGGGCTGTTGTGATGATGTCTGCCTGCGCATTCCTCCTTTTTTAGCCTTGTTCTTGTAATTTTCCAGTAGAGCTTGTTTCTCCTGCTCCTCATGAGGAACTCCTGAGGCAATGCTGCAAACCAAAGAGACACTAGCCCTTGATTTTTAAAATGTTGCTTTGATTTATCTGCTCCTTTTTTTTCTATTTTTACCATAAAAGCCTCAACCAGCAGCACTTATTGGTTGCATGCTTTAAAAAACAGATTTAACCTACATTCAGTGTAAATTGCATCACTTCTAAGGACTCTGCTTCCCATTCTGGGTCAATAAACCACCAAACCAAACACTTGTGCCTTGATGCACTTTATTGACTGCAGTAAAACCATATAAAGGTGAGTTACGGATGATATGGAGATTAAATTTCCTCTTTTCCGCTCCCAGACTCCCATTTAAGCGAACAAACGTGAAAAGCAAACACATTCGTACGGAAACGTGTTTATCCACTTGAAGACGTGTCTCTCCGTGGATAACTAAAGGTCATAAAGTCTCATTATGTCTAGACTAGATTATCATAACTCACTTTATATTTGGTCTTGATCAGTCTTCCATTCCTAGTTTACAGATTTCACAAAATTCTGCACCCTAATTGTTCTCCGGCAGGGGCGTAGCTATGGGGTGGGCCTGGGGGGGCTTAGGCCCACCTAAATAAATGTCTTAAAAGGAATTAAAACAAATTGTATTCATAATAACAACACTTAGTCATTAAGTATGTAACCAAGTCTGAGGTTATAGATTATAGAAAATATTACAATCCCAAACTCAATATTCCAGAGTAATCCGTTAAAGTACAGTTTCATGGATTAAAAAAGAACTGAATGTCACAATAAATAAAGTGAATTAACAATAAAAAAGTTAGTTTTGGGTTTTTTTCTTTGAAACACGTTGCTACTACTCTTCCAAACACTGATCTCACAGAACCCAGATGATCCCGCCCTGTTTAACCGCCGTTGTTACATCCTGTTAGTAGAAATGACGCGATTCAGCAATATAATAGCAGCTTCTAAGTATATCATTATTTACTGCGTGAGCTGCCCTAACATTAGCCCTTAATAAAATCAAATAATTATGTAAAGCATTGAGTATCAGATAGTGGTTATGTTTTATGTAAAATACTGTAATTCAAATTACAAGAAAAATCAGTTATTTTATGGTAAATACCTGTAGATTTTTTTTTCCATTATTATTTCCGTTATTTTACAGTTTTATCTTGTGTTATTATGGTCAAACACCCTAAATGTAAGAAGAATGTCAAAAAATCTACTTGAAAATACAATTTTACTGATTATTTTTTTATTGTAAAACACCTTAGAATTAGTGCCTATGTTGTATTATTACAGGAAAATGCCTCAAATACGCAGATTGTTTAAAGAATTGTTTGTAAAATCATTAACACTTTACAACTGTGAATATTTTAGCATCTGTCAGAACTTGCAAGATTTACTGCAAGGTTTGAAGAGACGCTGCAGATTTACAATTGATTGCAATAGCGTAACCAAAGAAAGGACCTCAGTGGAAAACTACAGAAACATTAGCGTAAGCCATGTATGTTATACGGCAGAACAGCACCATTTCCTTGAATGACTTCTTCCCTCACGGTGATAACCATGATAACAACGAATAAACATCACATTTGCAACGATGAATGGAGCAATAACAAAAACCACACACAAACCTCATGATAAAATTACAGCAAACAGCCCCCAAAAAAAGAACAAAATAACTGAAACATGGCTTCCCACAATGCACCTCAAACGCCCCTGGTCCCAAAGTGGGCGAGGTCATAAAGAACATGCTTACATTTTTACATTAAACGACCGTGCTTAAATATCTAAAGTACAATTTATTTTTCTTATTTTATTTAATTTTTTGAAAATAAATTATGTACTGTAATGCTAGGTTTTAACTCATTTTATAAGTCACAATCCTCAGAGTTCTGTTGAAAAATATTTATTTCAGTTAGTTTTACTAAATTATTACTATTAAACACTTTCCAATTAGTTACAAAACTAAGGATTCTTTAAAATATTATTATAAAAAATTAACTAAGTGCTTTTTAAAGTGATATTACAATCATTAAAATACAACCTTGTAAAAAAAAAAAAAGACGAATAACGTTTTTTCCTTATCGGATTAATCCATAATATAACCTGGTGTTTGTTCATTTACATATAATTATATTTCTTAGGCATTATTGGATAGAACCGTAAAATAACATGCTGTTTGTTAATTTACATACTTTTTTGTGTGTTTTTACAGTTTTATATACTATTTTGAGAGAAAAAACACAGAAAAATGTGATAAAATAATAGTAATTGATAGTAAAAATCTTTTTTTTTTCTTCTGTATTGTCCTCTAGACGAAAGTCAACGTATGGTTGCAGTTTATGCTCCTAAACTATGGACTGGTCTCCCGTTGCAGATTAGAGCTGCTCAATCTATTCAAAACTATTCAAAGTCTCTCTTAAAAAGTCAAACTTCTAATTGCAGCTGAGCTCCGTTCCCCCCTTCCCTAGGATTTTATTTTTCTCTTATGTAAAATTTGTGTTATTTACACCTTTCGGGGAAACGTATGTCGCTGAAAAATGTGGCTCGACCTTTTAATAACCTCATTTTTGATAATTACGCAACACATTTTGCATAGATTTTTTAAACGTCTTTGCGGTATGGATGGCTTTTTCAAGGCACGAAACAACAATCTTATTGTTATTGGGTATAGATAAAGGAGTTTTATGGGTTCACATACGGTTCTGTTGAAACGTCTAAGACCCCGAGCTGCACACACATCGCCAGCTGATTGCTTGGCTATTAATAGCCAGCCTGACCGGTCCACTGCAGGCTTTAGGCCTCCAGTAAGTGTAAGCTTCTTCTTCAGGGGTTTTGTTTAAACTTCAAAGGTTGGGGCCCGGCTTGACATGGTGATATAGAACCGAGTGTTAGTCAGCCGGCTGTGTCAGTGGTACCAAACAAGTCCGGGCTTCGTTGTACTGCCCGAAGGACAGGAAGACTTTTGTTCCCATAGTGCCGGCTTGCTCAACAAGCGCGAACACGTTGGTTTGTCTCTAGGTGTGGCCACATTTATTGGCTCTGACGTCACTATTTTTGGCGTTACTCTGCTGTTTTGGTGCAGTGGGACGGTTAAAACAGACTGGAGATGTTACTGATTTATTTCCCCTCGTTTAATGTAGACTAGCCCATCGTAACCCTCTGCTCTGCTGAGGTGTTCAGGACGCTCAGATTGGTTTATTCCATGGATTCTCTGTCGGATCGGGCTGAAATTACTGGTGTTTTCAATGGTGACTACTACTCCCAACATCTACATGAAGCTCGGCAACGGAGCAAAGCATGAAGTGCTTTAAATGTCCTGGTAGACGGCTGCTCTGACCGAGTTCGCAACTCCAGAAATCACATTGGTGCAGAAAATAAATATAATAAGTATTCAAAGGATATCCTGAAAGTCTTTGTGAGGTTTTCACACTCTGTTGCCGGTATTTTGGACCATTCCTCCGTGCAGACCTCCTCCAGGGTTCGGATGTTTTTAGGGCTTTCGCTGGGCAACACAGACGTTCAACTCCCTCCACGGATTCTCTATTGGGCAGAGATGTGGAGACTGGCGAGGCCATCCCAGAACTTTTAAATGCCTTTTACGTAGTTACTCCTTCGTTACCTGGGCGCTATGTTTGGGATCATTATGTCGGAAGATCCAGCCACGTTTCATCTGTTGGGGATTTTACCAAGGAAAAATAATAATTCTTGAATTATTAATTTATTATTCCTTTTGTATTATTTATTTACGAGGAATTATTAATATATTTCTGTTAGAGTTAACTATCAAACAGCAGTTTTATAGCTAATTGTTAAGATTTATCAGATGCTATTTGTCTGAAGGGTAAGCCCTTTTGCAATAATTCAAACACACACACTCAAATAAAAGAAACAAAGGTCTGATCCGGTTTAAGTCTGATCCAGTTTAACCAATTTATTAACTAATTCTACCAAACACAAAACACAACCTCAGTTCAACTACCCGCTAATCTGTTCGGCTAATTGCTAAGCTAAAGGCTAAAGCTACCTGCTACGTAAACGAAACTGCAAACATGGACGTCGACCGGAACTGTGGAGGCCACGTCACGGGGAGCTTCCTGGACGTACGCACGTCTAATCACGTACGCACACGTGGCGGCAACGTACGTACGTGAGCGAGCAAAATTTCGAACGTTTTTTTTAAAAAATTTTTATTTTTATTGGGGCAATTTACCTCGTGGTCTCTTTAAACAAAGATTACGATGTTCTTCCAAACGTGCTTTTTTTTCTTTCTGGTCACAGTTTTACATCTACAAGCTTTAACTGTTATGCGCACAATCAAATTATAAACTGAATCACTTAGTTTTTTCTTACGTCGACGTATTACACGTCTACGCATTCTACAGACCTGCACAAGAATGACCCACGTTCCCAATCAGGGTTTACAAGCACCACGATCGGATTAACTATCGGCATAACGAACCCCAATCGATCTGAATGAAATTTCGATCTGAATGAGTGTATTCGGGTCAGAGTTGCCTGAAGGTATTTTTATTCCTATCAAGCTTTTAATCCGATCGCATGTGTCCGTGTAAACGTAGCTGCCCGTGTAGTTCTGGGCCGCTTCCTCACCGTTCTCTAGTTCACGTGTTTCCCACCAGGTGAGACCTAGCATGAAGCCCCAGTTTGCCTTAAAGTGTCAGTGATGATTTTTTTATTTATTTCATTTTTTAACAATTGTTCAGTTGATCTCTTCTCACCAAGCTGCTAGACTGTTGTAGATTGGCTCAGCCCAGGCTTGTGCAGGTGTACAATCTTGTCCCTGGTGTCCTTAGACATATCTTACGTCTTGGTCACGGTGGAGTTTGGAGTGTTAGTGTTTGAAGGTGTGAACAGGTGACATTTATACAGGTAACAAATGGAAGATTAAAGAGATTCCTAAAGATGAGGTATGAGGTCTGCAACGACCAAAATTATTTTTTGTTTTTAGGAGCTAAATACTGTTTTTGTTGCACCGTTTTGACAATAAATCCTTTAAAAATCATGTAATGTAATTTCCTGTATCGTTGTTTTTTCACATTATGTATCTGACCGTTGAAGTGGGACAACTTGCACAATCGATTAGCACCGTCTTAAACCATAGTGTGTGTCTGCTACTCCACTATCAAGTCAGCCGTTTTCTCCGTCTTACTCTAGGCTATAGCAGTGCTTTATTAAAAAAAAAAAAAAAATTCAAATGTCTCATATAATATTCTGAATGTTTGAGAAACCAGATTTATGATTTTAATTTGCTATAGTCCACAATCATTACAACTAAATGGGTGAATTGGTCTCTTTGTGATAAATCTGTATGCAAGTCACTTTTAAAACGAATTACTGAAAAAAAAGACTTATAAATCCTCCTGTATCCACACGCTGACACACTGGAGACTGGAATTCAGCCAAAGCTTCAAAATGAGGAAACATTTCCCCCCGTTAACAACGATAGAAGTCTAAAAGACTCCGATCGAATCGCTTTCTGATCCATAAAATACAATTCAACGGCAGAAAAACCCGCAGCTATGGAGGACCATCTCTGTAGACTTGATGGAGAATAAACAAATAAATATGGGAATAAATACATGTGGGGAGAGATAAATAAATATTTGTGAAGACAGATAAATAAATATATAAATAAGGGTGAAATTAAATAATTAATTGCAAAATTCAAGTGGAAATGAATGAATAAATGTGGAAATAAACATTTCAATAAATATATGTGGACATAAGAAAATAAAAAAGTAAATTTTTAAAATAATAATGGCAATAAATAAACTAATGTGGAAATAAACATGGCAATAAATAGGTAAATATACAAATGTGTCAATAAATTAATGTGTAAATAAAAAATACATATGAAAATAAAAATTTGAATAAATTTTAATTTGCTATAGTCCAGAATCATCACAACTAAATTGTAAAATTGTGTCTGTGTGATAAATCTGTATTAAAGTAATTAAAGTAAAGTAAAAATGACGTATAAATCCTCCGGCTTTGTGACTAACAGTTTCCGAGGAGATTTTTTTACGGCAACTGGATGTAAAAAGCTGTTTCCTGCTCTCGTGCTTATGACCCGGAGCTCATCGGAGGATCAGACGGTAGGAAAGTTTGCCGTGTTGGGCCGCTTTCTGCATGGGTCACAATTTCTGAGTATAAATTAAGTGCTTGGATATTATTTTTCCCTGATCCTGGTAGCAGCTGCATGAATCCCAAAGGCTGCTCCAGTGGAGTGGAGGGAGGCTTTGACTTAATAACACTGAGGGGGAAAAAAAGAAAAAAGGATTTTATGCTAATGATGGTCTAAATTTATCTCCTGCTTTGTGTTGACACACAAAAACAGATGCAGAGACAGTCGCCCAGCGGCGTGGGCCACTGAGGCTGCTTCTCTCTGCACTTTTTAAGTTTTGGTGATGAACTTGGATATGCAGGAAGAAATGCTAGTTTACAAGATCTAATTCATACAACACAGGTGTGTGAGATTTGCACTGTTGTAACATTAGTATGATTATCTCCTCCTGCCCCATGGGAACCTTCCTGACTTCTCGTTAACTAATATTCGACAAGAAGACGAGTGCATAAACATGTTTATGGAAAGGACAATCAGGCTGGAGTCGAACTGGGTTCTTTTTTTACATAATTATCCATATTTTATACTGTTTTTCTTCACAGTTTACTGAACTTGTGCACTTTTATTTTCTAATAACCTGCAAAGTTCAACAGTCCCGTCTCCCTCTGTTTACATCTAACATGTTAACAGAGTGGCCTCAACACGCAGGGACACAAAAACTATTAAATTAGATCCAGTTTTTGCTGCAGCAGTGTGAAAAAAGGAGAGAAATCAATCCTTTATCGGGGAAGAGAAACCAGGCTCCAGTAAAAAAGATCCCAGTTGCCACAATAACTGTTATTCCTGACTATTCCTCACTGTTTTAAACACTAAATATACCTTAATATGGATAACAAATATATAAATAAGTGCCACGTCAGCCAATTTTCAGGTAATATTTCCCGTTTTTATTTGAAATATTTATATGTGTGCTCTGCAAAAAAAAAAAACCCATCCGGAAATATGTAAATTTTTCACGAATAAATGGGAGTTGAGAGTATTTTAGTTATTAAAAGTTTAATAGGAATATAAAAAGTGATCAAATGGAAGCTGCTTTCAAAGCGTCTTTATTTGCAGATCGTATTCTGGGTTCTTTGTTTTATTTTAATGGCTTCTTCCTCTCTGAGCGGCTTTTCCACCCATATGCTTACGGGTCTCAGCATCTTCGTAGGATATTTTGCTTTTGTCCTCCGTCTTGAGGCTGATTTACAGACTGTATTCCAGAAAGGTTTTGATTTTATTTCATGAATATTTTATTTTATTTGTATACTACATTCTTAAGGGATCTATTATTTAAAGGCGTATTTTATCTATTTTTTTTATTTTTATTTTTTTATGTACTTACGTACACAATTTGTCACTAAATATGTATTTTTTCTTAAATACATTTTGAAATGTATTTTTTACATTTAATTTGACTGCGATGTCAACATTTGCGATGAAAAAATGGCGGCTAAACGTCACAGTGAGCTTCTCGTAGCGGTGACGTTGGCTAACAGCCTCTCTCTGTTGTTTTAATAGAAAAAGAGATTTGCCCAGAGCAAAAAACAAAACAAAAACCCATGACTCATCATCCATCTGCTTGTTTCTATGCGATCCGTCCTCTCTTTGCTGCACATCCTCACTATCTGGCTGCAGCTCGGCTCTAACATGAAATCTCCAGCTGATGAGTTAGATTAAGAAACGAGCAGATGGGAGAGCGACGGATGTTGCATGTGAAGTGTCTTTTTGGCACGAAGGTATGGGACGAAGTGCGGTGCAGTGCTCCGTCCCTGAGGTCTGCTTCGTTTTTTACTCCTCCTCACATGCAGACAGACATTCACTCAGTATTTCATACAGTAATGAGCTCTAGGAAGCTGGCTTATCTCCGTCTTCCATTGCATTTACAAGAACTTCCTCCCTGCCCTTCTGCATGTCTCCTTGCCACAGTCGTGGTGTGCAATGCACATTTACATTTACAGCTCAATATCTGCACAATTAAGTCAAAATGTGACTTAAAATGTGCAACAAACTAAGAAAGTCGAGCTTGAGAAGTAGCACTCATTAATCCTCACCCCAGTTTATCTAAGCGTTAATACATCCAAAATAGAAATGAACAAGATAGATGTTTCCTCTTTGCATCATCATCCACCGCAGGCAACAATAATGATCAAATACAATAATTGTAATGTAACGAAACATAATTCTTATATAAGAATTTAAAATGACGAATGTTCAGACTGTTCCACAACTTCATTCCACTAACAGATCTCTCTGATATATACTGTATGTACCAGTCAATTTTTAACTTCTTAGCTAGTGGCTAACTCTACTCCAAGGAATTAAAACCATTTTTTCACTTTGAATAATATTCAAACAAGCTGAACTACTTATTAAAGTTATATTAACCAGTTGCGCTCAGAATACACCTTCTGCGGTTTCTGTTCCACACAGAACCATAACGCCCGTCTGTCTGTAATCAAATGATGGGTTTGCTGCAGAGGTTTTTGTCCTCAGACAGATGACTTCTCATGGGGTTTAGATGTTATTCTGGATACTGTATCCACGCGCCGACACTTTGGAATTACACGTCGCTTCAGCCAAAGCAGAAAAACACGCAGGAGGAAAACAGCCGCTATGGAGGACCATCTCTGGAGACTTGATGGGGAATAAATACATAAAAAAATATGGGAATAAATGCATAGATATATGTTGTAATGAATAAACAAATATGTGGGGATATAAAAATAATTATTTGTGAAGACAGATGCATAAATAAATGTACAAATTTGAAATTAAATAATTCATTACATGTGTAAATGAATAAATTGCAAATAAATAAATACAAGTAGAAATGAATGAATAAATGTGGAAATAAACATTTCAATAAATAAATGTGGACCTGTATAATTAAATACATTTTAGAAATAAACAAATAATGGTGGAAATGAATAAACAAATGCGGACATAAACTTAAGTAAATATATAAATGTGTAAATAAATAATTTTGTAAATAAAAAAATACATATGAAAATAAAATTTTAAATAAATAAGTGTGGAAATATGTAACTCGTTCCTTCATGTATTCCCATTTATTTATTCATTACCACATTTATTTTTTTAGTTCTATATTTATCTATTTACAAATATATTTTCAAACTGATTTACTTGTTTACTTTTATATTTAATTTTCTCTATTTATTTATTTATTTATACATTTACAAATGTATCTTACATTTTATTTATCTATTTGTTCCGACATTTGTTTGTTCCCACATTGATTTATTTTTTTTATATTCATTAAAAAAAGTATTTCCTCACTTATTTATTTATTGTCAGTTTGGCAGAAATGGTCCTCCATAAGCAGCAGCAGGTTTTTTGGCACACAAACTATCTGCGAAGGCAGTCGAGCTCCAAAGTGTGTATTTGTTTTTTATAGTAGACTTTTTAATGTTTAAGCTGCTGTTACATTAAAGTCCAAAAGTGAATAATTTATGTTATTTTTATCACTTGATCGTTTACGCTACCTCACAGAAGTGCTGTGTTTTATTAAAAGAATAGTTTTATTCTGAAATGAGGTGAATAAAAACATCCTGGATCTGTTTCTTCACTCCGGTTTATTCTTCTTTTATGCATTACCTGTATAGTAGATAGATCATGCATTTTTTTATTGATTGTGATCTCAGAAAGAGACGATTTGTTTGTTCAAAAAAGCCATGTATGTAATTCCTACTGCCCTTTTTTTTCTAAAAAATAATAACTATGATGGGATTTTTTTAGTTATTACCCCCTATTTCAATGCAACAAGTTGGATACAAGAACATTCTAAAATACAGAGTACATTAAAATCAAGAATATGTTTCAGTCTATTGATTATATTAAGTCTTTTTAGGATTTTGGTTGTTAAATGCTTATATTTGCTTTCCAACTAACCCGGCAGTCTAATATTACGCTTAGAAATGGTTATTTCTTTAACATTTTCAACACCCAGCATCCTGTGTTCTGCTTTTACCACAGCATGATGCTGCCAGCGCCATGTTTTAACTGCTAGGGAGGATGTTGCTTGGGTTTCACCAAACGAAACCAGACACGTGTTGCAGGCTTCTTACATCCTTACTCGTATTTTTCCATTTCTGTTACGTTGTTTATTGGCGGTTTTCCAAGCTAGCGTCCTGTGCCTGAACAAAAGTTTTATTGTAAAAGTTTTTCTTCTCTTTGGTTTGATTTCAACAAATTTGAAGTTGAACTCTGCGTCAAATTCATTAGGCATGTGTTTGACTTAAGTTAGATTCTGAGGTTGCAGAAAAATGACTTTAACTAGCTAAATATCAGCTTTATTCTTGACATAAAAGTCTGACGTTTCGTCTCGGGCACAGATCCGTCTGCGAAGAACTCTGCAGCTGCTGTTGGTCTGAACAATGCAGTTTCTCTGTTCCACCCCTCACAGCCTCCTACATGACATTCCTTCCATAACAAAGCAACGCTCTGATCTTCAGGGATGGGCTGCTCTCACCCCTGCATGTTTCTGCTGCACCATATGCAGCTTTTTCATGGGTTGTCTTTGCTTGAACAAGACAACCTTAGCCCTTCGGCGACATATACACGCCTCTGATTGGTTTAGGCTCTGCCGGGCTCAAAGGTTTGAATACTACGGCAGAACTTGGTGGCAAGATGAATGCAGCGGGTCGTAAGGAGGCACTGGAGGAAAATGGTCTCTGATTAAGGCCCGAAGCTGAGCACTGGAGGTTCCGTCCTACAAACCTCTCCTGAAGAAACATAAGTTGAACCCTTAAATGTCCAATTTTGTGCATCTTAAGGTTAATTGCTTTACAAGCTAGCTTTATTTCAGCATGTGCTGCCTCTATAATCAGTCCCTGAGTAGACTCGGCTCTCCATTTCACACTTCCTCCAGTTTCCTTAAACTCACCTGCTGCACCTGCGCCACAATAAAAAGTAATATTCCATAAAGCTTAAGTGCATTCTTGGCTAATGAAGGTTTATTTTATAAAACTTTCATTCTATTCTTTGTGTTCCAGATATGAGGAGCATAGAAACTAAAAGCTGCTTCTCCTTGTTTGGTTCTGGTTCTAGGGACGATCAGTAAACTGGAGCTGGAGGACCTGAGTGATCTGAATAGTTTGTACCAGGATTGCAGATTGTTAAACTACTCTGGTGATAACCCATTCAATGATTTATAAACTAATAAAAGCACTTTGAAGTCTATTCTCTGAGCTACAGGGAGCCAGTGTAAGGACTTTAGAACTGGGGTGATGTGTTCTACTTTCCTGGTTCTAGTGAGAACACCAGCAGCAGCGTTCTGGATCAGCTGCAGCTGTTTGAGTGATTTTTTTAGGTAGACCTGTGAAGATACTGTTACAGTAATCAAGGCGGCTAAAGATAAACGCATGGATGAGTTTTTCTAGGTTTCCTGAAATGATCCTCAGGTGATAGAAAGCTGACCTTGTTATTGCCTTTATGTGACCCTGGAGGTTCTGGTCTGAGTCCGTTATTACACGTCAACGGCGTTGATTAAGTCAGGTATCGTACTAGCAGACGCTTTTTGATGGATGGTGGAGGTCGACGAAGCTGCAGGATCACGACCAGCAGCTGAAGTGATTCAGAACGTTCCTCACCAGTGATTCTCACTCTTTATCCATCCACCTGTTGAGCATCGCTCTCTGTGAGGGTTCATGTGCATTTATGTGCATGTTGACAAGCAAAAAGCCCACGCGTCACCTGCAGACAGAGGTGAGATGGACGTCCGGCTATGTCTTCTCCTCATTAATGTTGCAGGATGCATAGATAATGGATGGAGCTTGTGGCGCCTTGAGCCTTTCTCTGCTCACAGCTGAACGGAGTCATTAACATGACCTATAAATATTATTAGGGATATTACTGTTTATGCTTTTGTACCGATAAATCCAACAGAATGTTTATCTGTGGAAATCAGAGTGCAGTGCCACGTTTCTGCAGGGAAACTTTAACAAGTGACACCAAAACAAAACAGAAAAGACTCCCAGCTTTGACTAAACTCGGATGCAGATACAGAACTTCTCTTGACCTTTTCACCACTTTAGTTATCGTTGTAATTTCTGTACAGCCTGCGGGTTAGTCTACCGGTTTTTTGCACGGCTGTTTTAGCAAGGCGAGGCTTTTTATTTATTTTCTATTGATTTATTTTAAACAACATTTTAAAAATATACAAAAGCATATTCCAATATATATATATATATATATATATATATATATTTTTTTTTTTTTACACAAATAAGCTTTGAAAAGGTGTAGAATGAAGTTTGAACTTGTATAGTTCCTACCTCCTATCTCATCTTTTCTCATTGTGAAATGAAAAGCTGCCTGTACTCTTTCATGAAGAATAATAACCTATATCATCACAATGCAAACCTCGCTTTACCAAAATAAAACGGCGGTAACAATCTAAATTTACAAGTACTTAATACATGGCCACAAGGAAATTTTACAAAAGTAATTAAAAATAAACGAACTGTTCTACCAGTGCTATTGCTGCACATATTACTCAACTAAATAACTTTCTAAAATACCTGTTAATGTTTTAAAATAAAAATGGCTGAACTTTTTCGCAAATCCTATGTCAGATACACAATATTATATAAAAGATTTTTTAGTGTTGTCCGCTTCCTCCAAATCTTTAAATTCTTTTAATTTTATTTGTATAGCACACTTTCAAAAACGGGGAAGTTCAAGATGCTTTACATGAAAGTAAAAACATCAATAAAGCATTAAATAACGCACACAGGGCATATGACGAGTAAAGAAGAAGGAAAAAATAAAATAAAAACTGCAATAAAGATGGATGAAAACATTACTCAAAGGCAGCTCTAAAAAGATGAGATTTAGCTTTGATTTACAGCAGCTCAGTGTTTCAGCATGTTTGCAGTTTACTGGAATTTTATGCTAGATAAGGGGAACATATCAATTTGCTTGATGCATTTATTTAGTGTATTCTGAGTCCATGTATTTGTCATAGTTCTTTCAGGGAACCGAGGGCTGCAAATCTGTTTTGTAGGGGATTTCGTCAGACTAAGAGTGAGGTGTTCGTTGGACGCCTGGCTGAGGAAGTAGTGTTGTTCTGTGGCTTCTGTGCGGCCGAGTGTTGGACAGCGTGAGCACCGTACCGTCAGCCTGTTGTTCCGTAGGTTCCTTTGTCTCGTTTCCATATCCAGCGTTAACCTCCATGTTTACCTCAAGGCAAAGTGTCTTTGTTGCCAAGACGTCCAGTCGGTGGAGCAGGTAATCCAAGTCTTCGGTTGAGCAAGATGCCATTTGGTTAATCCACAGTCCTCCAAAAAATAATCCCAAAAAAAAAAGACATGGTCTGATGCAGAAACTCCAGAGGCTGGATATATCAATTAACAAAGAAAGAAGATAAGAAAAGTACATAAGAAAAGAGAATAAGGTAAAAGAAGGCGAGAGATCGGGAGAGCCTCCCTCAGGTTGTACTGAATCATTCAGTTCAGTTTAAGGAATCTCATCAAGCTCTACTGAAGCCAAATTAGGTGAAAGGTGATTTTTCCCAACAGCTGCCCATGCTGCATTCAAATACAGCTGGGATACTAGGCTGTCGGAAGATCAAAAAAAGCTCCAACGTGATTTCAGCATTTTTTATTCTAAAATATGGGTAAAATATTGTTCATACATTCCTAAACAATGACACTTACTGTTTTCAAGTGGTTATATTGTTTTCTGCTTTGGCTATGTCTGCTTTTACTATGTCTGCCTGTGCTATTGTATATTTTTTCGAATAATCCGATTTAATCTCCAGTCAGCTGTATACTTTACACTTTTTTAATGATAGACTATGACAAATTTCAAATTGATTTCAGAAAATAAAAGGAAGGAATTCAGGAAATTTCTTGTGTTTAATGTAAAAAAAGGTCATAATCGTATTTGTATTCATTCTTCTTGCTTAAAGTGAACTAAAAACGTACTGAGTCACGATTTCTGTGCAGATTTTCACCCTAAAATATCCGAGTGTGTGTGTGGGTTCTCTCTAAGTACTCGTTTCCTCCAACAGGCTAAAGGCATGATGGGTACACTTGTGTCTCTGTGTCACCCCGTGATGAACCGTCAACCTGTCTAGGGTGTTTTCCAGCATGCCTTCCAGGAGGGTTCGCCATGTTTTCTTTTTCACCGGATAAAAATTCTCAGTGGTTTTGTCCCTGAAACTTTGAATAATCAGGGACTTTGTTTCCAGTTTAGTTCACTCCAAATATTTTTTTCTTTATTCTGACCAACGGGGTAAAAACCAAATTGCAATCTAGTTTTACACCTCAGCTTTTAAATTAACATTAATACTGTTAAATATGGAGGACCATCACTGACAAAATTGACAATAAATCAATATTTAAATGAATACATTGATAAAAAAATGTTTGAGATAAAAAAATAAACGGGAAATTAAATAATTGAGCACGTGTAAACAAAAATAATGAATGAATGTGTGAAAAAATACAAAAATAGGTGGAAATAAATGAATAAATGTGGACATGAAATAAAATTGAAAACAAATAAATGTGAAAATATATAATTGAATAAATATGGAAATAGTTAAATGAATGTGTAAATAAATAGGTACGGATGAAAATAAAATTAAAAATTAATAAATGTGAAAATATATAATTGAATGTAGAAATAGTTAAATGGAATGTGAAAATAAACAATTGTGTAAATATAGCACAAAAAAAAATGTAATAAATGAGTAAATAAATACATACAGATGAAAATGAAATTGTAAATATATGAATAATTGTGGAAATGAATTCTTTAATGTATGTCCAAAATTGTATATTGATTTATTTAGGTCATTTATCTGCTATGGTGTTCAACAATTTATTTATTACAATATTGATTTATTCTTTATTTATTTACAAACATATTTTACATTCTATTTATTTATATGTTCCCACGTTCATCTATTCCCTCATTTTTTTGAGATATATTTCCCTATTCACAAATGTATTTCCTCAATTACTTATATATATCCACATTTATTTATTTATCTTATTTTTTGATTGTCAATTTTGGCAGGGATATTCCCCCATCTTTATGTAATTAAATGTTTGGTACTGATTAAGTTACCTGTACTCTGTTTGTGTAGTTGAAAACGACGGACGACAGATATTTCGGTGACCTTTTAAAAAAAATAAACGCATGCGGGACAAACAAATATTGGGTCGGCATGACCCCTGGTCATGGGGGGATGTTTTGCTGTTTGATTCAGCAGGTTTAGCAGTAACCAGTTTGCCAAGTAGAGGTGCTACTCATCACATATTGCCTGGTTGGTTTGGCTGGATTTGTTTCTCTTAATGAATTAAATCAATTAAAAACTGCCTTCCTCATCATAAAAACAGAAGAAATCTGTTTTCCCAGCACTAATTTTACTCAGATCTGTTCGTTCCATCACCAGTTTTTTACATCCAGGAGACGAACAAGAGAGCAGCGTCTGCTCCCAAATCATCTTTTCACGCCTTAGGTTAAATGTTTTTGGAGGAATCGGGGAGAGCCTTTTAGAACCACCATGTTTGGTAGCGTCTATAAAACACGGTAGAGGTTAGCAGCGTGCTACAGATTTGTTTGGCTCGACGGTTGAAAGCTCGGTGTTAGAAAGGAAAATGGCCACCAACATTTGCCCAAGCTGATTGTTTTTTGGAAATAAAAGCTGGAGAGGCCTTCACTTCTACCCTCCTAACGGTTAACTGTTTAGCCTCCTGTGGATTATGATCCACGGTTGCACCGATAACGTTTTCCAAGCCCGTCTGATCCTTCTGCTTCCCTCTCTGCAGGTTAACTTTGTGGCCTGCCAGCTGTTCGCCCTGCTCATGGCCGTGTGGTTTCGGATCTACCTCCACCCCAGTAAGACCAGCCCGTTCGTCAGACACGTGGTGGCGACTCTGCTGGGCCTCTACTTGGCCCTGTTCTGCTTCGGCTGGTGAGTCACGCCCTCGCTCTGTTGCCGTCTTTCCTGCCCCGCCAGAATGTCTTCCCACCATATATGGTCCGTTCTCCTGCAGAAGCCAAGTCCAGATATCCTAAATAATATTCAAAACTACATTTGCTCGTAGTTTGCATATCTTTAGGTCTTAAAAAAGGGAATTATTTGCCTTTAATCTGAGTCTGATGTCCAGCTTTCAGAGCATTTCTCTGCAGTAAATAATTTACTTGGAGTGTCTCCAGGTGGTGCCACCATGACTTTACATAGGCGCAGTTATGAGACTTTAGGCTAAGAAGAGAGATTAGGAGATTGTTAATCAGAGAATCAGACATGGTGACTCTGGAGGATCTGCAGAGCTCCACATCTCAGGTGGGATACTCTATTAGCTGCGCTCTCTGAAAATATGACCTCTTGTAGAAAAGTGGGGAAAGAGAAGCCATCAGCAAGTTGATATAAGTTATCTATTAAGGACCGATACGATACCGATACTTGGATCTGAGTACTTGCTGATAACGAGTACCAATAATGATACTTCCACCACACACACAAAAAAATGCAGTGAATTGGAAGACATGTTTTATTTTCTTGTCTGATTGTTACAAGAAATGATTGTGAATTAGATAAAAAATAAAATATATTTAAAAAATGACCACAAAAGAGTGAAATTATTGCAGTTTCCTCATTTTAAGTATCAGCTCAAGGTATCGGGTAACTTACATTAGAATCTTAGTATCGGTGCATCCCTAGAATGTAGCAAACGTGTGGAAACAACGGACCCGTGGAAATATGACACCAAAGTTAGAGTGAAACTACACTAATGGTATTTCATCTTGTACACAGTGAACCCCCCCCTCCCCCCCGCTGTGAGGTGTCTTCGCGTTCAGTGCGGAGCGTGTTAACAGCTGCAGAATGTTTCTGCACAGCACCTGCTGTCGTGCTGGTTTCATCCATTCCTCTCAGTCCGTTTCAGGGAGGCCTTCTGTAAAAATATTGATATTTCGCTCTTCCTCTTTCCTGCTCATCTTTTTTAAATTGTTGCCGTTCTCATTAAGGGTGTTACTTTACACAAAACTAATGGTTCGGTATGTTTTCCGCACATTTTTATTAAGAATAATCAATGCAAATTTGCTTTCTTTTTTTTTTTTTTACTTAGAATAATTTTTTTTCCTGAATTAATTTATTTTAATTCCTGAAGTTGATTTGATTCCATTATAATATATAACTCAAAGAAATTGAAAGTATAGAACTGACTGGAAATGTAGTTAGATTAAAAAAAAAGGATGGGGGGCGGGATAGTACAAGCAGACATAGCCAGAGTAGAATACAATACAAGAAGTGGAAAACAGTTTAGTGTAGAGGATGCAGTGCTGACAAAGTTCTGGTTCGGTCCAACTTTCTTTTTCTACTGTAGCTGCAAGACAAACCATTAAACTTCCCAAATAGGGTTTAATTAAAGCTGGGAGTACTTTCTGTTCTGTTTTGGTGTCACTTTTTAAAGTTCCCATGCAGAAACGTGGCACTGTGCTTCTGAGTTCTGTATGTGTTTGGTGTAGAAAACATCTGGATTGGTTCAGTAGACGTGGATAGCAAAAAAAAAAAAAAAGGATACATGCACTGGTACAGCCTTAGCATTTCTATATTTCGACTCTTTCACCCAGCCCTTCGCTGTCATGTTCTCCTCCAGCTCTTCCCCTTGTCCTCCTTGTTGACTCACGACTAACGCAGTGTGGCGTCTCTGCTCTCCTGGAGGGCTTGACGTTGGTTGGATCACACGCGGCGCTCCGTGATGCACTGAAGGGCAGATGGTGGACCTGTCTGGATGCGGCCCTTTCTAACCCCATAAGGATGTTTTTTTAGCAGCTCAGCAGCTAAAATGCATATCAGTTTGAGAGCTAATGAGATATTAGTGACTGCAGGGGAAGGAAATAGAAATAATCTCTGTGCCCTCATGCAGGAAATGTGTTGGCCAAGAAATGTTGCATGTGTGAATGTTTTATATTTTTTTGTCTTTAAAGGTATTCAGTCCATTTTTTGGTCCAGAGCGGCCTGTCCTACGGGGTGATGATCTTCGCCAGCCTGGAGCACATGCACAAGTAAGTTGGCGAGACTTTTTACACGCTGCACGAATGTCAAATCTCGGTTTGTTCCTTCATTCTTCAGGACATAGCGGTGCTTCAGCGGATCATCTAATCCACACCGGGTCAAAATTATGCACATAAACCTACGAGGATCTCTCACAATACCATGTAGAAAAATCAAGCTTTAGAATAGAAAAAGCCCCAGATCGTGATATTCTCACCAATGTGCTTGATAATGGGTAAAACAGCGTCAGAGGGACTATTCGTCTCCGAGTCTAAATCTTTATTACGCTGCGATACACTGGACTGAAAAAAAAAAGAAAAAAAAAAAGACGTTTTACAATATCTATAACATATTTCTATGACTGAATGACAAATAAAAAACACCATAAAGGTTACAGCATTTTAGAACATTTGGTATTTTAACTTGCCTAAATAATATTGAAGCTGTATGCAGAAGTTAACTAAAACAGACAAATGTAGGTAAAACGAAACAAAGGAAAATCTCACCCTTACGTTAATATCTGTAATATCACACAGTAAACAGAGTAAGACGTTTTCGTCGACTGATTTGGTGGAAATATTGCAGTAAACTATGCAAATGTCAAATTGTTGTGTGTAGTTCTTTAGATGTAGTAAAACATTACAAGAGTGAACTGGTATCTCCTGCTCACATGAACTGGAATCTATTGAAAATCACAGAAAAATCACATATTTTACGGTAATTTATGGAGAAATATTTCGGGATGCACCGATACTGGTATTGGGTATCGGCCCCGATATCGCGTAATGTACTCGTATCGGTATCGGCTAATGTTAACCGATATCATGAACCGATGCTTAAGCGGTGGAAAAGCAGCAATAATTCCACAGAAAATATTAGTTTTAACTTTTAAATTTAAGTTCTGTGGTTGTTTTTATAAACTTTTTTTTTATCTAATTCACCATCATTTGTTTTAACAAGCAGAGAAGAAAATAAAACCTGACTCTGATCCAAGTATCGGTTTTGAAAAAAGTGGTATCGTTGCATCCCTAGAAATATTTCATATGTTCCTTTTTTAATTGATCGCTGTGCCACCTTCCTAGGGTTTCTTGCAATTATTTATCAATATTTTGGGCTCACTTTGTTAGTAGGTCTCACGGGTATTTTCTGGGATGTATGGAGATTTATCGATGGTCCCTAACCAAAGCCACCGATTTCAGGAGCGAGCCTTTGGCAGCCATGTTTCTGTCAGAGCAGTTCTTGGTGACACATTGGAAGGAGTCTCGGCTTTAAAGTGACGGTGTGTAGTTTTTGCAGTACATCTTTGAACATATCCATTAAAAAAATATGTAATAATAATTACGTAAAGCACATTAATCACAAAATATTGGCGATATTGTAAAATGTGACTTTAAAAATCAGTTTTAAAAAAAGCCGTATTAGATGACGTCTTTACTTCTACAAGAGCCCGGACGGACAAAGCGCACGGAGCACGCCCGCTGTTAAAACATTGATTTCCCCTCAAATGCAAAAACGTTTCGCCATAAATACATTTTTACCTCTTCGCTAGTTCCAAGCGATGAAAATGTCTGTTGCTGCAAATAGATCATTCTCAGTGAAGTGAGCGTTTGAAAACAGAACTAGTTGGACCTCCGTTGTTGAGTTTCTTACTCGAAGACACAGATACCGCATGCTTGTGATAATTTAGGTATGCACTGCTCCCTGCTGGCCGAAAATTACAATTAAAGTGCCTTTAATTAAACAAATGTCCGTCAAATATCCAACTTAGTTAACTAATTAATGAACTTAACCCCGCTCTCATAGCGTACAGTAAGACAGAGAGAGAGATCAGGGGATCCGGCCACCCAGCAATCATCATCGTATTTAAACGGGCTCATCACCATAGGCTGTAAATACAACGGACGAACCCCCATAGGTTTCTGAAGAGCAGAAAAATGAAGCCAACTTGGCGGGAGACAACGGTTGAGAGACTTTTGCCCCGTTTTTCCACTAGGCGGGGCCAGAAACATCTCTAAGGGGGAACACATGACCGACATAACAAGACCCAATTGGGTCGGGTCACTACGGCCTAACATGGTCGTATTTCCATTACCATCTCAGAAGCACACCTAGTGGGACATGGCTTAGCTTAACAACATCCAGCAAAAAAAAATTCACAAATTCCTCATGAATCAACTCAGATTTTAGCTCATGCCTCCAGCTCCTGAACTTTCTTCCTCACGCCAGTACTGATCTAACCAGCGATCATCCAGTTTATCGAGAGTTCGACTCTGTAGTCCTGGTTAGCTGCTAACGTTAGCATCCCCCCCGACATGTCGGCTTTTTCCCTTCTCTCCTAGTTATCCAGGGGTGTCCATCGATTGATAAAAATGTCCAGATTCTCTAATATGACGTTCTCTACGACCCGAGCTGCTGCTTAGAGGCTGGTTCTGATCTGTTTGTACAGATAGCAGCAGGTGTCGCAACAAAAAACTGTTGCTTACTCTTACTTATTTTGTCAGTATGTGATGTTTCCTCTGACTTTGGCTGTTAAATGTCTGCGGGCAGGAAGGACCTTTCTGTAAGGATCATTCAGTCGTTTTGATGAAGCTCCTGACTGAAGAGGCTGTTGTATTACTTTATAGACGTAACACCAACAGTGGCGACGGTAATTTCATTACTTGTAGCACACTTCATGTATCTGCTGTAACACTGTTTCATTTTTCATATAGATCATAAATGTTAAATGAGCTATCGTCGTAAAAAAAATGCTTCACACTTCATTACACTTCGAGGTAACACGCAGATATTAGAGCAGCTGCTCCTGCGTTAACACGCATTTTACACGTGATCCGATTAGTCGACTAATCGGCAAAATAATTAGTGATTAATTGATTATCAAAATAACGGGTTGTGGCCCCAAGTAATTGCCTGTTTTGCCTGACTGTACGCTACGCCACTGACTAGAGATAGAATTATTCCAAGTTATTGGTGTGACAATGAAACTTTCTCTGTAAATGAAAGTTTGTTGTTGAAAGCGAGGGTTAAAATCCCCCTGATTGCCCCTTCAGGCTTTTAGCTGTGACTATGCTCCAATAAGGTCATCACACGCAAACAAAAAAGGACGTTGCTTTGGCGTCCATCCGTTCAGCAGCTCCGTTTAGGGCCGCACATGAGATCTTATCAGAAAAGGTCCTGATCACGAGGCAAAAGGAAGCAACAAGCACACTTGTTCTCCCGGTCATGGACAGAGGTTACGTTTAAGCCGCTTTTTGGAACCGGCCTTTGCGTTTGAGGAAAACCTAAAAACGGCGCAGCGTCACTCGGGGCAAACACGAGCTGCCCTGGTTGCGTTCAGAGGTAAAGTTTACCCAGCATGCAGGTGGCTGTGCAGGAAACCAACGCTGGGGCACGTTGACACCCTGATGTTCGCTGAACCCAGAGTTTCGAGTCTTTGCATAACAAATGAGTTCCTCTGCCAGCCGCAGGTTCAGATGTGAACCCTGTGTCCTCTGTGTTCAACCTACCACCTTTGCTCCTTACACGGCTGCACCTGTAAGGCAATTTGCATAACTACCGGGGTGGATCCAGAACAATATTAAAGAGGATATGCCTCTTTTTAATGAAGTTATAACAGGTGTGTGTGTACTAATTTACTCTCACATAAAGCGATCTCAGCAGGTCAATTCTACATGATTCAGTCGCTTTCAGAATGAGCCTTTTTATGGCTTTTTATGGCAATTAGGGGTTGCAGACCACGCCCGCTCATCTTCTTACTACGCTGCAGGTTTGAAACTTTTGGACCGATCCTGCAAAAACTGAAAATGTATAAATAAATGTAAAAAATACATGAATATTTTTTATTCTGACATGTTTATTACCTTTTTTATATTGATTTTCTTTTCCTACATATTTATTTACTTCCAATTTACTTGAATATTTATTTATTTAGTCAATTATTTATTAATTATTATTTGCAACTGTTTACAAATGTATTTATTTACATATTTATTTGGTTATTGACCTGTTACCAATTGTTTTAAAATGTATTTATTCACACATCAATTTGTTAATTGACTTCTTTCCAATTGTGTTTACCATTCTTTTTAATTTGCACATTTATTTATTTCAAGTTCTGTTTGATAATTGGTTTGTTTAGTTATGTATTTTCAGATTTATTTGTTAATTGAATAATTTGCAATTCTGTTTCCAAATTTATTCATTTACTTATTTCCATTTGTCTTTACGAATTAATGTATTTATTATTTAAACATTTATTTGGCTATTTACTTATTTCCAATTGTGTTTATACATTTTATTAATCCATTTATTTACACATATATTTGGTTTTTGACTTATTCCTAGTTGGGTTTCCAAATGTATTGAATTATTAAGTTATTTTTAATTTTGGCAGGTTAGTTCTTTATCTACAAATTACGCTCATTGTTCCGACACAATAAGGCACTTTTCCAAATGGACTCTTGAAGCACAAGATTTCTGACAGCAAAATTAGAAATTGCAACAAAAAAAAAACCTTTTATAGATGTTTTTTATGCGTATCTGGAGTGTTTCTAGAGGCAGCAGAGACACAAAGGCAACACAAAAGGATGGAAAAATGTTATATTTGCATATTATCTCCCCTCAAATGGGGTGGAAAGAAGGTGTCAGGAAATGTTAAATGTTTACATTTCCGGACATCTTCACAGAAATATGATTCTTCAATAAACTGGGAGAATGTTGTGTGAATAAATCCATCAGATCCAACATCATAAGTTCTTCCTCCTTGTTATGCGGTTAGAACTGATCAATTCTAGGAACAAGCCTAGCAGAGCGAGCCGCTTCCACCGCCGTCACACTGTGCCGTGACCCATCTATTTTTATCCAGATGCTGAGACACTCTGCTCTTAGGGGAGATGGGTTTGGGTAAGTGCGGTATTTCTGCAAAACGTTACCCTGAGCAGCGGGAACGTCTGGAAACGTGAACTTGGCTCCGTGTTTTGGCTTCAGGCATCGTGTTTCACACCATCCAGCCGTCCGCCTCCTGATCCCGAGCTGTCGTCTTCAGATGTCACCTGTTGTTGTGTTTTCAGCAGACCAGGAATGTTCTAGATGTTCCTTCACGTCTCCACGTCGGGACTCAGACATGCCGAGGAGGAGCACAGAAGCCTGCTACTGTTTAACAACAGTTTCTTTATTTGTTGAGGACTTTACAGCCAATGAATGGCTGCGAGGCGCGGAATGCCGTCCGCACACACAAAGGCAATAAATCAACACTGTGTGAAATACCACACTGCTGCTTGCTGTAGAGAAGTCCTGCACTAACAGGATAGATATAGCCATTAAAAATAATGATCATCAGTGAATTTAGTAAATAAAATCAGAGTTGCATGAGAAATGAAGAGCGTAATATTCTCTCTAGCGTTTTTTCAAGAACCAAGGTGAGAACTTACCTTCATTAGCTGATGTCAAAAATACTCTACAGCCCAACCACAAACAACACAACATTAAAGCTGCTTTAATTTAGTTCAGAGATGAACACAAATGCTTCAGGCTTTTGTTTTGAAATTCCAAAGGAAGTTGTCTAATTTCTCCAGCTCTATAAAGTGATTAATGGTCAACACAGTGGCCGCAAGCTAGCGGCAGAAAGAGACGCGTCCAATTGTTGATATTAGCTGTTATCTTGCACTTGCCGGTTAGCGATGCTAGCTTGTTTCTTATTCAAGGCTTACCTGATATGAAGTGGTCGCTGCAGACTCTTACATTTTTAATCGTTGTTCCAGCCGCTTCGTCTGATCGCGTGCAGCCAAAGACGTCTTTTGGTTGCCTCAAAAAGGGTTGCGAGTCGATGCAACTCTGTAGTACTTGCGGGTTTTGTTGTTTTTAATCAAAGCGATTTGTGCGGCACAAGGCGACGTGTGAAGTAGAGCAGGGAGTGACCTAGAACCGACAATCGGGTTGTTTCTTCACCATTATTATACAAGGATTACTACAGTTGCAAAATGACTACGATTCTACAATAGTTTAACATTCTTAATACAGCAAAATAACATCAAGGGCTAAATTATTTAAAAAGGGAAAATGTTCAGTAACTTGCAAGATGTTCAGTATTTAATAATTAAATCAGAGGGGAAAAACTAAGAAATGCCAAATTAATGTACGATTTCCTAGAAGTTTAACTATGAAAAAACTACAGGCAAGATGCAGAAACTAAACGTTTGACTAAAAAAACTAACTACAGAAAGTGGAGGCCTTCCTACCATGAAGAACTAAAACACGCTTGTTTATTAAATAATCATGGCCACAAATGTTAAATGAAGGAATCACCGGAACTTAACCAGGTTCTGCCGGAACCACAACACCGGGCAATCCCGCTGGATTTATCCGACAATCAGGCGCTCGGCAAATTCTTAAAGATGTGAATGCGGCTGGGAGTGTTTGCCAGTGTCTCTTTCTGCAGACGACATGTGAAGTAGACCAGGGAGTGAGACAGACCGATTATCAGGTTGTTTTTTCACGATTTTTTAACAGGGATTACGTTTATTGATTTCCCTTAAAACAGCCTCAAAATTGTGGATTAACGTTCTTTATACAGTAAAATAGCTAAATTATCTTAAAGGGTAAATGTTGTGCAGTAATTAATGTATTATTTCCTATAAGTTTAACGCTGAACAAACATTAGATGGTTAATATTCAGATAACAACAGAAAAAAAGACGGCAGAATTATCGTAGATGGTACGTAAAACATATTTAGCAGTGAAATCGGTCCTGGCTGAAACACTTCCCCTAAATTAAATGTTCCGGAAGTTGTCCATTATTCACCGGTATAGGGGTATATTAAAAATTCATATCATAACAAAAATAAACACCGGTTTTCGGTATGAACCATCCAGGCCTACGGCTAATGTTGGCAAAGTTAGCTAGTGGGTTAGCTTACCGATCCAGGAGGAAAGTCGTCGTTTCCGCGTGTTTTTGATGCTATGGAGATGTTTTATGTGGGTCCATCTAGTGTAGGCTTTACCTAAAACTACTCTAGTTTCTCTTCTTCTGCAGTCACTCCTCTCCTGACACCGATAACGATATCTCTGGTTGACCTGCTGACCTGCCGGGCCGAGCTGTGTCGACCATATTGTTGAATCATAGAGACCGTATCTGTCAACCCGCAACCTGTGGCCTCTACTGGCTGGTAGATGTAAACATGGCGTCATTGTCGTTCCCGTTTTAGAGTTGCGTTTTATTTTCAGGATTGCAACAATGCCGATACGATACCGATACTTTGATTTGAGTACCAATAGTGATACTTCCACCACACACAGACACAAAAAAATGATAGATTAAGAAAATATTAATTAAAAATTACCACAAAACTAAACTAAAATTTCAAATGAAAAATTTTTTTTCCACATTTTAAATATCGGTTAACTTTATTATATTTTAATTCAAATATCTGTTTTTAAGGAAATGTTTTACTTTCATTCTGCATCCCTCTAAAAGCCAAATGGATGTATTATTTTTATTAAAATGTAGCTTTCTATAAAAATGCTCCGTATTCAACCTTTAAAGTGTTTGGGGCCCATCGCCTACCTCTGCCTTATTGCTAAATGCTAGTTGGTTTCTTGGTTTTATTTCAGGCTAAGTGGTCTAGCGATGTTTTCTAGAAGCTCAGAACAAAGCGTCTGCTTTCCTCCATTCGTTCTGGTTCGCCCGGAGTTTTACTCTGCGTGAAAAAAGAAATGCGTGAACCGAAATTGACGTGAAAACGGCCTAACATGCTGTTGCTTTCTCCCTCTCTGTGCAGGTACTGTTTCATGGTCACCCTCGGTTACCTGATCCTGTGTCAGATCACAAGAGTCTACTTCTTCGACTACGGCATGTACTCTGCAGATTTTACAGGGTGAGCTTCTCCAACGCTGCATGAACTCTCAATGCAACCTCCTGAATGATACTGGAAATATTTTTTTCTGTAGAGTTGCTTCCAGTTCCTCTGGACAGAACTGCAGGTCGGGCTTGGCCAACCCAGATCTCACTCCTTGTCCTTCCAAATACGCCTCCCTGAACCCGATCGTCCCTGTTTGGTGGTTTATTATCATAGATACAAGCGGGAAGAAGCTGCAGATGTAGAGATGGAGGCATAGGGGAAAAGGAGGAAGAATAGAAGGAAGGAAGGAGTAACAGGAATTTCAAAAAGCCTGTAATTATGCGGGAGGGAACTTCCCATTGTAAGGATACTGGTGCAGCTGGGGCTGTTACTGTTATTACTGAACTAATTGGTGTCTGAGCAAATTAGGTGAATGGTGCCACAACAAGGCAAAGCAAAATATAATTAGAAGCTGCAAAACTGAAATATTAAGACAAAAACCCCAAATGTATTGTATTTTATTGGGATTTTATGCGATGAACCAACACGCAGTTGTGCAAAAATCAAAATGTTATATAAATATCTAAAAACCTGAAGTTTTTATTTGTATTTAGGCCCCTGAGGCTGAGGATGCCACGCTGCAGATTACCACACCGGACAGTTTTTACCATCGTCCTGGTCGTCGTTTTGTGATTTCCTTACATACTGCAGCCCCAGTTTAACCCATAAGGCTGAAAATGGAAGGAGTAGTAAGTTAGGTAGTGGCAGCATCATGCTGCGGTTATTCATTAGCGATATTAAGCCGGCGTCAAAGCAGAATCAGCTCTACGTGGATGAAAATACAGGTTGTAAACTCAAATAAACAGACGTTAAAGGAAATAGAAATAAATTATAAATGTTTATAAATGTGTATATTTAAAATTTAGATTTAATAATTAATGAATATGTTTAATTATACATTATATATTATAAATCAATTAAAATGTATTTATTTAGAAAGTGTTTTGCATAAATTTATTCATAAATGTATAAATTCCTTATATATTTCAAAATATTTATTTAAAAAAAAAATTATGAATAGATAGGGCAAAAAAAACACTATTTAAAAAAAAAAAAAAAGAATTTAATTAAGTATTGAAAATATAGAAACATGCAACCTAAGGTCTTTTTTGTATGTTTTTTTCCTTAGAGCCCATTGGCTCCTGAGACGAAAATATTACTTGCAGCTGCAAGACGACACATGAAAGCAAAACTAAATTTTTTTGTTTAGCCACATCAGCGGAGGCAGCATCACGCAACTGTCTGGTGCCAACAACAGAACTTCTGTCAATTATGTCCTGTTTTAAAGACTAAACAAAGGAAAAATAATGCATGGATGCAGCTTAGGGCGCATTTTCTCCTGTGGAAAATAAATGATCACATTTTTTTATTTCATGTTTTTATTTATATGTCTTCATTTTTTATTTATATATATAAATTAAAGTAAAAAAACACTAAATATTTATCTTCTTGAACAAAGATGAGATTTGGCTACTTCAGATCTTTATTTACTCATTATTATTTATTTTTATTTCCTTATTTTTTTTCTTTCTATATTTTCTTGTATTTGTTGTATTTTAATTTTTTTAGCATATATATTTTTCACTTACTTGCAGGTAGATGCGTTGCTATACAAACATGATGCACAGAAGACTTTGTTTTTTTACTGAACCATGTTATTTATACAAAGATGAGGAATAATTATTTAAATACTAATTCAATTTCTTGTAAAAAATTAAATAAACGTTACATATAAATTTACATTTTCTTTTCTGGATTTTTTTTATTCTAGTTTTAGGTTTATAGTTATTCTTTATTTTAAAGCTTACATAATTTTTTATTTTTACAGTGTTGAGTTAACAATCTGGTTTTATAATCTTGCTGGATGATCCTGTTTTGAGTCCATAGTCGCCCGCCTGCAGGCAGTGAAAGATTGTTCTGCAAACGACAGCTGCATGCCACACTTTTCAGATTTTTGGGGGGTTAAAAAATGTTTTTTGAAAAGCAAACCCCCGCCCGACACCAACAATTTAACATGACTCATCACAGTGTTTTGGTTTAAAACATATTGAGGGTTTTGGATGTAAAAAAAAAAAAGTCAGAGGAGTCACAGTTTTCCTCTTTTCACTCCAGTTTTATACTAAATCAAAAACAAAGAAATGCTACAGAAAATTTGAATAAGTCGTCCATCTTTCCTGTTTTGTTTTTTAGGCCCATGATGGTAATAACCCAGAAGATCACCAGCATGGCGTTTGAAATCCATGACGGTAAGACGTGCGTGGGTTTCTGCTTCTCTTCGTCTCTGGAAACCAAAGTGCCAGATGTGGCGGAAGTGAAAGTGCCTCTCAGAGTCTCTGGGGATTTTAGACAACAGAACAAAAAGAAAAGAAAAAAAACAGATCAGGTTGTTTCTGAGACAGCAGTCGGCTCGATCGGTGGTGCAGAAAGAGCGCAGCGCATGGTTATGTAATGGGTTTATGATCAAGTGTGCCCTATATCCTTCGCTCTGTCGGCTTCATGCAGCAGTTTGAGCACAAACAGGCCTAAACTAGTGGAGCTGATGGCTTCAATGGAGAGCAGGACACCTGAGTCCGCTAATGGACACAAAACAAACCTTCAGTGTGAGTTTGTAACCCTGATGCATTGGGGAGATGATCTAAAAGAATATTTTGAGCTCCAGTGCATGTTTAAAGCAATGAAGCGTAGCCTCGTTCGGACAGCTATTTGCTAATAAGGAGCTGCGTTTATTTCATCGTTTGGATGTGTGGGTTGTGATCGAACCGTCTCTGTGTGTGTGTGTCCGCGTAGGTCTGACGAAGCGCAGGGAAGGACAGCTGAGCCCCAGTCAGAAGTACCTCGCTATCAGGTATGTGACTCAGGTATGTTGTATTGGCCCAACTGATGACTTCAGGTTGAAATAAACCGATTTTTATCTGTTCTTTTAGAGCTCTGATGTTATTTTAATAAAGCCGTGTCTGTTGTGAAGCACTCTGCACCCAGCAGACCACAGGCTTTGGGAGTGAATCACATTATGGGAATGCCTGTAATCCCCCCATCCATCCATCAAACATCCTGCTTTACATGGGCGTTTTTTCCCCCACCTCTCCCCCAATCTTCTCTAATGGAGATGAAATGTTGCTGGGAGGCAGCAGCAATCGGGTCCAGATTAAAAGCACGTTGGTGTGTTACAGTGGCCTAGTCAAAGTCCAGACTTAGATTCAATTTAGCTGGAATTCTGTTACACAAAAAAAAGGGATGGGTATCATTTAGGTTTTATCCGATAGCGGTGCCAAACTGGTATTTTTGAAACCGTGCCGGTGATTTTGCTCAAACCGGTGCTTAAAGAATCTAAAACATACAAACTTTGTCCAAAAACCTTCTTACTTATTTTTTTTACTTTTTTTAGTAGGGCTGTCAAACGCTTAAAATTTTTTCTTTAATTAATCACAGGTAGCCGTGAATTAATCGCCATTCCTAAATATGACCAACAAAAGTACAATTTCTAGAGTAAATAAAGGACAAATCCAGATGCTGTTGCTCTTTTTTTAAAATTAAATATATGAGAAATCAATTAAATTTTTGTTTAGAACTCCATAAACACATTGTATATACATTGTACAATGTATGTGTGGTCTCAAATAAAAAATAATAACAAATAGAGGTACAGCTAATCAAAATATATCAATAAAACTTAACAAATTATGACATCAAATGTCATAATTTACCATTTTCCCTTAAGTAAACACTTTGGTAGATTCTTTGGTTTACAACAACAGGAAATGAATGCTTTTATTGTGAAGATATACACGGCTACTTCCACTAATAGTTAGCACTAATTTGAGTCTGAAAACATCATTTTAACTGAATAATGCACATTACAATGCAACAAAAATTACACCCTAAAAATTCAGAAATTCTGGAGATTTAAGTCACATATTTTCCAGAAAAAAACGCACTGAAATTCTCTGACACAAAAATCGTTAAAATTACAAGTTAAAAGACAGACATTTTAAAATTTATTTCAGATATTTTCTAGGAAAAACCTAATTTTATGATGTAGAAAAGTAGAAAATTTGAAAGAAAAAACGTTCAATGATTCATTTTTTTCTACATCAAAGAGTTAAGTGTTTTTTATCAGAAAATATATGAAATTAATCTCAAAATGTCAAATTTTTTAACTCGTAATTTTATGGCTTTTGCAACAATGAATTTCTGAGTATTTTTCTGGAAAATATGTGACTTTAATCTCCAGAATTTCTGAGTTTTTAGGGTGTAATTTTTGTTTACAACGGCCCTAAAACTCAGTCTTAAAAATTGAACTGAAGCTGAACTTTCCTTTTTTTAAGATTTAGATTTTTGGTGGATTTACAACAAAAATGATAATGCTTATTAATGAATTGCTGGCTAAAAATATATTTCTGTTTTTACAAATGTCAAAACTTAAGGCAAAATATCAGATTGGTAATTGAAATCGGATTTGAGGTTAAAAGATCGGGTCGGAGGCCTAATATGCTGATCGGTGCATCCCTAGCTTAAACGTTGATCATCATTTATTGAGCCCTTAAGGCTCTTAACGTAAAACAGTTTTTCAAGCGTTTTCCGACCTGTTGTTAGTCATCCGGCCGCCGGGAAGGTGAGCGCTAACGTCAATAGAAGAGCTCCAGTTCAGGCAGTAAAATGCTGCTGCGCCTCTGCAGAGGAAACCGTGCAAAGAAAAGACAAAAGGAGCCGACGAGGTTCTTTCCTGGACGCATGAACGGAAAAAAAAAAAAACCCTGGCATGACTCTAATAGTAAATGTGACTACAAAGTTCCGGGATTTTTCCCAGTTACAAACTAAATGTTAATTTCCTGGGAAGTAACATGAATTTACGTCCGTAAACCTGGAATTAAAAAGATGGAAGGTTTGACCTCACAGAGAGTTTAAACACCGTTTGTTAGCATAATCTGGAGAAAAACAACCAGATTTTAGGCAAGTTCACTGGAGCAAAGCTGCGCTATTCCTCCGTATTCACACAAGCAAAAAACGATTTCATTCTATTCTATAGGAAGTTTTGAGATTTCACAGCTTCTCCCATGGAAAGCTTCTCCCCTTTCCCAGTGCTACGCTACAGTATTGACAGGTGAAAACATTTACTGGTGTTGTTTTAATAATCGTTAGTTTCCACACCCCCCCCTCTCCGCTCCTCCGCAGCCGGATGCCCAGCTTGCTGGAGTATCTGAGCTACAACTGCAACTTCATGGGCATCCTGGCGGGACCCACGTGCTCCTACAACGACTACAACGCCTTCATCGAGGGGACGTCGTATCAGCGGCGGCGCCAGGAGAACGCCAACGGCAAGGAGAACGGGAAGGTCAAGCAGAGCGAACCTTCGCCGAAGGTACGCTGGAGAGCAGATCCGCTTTAGCTCGGCGGAAGAGAACTCAAGGAGGAAAACGGAAACTCAAGAAAATATTTGTTCACGCTTTTTCTTCCTTTAGCGTTCATCAGGTTGGGCCTGGTTTGGTCATGAGGGTGATTTTCTGAATTCGGTGCTCTATGTGTCGCACAAATTTTCATTTTAAGTCTATGTTCCTTCGTGTTATGACACACAAACTTATTTTAAAAGTTTTAGGTTTCTAATAAGTAGAAATCAGTGATTTAATTATGAGCTAAGTTGAATTTTTCTCTGGTAATATAATTATCTGCCCATCTTCTTTAACGTACATGTAAAATATCTGAAAAAAAAAAGTAATAATGTATAAAATCGCACCATTTAATCATGTCCCTTAGTCTTTTTCAACTCCGTAACAACAAACCAATCTCCCCTTTAAAAAATAAAAATGTTCAGTTAAACTTTCTCAGCACCCAGGAAGTGACAACACTCAAGATTTTTTTTAAGTAAAGAGAGTTAAGTATTAGCATACTCTCTGACCATTACATAAAATCTGTATATTTTAAGTATATATTTTTAAGTATATAGAAAAAATATACTTCCCCAACTATACTTTTATTCTCCAAGTGACGAGTATACTTCCTTGTTCCAAATTGGCCTACTTTAACTTTATAAAAGTACAATTTGAAGTACCCTTAAAGTCATCTTCCAGGTATACTTTAAGTTCACTTTTAATGAAGTTTGAGTTTACTTTTAGTTCATGAAAATACACTTTTTCAAGGTATAATATTAGTTTACTACCAGTCAACTTCTATTGCCCAGTTTTGCTTACAAAAGTACACTGTGAATTACACTACAAATAAACTACCAGTTATACTTCTGCTCTGTGTTTATTGCTAAAAAAGTAAAACAAATAGATATAATGTAGATTATTTTACTCCAAAAACTTCCTGTAAAATCTAACCTCTGTCTCTAACTTTGTCACTGCAGTGTAAAGATCAGTCCACTGAAACAGAAGTGTGTAAAACTGTTTTTAAAATGTGCTATTAAGACACTACCATTTAAGAAGATCAGTCAAAAGTTGAAATCCAAGTATGAGCTAAGTATATTTAAACTTTTAGTAGAAGCTAAGTGTAAATAACATAACGTTTGCAAAGTATATGAGTAATCTAAAAGTATACTCTCTTTTTTAAATTGGTATACTTGAAGCACAGTTGCTTATACTACTTTTTCATAAGGGACTGACCTCATGAAGCTCAAACTTTCAACCCTGTCTCGCGCAAAAATCATATTTGTGATTGTTTTTGAAAAAGCTAATGATTCTCTTGATAAAAATATGTTAACTTTCTTGTTTTTCTCATGCCATACGCTGCTCCAAACACTAGCTAATATGGACTTAGTGGCTACGTTTAGGTGAAATCTTCAACCCGGTAACAAAAAAACGTTTTAAAACGACCAAAATAGCAAAAAACAATACTCTTAATGTTGGAGTTTTTTTCTCTGATGTAGAAACCATTTAACATCTCAAGTCGGTCTAAAATTTTAATTCTGAAAAAAAATTAGCATTTAAAACACCTGCACCTTGACGCCTGTTAAACGATAGCAGTAGCAGCGCTAGCCGGTTGTTCCGTCTATGAACGGATCAGAACCAGATTCTAGGCAGCAGCCCGGGCCGTAGAGGACGCCAGAATCTGGACATTTTGATCAATATAAGAATGGAGAGAACGTAAAAAGCCGACATGTCAGGCAGAAAGGAGAAAATCGCTCTGCTGTTGATGCTAGTGTTAGCAGCTAACAAGCTAACTAGCTTAAAGAGGCTACAGCTCTTTGGCGTCAGCCACAGCGGGCTTCCTTTTAAGATGTTCAAGCAACACTGTTGCAAACCAGGTTCTGCTTTGTGAATTTTACGTTACTAATGCTTCCATTTGTATTTAATTAAACTCTCCAGAGCTTTAGAGCTATGTTTTCGGCTCACCATGACACTGCTATTTGGGCTTTTTCGGTGATGCCAGAACTGAACATACGTGCGTCGAGCTAATGATTGTCTTGATAAAAATATATTAACTTTCTTGTTTTTCTCATGCCATAGGCTGCTCCAAACACTAGCTAATATGGACTTAGTGGCTACGTTTAGGTAAAATCTTCAACCCGGTAACAAAAACCTGTTTTAAAACGACCAAAATAGCAAAAAAACAATATTCTTAATGTTGGAGTTTTTTTCTCTGATGTAGAAACAATTTAATGTTGGTGGATTTTTCAGCTAAAGTGCACCGATTTCAGAGAATGACCCGTGAATGTATTTCAGGTGAATCCTGTCAAACATAAATACGAGAAGCTCTGAGATCCCACATAAGTTTAGAGATGAGCATCATGTTTCGTCCATCATAAACCCCCGTACTGATTGATAATCAGAGAACCTCCTTCCGTCTCCTGGCAGCGTGCCGTCGTGTCCAAGCTGTGCACGTGTGCCATCTCCCTGGCCACATACCTGTCTCTGTACCGGCTGCTCCCAGTGGACCGCGCCGTCGACGACGACTTCGTCAGAGCCACGCCCTTCTACCTGCAGGTTGTCTACCTTTACCTGGCCATGCTGGCTCTGAGGCCGAAGTACTACTTTGTGTGGACTCTTGGTGAGCGACTCTTGAACTTTCCTGAGATTGCAGTAATACCACCCGTTATGTGTAACTTTGCACATTTGCTTATATTTCAAACTGTATATTTCCAGAAAGGAGTGGTTATCAAGAGAGTTTAACTTTTTGGGTGTTTTTGTCTCTGACCTTCCCATCATTTTATTGTATTTCCCTATGCAACATTGCCATCTAGTGTTCATTTGAGTACTGCAACCTGTTTCAACCCTGGGTGCTTAAAAATCTTTCTCATCATACTCCTGCAGCTGATGCCATCAATAACGCCGCTGGATTTGGCTTCAGTGGCTACGACGCCGACGGCTCCCCACGCTGGGACCTGATTTCAAACCTCAGGATACTGGATATCGAGGTTTGCCGTTTTCTGTCATTAATCTTTTTGATGCACGCAGCCGTTTTCTAATCCCGGCGTGTCATTGCTCCGTTTTGTTTTCCTCAGTTTGCCACAAGCTTCAAGCTCTTTCTAGACAACTGGAACATCCAAACGGCTCAGTGGCTCAAAAGGTAACGGCTCCAGTCGGATGTTCAACTACACTGTTAAATTTTTTGCTTTTCAGTGATGCATTTGAAACTTAAATACAGTTTATAAACATGTTTTTAATGTTTTATGGGTTTCTTATATTCAGTTCCTTTTAAAGAATACCTTATTTGTCCCAAAGTGAAGCCAAATGTTGTTGCAACTCGTATGTTCATAGACTAAGGAAGCAGCTCCAGTAGCAGTCAGTGTTGCAGAAAATCAGAAGAACCTTCTGACATGCTAACAGCTCAACATCCAGGCAGCAGCGACGATTTTTGACAGCAGCACGTCCCGGATTACACAACGAGCTGCTAATCCACCTCCTTTGCTTAGCTACTCCTGGTTGTAGAAAAAACAAAAACGTGTTGCCCTGGTTAGGAATTGTAAAAATAAAAAAACTTTCCAAGAGTAAAAAACAGCATAAATTCTTGCAGCTGCACATGATCCAGAACCAGAGGGAATAAATGCCCAAACAGAAAAAACATTGCCTCAATCAGAAAAATACACAAGAATTAAAAATCCGAAAATGTTATCTATGGAGTACCATCGCTGCCAAACCTAACAATAATTAAATAAATATGGAAATAACTAAATAAATACAATTGAATACAAATGAAAATAAATTAACAATTGAAAATAAATGAATGTGGAAATAAATGTAGCAAGGAATAAAAAATGTGGAAATAAAATTAAATTGAAAATAAAAAAATGTGGAAATATATAATTAAATAAATGTGGAAATGTATAAAACAATATGTAAATAAATATAACAATAAGTCATTGTGGAATAAATAAATGTGGAAAATACATTGCTAAATCTGATCATGCATATATTTATTTTAGTTACTCATATATTTTCAATTATATTCCAACATTTTATTTATTTATATACACGTTTTTTATTTATTTACACATTTTTTCTATATTTATTTATTCACTTTCCAATTTTATTTAGTTTTTTATTCCAACATTTTTCCACTTTTTTATTTTTCCACTTTTATTTTTATTTAAAAGTTTATTTACCTATTGTCGATTTTGGCGGGGATGACTCAATCCGAGCATATTTGACTAAATGGTAAGCTGCATCTCAGGCTTGTATTTACAAAACGAAAAAGTGTGTAATTACGGTGACTGAAAACAATTAACCAAATCAATAAGTAGATCCACATTTACCGTTATTTCGCAGCCGTTTCCCCAAACTTTACAGTGCTGTAGTTCGGTGTAGGTCGGTGTGTCAGTGAGATTTCTCGCCGTGGCTGGCCGTTTTAGTCTGTCTGCATGGAGAGGAGGGACGGGTGATAACAGGCAGCCTTAAAGGAGCGTGGTGAATTGGAACCGAATGGGTGGATTAATAAAAAACAGAGACTTTTTCTGACATCATCATTCAGCAGGGTAAAGAGGGGTGTATTTATGCTCTCCATCTTTAAATCCTTCTATGTTTCCTGCTTTTTAACGTTCTTCCTCACAGAGTGTGCTACGAGCGCTGTCCTGTCAACCCCACGGCCGCCACCTTCCTGCTGTCGGCCATGTGGCACGGCGTCTACCCCGGCTACTACCTGACCTTCCTCACCGGCATCGGGATGACCATGGCTGCCCGGGCAGTGAGTACAGGCGTCACCGCTTGTTTCCCGCAGGAAAAAAAACAAAATCAAACCGGACAGCATAGCTCCCCGAAGAGATTCGCCCTAGAATCCACTCGACTGCATTTGCAGCTAAAAGCCTTAAAGGTTGAGCATCAAATCAAGTGTGGCGATGGATTTAGTTCTGGACTTTAAATAGGCCACTTTGATCTGAACAATTTCATTCAGGGTTCGAATTACCCAGAAGCTTTTGGGGAGCCCTATTTTTCACTGTGCTCTGCGTTTTCAAAATTCACACGCACACATGGTCAAAACCATAAAAAAATAATTTGGGTAGTTTAGCAGGTTCTGAGCGAACAAAAAAAACAACGGGATGAACATTTAATCCAGCATTTTAGAACCTTCATTAAAACCAATATAATCTAGAAATATACTTCCTGCCCACAACCATTTAACATCTCAAGTCGGTCTAAAATTTTAATTCTGAAAAAAAATTAGCATTTAAAACACCTGCACCTTGACGCCTGTTAAACGATAGCAGTAGCAGCGCTAGCCGGTTGTTCCGTCTATGAACGGATCAGAACCAGATTCTAGGCAGCAGCCCGGGCCGTAGAGGACGCCAGAATCTGGACATTTTGATCAATATAAGAATGGAGAGAACGTAAAAAGCCGACATGTCAGGCAGAAAGGAGAAAATCGCTCTGCTGTTGATGCTAGTGTTAGCAGCTAACAAGCTAACTAGCTTAAAAGAGGCTATAGCTCTTTGGCGTCAGCCACAGCGGGCTTCCTTTTAAGATGTTCAAGCAACACTGTTGGAAACCAGGTTCTGCTTTGTGAATTTTATGTCACTAATGCTTCTATTTGTATTTAATTAAACTCTCCAGAGCTTTAGAGCTCTGCTTTCGGCTCACCATGACACTGCTATTTGGGCTTTTTCGGTGACGCTACAACTGCACATACGTGCGTCAGGGCCAGAAGGACAGACAGAGCACACTTTAAAAGATAAACAAAGCTTATAAAAGGTTGATAACTACCTTTTTTTGGCTAGAATTTTGCTAGCCGACATCATTTTCTACAACCAGGAATCGACTGATCTTGTCAATCAGGGCTGGGGATTCTGATTCTCAAGAGTTAGAATTGATAATCACAATCCGATCCGATTCAATTTGATCCGGTATGGGTCAGTGCAGTTAAAAACTTTTTTTTTTTAGCCGTTATCTTAATTATAAGCCTGTAATTCAATGACTTTTAACACTGAGTAGTTTACTTGGAAAAACTATATTAACACTTTCAGACCAGCCTTAAAAAAGCTGTAAAATGGGCCAACTAATTTGAATAGTTATCCCAATTTTTGAACTTGCGAATCGATTTGACTGTTAGAATTTTTATAAGAATCTATTCAGAATTGATTTTTAAAAATGTCTTCCGTTTTTGTTTTTTTCAACACAGCCCTAATGGCAGCCGTACCGAAATGATAGTTTGGTCAGGAAACGGTTCATTTAGAGAGTTTTTCTGACTTGTGATCGCTTCATTTGGAGAACTGTTCCTGATTTCCAAACTTTGGCTGAAGTGGTACTTAACTCTAGTCTCCAGGGTGGCAGCGGAGTCAGATTCAGCCTCCAGAATGACATCTGAACCTCTATCTGTCTGAGGCAAAAAAAATAAAAATCAGAAAACCTCCACAGCGATCCCATTATTTGATTACGCACAAACGGGTGAGCATTTTGGTTCCATGTGGCGCCGGAGGAAGTTGTGAGACTGTGAGCTCAGGCGAAGTGCAGTTATTTAACTTCATTTTATATATGTAGTTGAATATAAATTTAAAAATAGTAAAAAAATAAACGCTATTGAATATGTATTCAAATAATATCATACTTAAAAATTGATGGGTAGAAATAGATTATGGCCAGATCAAAATGACGGACAAAAAAACACGTCTAGCGCGACCTCTGCTCTTGTCGTCTAATTCTTGCTGGGATGCATCTCCGTCAGAGAAAACAATATATATGGATGTCTTTTGCAGCCCCACGCATCTTCTTTTTTTAATGAATTCCCCTGCCACCCCTCTTCTCTATTGGCCGTAAGAGCATAAAACAACAAAGAGAATCAGCTAATGGAGAGTACGCTGGAAATGAAGCGGTGCACCACTTTAACCTTCATCCAAACCCGGGTCCATTAGCATTAATGCCTCCTAACCCAGAGTTGTGGTTCTAAAAGGAGATATCGGTGATGCCGAGACAAGAGAGGAGCAGTTTGACTCTCGCTCCTGGAGGTTGCTGATCCAGGTATTGCATTAGACTAATGATGCCTCCAACTCGGATGGGAGAAGTGCCTCTAATGAGCAGCAGACATGTCTGGATTTGTGGAACTGGGTCGCCTCTGCTTGTTTTGTTTGAGTTCACTCTGCGATTTAAAGTTTTTAAATATGTCCCTCTCCTTTAGGTGCGGCACAACATCAGACCCTACTTCTTGGCCTCCGACTCGCACAAACGCGTCTACGACGTCATCACGTGGGCTTGCACGCAGGTTGCCATTAGCTACACTGTGGTGCCGTTCGTCCTGCTCGCCGTGGGACCCTCGCTCAAATTCTACAGGTACGTTTTATCTTGGACACGCTGAATCCTGTTAATGGGTTAACCTTTGCCCTTTCAGCTGGCGCTTTATTCGTGTAGCGGATGAAATGTTTCAAAGAAACGGGAAAAAACATCATCAGTTCCCACTGATTCCTTACACTTAAACTAGGGATGTCCCGATCAGCATTCTAGGCCTCCGATCCAAATTTTTAACCTCAAATACGATCAGATTTTGAGCCCTGATCCAATATTTTGCCTTCAGTATTGAAATGTATGAAAGTGAAATATACTTTTAGCGAGTAACTCAACCTTTTATGAGACACATTTTATTAATAGGCATTATCATTACCGTTGTAAATCCCATGAAGTCAAAATCTTACAGAGAATTAAAGATCAGCTTCAGTTTAATGTTTCAAACAAAAGTAAAAAAAAAAAAAAAAAAATTCACTTGGTACAACATTATTAAAGAAAACTACGCTGACGTGCGCAATGCTGCCCTCTACTGACATGGGAACACATTCACTCTATATAATTTTGTAAATTGCAGTATATTATTGGTGTTTTCAATATAATCTGAAATATCCTATGCTCCCAAATTTAGCGTAGATTCACCGACGTTATTTAAATAACCACAGGTGCACCTTAGTGTCGGGCTAAAGAGAAGTTTTTCTCTGTTTTTGTTTTGGTTTATTGTTGCGTGCAAATGACAGAAGGTGAGTTTTATTATATAATTTAAAGTAAGGTTCAGCATATTTGTTTAAGTTAACCTATGTTAGAATTGTGTTTAATCTGCTATGCTGATTTTTGGTAATTAAGAGCCCTTGTTTTCACGGAAGTGTTAAATATTGTGTCTAACCTAACTAGGAGGTATTTTAGTGAATAAAATACTAAACCAAGTGAAAAATAAATATGCTGTAACAGTAGATTTATTTGTTTTTCCACTGGTACAGTCCCATTGGTTCGTTACCAAATGAATCTATCTGTTTTCTACCTGAAAACATGCAGGATCTTTATTTGAGGGGCTCAGAGTGCAGTGCAATGTTTCTGAAGGGAAACTTTAAAAAGTGACACCAAAACAAACTGAACTGAATGGCTCACCCGGAACAATGTCAAGCTTGATGGAAACATCACTGATACTGGAGTAAAACCACTTGACGTCACCATGGCTATATTAGCGTCCAATCAGACCAAACTCCTAATTTTGGGAATTTCCCAAAAGTTGCCCGTGCTGCATTCAAGTATAGCTTGGAGACTAGGCTGTCGAAATATCAAAACAACGGTAAATTTTTGTTATTCTCAAATATCGGGAAGTTTTATTTAACATTGATACTGATCGTTTTCAAGTGGTTGTGTTGTTTTCCACTCTGGCTATGTCCGCTTGTACTATTTCATTATTTTAAATACATTCAAATCTCCATTCAGTTTTTCACTTTCAACTTTTTCAAGTTACAGAAAATAATGAAGTCAAATTGATTTCAGCAATTAAAAGAATGGAATTCAGGAAAAAATATTATTTGATCAAAGTAAAAGAAAAGTATTTGCACATTTGAATTTATTTTTATTGATTGAGCCCAAATACAAAGCGAACCATGATTTTTGTGTAACATTACACCCCTAATACATACTATGATGATGTATTTCAGTTGTTTACTTCTGCTTATTTCATTGGGTTCTGGCTCTAAATTTTGTTTTTCCGGAAATTTTTGTTTTATATCAAACAAAAGCAAATATTTTTAAGAGAGAAATGCGATGTTACAGCCGGGCCTTTTGAATGCCTGAGCAGAACCATGCCACGCTGCAATAATTCAATAATTCATGCAAAAGGAGCCAAGAACAACTACTGACAGCTGATTCTGATGATACTGATCATTTGGGCCACATTTATGGATTCAAATCCTTTTTGTTCAGCCTGATTGAATATTTTAAGTCCAAATTCTTTAAAAAGCTTAAATATAGCAGTTTTTTTAATAAACATATGTGTATTTATTTATTTTTATTAAAATTCTGCTTTAAATCACATTTTTCCCCAATTATAATTTAATTTAAATGCATGTCAAACACTGCAGGTTTTTATTATACTGGTTATTGCATCATTCCGGCTTCGTACGAAGTCTTTAAAAAAGCTTAAAAGCATTGCATTTGATTTTTGAAATATTACCTTAAAAAGACTTTAAAAGGTCTGGAACTTTGATACCTGTTTCTTACCATTTGTGCTGTATTTACCTTCTTCATGTTGCATTTTTTTTCCTCAATAATTTGTCAACCGTAATTGTTTGGATTCAATAATGAAGCATAAATAAAAGGTGGCGGAACCAATAACTGAATACGCAACAAAGCCGTGGGAAGGTCAAAATACTCAGAACACACGACGTCTTGAGTTGATAAAGATTAACCTTAAAAAAAAAGTGTTAAAAAAAATTAGCATTTTCAGGAAAACTTTCTTGTGGTATGCAGAAATGTTTCACGTCTCTGTTTGCCTTGTTTTCGTCTTTTACACATTCCACATTTCCCTCAGAAATAAATGAACACAAGTTCAAGGATATTAATTTTTTTCTCTGAAAATACGGCTCTGAGATAGGTCATGAAATTAGTATAAATTTTTAACATAAAACGTCTTTCAAAGACTTGAATTTAACTTGAAGAAACGTGTAGGAACCCAAAATCTTATGGGGCTGTAATCAGATTTTGACTCAGGAAGCCTTCTCTGTTAAGAACACCACTAACAAAAACAGCGTTTCTAGAAAAATTTGGTCTAATCTGGAAAAGTAGGCAAAGTTTATTTGGCTGATCCTAAAAATCAATCATAGGTAATTCTTAATATTAGCTGAGACAATGGATGAATGACTGAATATAGTGTAAAGTGCTAAAAGCGCTATACAAATACAAGCCATTAACCATTTACAATCTGAAGCTCAAACCCAAAAAGAGAGAGGTTGAACTAAAATGGCAGATTTTAACAATACCAACACAACAATCAAACGACGAATATTAAAAAGCTGTTTTAAAATTTTGTTTAATTTAATTACATTTTTTAAACATAATAAAGATTTTTTTAGTCAATTAAAATGTACAGGATATATTTTTCTTCCTTTAAATACAACAACAAAAATAGAATTTTTGATCAGAAAAAAAAACTATTAAAAAATAATTGGTTACAAAGAAACTTGCCAAGTTTCTGCACAAAAATGTTAACAATTTAAAATGTTTAAATAATCTAAACTGAAACAAAACGATATCAAATGGAGTAATATTGACATTTTCATAAGTTTTAACATCTGTGTTCAATTTCGGTATTTATGTGGGGCACCGGATGGGTTTAGTGGGTTCTAAGGAACCGCTAAGTTTGCTTTTGCCTTGGGCCGGCTCTGCTGATCATTAAAAACATGCTGGTTGAAAGAAATATAACATCTAATATTGAAAAATAAAAGGTTAAATACATTCATATTCCAGTTTTATAAATTAAATATGTTTTTCTGAGAAGTAATTTTTCATCGAGAGTGTTTTTAAAATTCCTAACAGGGTGTCTTGTCCTTGCAGCTCGTGGTACTTTTGCTTGCACCTCCTGTGTGTCCTGGTGGTTCTGGTCCTGCCCGTCAAATCGAGACGGCGGCCGGCCGCAGAGAAGCAGGACAGCCTGGCGAAGGAGGCGGCGCAGGGCGAGCAGCGCGATCACAGCACCACAGACAACAACTACAACCAGAAAGAGAAGACCACGTGATGGCCAGGAGTGACGGCGGCGGCGCATAGCCTCATCGGGACCCACACCCGGAACGGGTCACATCCGTTTACCTGACAAAAGAACCAAAAACACTCTTAAGGAATCCTTTCTGAAAAAAAAACCCCACACCAAGCGCCCAGTAGCTTGATGGAGGACAGCCGACACTGCAGACAAACGGGAAGAAATCTGGTAACTTTAGAGCTGCCTTAAACCGTCTATGTACTCTACAGGCGAGGACGGAGTTCCTCAAGGCAGGGTTTTAGTCACTGTTTTTTTTTTTTTGTAGAAACAGGAAGAAACCAACTTTATTAACAGCTGCCAACTTCAAACAGGCCTTAGGATCCGCGAAAGGTTTGATTTTGTTTTTTTAATCCTCGAGTGGAGTTCACGTCGTGTGTTTTTTCGTATTTAGCCGTTTGTGACGACACAATTTGAAATGCATCATGAATGATTTTTCTTTGTCCTTTTTTTGTCTATAACTTTATTTGAGAAACAACAGATTTAAAGGGAGTTTTGATTTACTTACAAATGTTTTCCTAACACCTAGGTCGTCTTGTTACATCCAGAAACTATAACGACTTTTATTGGGATTTCTATATGATAAATTAACACAAAGTAGTGTGTTATTGTGAAGTTTTTTTGTTGAGTTTTTAATCTAGTAGGTTTTTGGGTCATCTTAGATTAAAGAAACAAAAATAAAAACGAAATTTCCTTGATTAAAGTCGTTATTTTTTTAATATTTAAACTACTATATATTCTAACATTGTAAACAAAATTTGTAAATTTGAAAAAAAACTGCTGAATTTAAGAGGAATAAATCAAAAAGTTTAATGAGAATCAGTTATTTTGGACAGAAAAGACCAGAAGGTTACATTTAGATGTAGATCTGGATGTTCTTTTCGATCGGCTAGGACAGAGAGGAAGAAACTTGAACATAGCTGTCATTTTTTTTCTCGGAAATTTACTCCCCAGTTGTTTTTTCTTTTATCTGGAGTGGCGCAAATTGGTAAATTTTCTATTTAAAAAAGGTAAATACGAATATTTATAGATTTAAAAAATAGAAAGTGGCTTCCTTCCTTTTCCTTTGACTTCATGGTTATTAACTACTTTGTGTTGCTCTGTCACATAAAATCCCATTGAAAAACCTTAAAAGTCTCTAATTAACATGACGAAATGTAGAAAAAAAATCCTTTTGAATTATTTTGCGAGCTAAATTCAAGTTAGACATGGACTTGGTTACTTGCATAACTTCTGAATAAGTGTTTAACTTTTATCTTAAAAATCTAACTTCAGTCTAATTGGATTAATGTGTTGACGTGCAATGTGGTGAGCGCATTTATCTCCGAGGAAGTCATTTTTATTAAAACGGGACGCAACGCCTTCAGAGTCATGAACCGGTCGGTGCAGCCGTGAATTGTTATCCGTTGTGAGCTCGTCGTGTTTAAAGTCGGGGTTTGTTTCAGGGTGCAGGGCGGATGAGTCGCTGCTTCTCGGTTCATCTTAAGCCTTCAGATCCTCCTCTTGACTTCAAAGCAGATCGTTTCTAGTTTTACTGAGAAGCAGCCGACCTGTTTGTGTTTTGTTTGTTTTTCTCTGAAATGTCCATATTCTTGCCATAACTCTGTGTGTTTACCACTTCTTGTGATCTGTCGACGTCAGTTGTGATTTTAAAGGAGCCCCCGGCGAGGGGGGCCGGCCCACCCGGAGAGAGAGGCAGCGACTACGGCACTGCATGGCCACCCATACCAGCAGATCAATGCAAACGGCGCCGTGTGTCCAAAGTGCCAAATAGGAATTGGCGCGTTCTTGTTTTAATGTGTGTGAGTGCGTGTGTGTGTGTGTGTGCGCCAGACTAACATAATGGGTATTTTTGTGTCAGAAGGAAATTTATTGAAAGATTTGTATAACAGTGCAGTACATTCTGATTATGTGGCAAAATAAAGAGAAATTATTTTTAAACACTAATCCTGTTTTATGTTAAAATATATATTTTTTTTTCTTTCCAAAGAGGCACACAAACATACATCTATCCATTATTATTATCTTTTCACTCTTGTTTCTGTGTTTGACGTTGATTTTTTTTTTTGGTCTATAAACATTTTTTTGTCTTTGCTCACTTTAGCCCACTTTATCAATGAACGGGTGCATTCTTTTGGATAAAAGTCCTGGGGGATTTGTGTGGTTCTGCTTACAATCAAGTCAGAATAAATGCAAAATGTGTTGTTGACAACAGATAATACTTTGTGTTGTAGTAGCAAACACAACAGTGCTGAGAAACCGTCTTTGTTCTACTCTTTAATTGTAGTCGGGCAGTGAATAAATCTGTTTGGTAAATTATGTTAACTAATTTGGAAAGGTGAGATTTCTAAAAAAAAAAATTATCCTGCAATGGCCTGGAGGTATCCTGGTAGACCAGTGTGGCCCAAAATGTGGTCCAGAGTGATACAAATGGTGGAGATGGAGACTTTCTTTATTATAAAGTAGGGGAAAAATATTTCTGACTAATTAAAATCGTCAAAATGTATCTTTAAATAGGCGCATTTTGCTTGAAAATAAAACCACAGGCGAGGGCCGGTTATATGGAATATCTGTTAAATGTGACGACACAACAACACACATGAAATGCAAGATTTCTGAGATTAAACCCCCCCAAAATGAATAGTTTTATCCGTGTTTTAAGTGTTTATATAACGAACTAACGACAGCAACAAAAAAAGGAAGAAAATGTTTAATTTGCATGAATCGTCACCTGAAGCCTGTTCTATACGACGACAAAACTGGGACACGTTCAGAAACGGAGTATGTAAAAAAAAAAAAGAAAAAAAGTTGGAATTCACACAAAGCCGGCTTAAAATGCTGCAGTACATATGCCGGGTCCACTGGTGGCGCTGTGACATTGCCAGAGAAACACAGAAAAGAACGCAGAGCTGCATACTACACTTGCTACGTATGCGCACAAAGTAGCAGATCCCAATCTCCAGTATCGATTGGAGTAGTAGGCACAAAGTTCCCGAATGTGTATTACCGCCACAGTAAGCAACCCGTGGACGCTACGCTATCCCACAATGCAGCGGAAGCCCCAAAATCGTAGAAGAGTGACCTCGGCTACCGAGGAACTGTCAAGCCACTTACACCACAGCAACGTCCGTGTATAAATGTAAAAGTGTAGCGATGTTACTGAATACTTTTAATTGTTGACAACTGATTAAACATTTAAGTTGTTTAATGGGACCACATGTGACCTAACGTAAACATCCGGGTCAAAAAAAAGTTGCTACGTAGCATGTTGTAGAAACTAAGGATTCGGATGACGGGATGTGGTTCTCTGGATCTGTTTTTTGCTGCTATTAATAGAGGGACAGTAAATCATATTCTAGGATCCATAATAAGGTTTGCGTTACTAAGACCTCAACACTGTTTTACCGCTATATATTTTTTGTTTTTCCCTCCCAATTTCTTTCATTTTAAATATAGGAACGTCAGCGAGCTTGTAAACACGGAGAGAATTGACCCGCCGTCAAGATTTCTCCACTTCGGGACCCATATTCAAGCAGGATCATTTACGATGTCCTAAAACGCCGGCTCTTTGCTGCAACAACTGGTTTCATCTCCAACTGGACAGGGACTAATGGTGTGTTCAGTTTTGTACTTGGAACTCGTAAATTCCGACTTCTGAGTGGAAAGGATCAACTGGAATGCAGCTTTCAATATGGCCGCTGCTCAAATGAACAATAGCGATAGCTCCGACATGTGACAGAGTGGGCGGCAACGTCATTAGAATGCAAAGAATTATGGGTATGTTTGGCCCGTCTGGTATAGCATAAATAAATCGGCCCGTGGGTCCCGTGGCCGAAAAAAATATTGAATGGATTATTTTTCGGTCCGCTCTGTCTTACGTCCTGAATCGCACAAATGTTGTACTTCAATTTAAATGATAACCAATGACGTACATTTCGACTGTTTGTCTAGTAATTTGGAAGTAATTTGATTCGCGATTAAAATGCCAACAAATCAGAAGTCGGGAGTCGCATAAAGGACGTCACGCAGCTAACGTGAGCTAGCACTAGCTATAGCACGTAAAACACCTACAGCTTGTCCACATGGTCAGATTTATAGAGGTTTTTCTCGTATTTAATGCTCCTTTCTTCGGCCTGGAGGTTACGACCCTCACTCTCTTTCTTCTTCTGCAGTTGTCGTCCGCTAAACGTTTTTACACAAAACCTAAAGTAACTTTTGCCGCCGGTCGAAAATCAGCGTTTTCTCTGCATTAAATGAAATTAAAATTCACGGACATCATATGTTCGATCCACAGCGGCGTTCAAACGGTATCAGAAAATAACTTTTATCGCTCGCTTCATTTTTTCAATTTATTTTTTGGCAGTAGGGGACCCATTGGTCGGAAGTAAAATAGCGTGACTTAGGCTCCCCATTGCTATATTGGAATCCCAATTTATCCAACAATTTTGCCAAACCCAGCTACGAATTCTGACATCCGTTGGAAATAAAACACAACATTATCCTCCTTTAAATTGATTAAATCTGACTAAATAAAGCAACGATTTTCAAAGAGACACACAAATTCTGTTCTTATTGCTGACAATAGATTACATTTTAATCAGTTTTTTTTTTTTATTCAAACAAAAGAATGTATAAACTGGATGTCTTTATTTATATATAACATAATGTTTTGGATCCATAATAATTCACAGATCACTTTCATATTACCACATCTACTACTTTATTTGTTCAGTTAAATCACAGTGCTTGTCGAGCAGGTAAAACTGAAATATAATCCCCTGTTGTAGATCGAGTGAGATGGGGGTGGGGGCCCCCGATGCCAACCCGAAGGTTTCGCCTCTGTAAACAAAACCTGAGAGGAACCGGGCGGAGCCTCCGTCAAATATCTCGATTACAGTTCAACTCTAGTCTCTCAAACATGGCTTGACTAACAAAAACTAACATTGAAGCTGGAGTCGAGCGGAAGCAGAAACTGTACAGAGCGAGTGAGTAAACGCGTTAGGTTGTTTTAAAGCTCCTTAACTAGAAATATATATATATATATATTTTTTTAAACAACAGTTGGAAGCTGCCGGAGAGCTGGTCGCTAACGTAAGACGCCTTCATCAAGCCACTTCGGGTTGTTGCTTCCTGCTACAAAACTAACAGGGACACCAATGTGTTTGTAACCTCGTTTCCTCGCTGATGGGTCTCTGCCTCTCCAGAGCCGCTTCCACAGGACGGGGAAAACCTGAAAAATGTTGCCTGGAAACTCGACTTAAAGTCGCTTTGAGCTTTTTTTAGACGCGGTGCTGTCTCGCCGTCCCGACTTTTGGTTTATTTAGCAGCGCCTTTTTTTATGTGTTTACCGCGTCCCCCTGTTGCTCCAGCGCATCTTAACGTAAAAATGAAGCTTGGTGTTATTCTAAATGTATTTATTTAAAGATACCAGCCTGGCGGGCACCGGGGGAACCGGATCCTCGGCGGTTTCATGCCATAAAAAGCTGACTGCTAGTTAAATTTAGAGATCCTATCCTGTGTCGCCTTCTCAGCTCATCTGCTATAGTGTCTAACTTGTTTATTCTCCAGATAAAACCCGTAAACCTTACTTTGACTAGGCCATTCATCCACATTAATCTGCCTTCATCTCATCCTAACTAGTGTGGAAGGTCTCAGGTCTTCTTCCCCCTCAGCATGATGCTGCCCCCTCCATGTAGGCGACATCACTTCAGCAACAGCTTTGTGTTGGTTCTCTGTTGCTCCCCACAGAGTTCCCGTGGACCCCACCCAGGCTTTTTCATTTCCACGATCTGATTACCAATGCCGACACTTCTACTACACAAAAAAATAAAATAAAATGCAATGAACTGGGGGAAAGTTTTAGGTTTCTTCTCTGCTTGTTACAGTAAATTATGCTGAATTAGATTGGCAAAGCAAGGCAATTTTATTTATGTATCGCACTTTCAGAACGAGGCACTTCGAGGTGCTTCACATGATTCAGTGGTAGAGAAACCAAATACGTGATAACAAATTAGTTATTGAAGCATAAAAGAAGTATTAAAGAAAATGTATGTAAAGTTATGAAAATTAAGAACGGAAAAGGCGCGGAAATCAAACAAAGAAAACATTCAGCGATTGACAAAAGCAAGCAAAATAAGCAAAATCATGTCAAACTCATAAGCAAGTCAGAAATTAAATATATAGTAGATAAAAAAATATATACGTGTGTGTATATTTATTAAAAACGGACCAAATTTCAAGTGAAAACTAAACAATTTTCAGTGAAATTATCGCAGAGTTTTAAGTACTGCTTCACGTGAACCGATATGATTACATTAGAACGATATCGGCCCTGATTAGTGTATCGGTGCATTTCTAGATAAAATGAAAAAAGTAAAATAAAATCATCCAAACTGCTTTTCTTTGTTTGTTTGTTTGTTTTCCTTTCCAGCATTCGTTTTCATTCCCTTCTTGCGGAAAATGCTCCATAAGTGGAATTTCAGTGTCCTTTTCACCTTTGAGCCGAGATCCAAATGTGATTTTTTGGAGTTCCTTGTGTAACATTTTACATTTTTTTCGTATTTTCTACCTATAACTGAGTCTTTGAGTTTTAATTTATAAATAAAATGCACTATTATTATTATTATGTTACAGGTTATCAGACTTGAATCAACCTTCTGAATGTTTGATTTTTTTGGGGGGGATTTTTTGCGTCCTTCTGGGTTTGAGGCGTGTTTGGAACTAGAATTGCGATCCGGTTTTGTGTGTCCATTGTGTCGGGAAGAGATGGGCGTTGGCCTCCACCCTCCCTCCACCCCCTCATCTAATATTCAGCTGCTACTTAAAGCAGTGGATGCTGAGCGGGAGCCGCCAGTGCTTGTTGAACCGAGCGGGGAATCAGTTTTGAACTACTAAACTTCCTCCACAGAGGTAAGAGCTCCATTAATCCTTCCTTTCATGGTTTGTAAACCTTGTTTGCATGTTTCTGTTGAAGGAGCTGCTCTGATTGGCTCTGGTGTGGTGTAATCATCCACCCATTGTGCTGAGATGAGGATGAGGAGGGCGTGTCAGCATGCTCTCACCGTAAACAAAAGGCTTCTGTGGGACACGTTGTGATCCAGAAAAGCAAAGCGTCTGGCTGGCTGGTAGGTAGGTGACCTGTGAGTGGAGAAGGGAGAGAAAAAACGGCGCCGGTTCTGCAGATAAGGATTGATCGGCTCTGGATTCGACTGAACTCTTGGGGCCTTTGTACTGGCAGGCATGTGACGTATCGACCGGATTATGAGGAACTAAATCTTCTCTGAAGCTCATGAATTCAGCTTCACTCTGTGCTGGAAGTGGTCGCAAGTTTATAAATCATTAATGAGCCTTTTATTGATCCACTCAATCCCTCAAACAGAGCCTCTGTGTTATTTCTGCTCTCCCCCAAACGTCAGTAACCGAAAAGCAAGAGCTTTTCAAGATAAAAATGAGTTTTAGAAATAAATTAAATCAAAACTGTTTATCTGAGAAGCACCAACATAGAATTTTGAAGCCCAGACTGATTTTTTTTTTTTTGCTCTTTACCTCTCATTTCTTCGTATTTTCTCCAAAGTATATAACATGTAAAATATATGAAAGTAGATAATAGAGGTAATCGTTTTGAATCTAACAAAAAAAAATTAAACTGAACACAGTATTTTAAAGAAACAAGCAGTGTGCTCTGATTTCTGCAATAGATTATCAGGGCCATTTTAGATAAAAGAGAAAAAAAAATTTGGCGTAAATTTCCTTCAAACAAGTTAAAAAGTTTTTAAATTAATTTCACCCTATTTCGTAGAATATTTTTTGGGGGAAATTCTCTGTTAAAAAAGTCAGAAATTTCCATAGATAAAGGCATACGTTTTCCATATTTAAACTGCAAGAACTCCTAAATTTATCAGAAAAAACTCAGAAGTTTGTTGACATCAGTTATTTCTGACCAAAAACAACCAAAGGACTCCTGGATTTTCATGGTAAATTTGCAAGATTAGCGTCTGGATATTTTAATCCGCCTAAAACTGAGAGGAAGTAGCTTCAATTTTGCTTTCTTTTTATTTTTCTGGCAAATTTCTGACTTTAAAATGTTAAATCTTAGTCTAAATTTTGCAAATGTTTTCTCTTACAAATTAATACTTTTTGACATGTGAGAGTTTCTGAAGTTTTTGCTTGAAAATGTGTGAAATTAAGCTAAAAAAAAACTCAGATTTTTTTTTTAGGGAAACTTACTCCACCTTTTTAAAAAAAAATCTTTGCTAGCCTTAATATTCTGCTGTAAATATGTGGGGGGGAAATCAATCTGTCAATATTTGTAGATTTGAGAAATAACGAAAAAAGGGGCATGTAGTTTTTTACTGGTTAAAAAAAAGCAAAACTAAAAATGAAGCAAACAATATCTTTTCAGGAAGATCATCTTATTACTTTTATTATATAAAACTGGATTCGGCTCACTCTGGCTTCGTCCCAATTCAATAAAATTGTCGACATTTTCTTTTGTAATGAAAAAAAAAAGCCTTCTATCGTCCTACACTGTTCTCAGATTAAAGGTCCATACTGTTTTTCGATGATCAGTTGATCTCTGGTTGGTTTTAGGATGGATCTAAAGCAAAGCCTTGCAGCCGCTGTGCTTTTGCACACAGCTCTGTTCGTTTCCTGAAGTCCACAGCGTCCAGTTCCTGACAAAGACAGCCGCCTTGCTATAACAGGAGCGCACAGGAATCATCACAGCATCAAAGTTTTGAGCCTGTTGTTTGACCTCTTTTGTTTTTGCTGAATTGTTTGCTTAATAATGGGACGCCCAGATTCCTGGGGCTTCGTTATGCATAGCGAACATGTTTCAGGTCATGTCTGAGCGTTGGGGAGGCGGCCTGAACAAAACAGAGGAGCTAACGAGCGTCTGTTAGACCATAACGAGCATAAAATGAGCAATTTATTACATTTCAAAGACGTTTCTGTAAACTTCTGTAATCAAATTACTCAAAGTATTGTATAACTGTGGAAGTCTAAAGATGCTTAATTTTTAAAAATGTAAAAGGTTAATTTCTGTTCTGCCTTTACTCTGATACCCTCAAATCAAACCCAGGAGAACCAGATGCAGAGAACTTTTAAGGGGGAGATGCAGCTTTAAATGCAGTTGTACATGCAGCTTTAGATGCAGTTCTACATGCAGCTTTAGTTGCAGTTCTACACGCAGCTTTAGATGCAGTTCTACACGCAGCTTTAGATGCAGTTCTACATGCAGCTTTAGTTGCAGTTCTACACGCAGCTTTAGATGCAGTTCTACATGCAGCTTTAGATGCAGTTCTACATGCAGCTTTAGTTGCAGTTCTACATGCAGCTTTAGATGCAGTTCTACATGCAGCTTTAGATGCAGTTCTACATGCAGCTTAGTTGCAGTTCTACATGCAGCTTTAGTTGCAGTTTTACACGCAGCTTTAGATGCAGTTCTACACGCAGCTTTAGTTGCAGTTCTACATGCAGCTTTAGATGCAGTTCTACATGCAGCTTTAGATGCAGTTCTACACGCAGCTTTAGATGCAGTTCTACGTGCAGCTTTAGATGCAGTTCTACATGCAGCTTTAGTTGCAGTTCTACACGCAGCTTTAGATGCAGTTCTACATGCAGCTTTAGATGCAGTTCTACATTCAGCTTTAGATGCAGTTCTACACGCAGTTCTACACGCAGCTTTAGATGCAGTTCTACATGCAGCTTTAGTTGCAGTTCTACATGCAGCTTTAGTTGCAGTTCTACACGCAGCTTTAGATGCAGTTCTACACGCAGCTTTAGATGCAGTTCTACACGCAGCTTTAGTTGCAGTTCTACATGCAGCTTTAGATGCAGTTCTACATGCAGCTTTAGATGCAGTTCTACATGCAGCTTTAGATGCAGTTCTACATGCAGCTTTAGTTGCAGTTCTACATGCAGCTTTAGTTGCAGTTCTACACGCAGCTTTAGATGCAGTTCTACACGCAGCTTTAGATGCAGTTCTACACGCAGCTTTAGATGCAGTTCTACATGCAGCTTTAGATGCAGTTCTAATGCAGCTTTAGTTGCAGTTCTACATGCAGCTTTAGTTGCAGTTCTACACGCAGCTTTAGTTGCAGTTCTACATGCAGCTTTAGATGCAGTTCTACACGCAGCTTTAGATGCAGTTCTACACGCAGCTTTAGATGCAGTTCTACACGCGCTTTAGTTGCAGTTCTACATGCAGCTTTAGATGCAGTTCTACATGCAGCTTTAGATGCAGTTCTACACGCAGCTTTAGTTGCAGTTCTACACGCAGCTTTAGATGCAGTTCTACACGCAGCTTTAGATGCAGTTCTACACGCAGCTTTAGATGCAGTTCTACACGCAGCTTTAGTTGCAGTTCTACACGCAGCTTTAGTTGCAGTTCTACATGCAGCTTTAGATGCAGTTCTACACGCAGCTTTAGTTGCAGTTCTACATGCGCTTTAGTTGCAGTTCTACATGCAGCTTTAGATGCAGTTCTACATGCAGCTTTAGTTGCAGTTCTACATGCAGCTTTAGATGCAGTTCTACATGCAGCTTTAGTTGCAGTTCTACATGCAGCTTTAGATGCAGTTCTACACGCAGCTTTAGATGCAGTTCTACATGCAGCTTTAGTTGCAGTTCTACATGCAGCTTTAGTTGCAGTTCTACACGCAGCTTTAGATGCAGTTCTACATGCAGCTTTAGATGCAGTTCTACATGCAGCTTTAGTTGCAGTTCTACATGCAGCTTTAGATGCAGTTCTAGCTTTAGTTCGTTCTACATGCAGCTTTAGATGCAGTTCTACATGCAGCTTTAGTTGCAGTTTTAGATGCAGTTCTACATGCAGCTTTAGATGCAGTTCTACATGCAGCTTTAGTTGCAGTTCTACATGCAGCTTTAGATGCAGTTCTACATGCAGCTTTAGATGCAGTTCTACATGCAGCTTTAGATGCAGTTTTACACGCAGCTTTAGTTGCAGTTCTACATGCAGCTTTAGTTGCAGTTTTAGATGCAGTTCTACATGCTGCTTTAGTTGCAGTTTTAGATGCAGCTTTAGTTGCAGTTCTACATGCAGCTTTAAATGCAGTTCTACATGCAGCTTTAGATGCAGTTCTACATGCTGCTTTAGTTGCAGTTTTAGATGCAGTTCTACATGCAGCTTTAGATGCAGTTCTACATGCAGCTTTAGATGCAGTTCTACATGCAGCTTTAGTTGCAGTTTTAGATGCAGTTCTACATGCAGCTTTAGTTGCAGTTCTACATGCAGCTTTAGTTGCAGTTCTACATGCAGCTTTAGATGCAGTTCTACACGCAGCTTTAGTTGCAGTTCTACATGCAGCTTTAGATGCAGTTCTACACGCAGCTTTAGTTGCAGTTCTACATGCAGCTTTAGTTGCAGTTCTACATGCAGCTTTAGATGCAGTTTTACACCCAGCTTTGGTTGCAGTTCTACACGCAGCTTTAGTTGCAGTTCTACATGCGCTTTAGTTGCAGTTCTACATGCAGCTTTAGTTGCAGTTTTAAGCAGCTTTAGATGCAGTTCTACATGCAGCTTTAGATGCAGTTCTACATGCAGCTTTAGTTGCAGTTCTACATGCAGCTTTAGTTGCAGTTTTACATGCAGCTTTAGATGCAGTTCTACATGCAGCTTTAGATGCAGTTCTACATGCAGCTTTAGTTGCAGTTCTACATGCAGCTTTAGATGCAGTTCTACACGCAGCTTTAGTTGCAGTTCTACATGCAGCTTTAGATGCAGTTCTACATGCAGCTTTAGATGCAGTTCTACATGCAGCTTTAGATGCAGTTCTACATGCAGCTTTAGATGCAGTTCTACACGCAGCTTTAGATGCAGTTCTACACGCAGCTTTAGTTGCAGTTCTACATGCAGCTTTAGATGCAGTTCTACATGCAGCTTTAGTTGCAGTTCTACATGCAGCTTTAGTTGCAGTTCTACATGCAGCTTTAGTTGCAGTTCTACATGCAGCTTTAGATGCAGTTCTACATGCAGCTTTAGTTGCAGTTCTACATGCAGCTTT